>ML675630.1:10001618-10062272 GCA_007922155.1 Mesoclemmys tuberculata
GTCTCATACAGTGTATCAGTCTTTGCATTCCTACACATCCAGGTAATAGCTAGAAATCAAGAGCAGTGCTTTTGTTTTATTGTTGAAAAAGGCATAAAAATTCCCTTGTCAAAGAGATCCATTTACTTTGTTGTGCCTTTCCTTCCAAAGATTAAACCTGGAAAACCTAAATAAAATCCCTCATTCTATTGCATCAGCAGAGCTCTTTTATGGCACATTTCAGGACTGCATCCCAATTTAAGAAAGTGCTCACCCCATTGAAGTTTACACCATCTTAAAGTTAGAAATGTACTTAAATAGTTTCTTAGATAGGAAGGGACTAATGCATATGTTAACGGGCATTCCTGAATTGAGGCCCGTATGATTAAAGATTACTTACATGATAAGGTTTTGCAGAGTCAAGGCCAATGCTAGGCGTTCTGGAGGTATTATGTAGTGGTCATAAAGGCAAATATATCATCTGGTTGTTATTTTGTTTGTTAAATAATCTGCTACCCTGTTATGCATTGAATCAATTGTATGGTCACCTTGTTCTCTGCGTGTCTGTAATATTGTTTAGTGAATGTCTGTTACATCCCAGTCTGGCGTTTGGATCCATGTGGGCGTCTTTGCTGCCACGTAGACTGTACTGATTTCAGTGAGTCTCCACATGGGCAGAAAATCTACCCACACCAATCCAGTTGCAGGCCTCGAGCCTTATACTTGGGATATGCTTGGGATTTCCTCCATGATCTGTACAGCTCCGAGCGTGCTGTCAGCTCTTAATAAGTAACACAATGAGAAATAATACAGAGCCCCTCAATGCTACTCAGGTAATGTTGTGTGATGCAAGACAGTCCATCCCTCCAGCACCTAAGGTTCCTGCTCCCTATCTTCTGTTCATTCCTGCTCCTTTTTTCTTGAGGAAGGAAACTCAGAAACTAACTGCTAATTGTGTCTTCCTTTACACTAATGCAACTCCACTATGTCAATGTGATGGCTCATATACATTTGAGGGTTCCAAGGATTTAACCAGTTCTGCTGGTTGGTAGTTCAAAGCATCTATATTGTAGTTTAGGAGCGAATGTGAAGCTAGTATGCCTATGTTTGTTTTTCCACCTGTAGGGAACACTCCAGTATTTTACAACTGTGGACCTATAATGATTATTATTTTACTTTTTAAATAGGATTGCCAAAATCTTTATATAAAATACATCACCTTTCAACACAACAAAAGGCACTTTATGTGTAAAGATGGTGATAAAAATTTGTCTTTCAAGTGACAGTTCAGATTATGGAAATGCTTCGGGCTGCTGAATTACACTGCTTGAGACAGGCCAAATATAATCCTCAGGATCTGAGCCTGCCTGTGGCTCAGATCCTGAGGATTTACTCTCACTGGAGCCAGTGGCAAAATACCTAGGCCAAAATTTTCAAACTTGGCACCAAACTAAGTGGCCTGATTTTCAGACGTGCCAAGCTCGTGCAGTTCCCATTGACTTCAATAGCAGCACGATGTGATTGTTTATCAGGTAAGCCAATATGTTGCATCTGACGAGACCAGATGTTATTCCTTATGTTGCACCTCAGAAAATCCAGCTGCTTCTTCTAGGAATCTATAAGTACTTAGATACCTAACTGTAAGGACCCAAAATGGAAGATAATTGGCCATAATATCACCTCAGATCTCTGATTAGTGGAAGGGAGAACAGAGAGACTTCTAGGTTATTGGTGGAAAACCCCCAAATCCTTTATTTAATGATCTGTTTGTTGAGGTTTATGGAATAAGGTTACATACAAAGAAGCTATTGTAGAGTCACTTCTACAGTTGGTTGTATTGTTTACACTAGGGGGAAATAAAGATTAGGTCTTGCAGGTGACTGTACTACACATTAGAGTCAAGAATGAGGTGGGTAGATCATAAAAAGAATGAAAACAATGTCCAGAAACTTCCTGGATAAACAAAGTCTCCCCACATAAAGGACGGAAAAGTGAGATATAGTAATTGAGGCAGTACACTGAACTTGATTCATCATTGATTCCAGGGCATTGCTGCCCCTGGAATGTATATTCAGTCAAAAAATTAGGAGACACATTCTATCTGGAATTAGATGTAGAGGTGAAGACACCGACTGTGCACCCCCAGCTACTGCACATGGGGAGGGTGTTGGCATTTCTCCCAGGATACTGTCTCTAAACCCTGCTCAGTTGCTCCATTTTTGGTATCAGCCTACAGACAGTAGGTGCCCTATAAATATGACTCCCTTATGCCCTTCTAGTGGCTAGAAGGAAGGAGCTTTTTGTCTCTTCAAAGTTGCTTGGATGTTATCTCTTTCCTCTGGAATCTGTCATTCTTAGGGATTCCTGTAATTCCTAGTATCATAGCATCCTAAAAGCCTCTCAAGAAAGTTAGATCTGTATAAAATTCTCCAGAAGTTGCTCATTTGGGCCCCTTCACTTGCCAAGGAAATCTTCGCTCTTGCTGTGCATAGGTGGATTTTTCCAGTCATATGTCTGTTACAATAATATGCTCACACCTGCAAGTCGGCAGGGCTGATAACAGAAGTGCCAAACTATGGTTTGCAAAACTGCTGGCACTTGAAATCTGAGATATATCAGGGGAACAATCTATCCAGTGAGTTGGGGTCAGAATGACACTCTTTTGGGGGATCAGACTCTAGTTAATGCTGTCAAATAGATTCCTTTGCTCAAAAGTAGAGCTTTGTGGTTAGCCATGTGAAACAAAGTGTGCAGGTTGTATTAAGCCTTGCACTAAATGGTGTGAATGCTGTGGCATTCGGATAAGCCACATGTCCACATTTGAAAGCCATGACAGGACACATGGCCTATCAGAGACAACGAGCTGCCAGAACTGATAGATCAGCAGCATATGAGGAAAAGGACATGAGGCAGTGAGACAAATAGGGAGTCTTTTAACATTTGGATTTCACAGTAAATTTTGCGAGTGTGGAAGATCTAGCTCCCTTCTTCAGAGTCACAGCCTAACCTAGTAAGTGTCAACTCTCTGCTGACCCAAACTTCACGTGCCCAAGATGGAATCTCACCCAAGGCTAGCAATTGGGGTCAGGAGTCTGCTTAATCCATTGGGAAGCATGTTTCAGCTTCCTGCTTTTTTCTGTTCATACAGAGAGGTAATACAGCTTTATTATTTTGTTCTTTTGTTATTTTGACTTTGGGCTCCTCTGTTGCTGAAATGTGTTGTTCCCATGGAAACACACTGAGATATCTCAGACCTTCATGATCGACTCCCAGAACCAGGAGATGCATGTGGCGGGGCCTTGGTTCCCACAAAAATGGGGGTATGAGTCATGGAAATCATCATCTCTCAAAGAAAGCGACGGATTTTCACTGAATTTAAACAGTAGGATAGGACTTGAATTTGGATATTTTTAAAGCAACTTCAAGACAATTCTGAATTGGGAGGAGCCCTCTTTCCCCTTTGTAGACAAACCCAGGCTGCCTCAGGATACTCAAGAAGAATGAATGATTCTTTTTAAACAGGGAGTTTGTCAGAGGGGACCACTGGATCATCCAGTCTCTAATACCACCCAGCCATCCACATGCTAAACCCAACCTCTAGAATTAGACCAAAGTATTACAGCCCTCAGGAGCCTAAGCTGTTGTGCGGTACAGGCAGAGAATAGGATGAACTGAAGTGCACCATTACCTGAGGCCCCTGCAGTGGCAGAGAATTGGGTAAGTGAGATGTACCCATATAATCCTAGCAAACGGCCTGTACCCTACATAGCGGCGGAAGGTTCCTTCCCAACCCCCGCCATGGTGATCAGTCCCATTCTGCATCCCTATATGAGAAATTGTCACAGGAATGTTGTCTGTGCACGTCGGCCCTCTTGGAAATTCCTAATCTTATTAATGCCAGCCACAGCAGCCTGCCTTAAAGCTTGCCCTGGCCCACTTAGATCCTCACCCACAGCTTGGTAAAGTCAATGGGAGTCTCCATTGAGTTAAATGGGAATCAAATCAGGCCCTTAATGCCTTTCCCAGCACACACAATGTGATGCACACCTAAAGGTAACATTTTCCACACCCTGCCTGGCACTCCTAGCTCCAGGTAGTACCCTCCTCGGAATTTTAGCACACACCTAACTTTAACCGTGTGAGTCATCCCAAGCAGGAGTGCAACTTTTTTGTCAAATCAGGCCCCTAATGCCTTGTTTGGTGGTTTGAAAGTTATTTGCATATATGAATGTTTGAAAATCTGCCCCACTCTATGATTTCCTTTGTTCTGGTTATTGCCAAAGTTATTAGCCTCCTTTCTCTAGCACTATAGGTGTGCCTAAAGCATTGTGGTAACAAAGGTGCATATATCAAAACAGAAGAAAAGTTCCTGTGACCAAAAATGTTATAAACTTTGATCCTGATGTTGTGGTTTGGGGCACTGTGGGGTTGGAGCATGTACCCTAGGTAATTCGGGTAAATGGAAGGCCTGTGTGTCGATGAAGTTTTCCTGTGCTAGGCTCATGCCCCCAGTTAGCCCCCCCTCTTGTTCTCCTCTCCGTTCGGGTTACTTTGGGATATTTTCTTGCTGCTGTAAGCTGAATAGACTGGAACCGTCTAGCTTGCTTATCAGTATGATATACTGTGCATGCTACAGGAGGCTGCTTGCAACATTAACCGTATGCTTAAAGCGCCCATTGTTTTCTCATGGCCATCCCAGGGACTTAACGCTGAAACTGCTTGAAGGAGGGAACAGGGAGGGGTGGGAAAGAACTCCTCGTTGAAATAAAGAAGGTATAAATAAAGTTAATGCTTGCTGCTTGGTGTGCAGGATTTGAGACAGACAATCTCCCTGCACCATTTCGGATTCTGAAATAAACAGCTGTTGCAAGGATTTCTCCGTCTCGGTGTCTAATTGGGCTAATTGCGCACCGGGCTCGAACCCAAACTGTTGGGGCCTCACTCGGGGTCCTCCAGGACCACCAACACTGATATCACTGCTGATGAAATTGATAGCAAAACCCCCATCGACTTAATTGGATGCAGGATTGGATCTTCAAGCAAAAATAGCTACACTCTGATTAACACATGTAGCACACAACAGGGTTTTTATAATCAATGCACGTAGGCATTGTGGAACAGGCAGGTAGGAGGATTGGGGGGTAATACATGGGGGATTTGAATGAGGAGCAAAGAAGATATAGGAGGAAATTCATCCCTGTTCAGGGGGCCAGCACAAGACGATGTAGCGCTTAGGCCCTACATTGAGGAAACATGGATTGAGAAGTTGTGCCAAGCAGAGTTGGCAGTGGACAAAGAATGTAAAGGGAGCAGTAAAGAGAGAGCCTTGAATGGAGTACAGGAATCAGGATGGGATGTAGAAAATCCAATCATCACAACAGGAATGTCTGGAAAAAATCAAAAGTCTTCCCTTTAATCAGAGGTTGCATCTGAGCTGAACTTTCTTAAGTGAATAAAATGCATGCAGCATAATAAACAGAGGGGTGGTTTGGTTTTGGGAAGGGGTGGGTGTCTACATTTCCATAATGCAATAAATTAGTCACTATGGTTGGTATGTGGCAGGGCTTTTGTACTACATGTTAATTTTGTGGCTTGCATGTGTGAGGCATATGCTTTATTAGTTTACAATGAACCCAGATCCTTTGCAATTTGAAGTGGATTGCTAATCTGTTGCGTAAAGTGCAAATAATTACCTACCTGTACTATGGAAACACTTGAGAATTGTTGAAGGTGAAAACAAGGTGAAGCCTGAAGCCACCTGGAGTGTGTTTTGTACAATATCACACCATTGGGTAAACACACAAGGCTGCCCTTGACAGACTCAATCACATACAGGGCCAGGAAGTGCAATCGCTGAACAGCAAAATCTAACTGTCACCTTCCTCACTACTTTCAAATATAATCTCTTTTTGTTATTTTGAAATAGCAGGAGGGAATGGCTGAGGAACCGAAGTGAAGCAGGCGGGCGTAGAGACAACTCAGGATGGCTGAACAGTCGGAGGCAAAGGAGCTGGGTGAGCTTATGGGCAAGCAGCTGGGTGAACCCGGAAGATTTGCATATGCAGCTCTCTGTGGGATATCCCTGGCTTGCCTGTTTCCTGAAAAGGAGCAAAGGTAAGATGGTGCACAAGGCAGATTTTATGCAGTAGCTCAAACAGATTCTGATAACAAGCCAATCATATGCATGGGATAGATTAGATTAGATAGAAAAAGAGCGCTAAACAGGCACTAGTGGCTGCAAGAGGCTCTCTTTCCAAGGAGGAAGTCTCTTAACCATGCCACAGGAGCAGGCTGGTTTAAGCAGAGGTTTTAGGCCAGATCCTTTGAGGTACTGACGTTAATGGGAATTGAGGGTCCACACAGGATCAGTTCGGTTGGTTTCGAAGGTACATTCCTGATTCAGAATAGGCCTCAGCATTTGATCTCTGTGAAATCTTACAAAGAAAAGTTTTCTTGTGAGCTTTCACCAGTGAAATCTTGCAGGAGTTTGTCATGTCCAAGATAACAGCGGCATGTATTTTTTTCTGATCAAAGAAATTTAACTGGATCCTGCAAAATGCCTATAGATGGTCTCAAAATGAAGAAAATGTGCAGCAATTGGGCATCCATGGAGGAGATCTTGGGTAGAATTTTTGGAAGTGCCAAGGACTTGGGAGCTTAAATCTCAGGGCTTGTCTACACAGAGAAATTTACTGGCATAACTATACTACTATGGTCACACTGCTATAACTCCTAATGAAGACACACTTTTATTATAACATGTACACATGAGGCTTTATACCTGTATAACTAAAGCAGTATAATTATGACCATAAATTTCCCCACATAGACAAGCCCGAAGGCAGTGGTCCCAAACTTTTTTGGTCCCCCCCCTTACCTATAATGGACTCTGTCTGCGTTCCCCCCAAGCTGCAGTTAGGAGCTGCAGCTGGGGCAGGGTGCCGAGGCTTAGGCAAGAGCTGTATCTGGGACCAGGCCGGGAGCGGGGCTGGGAGCAGAGCAGCAGCCAGAAGCTAGGCCATGGGCCTGAGCCATGTCCAGGAGCCGGAGGACTGCAGCTGTGGCTGGGGGCAGGGCCGGGGCCAGAGCAGAACTGGGTGGCACTCCCTCCCTACCCCCCATGGGGGCTTGCCCAGCCCCACCATGCTCCCCTGAATGTTCCTTACACCCCCATGGGGTGTGTACCCCCCAGTTTGAGGACCACTTCCCTAAAGCATTTTATGAGACTTAAGCTCCTAAATCTCTTTTGAAAATGGGACTTAAGCACAAGTCACGTAGGCACTATTGACAATTTTACTTTTTCTCCGTACGGCGTGGAATACACAGCACAATCACGAATAAAACCTGGAAACAAATCTTCCCTTAGTCTCCTGGACTATCAGGCTGCATTAGTTGTTTCTCTTCAGATTCTGGGTCAGAACAGTGGGGTTTGAATTCGGCTTGTGTTGAGACAGAGGATGACTATTCTTCCCTGTCAACATGCCACTTATTCCCATTACCATTCGTGGCAGCCCCAGACACACACCAGGGGAGCACATATCCTGGAACGTCAATATAGAGCCTAAAAGTCATAAGCATTTCTCTAAGTTTGATGCCTAGATAATGTTCATTTCTGGCAGGGAAGAAAATGAGGGTTTTGACTTATGTTTTCAGTTGTTTTAAATCAATTTTCTCTGTGATTCCTACAGTCAGAGCCTCCTATGAAATTTAAAAGTATTATGAGTTTGTGCGTCCATAGCCCATTGGAACATTAAGAAGAGAGATACAGCCTAAAACTGATATTGTTTTCTCAGTTATTTTTCTCAACCATATTTACTTTCCTTTACATCTAAAATTTCGTTATGCTTCACTGCAAAGTGAGTCCCTTAGCACTGCTAATGTCAAGCCCCAGGCCTAGGAAGAATAACGGTCCTATCCACTCCAGACTGCTTTCTTGCCTATGCAAAAGGCTGATAGTGTTCAGATATCCTGCTGACTTTTTCTTGGGTTTTTGATTCTTGTGTGAACAGCTATAGATCTTTAGAAGCTGAAAATAAGGGCTTGTCAAAGGCCTGGAAAAAGCAAGAAAGAGCTCTAAAGTGCTTTACATGCATTAAATTATATCTCACAACACCTTTGTGAAGTATACAACTGTTACAATCCTCTTCTACAGAGAGGGGCACAGACAGGTTAAGTGATTTGTCCTAGGTGACATTAAAAAGCCATGGTTATAATGCACCAGTGCTAACTTGTAGTCTTGTGCGCTAGCATACAGACCACACTGTCACCTTTAAACAGTGATGTAAAACTTTCACTTGACAGCCCAGGACTTTTTTTATACTCCTAGAAAAGATTTTGTCTTTGCTTCACCATCTTCCTTTAATACACTGAAGCTGAGAAGCTGTGACTTGAATGGCTTTTAATCAGCGTTTCAACTCCTAGAGTCTAAAGTAAAGGGGACTTAGGCAGAAGATGATGAACGATTGACTTGCATTGCTTGTGTTGTTATGCAGCTCCTTTAGGATGACGTTTATTGAGGGCTTGGTCAAATGGCTTGAGCTGTCAGACGCCGTCTTGCCAGCCATGACGGCGTTCACCAGCGGTTTGGGTGGCGAAGGCACAGAAACCTTTGTTCAGATTTTACTGAAGGATCCTGGCTTGGAAAATAATCCAGTCGTCATTACACAAGTAAGTTCATCCCTTCCCCTCTTCCAGCTGGCTTGTGGATAAAGGGCCTTGTCAGAGCGGCCTGCATCTGAAATTGTCTTTCTGTAGAATTGGGCATAGTAAATCCCAATTTTATATGCATTTAAAACCTCAGGTTACTTTCTATTTAAAAAAAAGGAGGGGGTGGGGGTGGGGGAGCGACTGACTTTCTGCCCCTGCATTCATCCATCCATCCCTATTGTGTCTGAGTGACGGACATCTGACCTGGCTAGATTTCACTGAATAAGAGAGGCCTAGAATCTTTGATACCGTCTTTGCTTCAAAATGTGCTGTACATCCAATGCTTAGAGCCCTTCATTCTAATGGGAGAACTATTAACCTTTTCACTGCTACCACACTACCGCTGCCTTGTTCTCCTCCTCCCCATCCACACGTGAGTGAAATCAATGGAACACTTAGGGCAGGTCTACACTTAAAGCTTCAGCTCTTTCATTGACACAGCGCTGTCCACACAGGGGTTAGGTCAGTATAACCATGTCGCTCAGGGGTGTGGATTTTTCACACCTGAGTGGCATAGTTATACCAATGTACGTTTGTAGTGTAAACCTGACCTTAGACCTAATGGGCCTGATTCTCATTTACGCAGAGGCCCGTTTACATGGATCAGGCAGGGCAAAGGGCCTTAAAGTAAGCATAAATTATAGTTACACCTACTTTAAGGTTGCCAGAATGGTGTAAAGTGGCAGTAGTCCAAATGAGAAGTAGCCTGTGAGCAGAAGCGCCCCGAGTTTAATTTGATTTGTTTTGTAAAAATTACACTAGAAGAGTTAGTGAGCTCAGACTGTTTTAAAATGTTGTGTGTCCTAGGCCTGAAATAAAGGTAAAAGAAGCAAAGTAGTTTGGTGTCAGTTGTCTGTGTGAGAAGGAAAGGCAAAAGAAAAATCTCTGTAGGTTCCACATGTGTTGAAGTGGTGAAGAATCACTGAGTGAGCCACACACAGAAGAAACTCCCATATTTGAGCATTGGTTACGTAATAGTCAGCTCGAATGCTGGCCCTTGCAGACTACAGGAAATGTGCGTAGTCCAGATAGTTTGGATAGACAGCTGGATCAAAGACAACTTCCAGGACATAAGTCACTTTTTCTATGGTTTGTTCTGTTGCTCCAGCCAACTGAAATCAACATGTCAGGATATTTTCTGGGTTTTCTGTATGGACCAAATTACCTCCCTGCTTCTTCTGCTTTCTCCCTCTGTCTTCCCAGCTCCCTCTCTTCCATGAGGGATTCTCATTTAAAGGGGCCGGGCTGTTCTTCATACTTTTCTCTTGGTTTGATTGCTGAAACTTTAACATTTGGCTTGCTCTGAGGTTGTGCCACTCAGAGCTTCCTGCTCATCCCAGGGATTTTAAAGTAAAAGCTCGGGGGCCAAAAGGGTATGAGCATGAGGGTTTCAGGGGCATTCAGGGAGGAGGTCTCTGTAGGGAAGAGGCTCAAGTGTAATATGGACACTGGTTAAGATGGATCAGTTCCTTCTAACCCATATAAATTAGCCGTCACTGTACAACAGAGACTCTTCTTGAGTGTCCCAGGACTTTGTGTCTTTGGTTCAGAGAGAACAGTAGAAGACAGGAGTCTTAGCTATTGATTCTCTGAGTGTGTCTGAGACAAGGTTTAGAGTAATTGTATTTCTTGCTAGAGTAACAGCTGAACTTTTTGAAATAGATCACATGAGCAAATACTTGATTTGCCCAAAAGAATTATGTAGGGAAACGGTCACTGTAAACTGATGCAGTGTAAATTGATGTAACATTGGTGCAATGACGCTTTTTTTTGATGTAACTGGCAAAACACCTTGCTGGGTGGGAACCACCATATACTTAAACTGAATCAACGTTTCCTTGTGACTTGAAGATAAACAACGTAGGAGACAGAACTTGAACTGCTCTTATCCAGCCATTCTTTGGTTTCCTGTTGTCTCTGTTTCCTACATGTACTCACTTCACTTTTATAGTTTGTTTGATTGAGTTCTGATAATCATAGAGTTCTGGAATCAGTGACAATTTCCTGTTAGTGCTACGGAGTGTGTTTTTATTAATATTGTTGCTTAATATGTATTCTGCACTGATATTGAAGAGATGATGCATGAAGGCAGGTGGCTGAGTAGTCTGTGGGGATCTACAGAAGTGCTTCTTTTACCTTCTGTTGCATATTGCACACTTCTATTACCCTTGGGCTGAGATTTTCTTTTCTTTGTTGCGAAGTGGCCGAAAGGACAGAACATAAGTGATATCTTGACGCTTGTACAGACACGTGTTCTTGTGGATATTACAGATTAAAGGCCATTTTCTGCTGTTAGTTCTGAATGCTGTATTTTTCTCCCTGATCTAATTTTCTTAGTTTCTGCTTTTAAATTCCCAACACTCTGATGTCTCTCCCCATTCTTTGAATCTGAGAGGAGAGAGGCTGATTCTTATCAACCTTGTTAGTACTCTCCCCATCTTCATGGTGTATCTTAAGCAGAATCTGTTGATTGAATGAAATCTTGAGGCTTATGGATATTATTTATGTTCATTTCAGATGACTAATGCTGTTGAGTGTTGGTAAACTGAATCCTTTAAGGGCAGTTAGCTCTAGCAAGTAAGACAGCAGGGATGCTGTGAATGAAGATTGCCTTGCACATATAAAGCAGCTCGGTATAAATAAACCTTCTCTGAAAACTAGCAAACTCTCCCTTCGAATATATTTAAATGATCTTGTTGTCTTAAGGACGTTAAAGTTGTTAATAACTTTTTAGGGAGGAAGTTATTAAAGGTTACCTGAAGAAGGGGCAAAAATTGGACTTGTTCCCTTATTTGTTTCTTTTTGGTATGTAAAGAGCTGAAAAATTGTTACTTCTACTTGTTTTTTGGCTTAGAAATATGTAAAATGTCTGTTTTCCCATGTTTTTTCAAGGGTCTTCCTTTGGATGTCCCTGAAATGTGGATTAGAAGCTGTCTGTTGTTAGGAAAAAGGTGTTGAATCTTTAACAAAACAACTTTCAGTTGCTTATTGGGTATTTGGGTTAAATAAGTATTAATAAAAAGTATACAAAATCCAAGAGTCTGAAAATCACTTCCCTTTCTCAATCAGGTTTCACATGTTTGGTGTCTGTGGTGTCATAAAACTACTAGTTTTTTAGTTGTCCACAGAGTTTTACAGGAGGACCAGGACATGAATTTCAAATGTAAAACACAAGCCATTAAAAGAGCCTCTCATGCTCACTGCATGCATCATAAGGAAACAAACAAGGGCACAAAGCCAATTTCATTTTTCTTTTGTAGGTCATCTTAACAAACCTACTGCTGAGTCAAGGGAGAGAAAGAACAGACTATTATTTTTTATCAAAAATAATCAATACCTGTTTTGTTTTGTTTAGTTGATAACACACACAAGTGTAGTTCAAAGTCTGAGAGAACTAGAAACAGGCGGGCACAGCTATAGCCTCTGATATAAACTTTAACCCCAGTTTGTCAGTCAGTCAGTCAATATCTGCACCAACCTTTCAGCTTTTGAGACCTGCTTAAATCCTCTAACCTTTTCAAAATATTTTAAAAAATGAGGGCCTGACGTTAAGCTCCATATTTAGCCACCTAAATAAATGGCCTGAGTTTAAAAAATGCTGAGACTCCCACAACTCTCCTTGAAGCCACTTTTGCCAATCAAATGCGCTACCCATCTAGGTCAAACCTATCTAGAATTGTTATCCCGTAACAATCACCCCGAGGGTTTGCTGCACTAGTCCTTCTTCATATTTATATACAGACATGCTGTGATCACTCAATTATAGTATATGTCTAATTCATGATTTTTGAGTAAAATGCCATCAAATTTACTTATTTGTTTCATTTTTTTTTTGGTTTGTTTTAGGATCTTGTGTCCTTCTCTCTTAAGGATGGTGAGTGTTGTTATTTGTTTTTACAAGCTTTTCATATAGACTTATTGATACCACATACTGTAAAAAAAATCTTTTAAATATCTTATTCCGATACACTATCCTAAATATTATAATGTTGTTTGCATTCTTTTAATGTCAACAGCACAGTTTCCTTGCTTTAACTTCAAGAGAACCAAGAGAACTTTTGTTCTTTAAGATAAATGTTTAATAGTAACCTATAGTTAAAATCTCAATGAATCCGTCCTGCTTGTTGATCTCACTCTAACCTACAAATCTCTTTACATCACGGCTTATCACGCAAACATGTCCAGTAGCAGAAAAGTTCTGAAACTAAATAATTAAGATGAGTTTTTTTTTCAAAGAGGCTTATGGCAGTTATGTGCCCAACTCCCATTGAAAGTCACTCAGGCCATTTTGAAAATCTCAGCCTAAAATATTGGTTCTGCAAGTTTCTTCCAAGTGCTGGCTAAAATGAAGACATATCCTGGGAACAAATTCCTGATTTCCTGTGAAGCCTATCCTGAACAAGTAACAGGTTTTTTGGGTTTTTTAGCAAACAGATATTTTATTTTAAAATCCAGGAGGTGGATTAAATTACTGGAAGGAAATTATTAATGATATAAAGAATGCCTAACTGGAGCAAAATCTTCAGATCAATGACTGCACTTGGCCAACTATTTTCAATACACCTTTGCACAGGACTGAAGTTACTTCACTGTTGTTAAGCCTCATCCATATCAGGACAAAGTGACTTTTTTCATTGGTTTCTCAGTTTATTTTTAATGGAAAACTGAAAAGTTAGGCAGCTATTTCAATAAGGTTACTACATTCCTCTGAAGTAATAAAAAGTAGTATTTTCGTGTTATCACTTCCCAAGTTCATCTACCCCTGTGCTGAGAAAGCAGAAACCGAGCTGGGAGTTAGCAGAGAAGCAGGATGGGTCCATGGTTAGGGCACTAGCCTAGAACTTGAGATACATGGGTTCAGTTACCTGCTCTATCACAGACTTCCCTGTGTGACCTCAGCAAGTCACTTAGGCCCACATCCTCAAAGATATTTAGGTATCTAATACTAGTGAATCCCAGGTCAGACAACCGAGCCTGTGTAACGACAGATGCTGTTATTGTTCATAACATTATCCAGTTCTTTAGTCTTTCTGTGCCTCAGATTCCCATCTGTGAAATGGGGCTAGTAACTCTTCCTTACCTCACAGGGATATTGTGTGGATAAATATATTAAAGACTCTGACATGCTCAGATCGTTTAGTGTTTGGGGTTAGATAAATACCTAATCTAAACAGATAGGTAGGTTAACAACTGTCTGTGAAGTGCTATCTTCATATCAGGTCTCTTAAGCAGATTTGCCAGATGTTTCAAGCTGGTCTCTTGACACACACCCATGAAATGCAATGCTATCTTTCATGCCAGAGTGCACACGAATACTTTATGACAACAAGAGGCAGATGCAGTGGAGATGGACACAGGAAAAGGAATAGGTCTGACACACAGTGTTTAAAGTCTAATATGCTTAAAATATCTTTTTCTTTGGCGCTCCTGCTTCCCAGCCTCAGAGTAATTATTTTTACTGCTGAATGCTGTCAGATTGCATTGTCCATTCCTTCAGCTCATGCAGTGACTAATAAGTATAAACAACTGTCAGCAATATACATATAGGAAAGCTAGCTTGTAGCTGGATCTGTTTTTATTATTAAACTCCAGTCTCCCTGTTATGGCAAATAAGAAGTATTGAATTTAAAGCTTATATTTGGAGGTGCATTTAGACAAGGTAATAAATCTTGCATTGTCACTTAGATGTTGGGAGCTGCATCTTTTTCCCCACAAGTCTATTTCACATTGTTTTTGGCACTGGTCTTGCTGCAGGCTGTCCCTGCTGGGAATGAACATATGACCCACCACCCCACAATTGCCAGTGCCTCCTACCAACTGCAAGAAAGTAACAGGAGGTCTTGCCACATCTCCTGAAAGAGAGGTGGAGTGAAAGAGGCGGACATTATTTGCCTCAAAGGCACTCGCCTATTATAGCATTTTTGCTGACAATGAAGGGATTTATAGGCAAGGATTACTTCCCTGTAAGATGATTTAGGTGGGCACATGGATCCTGATCCTCAGCTATTGTAAATCAGCCCAGGTCCACTGACTTCAGTGAAGCTAATGAATTCACAATCCTGTGCTTTACCATGTACTAATTGGTGAACCATCATTTCTCCCATGCCGGAGGTATGCTGGCATGAACTGAAAGGACAGACAATTCTATCTCAGTATATAACATAGTCACTACTAGAGCAGAGTGCAACATTTGCTGTTTGATCTGATCGGATTAAAACTGATTGATTACCTGTTTTTCCATCTATTTAAGGCTATTATGATGCCCGAGCAAGGGTGGTGATCTGCCACGTCACTTGGCTGCTGAGAATCCCTTTAGAGGAGCTAGAAGTCTTGGAGGAGTCTCTACTTGAGAGTCTGAAGGAACAGAAAGAGGAAAAGTCAGAGTAAGAGCAATTGTAACAGAGCTTTGCATTGGCTGTGGGTTTAAAACAACCTCCAACCTCTTCTCCCAGCATGAAAGCTCAACATGAACCACCTGCATTCTAGTCCGATCTCTGACACTCCCTCCCATGACTCTTAGCTAATCAGTTATGGCTTGATTTTTTCAGAGGTGCTCACAGTTCCAGCTGATGTCAGTTGGAGGTGTGAATCCTCGGCACTCTAAAAATACGGTCACTGAGGAACAACCTTGCAAGATTCTGAAGGCCGCTCAGCAGAGGATGGGGTCCTTACCTCTTTGCTTCAGTTTCCCCATCTCTAAAATGTGGATAATAACAACTAAGAGATCTGAGGAGGATTGACTATGGACCAAATGTTCTGTAGTCATTAGAGCTGGACCAAGTGGGCACCAGCAGATAATGTTGCTGTATGTTTGTAAATTTAGCACACTGATACTGAAAACTGCTAAGGGCTAGTTTTGATGATGTCAATTGGAATACTCACTAGTAAGGTCCTAATCAGTATAAGTAATGTCGGAAGAATGAGGCCCCAAAGTAAGTGCTAAGTGTTATTGTTGTTTTTGTTCAACCCAAGTCTAATCCCCATCTCTACAATAATGCCTCTGCCACTATGATGCTACCACGAACATTTAGCTTCAGAAGCTCATCTGGTGATTTCAATGGAGCTACCCTGGTTTACATCAGCTAAGGATAGGGGGCCAGGTTTAGAAAGGTGGTTAGGTGCCTAAAGGCGCAGACAGGTGCCTGGTGTGATTTGACTTCAAAGGGATTTAGGTGCCTAATCAGATTAGGCCCTTTTGTAAATCTTGCTAGGCACCTATCTGC
This sequence comes from Mesoclemmys tuberculata, assembly GCA_007922155.1. NCBI lineage: Eukaryota > Metazoa > Chordata > Testudines > Chelidae > Mesoclemmys > Mesoclemmys tuberculata. The sequence continues at coordinate 10,017,527 of ML675630.1, forward strand.
AACTTTAGGCACCTGAATATCTTCGTAAACCTTTGTAAACACCTTTGTTCTTAACATTTAAGATAATTAATTTCACCCTCATAATAAGAAATTTCATTATGAAACTGCCAAAGCACTATCGCCCACAGATTGTACCGTTTTGGGAATAAGGTGAGCTGTTCTTTAGTTGCTGTATAGAGGGAGCAGTTGGGTCAGCAATATGGTGAATGGTAAGTGAGTTTTAATTCACTTGCCGGAGATCTGCGTAAACACAACAATCTCATTAGCTTAATCTAATCGAGTGCTAATAAACTCATTAATCAATATCTGTGACCCAGTGTTGTTCAGATGTTGCCGTGGATTTTCCAAACAGCTTGTCGCAATAATTTCTTGTTAATTACTTTATTGTAAAAATGAGAAATCAAAATAATCTCGAAGATTGTGAATGGCTGAGCAGGACAGGGTTTTACTGTAAACCAGGAGCAAGGGTCGGTATTGATGGATTTTTTGTGCTGTGGCTGCTGGAAATGGACTCCGTTCTAGGCACTTGCGTGTAAGAATGCACGTAATGAGAGTGAAGTTTTTTTATTCGTTTGCAAAGTTCTTTACCCTTGGAGATGGTATTACAACAATGACTAATTATATTTTGTTCAGTTTAGAGCTCAGTTTCTGGGGCCTGTTCCTGAGAGGAACCACAACCTAATCCAATGCACATTGCATGTGTTCATCACTTCTTAGGGCCAGACCAGTGGTGACTGCAGAATTGCATTACATTAGAAGCTTTGCTTTGAAAACTTTTCTTCAGAAACAAATGAACAGATCATAGAGAGAGGAAGCCTTAGGCATTATTAAGGGGGCAGTGGATGGCTCAAGAAATTGGAAATTGGGCTATGGAGTCTCTCAAGTTCACCTCTTAGTCATTGGTTCAAATCCAGCCATGGTCAGTCAGACTCAGACATTGACTGCTACCTAAAAAGCTTCAAATGATAACAATGTGAAACAATCCAGTGTCCATGTAACAAAAGCTATTACCACAATTGGTCTTCTTGTTGGCAGTCTCCACGGAGAGGCCCCAGAGACTAATTAAATGGATGTGGAAACTGAGCACAACATTCATTCCTACAGGTCTGGCCTGAGGAATATTGGCAAGGGACAGTGTGAGGAAAATGGCATTTCCTGTAGCCTACCTGGACTTTCAGTAAATAGAAAATATATTTGCTAAGACTCAGGAAGAGGAGTGCATGACTTTGCTATGCATGGAAAAGAGAAGCTATCCAGTGCATCTCGTTACTTTGATATATTCCAAGGGAGCCTTTTTGGTCATTCTCTGATCAGAGACCACCTGTCTTTCAGGAACTTCTGCTGGCTTGAGTCAGCAGGAGATCATGCCTTTGCTGCGGTGAGCCTGACAGTATGGAACTTGCTTCAGACTGGCATCAGTCATAGCCCATTCCTCATGCTTTCCAACAACTAAAGACTTCTTCTCCCTAAGGTGTGCTTTAGTATCTCTGCAATCAGTTCCATATTTATAACCTTTCCTTCCCCCCTGGTTTTTTCCCCACCCAGTTTCCTCCTGTCTGTCCAAATGAGCTCACTTTGGCCTCTGACCCACTATCTGCCTGGTTGTTTTTATGGTATTTTAAGCACTTGCCCTGGTCTTATTATGATGGTGATGATGATTTCTGTTGTGTGCTACCATTCACCAATCCTGTCACAGAGCCAGTCGTGGTTATACTGTAGGGTGACCCCAACATACATCCAGTTTGAGGATTCCTCCCAGAAATGTATGTGCTGTACTGCCTTGCCTTCTCCTGGACAATTCAACTGTGTTAAGTCCACTGTTTCTTTAAGGGCTTGTACACACTAGCGCTTACTTAGGTATAACTTGTGTCGCTCAGGGATGTGAATAAGCCACCTCACTGAGCAATGTAAGTTACACCGACCTAAGCGCTGGTGTGGACAGAGCTATGTCGGTGGGAGAAGCTCTCCCGCTGACGTAACTGCTATCGCCTGGGGAGGTGAAGTAGTTATGCTGATGGGAGAACTCTCTCTCGTCAGCGTAGAGCATCTGCACTAGCCACGCTATAGCAATGCAGCTACAGCAGTAGTGCTTCCTAGTGTAGACTAGCCCGAAGATGATGATATGCCAGTTTATTTCAAATAGTTCTTCAGACACTTCAGTATAAACACACTAGATTAAACAGTAAAACAACTTTATTAACTACAAAGAGAGAGATTTTAAGTGAACACAAGTAATGAGGCATAAAAGTCTCAGAAATGGTTACCAGAAAAATAAAGATAAAACACCACCAATACCTAACTTAACAAACTGTGTTAAATTCAAAGCAAAGTTTTTCTATCACGTGCTCTCAACAGTCTGATTGGCCAAACTTCTTCAGCAAGGACCTCTTCTCCTGTTTACTGGCTGCTTCCTTTGTCCCATCTCATGCTGTGAAATGATGGCCAGAGAGAGAAAGGAGATGCCTTGGGTTGTTTAGTTCTCTTTTTTATGGTGTCAGTCTCTCTCTTGGAAAACATTTCTAGCTGAGATTCAAGAGACAGAGTATCTATCTGTAAGGCTGTTCCTTGCTGGTTTTCCCACCTGTTTGAATCCCCTTTGTCTCCCTTCCTTCTTGATGATTCTGTTTACTCATTCTTTTGTTGGAGACAGACACATTTGCCAACCTCAGTTTGCAGCATGTGTTGTTAACACAATACAAGGAAGTCTTATAACTTCACATACAATGTTGCCACACACATTTTTTCAGGATAATATTAATCTGCAGATTGTGAGTTTTCAAGTGATACTTTACAAGACATACCTTGTACAAAGATTATTACAATAATGTGCAGAGTGTGGACATGGGGACTTTCTCTCACACCTCCCTGCTTGCAAAGCTACAGTAGGATCAGCCATGGGTTGACATGGAGGCTTTGTCTTTTACATAGATCTGTGACTGCAAATATAATGTCACTGAACACACACACGCAAACCTTTTGCAATAGTTTCCTATGAAAGATTGGACCTGTTTTCTGATTTGAGGTACAGGCCAATTTACAATGGCTTTATCTTTCATGGGATCAGAGGATATTTGAACCCCCTTTCCCAGTGTCTCAAATAAGCAACTCTGGCTGTTCCAATTTTAAACATAGAGGCTTCTGTGGATAGGCGTGCCTCTTTGAGTTTTGACAGCACAATTTCCAAGTGTTTTTTATGATTAGCTCAAGTGTTGCTTAACACTGCGATGTTGTCCACATGCACCGCTGCAAAGCTCTGCAAACCATTTAACTCTTGCTTAACAAACCTTTGAAAGGTTGCTCCTGTATTAATTAAGATAAATGGTAACACTGGGAACTCATGGTGTTCTGTATCAGTGACAAAACCAGATTTTTTTCTGTGTATCTTTATTTAAAGGAATCTGCCAATAACCCCAGGTTAAATCAACAGAGTGATATATTTAGCTTTGTTTAAAATGTCCAGCATATCCTTAATTCTAGGTGTGGGATACACGTCTGGTACTGTGACAGCATTCAGTTTTCTGTAATCAACATCAAACCTTACAGTGTTGTCTTTCTTAGGGACCAAGACCAGAGGTAACACCCAAAAGCTGTCAGACTCTTTAAATTACTTCTATGTCTAACATACTTCATATTTCTGTAGCTATTTATTCCTGCATCTTGCCAGTGGCTCTGTCTGGTCTGCTGGGAGGTGGCTGTGGTCCTTCTGTAATTATTTTATGAGTTAGCAAATGTCTCTTCCCTGGCTTGCTAGAAAACACTTATTTGTGTAAATTTGCTGCACTGACACGTCCTCTTCCCTTTTGCCTGGTGTCAGCGCACTGCAGATATGAATGCTTTCCAGAGCTGAGTCAGTTTGGCATCCACCCATTAAGTCAATGAGCTGGTGTGCCTCAGTTTCCCCATCTACACAGCAGATCGTCTACCATGGCTTCCCTGCTGTGCTAGGCTTTAAATCTGTTTACTTGTACTAGCTGTGGGACTTTTTACCAGGAGACTTTTTAACATGGTATGTAGTTTCATTTACCACTCCTATTACCTTAAAAGGGCCTTCCCAATAATTTTGCATTTTGTTTAGATTGACTGTCTTTGAGGTTCGTTTAAACAATACCCATCATGTCTTTTAACTCCTTTCTGAACCTTTATATATATTCAGTTACTGGCTCTTCCTTTGCCTCCGTGTCCCCTTCTCAGGAGTTCAGATGAGATCTGGAGGTCCTTTCACTTTCTGCCCATATAGGAGACCAAATGGGGAGAACGCACTTGATTCTTGAGATATCTTCTTATAAGCAAACAACAAATATGGTAATAATTCGTCTCAATTTTGAACCCTCTTATTTTCATACATTTACAGCATAGTTTTTAGGGTCCCACTGAATCTTTTCACCAAACCATTCATTTTTGGGTGATGTGAGGTAGCTTTTAGTTGTTTCACCCCACACAACTTCCATAGCTCACTGAATAGCTGAGACATGAAATTTGACCCATGGTCAGATAAAATGTCTTTAGAGAAATCCACTCTGCTAAAGCTAGTGAGACGGGCTCTTGCTATACAGATTCTGCCTCTGTGTTAGACAGAGCTACTGCAGAAAGAGATCTAGTGGCAAAATCTACCACCAAGATATATTATTTCCCCCTTTGGCAAGGCAAGGCACGTAAAGGAACTTTTTGGGGTCCTGCGGGTCTTTTCCTTTTGTGACATAAATCACACTACCTGCAATAATTCCTCACATCGTTCTGCATTCTTGGCCAGTAGAAGTTCTTCTTTATTTGTGCCCCCACGTGACCTGCAAAAGGACAATCCTGTACTAATAACATTAATTCTCCATGGTGCTGGGTGGGCACAGCTAACTGCCTGTAGGGCTTCCCAGGGCTTTTGTTTGTATAGGGAGGCCTCTATGGGAAAAATCTCCCATCATCTACAAAAAACTTGCCTCAATTTTCCCTTCCAGCTGATATATGGGACAGCTTCTTCAGTCACAAGAATCATCTCCTCCCTTCCAGCCCACCCTCTCTCTCCTTCCTGCTCCCATGAAGAGGGCAGGCTGCTCTTCTCTGCCTTGTAAGAGTCAGGAAAACTATCCAGCACCTACACCTTCTAAACTTTCCCAGTTCACATGCACGTAAGCTAAAGGAACAGGAATTTTATGTCCACCCACTGCCAGAAGCTCCACCGTTTGGTCAGGTAACATGTCAGTCTTTTGGACCATGCTTCCATTGTTCAGAGAGCTTCCAAGTGTGTAAGTCATTCCCAGCATGTTTGTGTGTGAGCTGCAGCCAGCCAGCCACACTTTGGCTCTTACTAGCCGTGGGTATACTACAGGGTGACCCCATCTCACTTCCTTCCTGCTTGAGGACTCTAGTTACTGTTTAAATGCAAATTAAGTAGAGTACGCATTCTTTTGTTTGAGATAGACCAGTTTGCCAGCCTCAGTTTGGAACATGTGCTAATGACATCACACAGGCAAAACTTATAACTTTCCATACAATATTGCAACTCATATTTTATCAGGACAATACTGACCAGCAAATTGAATCTTCAAATGATAGCTTACAAGATGTACCTTGTACAAAGATCATTTCAGTAGTGTGTAGGGTATGGACAAAGGGGTACATTCTGTCACAGCATCTACATAGCAGTGTTCCAAATGTTTACATCAATGTTATCAGTGGCTGACGTCTGAATGGCAGATGTGAACAGCTTTTTTGTTGCATGGAGCACTGTTTTACAAGAAACTGAAAAGCCTGACAAAAGATACGTCAATTGCCTAACAACATCTATTTGTTTCCTTTCATCACCAGAGAATGAGCTATAATCCTGCTTATAAAATCTGGTTGAACACAATTTATGGTACAGGAGTAATAGCTGCAAATCTGAGCTCACTGAGAGTACAGAAAGAACAAACAGAGACAGAGGCAGCTAACTACCCTTTTGGGGACAAAACAGCCTCATAACCCAAATGAGAACCCTCAGACACAAGCCACTAGGAAGGCAGGTGAGATACCAGAAATGTGGGAGATTTCAAAGACAGTTGGTGCCTGCTATAATCAGGCTGCAGTGAAGATTAAAGTTCTGCTCATGATAGTTTTACAATATTGTATTTATAGACAGGATTTAGCTGCCGATTATTACTGAACCCAGACACCTCAAGCCCTCATTACCGAACATGACAGCCAGCCAGCTATGTTCCTGTTCTCTTGATGTCCTTCAATTTCTGGTGAGGAAAGCAAGAGGGAGATGTGCCTTTCAGCTCTGTAGAAGACCTGCTGGTACCACCAACGTTTCTACACTGCTCCATCCTCCGATGATGAAGTGTGGCATGGATAGGCACTGGCTGGCTTGGCCTAGATCTTACTTAGCTACACTAGTACAGTTGCCAGGAACAGTTTGGAACCTCTCTCTCCAGTAGGATATAGCAGGGTCACTCCCTGTCTGGATTTTGATTGTGTTTGACCGATCTAAGAGTACAAAGATAAGCCCCCCACTAACAACTCTTCCATGGCACTGAGAAAAGAAAACATTTGTTTTCCACAATTGTCTATTCTGCAGTGTCATTTTCTATCCCTCTTATTACAGTTGGCCCCAATGGGAGGCTGGCTTCTAATCCATTGGCCAGTGGGGAATCTTTAGAAGCCACAGAACAACATCAGGAAGGCAAAGCCCCGGTTTACTTCCAGCAGGGACTCTAGTTTTCTGCTGTTAATTTAATTTGTTGCTCTAAGGGCTCAGTAGCCCTTTTTTTTTTTTTTTTTTTTTAAGTGTAGCTTTCATCAAAATGGCTGTTAAATAGGATTGATTTACAGGCAGTATCTAGGAAGAGAGGGAAACGGAGATTGCAAATGCAGAGCCTGTATGGTTTTTTGGGTGGGGTGGGGAAGCAGTAGGGAGGAGAGGTTAAGTCCAATTCCAACCTCACCATCAGAAATAACCTTTAAAACTTCATTCACTGAACCACAATATTTGCTAGAATCCTAGTGCATTTCAGGTTTCTGCTTGGCATCTGACAGGCCTGGTCCAGAAAATAATAGTCTGAGTCAGTGCCATTAACATTAAAGGGAGATTTAGTGTTGACCGCAGCATCAAGTCCATTCTGTACACTGAAGACATGTCTATGTGGCAAAGCCTACCCCACATAAATGAATCATGCAGCCTCTATTTAGCCTCTATTGAGCTTGCAGGACTCATGCTACAGCGCTAAAATAGCGGTGTAGGCATTTGTGCTCAGGCTAGAGCTTGGTCTCTGAAACCTCCCTCCTTCCTGGGCTTCAGAGCCCAAGGCTGACCGTCTACACCACTGTTTTTAGCACCATCGCGCAAGCCTGCATCTGTGGACCTGGAATGTGAGACTCACTGGCATGGGGTTTGTTTGGGTTTTCTTGCCATGTAGACATGCCTTTAGGAGGGCAATGAGTGCTTGTGAATCGTGTCAGATGCACAGCCCTAGAGACTGTTTATCCACAGAACGTGCTCCACCCCCGCTTGGAAGTGACCCTCAAGCCCTGAACTGAAGGGGTCATCTCGAGAGATGAGAACAATTCAGTCCTTGGTGTCTCTGTACAGAGACAGACAGCAAAGGTGCCAGGTAATACGATCTTTGGTGTGGATACTTGTCTACTGAGAACTATATCTACACCATTGAACTTATTTCATGGAGGCTGCCCAACAGCTAGAAAATTATAATCTATCCAAACTGGGCTGGATTCTAACCCGTGACCTAGCAGTGAATGGCTCTCTAGCCCATAACAGCAATCGCTAAGCCATCTATCCCTGTGTTTCATATGTAGGGCCCTGTCCTGCTCAGAGAGACACTTTTGAATGACTTGGTCTGTACAAGTACTAAAACAAAAGTGTTGCATATTCTGCAAGCAAGCAATCTTATCCGATTATCTGTTACATATGTGTATATGTACATCGATGTTAAAATGTTCGCTTTTTTCATTGTCCAAGCTGCAGTCCTGTGTTTGGATAGATTTTCTAGGTAAGTAGCCTATGTTGGGTTTTGTAGCCAATTACCTTGTTTCAACTGACATCTGGGGCTTTATTTTTATGGTCATAAATCTAAGTGTGTTGTCGTAATGTACACGTGCCTGTCAGTGTTTGCTGTTGCCAGTGGTGAAATTCTGTGCCATGGATCAGGAGAGCACAAACAGATCTGAGTGTTGTGATGTTCTCTGTAAGGCTTTTGTGTCAGCTGTCATGATTTCTATTCCCATCCAGAACTGCGGAAGCATCAAGAAGAAAGAAAGAAAGGAAGAAGAAATTGAGGAGATATCTGATGATTGGCTTGGCAACAGTAGGGGGTGGAACGGTGATAGGTGAGTCTATCCTGCAGTTCCTGGGACCTGACTGGGTATCACACAGATGGTCACAAGAGCAGAGTGGGAGTTCTGAAATGATTCATTGAGCAATAGCAGCTGTGCTTGCCTCTTAGCCCTAGCTCTAATTTTTAACATGTTCATTGCTTATAATGTCACAGTCCAGGTAATAGTTAAAATCAGATATAAAGTATAACTCCAAAAGCTAGGAAGAATCTTACAGGTTTGCAAAAACAAAACCTAAGGGATTAGGGGCAATGGAGCCTCATTTTTTCCTCTCAGGCTAGTGTTAAGGAAATGTGACTTCAGTGGAGTTACTCTTGATTTACAAGAAGCAGAAGATGGGAGTAAATGCACATTTCAACCTTTGGAAGGTGATTTTCCAGGACAACTGAGCTCCGTTGCTCGGGTGGTCTATTAGGCAGAATTGTTTGTTCACTCAGATGTATAAAAACATAGGGCCAGTTCCTCAGCTGGTGTAAAGCAATGCACCTTCCTTGCATTTAATGGCACTACACCAATTTATACCTGCTGAGGAGCTGATTTTTTAAAGTTCTTTCTCTTGATTTACCCTTGTGTTACAAAGAATGAGACTCGTCATCTTCTCTAGGCTCTCCAAAATCAGGACAATGTACGATTTTCTAATCAGAGATGTTTGGAATCTGCTTTCACTTACACCAGTGTTTCTCCTTTGACTTCAGTGGAATTAATCTTCATTTATACTGGTGATAATGAGAGGAGAATCCAAGCTGGAGACTCAATGAGTGGAGAGGGCCTCTGAAAATCAGGGTTGGGTTTGTTGATGGAGCTGTGTGGGGAAGACCAGTGTGGATTTCTGTGGGGAGGGTGATCCCTTTCGGCTTCTGGTTCCGGTTCCTCAGTGGAATATGGTGGGTAAGCTCGCTCCCTGATACGTTGTAAGCTGTTCTCACAATAGGAAGTTATCCCCTCTACTGACACAGCACAAAGAAATGGAAATCTGTTTGTCTTCCACAATGATCATGCACTGCAGGTCTCACTTGTTGCACCTTTAGGTTTGACAGGGGGTCTTGCTGCCCCTCTGGTTGCTGCTGGAGCTGCAACTATCATTGGAAGTGCTGGGGCAGCAGCTCTAGGGTCGACCGCTGGAATCGCTGTCATGACATCGCTCTTTGGAGCTGCGGGAGCTGGCCTTACTGGTAAGATTTAGATTCTAAACCACCAAGCGACAGGGTAATATATGCAAAGTCAGGTGCTAATGGCTTAGCTCTAGAGTATGAGGTCTGGAAAGGGGACTGTGGGCTAAACAGTCAATCTCTACTGCAGCAGAACTCAGCTGCTTGTTCTCCAGCCACCTCTGATTTTCACAGCCCCGCACTGACCTGCTCCTTACGGCTACGTAAGATGTTGTGCAACACCCTGATGATGATGCAGTAGTTTTCCCTGGGCTAATGGCAATTCAAATTAGACACTGTAGCCAGACACCCTCACACAGACCAGTTATATTTAGAATTATGGCTAACTACAGTAAATAGAAACCTTCTCTGTTTTAGCTTTAAGAACAATGGTTTCATAAATGACAGTTATTTATTATCTCTGATAATTATATCTGATGGCCTTCCACTACCATCCCATCTGATCACTCAAGCAAAGAGCTAAGAATTCGTTATCAATGCCAGCTGTTGGCAGCCCCTATCATTACTCTATGATTTCTATACCTATAGGCTACAAGATGAAGAAACGAGTGGGAGCCATAGAGGAGTTTGAATTTCTCCCTTTGACTGAAGGGAAACAGCTTCATATCACCATAGCTATCACTGGCTGGTTGAGTACTGGCAAATATGGTAAGAGCAACACAAGAAATTCCAGGCAAAATTTTGGGAAGCCATATTTGTATTGCCAAGGAGTGTTTATATATGAAATCATGAAATATAGCAGGACCAAGTTGATGTGTTAGAAGAGCTCCAACAGTTACTTTAAAGCCCTGTCTGCTTAGGCTAGTACGAATAGGTTCAAAACATTGGATGGCTCAGGAGGTTTGTAATAGAATTTAAGGGGTCTTTCACCTCTGATCATCATGTCACGTCCATCCAATGTTAGTAGTAATTGAAAGCTGTGACAGCGTGATGGCTGTTGGATAACCGGATATGTTGTTATGTGTTCTGTGCAATGTGCAGTGACTCTGAAGGCATCCAGTGCAGTTCGTCTGGAGAAATGTTCACGTCACAAAAACTACCAGAACAGCTGCCATGCTTTGGAACCTGAAGCAGGACAGAAAATGACTAAAGAAAAGAATTTGCCAGAGAGTTAGGGTTAAATACAAGATTCTCTCTCTGGGTAGGGCCTTTACTGCAAGAGTTCTGGTTCAACCCAAATGGATGCCTTCCATGAATGATAGTGGACATCATCTATGAACTATCAAATGGGGCTTCCCCTGCTGTCCTTCCCTCAACTGCCACAGAATGGGGTTTAGTTACCGCTTAAAAGGTTTTCTGCATCATGTTGAATACCGTTTGGGAAGAATATTCTGAAAGGAGAGTGTTGTTTAATGAGGGGGGTTACCCCAGCTCCATTCCTAGGACAGTCAGCCTTTACACTTGTAAATCAGATTGCATGTAGTTTATCTGGGCTATGATGTCTTTCCAGTTGTTCTCATGTGCTCTTACTAGAAGAGGTGAGATCTAAGCAGTTTGAGGGTTCCCCCCTGCCTTTTAAACCCAGATTGTAGCCTCATCCAGAAAAAGAATGGGTAGAGGACAGGAAACTGCTAATAAAGATGGTTATACAAAAAAAGGAAGTGTTTCTATTAATATACCTTGCTTGTGTTTTTGCTAGAGATGATTTGACTTGGATGATGTCTAGTTCCTGGCAAAAAGTACTTTGGCCAATTATTGGAGCTTTTTTTGTGCCTCACATTTGTCCACAGGCAATTAATAGAATGTAGTTTCTTTTTCGCTTCCACTCTCTGCCAACTAATGTAGGTTTATTGGCAAGATGGTTCAATCAAGTAAACCATGTTCAATGCAGTGCTGAAGGGGGGAGCTAATAGCTTGCAACCTCTGAAAATTTGTAATGTTATATTGTCATTTCAAATATAGTCACAGTTGTAACTTGTCATATAAAATATGTCAATGATCTGCTGTTAATATGTTCAGCAACCCTACTGAACGGCTGCCAGTGTATACCATTCAGGAATATCATAATTAATATACTATATAATCAATACTATAAGGACATTTTCTCTCAGCCATTGCTTGTTAAATCCAGTCTCCCATCAGAACTGGGGTTTGAAACCTCTGCTTTCCCTTCATATTGTTCTCTTGCTGATACCACACGAGGTTTCAGAATTTTCTGGGGCCGTAGGGTTTCTAGGGGGCTGTTAGCTAGTCACTTTGCACCTTTCAGTAAGTTATTTAATCATTCTCAGTCTCAGTTTGCCCTTAAAATGAGAGTTACAGAGGATCTGAATTCATTTCCATAACTAGAAACATGATATACTGTTTAAAAAAGGAGAACTAAAACAACCTTTCAGTTGCCTCCTTTAATAGTTGAATCTGCCTGTCTTGGGTATTTATATGATCCCCGTCACCATAGTACCTGAGGCCCTCTCCACACTGTGGGCACTACAGCTGCATAGCTATGGTGCCAAAGTGTAGACTCAGATTACAGCAATGAGGGGTGTTTTGGTTTCTCCACCTCCTTAAGCAATCATAGCTAGGTCAATAGAAGCATTCTTCCCCCACCCTAGCCACGTCTACACTGGGGTTAGGTTAGCATAGCTATAGCTCTCAGGATTATGCATTTTTCAGAAGCTGGAGCACTATAGTTATGTCAATCTAAATTTTCAGTGCCAGGCCTAAGGCCACACGGTCTTTAATATATTTATCCTCACAACCCCCCTCTGAGGTAGGGAAGTGCTATTATCCGCACTGTACAGCTGGGCAACTGAGGCACAGAGAGACTAAGGGCCAGATTTTTAAAAGTGTTTAGGTATCTAAATATGCAGATAAGTGCCTCGAGGGATTTTCAAAAGCACGTAGGTGCCTAACTACACCTTTGGGCATCCACATACAAATACCGACCCTAAGTGACTCGCCCAAGGTCACGTAGGAAGTTTGTGGCAGAGCAGAGTATTGCATTGTGGTCTCCTGGATCTTCCTAACCATTGAACCATCCTTCCTCAGTCCAACTTTCTGTTCCTTTCTTCATGTACCAGAGGGCATACTGTTTCCGAGTGTGTGACGATAAAGCAGCATCTCAGTTCTGATCAGTAAAATACATACACTATAGGAGTGTAGCAGAGCCAGGTGGCACATATTGTACCAGCTCTCAGTCACGGTTAGTCACAGCAACAAGCACTTGTTTGGTTTATGGTATAAAAAGTACTTCCTCAATACACTTTATGCGGTGATTAGATTTAAATTAGTCAGTCTCCATCTAACAGTTTTTGGGTGGTCTGTGTGAAGTGAACTGGTGATCTCTGTCCTTGTCCACATGACAAAACAATTTCAGTTTACACTGTTTGCCTTTGATGGCTGTTCCAGCAGAGAAGCCGAGGAATGAATGGGTCATTAAGACTGAATTACCTCTGTCACGACTAGGTGTAGTCCTTTGTGGTCAAGATTGAGGTACATTGGCAGGATATTGTGGTGGAAGCTTGCATGGCTTCTTCTAATGTTGTACCTGTTCTGTGACTGCCTCAGCCTATGTCTACACTACAGCCTATGTCAGCATAACTTCTGTCACTCAGGGGGGTGAATAAATCACCCCCGGGTGACATACTTTACACCAACATAAGCACTCGTGTGCACAGCAATGTGTTGGCGGGATAGCTTCTTCCGGTGTCCTAGCTTCTCCCTTGTGCAAAGGTGGTTTTATTATGCTGATGAGAGCGCTCTCTCCTGTCAGCATAGAGCATCTTCACCAGCCACACTGCAGCAGCCTAGCTGCATCGGTACAGCTGTGCCGCTGCAGTGCTGTGTGTGTAGACCTGCCCGCAGTATGTTATGTATAGTTCAGTAAGGGAACCAGGAACAGGTGACCTTAGTATTTTAGGAGGCTAAATTATACTATGCCTTTTACAATTTAGCTGGCGTATATTAGCCTGACCACCTAACCCACACTTACCCTCTCAGTTTTACAGCAAAAAATTATGTTGGCACATGTGAAGTATCCAGTTCTCATAAAGACAGGAATTGCTACTGCTCTTGATCAGCGTTTGGGAAAAACTAAGCCAAGAAAAAAGGGAAGTCAACGCACAGTCTCTAAATCCTCTTCATTCTCACTTTCAGACAGATCCATTAATTCAGGCTAAGCTTTCAAAACCCAAATACCAGGAGGACAATATACCATAGCATAGCACTTTGGACATTCACGGAGCAGTGGCAGATTTAAATCCTTTTTTAAAAAGGAAAAGAGCCCCAAAATTGCAACAGAAATGATTAGGAGCATGGGGAAGGATTTGACAAGATCCTTAGCACCTCCTGCGCAATACTGAGCACCCGCTGTTCTCATCAGAGTCTCATGGAAGTTGTCTCCACACATCACCTTCTCATCAGAAGTGACTAACAAATGCATTTGAAAATACTGTGGGCAAAATCCTGCCATACTCTTTCAATTACTTTGGACCGCACTCCCTGTGAGGTCAATCCAGATTTGGCCTAAATGAGGATACAATATGAGCTATAGGATTTAGTCTTATATTTGATGATGGAAGGAAGATCCTTAATTCCCACCATAGTTAGCACTAATTGTTCCTCTCTTGGCAGATTCTGCAGCAGTCAAGGCATGAATGGGCCATGGAGACTTAACTTGGAGGTGATTCCTCCATACCGGGCTAAGACTTGTTGGGAGGGAAGCTGGATCTGTTCTTTAGAGAAACAAAAGCTTTCAGTCTCCAGTGCCGTCAATCCAACACATCTTTTACCAACAAGAAATCTGATTGAAATATTAAGAAGTGTCCATCATTAATAGCATTTCCAAACATGATCCTGGAATAATTTAGCTGATTAAAGCATCCTGCAGGTTGACATTATAACTCGCTCCTTTATTGGCTCCTTGTTTGACTCCTGTGGCCAGACAGCGGTTGCTTTTCCTCCTGTGAAAGTGAATTCTTTGTGTTCACGTCCTTCCTTAGGGAGTTTCACAGCTCCATGGAACAGCATGTTGCAGTCCAGTGAGCAGTACAGTCTGGCCTGGGAATCCAAATACCTGATGGAGCTGGGCAACACTCTGGATTCCCTGCTGAACGGCTTCGTTAACATGATGGCTCAGGAAGCCCTGAAGTACACTGTTCTGTCAGGTAAGAACCTGACTTACACCGTGTCTGCTTGAGTGCCGAGTCTGCTGGTTTCAGCATTTGTGTTTGTTCAAAGAAGCCTTCCCAAAACCTGGTTAATCTTTCCTATTTATTGGTTGACTATCTGAGAAGCAGCATGACTGGCAGACCTTACACATATATTGACCCCAGTCCTGCAAAGACTCATGCCCCTGCTTCGTTTTATGCACTGTAGTCGGCCCATTGACTTCAAAGGAAGCACTCCCACTGGGCCAAGTTAAACACATCCATAAGCAGGATCGAAGCCATAGTATTCAAGAACAACCCATCTTTCTTTCAATTAGTCTCTCCTAGGTCGGTGCTAGAGCCTTCTGTTTAGCAGCTCCTGTCATGTGAAACAGCCTCCTTGGATCATTCCACCTCATCAGTTTGCCATGGCATTTCAAATCTCAGCTGAAAACATCTTTCCTCCCTTACCTATGTGCTTCAATGTTTCCTTCCCTCTTCTGTTTACTATTGTAATTCTTATCTGTGCTATTTTACTCTGCATGGAGTTTGGGGATACGACTTGCACAAAAGACTATACATATTGCATTGCATTGCATGCTTCATCCAGAGCTTCCACATGAGCAAACTGCATCCATCCAGTATGCTTGCTTCCATTACATCTGTTCATTCACTAAAAGGCATCGAGTGCATATGTTCTGCTTGTGCACATTGTATTCCCTGTGTTCTGCATGTGCATGTTCTATCCATGCACTATACCTGGACACATCATATCCAACATCCCTATGCAGATGGCATTAATGCAACATATATGCACTGTATTCCCCATGTTACACATGTCCAATTTACATCTGAATGCATTAGATTTCTCCTGTTTTGCTGGCGCACGTTACATCCATGCATTACACCTGACTACAGTGTATCTTCCTGTGCACATGAGGTTTAATAGATTCGGGCTTATTTTTAACCTTCCAAAACACCCCTTAAATCAACCTAGGGAAAGAAAAGTTGACACTGACAAAAGTTGCAGTGTTTTAACTCCAGCAAACCATCTGACTTTTGAAATTGTCCCAGAGCTGCCCAGATTTGTAACTTTTTGATTTCCTATTTGCTTTGTACCTCTCAGGCATAGTGACAGCCCTGACATGGCCAGCTTCCCTTCTCACTGTTGCCAGTGTCATTGACAATCCTTGGGGAGTGTGCCTGCATCGATCAGCTGAAGTGGGCAAACATCTGGCACAGATATTGCTCAGTCGACAGCAGGTAATTGGCTGGGGGGAGAATGGCTCCAGTAATTACTGCTGGAAGGAACTGATATCTTGGGGAAGCTCCAAGGGTCTGATATTTTACAGCATGCTAGTCAAACAGCAGGTGGCATTTGTCCATGGTGAAGAAAATGACTAATGAGCTGAAGAATGCAGAATTAATGAATGATGGAGACCAGCATATGCCTCACTCTTCCATGCAGGGAATGGAAGAGAACATGGGTTGATGAGAGGCTGCCTGAAAACATTGGTTTAGTTTCAGCCAAATATTTGCTTAATGCAGAAGAGGTCAAGCAGCAATCCATCTAATAGAGAGCTCTGATAGAAGAGATTGTGGCAGTCAGTTGAAATGCTTATACATTATTCCCTACAATCAGGGTTTACAGGCAGAATCTGGTACTGAAGGGCAACAAACAAAATCCTTATAGGGAAAGGTTAGCATGAGATGCACTATGGTGTATATTTTTTGATGAGCACTCATTTAATCCAGGAAGATTGCTGACACACTGGGGTAATAAAAAATCGAGCTTTTCGTGACCAAAGACCTGGATTCAGGTCTAATCCAAGTCAGAAGTGCAAATTGGTTTGATTTGCCCACTTCACAAAATCACTATTCCAGTGAAGACACTGGGTCTTTCTTTCTTACTAATCCCAAACTGTCACAAGCCTGGAAATTCACCAGCCTTCATTCTAAAATAATTATTTGAAAAATCAGTGCTGGAGGAGGGGGCGTAGGAGGGGGAAGGGAGAAAAGAACTGGCTTATTCTAAGGGCAGCCTCCTTCTGCCAAGAGGTAGTAAACTTGGCACAGATCCCATTAGCCTGAATTCTCCTCCACTATCCCCCACTTTTATTGGGCACCCAAGCAAAAAGTTCCCACACAATGATCCCTGCTTCCTCATAGCACTGAGACAGCAGCATAAAACTGGCTGGGTTTGCATATTATTAGTCAGATTCAGATGGATGTTGCCTCCTCCAGGAAAGTGCTTTGTAGGAGCCAGTGCACAATTATGTTGAGTGACTGTCTGCTCCTGCGGGAGGCCCTCTGGAATAAAAGTCAAGAGAAAAGAGTGAAATAAAATGGGAGGTGGAGAGGGAGAGGAACAGAAATACATGCACAAAATGGAGGAGACGGGTAGTGGAGGAAGCAACAGGTTGTGAAGAAATAAGATACAGAACATAAATCCAAAGGAGATAGGGAGGCGGACAGGCCTAAACCCAGAATAAACATGAAAGAAAGAAAAAGGAGCTAAATAGACACATTGGATGGGTTGTCATCTGAAAGAAACAACTCAGTAAAACCATCCTCCTTGCTGAGTCATCTTCATCCACAGCTGCAAACCTAAAATTAAATGTCTGCCCAGGTCCGGCCATTATTTGCAGTGAGTCCAACCTGAGCTCTAATGGCCCTATGTTCATCTTACAGATACACTAGTTCAGTATCTATTGTGGATGAGCTATTGGGGGCCAAGAGGTAATGGGAGACATAGCTAGACACCTGAATGTCATAAATAACTCTGTGAAACAGGACCATAAGCCAACAAAGTTGATTTCTAATAAAAACACAGTGCCAGAAAGGCAATAAAGGTCTTGATTGAAGTAAAGATTTTCCCAAGGGTACGTCACACTGTCTTTTAGCTTTAGTTATGGTTAAAGCACAAAATCCTGCTATGCTGGAGAACCTAAAACTATTTAGCCGGATGTTTCTGAAACTTATTATACTTGATGTGCGTTTAGCCCAAGGAGAAGACATTTCTGCCTGTTAAAATCCCTCCCTGCTTGATCTCATAGAAAATCCTATTAAATGTATTAAGATAAAATCTTACTCATTGGAGTAGGACTCCTACAGTACATTTTCATGACGACTCCACAAGGCAGCAGCTATGAGCCCTTACAGCTAATGCTGCCTGAAATATTTTTGACCAAAAGCTTTTCTTCCAAAAAAATGCTGTTTCATCAAAAAACAATTATTTTGCAGGAATATGTTGCCTTGACAGTTTTATAATGGGAAGTTTCAGAGCAAACCAAAATGAGAATTTTTTATTGAGTTTCCATTTGAAATTTTTATTTCATTTTGTGACTTTCGGAAACCGATTTTTTTTCAATTTAAAACTTTTGGAAATTTTTTGGTTTTCAGAATAAACATTTTAATTTGAACCAAAACTAGCCAAAAGTGTCCCATGAAAAATAAAAGTATTTGAAATGAAAAAGTTTAAATGAAAATGTTTAGTTTGACATTTTACATGAGAGAGAAGAAAATGGATTTTTGGATCAGCTCCACTTACAATCACGCAGTTTGTTGCCATGCTAACAGTGAGGCTGATTTTGCTCTCATTTACACCAGTTTCCATTGGAAGTGACTCCACTGAAGTTGGCAGATTTAGACAGAACAAGTAAGAGCAGCATCTAATGCAGGACACTCAGGGACTGATTCTCCTTTCACTTACACCAGTTTTTAATTCCATTAGCTTTATTGCCATTGCTCCTGATTTAAACTGGTGTGAGAAGAGTCAGGACCAGATTATGTCTTCAAGACTACTTCCTGATAGGTTGCATTACAGTGATGCATCTGTGGGTGCGGATGTCACAGACAATGAATGATTCTGGCAAGGTCCAGAGCAGAAAGGAAGGTTCACAGCTTCTACCCAAACATAGATGGTAAAAGGCACTAAAGGCAGTCACGTTTCAGGGCAACTGCATCCATATTTCCCCTCCATGATCTAACAAGGGCACCCACTTTTGGGCTCCCAGCTGTTACCACCCATGAATATAGATCCTGTCTCTCTCCCTCCTGACCAGGGTTTTTCCAGGCTGCACAGTTCCCTGCCTATAAGGGGATTTGTCCAGCAAGTCAGACTGCCTGAACAGGCCAGCTCCTGCGCATTGCTTTCTCTCCAAAGGCTATGAAAAGCATAATGGCCCACAGTTAAAAGTTACCATGCATTTCTTTATAAGCAACCACATTTATTCTTAAAGTGAAAGAATTACAGAGAAAATATATTAAAACAATTAAAGAGCGTACGTGCATGCTAAAAAGTTTACCGGAGGTCACCCCATCTCCAACCTCAGCTCTGATACATGTCAGTCCTTCAAAACCCACAAGTGGGCTTTTTCTATGACTAAAAATTCATGGTGTTCTCCGATTCAGAAGCAGAACCATCATGAAGTTCAGTCTTTCCTTTATACATCTTGGGCCTTTGATCTTGGTCTTATGTAACGCACGAACAGCAGACGGTGACTCACGCCTCAGGGCATAGCTTCAAAAGGCTGGTTTTTGCAGAACCAGAGGTAAGGAATTTGCATTCGCCTCCCCCCAGATAGATAATCCCCAGGAAAACCCTATTAGTGCTTTTTTGTTCCAAAAGACCATTCCTGTCTGGCACATTGTTCAGTATAGTCCTTTGACCCCCCAGGTCTCACATCTCCCCCCTCAAGAGATTACATAAGAGTCCCAGCCCACAATAATACATACATACACCGTTCATTCATTTCATGCATACGCCATTACACTGGACCCCAAAGACACTTAATTCAGTAAGATCTCCCAAGGACATTGCAGGAAATTGCCATATCTGTCACACAGACAATCACAGCTACCGAAGGCCAAGGTTGGGAACTTCATTATCAAATGTCCAACACAGGTTCAGTAGAAGGAACCAAATCCTCTAGATGGTTCTCCATCAAACCAGCATTAGCTTTGGCTTATCTGAATTAAGTTTAAACCAGTTTGCTCGCATCCATGTCTCCTCTTGGCTAGGGTTGGTAAAGCATCTGTTAATGGAGGTTATATATGCTGTTTGCCTTTTCATGGAAAATTGACTAGCTGCCAGTGTTACAAGCCATGGGAGCCTATTTCACCTGCCAGGTCTATTAACCCAGCAGGCATCGGAAAAGAATGGCACTGCCTTTTCATCCTCATCTCTGCTAAAGATGCCATTACATTTCATTTCTTGGCAGTTGGGAGCTCCAAGAGACAGCATGCTTTTGTAAAG
The DNA here is from genome assembly GCA_007922155.1 of Mesoclemmys tuberculata. NCBI lineage: Eukaryota > Metazoa > Chordata > Testudines > Chelidae > Mesoclemmys > Mesoclemmys tuberculata. The sequence continues at coordinate 10,037,359 of ML675630.1, forward strand.
TGGACGCAAGTTTTTCTCCTTGCTAGGATAATGGCAGCAGTTGCTCTAATGGTATTTTACAGCCCTGAAATTAATTGTTTGACGCTGGACTTGATTCCATACCTTGGAAAAGTGTTCCAGCACCTCAGTCGTTTCCATGTTATTGCATGGGGCTTTGCATTCTTTGAAATTAAAATAGCAGCAGTCAGGTGCAATTAATAGCTAATGGACAGTTCAATGAAAAGGAGCCTCCTTGGATGATGTGTGAGAAACCTGATATTAATAAAGTAGGACAAGAACATTTAGACCCTTCACTAGCAAAGCACTTAATTTTGAGTTACATTTAACTGTGTTAACTTCAAGAACATCAATAATGCCATTGAAGTCAATGGGACTGCTCACCTACTTAAAGTTCAGCGCATGCTTAAGAGATGTGCTGGATCAGTGCCCTCCTCCCCCACTGGCCGCCCTTTCTTTCCAGGTCTAGCAGAATGTTTGACAGCTGTACCATCTTCATTTGTGCCTTTGCCTCCCTGTTCCCTAGGGCAAACGACCCGTCACTTTGATTGGCTTCAGTCTGGGTGCAAGGGTCATTTACTTCTGCCTGAAGGAGATGGCTCAAGAAAAAGGTAAGAGTCTAACATTTAACTCTCTTCTGATTTCTTTTTCCGTCACCTTTTTTTATGACTTCAGTTATCATGCCAACAGCTCTGGAGAGCAAAGTCCTCTAGAATACAGCACAGACACATGGTATTGCTACTGCGCTTCACAGCCTGACCTGGATGGGTGACCGCTAGGGTTAAGAGAGCAGCTTAGTATCCAGGGCTCATTCAGTCCTTGAGCTCTTTGCTGAGACCATCACCAAAGATGCTAGTTAGGAGTGGTTGTGAAGCTGTGTACACAGCTCCTTCAGAAAGGCCAAGAAGCTCTTATTGTGTTCAGCTGGAGGAGATATAGGTAAATCTTTTCTACAGCTACAAGTTATCGTTTGGGCTGCCCTAATGCATAAATGGAGCACTCTAAGTGAGGTAACCCAGTGCACACAGCTAATAGGACACCCTAACTGGGTCATCTCACTGCACAGGCCTCGTTTGGGCTCTAGGTGCAAAGCTCACATTACACGGCCTTCAGATGGGTACACGTTGCCATTAAAAGAAGTCAGCATATTGTTCCCTCCCTCGGACTTGCAGCACAGATGGTTCCTGTCAGTAGCAGAAATAACCTGTGTGGAACGGGAGTCTGTGGGACAATGGAAGGATGTAGACATGCCAAAACATACGAAATGCACCTCCAGACCTTACACTCTGCTCTGGGATACTCCAGCCCACCTCAGGCTATATGGAGCAGCATCTCTGTGGGTTTGGAGGGAAGCAAGAATCAACATGGATAGTTTCTACCCCATTGATCCCCTCCTGGCCACAGAATTTGGATTGATGTGCATTCCAAGCCAATACATGGCTGATGATATTTACTTCCTGAGGTGCAGCCTAAATAGAAACCTACAAAACAGTTTTGAAATACATTCAGAACAGAATTCTATCATCTCTGGTGTAAATCTGGACTAACTCCACTGACTTCAGTAGTTACTTCATATTTACAGTAGTGTAATTGAGAGCAAAATTTGGCCCTCCATCGGCAAACAACAGTCTTGACATTCTGTGACATTTGACTGGTGAATCAGTTTGTGAACTGCCTACGCTTCACTATGAACTTGGCAGAAGATGCTTCACCTTTTATTGGCAGCTCTCTTGTATCTGATCCCATGAGTTGTCCCTTCCATTTAAATCACTGAAATGCCGCTTGTCATCAGCTATTTTTGTGGTAATTTTTCCTAAAGTCGAGCATAAAACCATCTGTCAATTTATTACCAGTTGTGGTTTTGTTTATTAATAGATTCTAATCTTAATTTAGAAAAGGAATCAAGTCATCATGATCAGTTGATGTAAATTGCATGTTGGAGTTGGGTCAGTAGTGTGTGCACTGCTTATCTCTCCCCCTACATAGCCAATTTTATTAATTAACATTTTCCCTCACAGAATGTAGCTAATAAGCAAGGAGCTTTACCCTGGCAAACATGTATTAGTAGGCGTTGGCGGGTGGGAACAGATTAAACCAGCATGAGAGGAGGAGGTCAGCTTCCCTTCCATTTACAGCTGTATGCCAAGACTTCTCTTCTGGTTTAAGATGTACAGCCCTATAGAATGAGGTACCCCCTGAAATACAAAAGGCCAGATTCTAGTCTCTGTTGCGTCAGAGTACAATCCTAGCAACTCAATGAGAATCACTCTGAATTTACCCTGATAGAACTGAGTTCCAAAACTGGTCCCAGATTTATTCTTTTCTCTTCAGTGCCCTGAAAATGCTGAGGCTGTAATGTTTTGAAGCTTTCATTAGCCATTAATAGCCCTGCTGTCTCTCTAAATGGGACTGCACAGCACTATAGCTAAATAACATGTGAAAGGGAATCATTAAGGGCTTTTTGGTTAGTTGCCATTCTAAAGAAATCTGAACATCATAAATACATACTGTTGCAACCCCCCACAGCACGTTGATTTTCAGTCTTTTAATTGAATTATGAAAGCTGAGCTGTTTGTGGGACTAAAAGCAACACGTTTGGTGCAGCTTGCCAATGCACCCTTTCAGTGCACATTCCAGCAGCAAGCCACAAAAGGAATGAAGCAGCAATCTGGGACATCTGGGTCTGGTTTGGGTCTAGATTCTGTAGACTCATATGTAATAAATACAAGGCCCAGTCTTGCGGGCATTTTTGTATACAACCTTAATGGCTGTTCCATGACATAGAAGAATAGAATGTGTGTGAAGCGTTGTAAAAGGGTTCAGGGGATAGTCATGAAAATCCATAAAAGCATTGAAGGACATTCATATGTGGAGAAATTACAAAGATTGTGAAAACTCTAACGAGGGGATAAATAAGATGGGATGTGGTAGAAGTACATTAAAATGGCATAGAGAGGAGATCAGTCAGGGCTCCTAATACAAAATTAAGGGGCTTCCCAATGAAACAAAAAGATAAACAATTAAAAACAGATAAAGGAAATATTATCTACAAAATACTTCATTAACTAGTGAAACTCACTGCCACAAGGTGATATTTGAAGCCAGAAGCTGAGTGGGAGTCAAAAAAGGATTATGCACGTACATCTGGTACAGGCCACTATTAGTGAGAGGATACTGGACTAGAAAGACCACTGTTCCGATCTTGTATGACCATTCCTATGTTCCTAGATGATTAATAAGTAAATTAGGTTAAACTAGGGAGGACAAAAATTGATAATGGATATTAGCTCTAGTACTTCAGAACATAAGCCAAACTGGCTTGGGTTTAGGAAGAAACCTCATCCATTTGGCAGATTATTGCATAATTGTCCTTTACAGGGCTCTGAAAGCTCTGAGGCTAGCTGCTATCAGAGATAGGGTAATCTAACTATGAACTGTTGGTCTGGTCCAGTATGTCTAGCCTTTGTTTTTGGGTGGAAAATGGTGCTGTGCATTCTCTGGGAACTCATTCAAGTAAAAATAAATGATATCTTCAAGTGTCTCTTTCAAACATTTTGTTTAGGCTTTATAGGTATGTTACTTACATTGCTCAGCAGGATTGCCGGTTTGCATTAAATGAGTAGCTTTTACAAATAATAATACTACTCCCAAATAATTTGTTGCGCGGATATCATCCTGAGGAATAACTAGAAATTACAGTAACACTGCAATGCAGCCAACCAGCATTCCATACAGTGCATAGCAGTGGATGAGATGGGGAAATACTGCCCAAAGATACCGGGCCAAGCCCGTGTCAGTGCAAAACCTTTAAGGTCATGGAATCTTTTAAGGCACCAGAGAGCAGGTGGGATCTTGGTTTCTAAGGCTGGGTCTACACTGACGGCAGCAAATTCGCCACTGTCACATCGATTGCTTTGGATTGACTGAGCAGTCTGTATAGATGCGCTCAGTCGATCCAGGAAGCGACGCAGGAAAACCACCCCGGTAAGTGGCGTAGCACTGCGTCGAAGGGAGCGCTGTTCCCATTGGCACAGCGCAGTGTGGACGGCGTGCGGAGGAGACGCTGCAAAGTCGACGGGAAATATGCAAGTGATTTGTGTCACTTGCGTATCTCCCATCGACTGCCGCCGAATCGCAAAGGTAAGTGTAGACCGGGCCTAAGATGTCATGAGTTCAGAAAGCAAATGACCTGTCAGATGTCCAGTGCTGAGAATGTTTGGCTCAACTCATTTAGGTCCCAGTTCAGGATAGCAATTAATTATGTGCTTGACTTAAATCCCATTGAACTCTATGGATATTTACACAGCCTGCTGGAGTGAGCCTCCCAGCCTGGGTGAAGAGACTCAGACTAGCGAGGCACATGCTAGTGCTCTAAAAATAACTATATAGCTGGGGCTTAGAAGTGTGGCTCAGGCTCTGCAGCCTAGGGAGGGGGTGGGCTTCAGAGCTTGAGCTCATGCCCATTGTTTTGAGGTTTTAAGTAGGACTTAAGTGACGCATAAGTTTTGTGCTTGCCCTTGCGGAGGGGGGAATTTCAACTGAATGGCCCAATAGAACCCTGTGTGTGTAACACTTCCAGACCTCATTTGGGACATGGCAATATCTCTCCCTGCTCCCACAAACTGGTCAAACTCATGCTCAGCGTTCATCGCATGGGCTTTTTCCAAGATTATTTGCCTCTCAGTTGGTAATTATTGCCTAACGGCAAGCAAATAGAGCTGCTTTCATCACAGAAACCCTTTTTCGTAGCTAGCAGGCATTGGGAATTGCCAACCTTCTTCTCCATTACTTTCCTATCGAATCCCTAATTACGTCTTATCTACTAAAAAGTTGGCCAAGTGGAATAAAAGCCTTTTTTTTCTTTTTACACATCCTGACGGAATTAACGATGTTCATGAGTCAGAGGCAGAAGGAGGTTGTGAAATGTATTAATCCCAAGAGGGGTTGACTGAAGTAGAATCTTTCATTCCTCATATTATCTAGAATAATTCATTTTACTTTTCCCTGTGCATATAGACTTTATTATTCCTTATCAGTATTACTCTTGGGGGAATGATGCTCCACTGAACATGCACAGAATTCATGTTCCCCGCAGATTTCTTTTTTCTCCACAGAACATTCTGTTGGAGAGGCACTACAATTACACCTTTTGCCCACCAGGGGCTGCTGTGGCACCAGAAGAGAGGGGCAGCAGGCTCAGCCAGCTACAGATAGGGAGGAGAGGCTGCTTTCCTCACAATGCCTTGCCTGCAGGGCCAGGCGCGGAGGCACCAACTACCTGGGGAATGGATAGAGCAGGGCAGAGCCGACGTGGGGGGAGGCATGCAGGGCCACATGCCTCCCCAGATTTGCTGCATGGCTTGTACTGAGCATGATCACGTGGATTGACACTTCAGTAACATTACTGAAGCCAGCTATACTTACTCTGCCCCCGGCCCATTATCAGCGGGTGCGAGTCATCTCTGGAATCACATAGACTGGGATTCAGAAGGGCTAGTGGGGGAGACCAGTCTGGGGTGGGTGCACAGAAGCTAATGGGGTGACAGCATTGAGCCAGAGGCTAAATGGGACTGGAGGTGCAGGGCCATATGGGGAGGACGGGTGTCTGAGTGGGAGTACAGGAACACATGGGGCTAATGTTCCTGACTGAATGGGAGAGGTTACATGAGGGAGGCTCCCCAATTGCCAAACAAAAAGCCTGTATCATATGTCACCCACCCACACCCAACAACCCTTCAGGTTCCCTCCCAGGCTCCTTCCCAGCAATGACTTCCCTCTCCCTCAGCTCCTCTGTTACTCCTGCAAGCCTTTGCACTGCTTCCGAGGGGTGAGGGAAATATGTTTCTGTATTGTAGTTTAAATGACTTATTACTCAACATTCTGTATTACTATGCCTAGTAAGGAATTTGTTTTCTACAAACATTTAATCAATCTTTTTTGTGTGTATTGTTACAGACATTTGCTGACCAATATTTTTTTAATAAATTACCAAAATAATTGAAACTGGTGTGATTATATTGTGTTATTTTTGACAAATAAAATATGCAAAATCTTGCAGAATTTTAAAATATTGTGCACATCATTTTTAAAATTTTTGGTGCAGAAATTTTAATTGTTTGGTGCAGAATTCCCTCAAGAGTACAGTATAAACAATCTGTGGAACATATATGGGATATGTATAATTAATTAGCATGGTAGTAACCATGCATACCCGTGAGTTATGTCTTTAGACTTCCCTCTTCCCTCTTAATCATTCAAAAGAAGTGAATGCGTTGCCAAGATTGAGCATCTTAATTTCAAAGAGGAACTGTATAGTGCAAGGGAGGTGAAGAAGCCATGCCTTCTAATGATCAGTTCCAGTCTTCTGGAGCCTGATGCATGAACTGCTTTTTCTTGCTCTTTCCGTTGGTTTTATGCTGGAGATGTGGATTTAATTCCGGCCAGGATAATAATTTCTCTGTCCACATTGCTGGTTTTTTCATTACCTGTTGACTGTGGAAGCGGTAATCTCATTGCCCATAGATTTAAGCTAACAAAATCAAATCGCTGTTCTGGGTTTTTTTTATTTGTGTGAAATTTGCTTCATAATTAAGAAGTAAAACCAGCAGAGCTCATTTCAGATTGTTATCAGGGGTTGAAATTTACATCATAGTAACATGGTGTAGAATAATGCTTCTCTGCAGGGAGCTCCAGGTTATTACTGCTGTTAGAGAGAGGAAATTGCATTGATTAAAAAACGATCCAGGCAGCGTCTCCTTGGCCATGACTTGGTGTAGTATGTAATTGCTTTCATATTTATTTCCTCATAATCCCAACCCCCTATTATATAAACCAGGTACACTCTCCTGAAAATGACCAAAACCCAAGTATGGTGAGCTGCACTCCAAAGGTAAAGATTCTGGTTTTGGCAGAATAAGCTTTTCAGGACAGGGCAGTAGAGTCCTGGGTCATGACAGGAGCGTCTAAAGTGCTACCATAATACAAATAAATAATAATATATTGGACTCTAATTGAGAGAGGGAATTCCCAAACATTTCAACATACAACTACTATATTATAAGGCACTTCACTGTCTCTTTTTCACAACTCTACATAAACAGAGAGTAAATTGTTAAAATTGCACCTTATTTTTTGGATACCTACTCTGTGATTTATTGTTTCTTTAGAGCTAACATGCACACATGCACTTAGATTTTAGTTTGCTTATTAGGAATTTATTTCAAATTTCTCAAACCCATGGCCCGCTGATAGGTGAACTAAAATCCAGAATCTTTGGATCCCACCCTCAGACTGAGAATGCCATGTGGAGCTCCGTCCTGGCAATAGTTACTGTATTGTAGCACCTATTTAAAAAAAGAAATTGAAAACCACAGAAGTGCTGCCCAATATTCTCATTCATTCACTTGCATCTACTGGGATGCATTTTCTGAGCTGCCTTCCACATCCAAGTAACGCTGTTTGTCTTGTGGGGGGTGTTCCCATCTTTATAGACTGTGAGGGAATCATCGAGGACGTGGTCCTGCTGGGAGCGCCTGTGGAAGGAGAAGCCAAGTACTGGAAAGCTCTCACAAAGGTGGTGTCGGGCAGGATCATAAATGGCTATTGCAGGTCTGTATGTGTGCAACCTCCACGTCTCATGGCTGGGGCACCATTAATAGATCTCTCATTTATTGCTTTTGAACATTTTAACAGCTCCCAAGATTGAATTATTAAGTCAAGTATTGACTCTAGAAGTCATTGTGTCCAATACTTGGATTTGAAAGTCTTCAGGAGGCAACATGAAGCTGTTCTGTCTCAGGCTTTTGACTAACTATTTACAGTGAATCTTAGCCTGGAAGCCTGTGTGTGTGAAGGGTTTGGCATTTAAGGACTGCATTTCAGCTTAGGGCAGCTTTACGGCACTGTTGCAGTTAAAGGGGCCTCAGGCAAGCTGTAAATGTAACTTACACCCATTCTAAGGCCCCTAAACACTGCCAGAGTGGTACCAAGGGACCTTAGTGTAAATGAGAATCCAGATCTAAAATTCACAGAGGGTGTGTCTACATTACAGCAGCACTGCAGGATAGATGCTTCCTATATGAACAGAAGGGGTTTTTACATCAATTGTGCGTAATCCATGCTCTTGAGAGGCGGTAGCTAGGTCAACAGAAGAATTTTTTCATTGACTTAGCTGTGTCTACAGTGGCGGTTAGGTCGATGGGAAATCAACCTAATGTTAGGTATAAACCAGGCCTGAGCATTAATTCATGGAATTATTTGGTTTTAACATATGTTAAAGCACCTAGCGTCAAAACCTGAACAATGATGCAAATTTGTCTACAAATAAGTATACACAGAGCGAGAGGTGTGTGTTAATAAACATATATAATATAGTCTATTATTTTACATACCTTAAAACAATCAGAAGAGAGAAATTAAAATCACAGGCTCTTGAGATTAAAACAAGAAATTTTCATTACTCCCATCTGTATGGCTGAGCTGAGAGATGCTGCTTTTGTTAATTTTGTATTGCGTGAAATTTTATAGATGCAGGCTATGTATGCAAATTACTGTATTTCTTCATAAAACATAATGGAAAAAGCGACTGCTGTCTCCTGTAGAGTAGTTTCTGGGGGATGTGAGAACATTTCTGTTTTCCTCCAGAAAGCCATCAATGATTAGCAATTTAAGTGTATAACTGAACTTGCCGTAGTGACTATCGATCATGCCAGTACAACCTCCGTTTCAGTGCAGAAAGCATAGTTTATTCATTTCCTGTAATATAAGAGAGATAATCTTGTTATAGTTTCAAAGCCTGACTGTGCTACTGAAATTAAACAAGCTACGTGTGTGTAATTCAAGTTAGTCTCTTTACGTTAGCAGGCCGTGTTTCAACTGTTCAATGAACAGCAGTTAATAAATTACAGCTCAGTGGCACACAATCAGGAGTGAGCAGAGGATATGACTCTAGGGAAACATCCTAATACATTTAATTGCTAAAATACCCTGGGATGCTGCTAAGAAGCATCAGGTCTGTGTGAAGGGTGATGTGAGGTGCTAATTGCCGAGCTAAAGGGAGGATATCTGTGAGAGTATCTGAGACATGAATCAGGGGAATATGTTATTTCCTGATAAGATACACATGGGTCTGGAGATGTGGTGGTTCCTTGGTATTTGCACAAATATTGAGCCAGTTTGTGGCGGATCAGGAGTAACTTCACTGAAGTCCGTGAACTTACAATGGTGTAAAACTTGTTTGAGATCAGAATCAGGCCCATTTACCTGCGTTTCAGTTCATGGCATTTCATACCTCTCAATGTTAAATTTGAATGAACCCAACATTTCAACGTGAAAGCCAGTCGGAACTGCTACATTAGATTTCATATCATCAGAACTACCCCTGTCCTGTGATCTGAGTGTAATACCGTAATTCAAGCCATGTTTGCATGGCTAGGCCTTTCAAACAACCTGGTCTGAGTAATGCATTAGCAACAAATACAAAACCAAGTGAATTTCATGTGGCCTCAGGTGTGCTACACATATTTTGCATAGCTCCATGTGGGCTTTATTCACAGCTGATAGTCAAGGACAGGATGAGAGTGAACTGGAACAGCTAGAAGTGGCAGCTCTTCAGATAAAACTCACCTGTGCAGAAGGCCAGCACAGGATTCTATACACCACTGCCGTCCTACTTAAGCCTTCATTATAGAACTTAGGTGGATTTAAGTGATGTGTAGGATTTGTGCCAGCTCTCTGCACTGGGGAGAATTTCACTTTTCCCAAGTGCCAAGCGGACAGTGCGTAGTCATTTTATGTATACATGCCATCACTGCCCCACAACTCGAGACAGTACTTTGGAATGATCTTCCCAAAGTAGCAGGATCTTGCTACTTCTGCTATTAAAACCTTATAGTTTTAGAGCACCTTTGATCCAGAAAGATCCTAAATTACTTTACAGTTTGCATATATGTCAGCAGCCACAGTGCCTGTGCTCAACATGTTTACAGATGCTACAGGCTGGCAACCTTCTACATGTTAACATCTTACTAGGAGATCGTCCAATAGCTGGATGCAGTGCTGTCTTCCTGTGAATCTGAAATAAGTTAAAAGGACTTGTTCCTGAAGCATCTACTCATGGGAGTGAACTCAGTGAGGCTACTTATCTGAGTCAGCGTTACTCATGAATAAGATTTTTACAGTTGTAGCCCAATTATTTTATCCAGCATAATATTCCTGTCTTGATTCCAGGAGAGCTGAAGCTGCAGCAGACATTGGTACAGACTTAGCTGGACTGCCTGGTCCTGACATCTCTACCATTTCCTATGTTCCCCAAGTGCCGTCATTCTTTTTATCAGTCTTCCAGCCAGGCTTATTAATTTCTCTGTTTCATTTTCCTCCTAGGGGAGACTGGCTGCTGGGTTTTGTCTACCGGACTTCCTCTGCTCAGCTCAACGTTGCAGGCCTTCAGCCAGTCAGCCTCGATGACAGGAGGATGGTTAATGTGGATCTTTCATCCGTAGTGAGTAGCCCTCTTCATTTTCTTAGTATTTCACTGTGTCCTTAACTCATGCTGTCATAGCCTTGTGCTCATCTTCCATCGCCTAGCCACGTGTAAAGCAGGGGTGAGGTCAGCCTAACTATGGCACTTAGGGAACGACATCTTTCACACCCTGGGTGCTGTAGCGAGGTCAGTCTAATTTTTAAGTGTAGATCAGGCCTAAGAAGCATGAGTGATTTTGTGTAGTCTCTGTTCTTCCCTTTATTTGTGCACAAACCTTGCAACCCCATGACCTCACTGTAAACTCCACATCAGATAAGCCTGACATCTGGACTGACACCTAATGGGAGCTAGAACCTGAATGTTATTTAACATTGCAATGAGCATTTTGTTTCCATTGTTGCTTTTTTTAAAAATTCTGTAACATCCTGCATTGAACAAACTGCTTTTTCTATCCCATCAGATCCAAGAGGAGTGCCGTCACTTTCACCAAGACAATTTGGCCTGGTGTGCTGTATGCACTTCCCCTCCACTCAATCACTGAGGCCTGATCTGACTTAAAAACTGAGGGCCATAGTTAAGTTGACCTAACCCCAAATGTAGACATGGCTAGGTCAACGGAAGACTTCTTCCCTTGACCTAGCTACTGCCTCTCGGAGAGATGGATTAACTACAATGATGGAAAAACCCTTTCCATCAATGTAGGAAGTGGCTACAGTACAGTGCTACAGGGCACTACAATGTAATGTGCTGCTGTAGTGACTGGAGTGTAGACATGACCTGAGCCCCCCTCCCCCAACAGAATATCTGTCTGAATTTGTCTAGCTTCAACTTCCGGCCATTGTATTTTGTTACGCTTTTGTCTGCTAGATTAATAAACCCATAATCAAATGTTCATTCCCCATGTTAGGTACATACAGACTGCGATCATGTCACCCCTTAACCTTCCCTTTGTTAAGATAAATAGATTTAAGCTCCTTGAGTCAATCACTATAAGGTATGTTTCCAACCCTTTAATCATTCTCATAGCTCTTCTCTGAACCTTCTCCCGTTTATCGACATGCTCCAGATAATCAGGAAGAACACGGCTTCTTCACACACATTCCCAGCAATCTTGGGATCACACTCTTATCTTGCCTTTATTATCAATTAGCTGTTTTTCCCCCCCTTGCAATTCAGGAGTGGAAGATGCTTGACAGAGCTGTAAAAACAGATCTTATAATAGACACTGTGTAACCCAGACTGCTTCCTCTGTCACTTCTCAAACTTGTGATCTCTTCTGAACACACCTGCAAACTAGCACAGATTACTCTCCTAACATTGCTCTGGAACCAGAAAATGGCTTAAACACTTATCAGTTTCCCATTTGATGATGCACAAACTCATCAGGCCTGCAACTACTCAGCTGTTACCAGCTCATGTAATGCATGTTGACTGAGTGGTGCTGATCGCACTGCAGAAAAAATTCAGGACTGATGCTGTATCAGTAAAGTAGAGACATCACAGAGCAAAATTTGGGCAACCTGGAAGGGACTGAGTTAACAGAGGTTCTCAGAGGTAATTAAACCTCAGATTTCATGCCCGATGTGACACAGTTAAGATGATGTAAACCCTGGTGTCGGCTCTCTGAGATTGTAAGAAGAATTCATCCATTGACCCAAGGTAACTTCTCTCAGAGAGGCAGATTTACTACAGCAATGGAAGAACTCCTTCCGTCACTGTAGTAAGTGTCTACACTGTAGCACCACAACGGTGCAGCTGCAGAGCTACAGCTGTGCCATGGTACCTTTTCTAGAGTAGACACACCCTTTATCAGTGGCATACCGAGGACACAGGAGGCCAGGCCCCTGGGCATCAGCATACTGGCGAGGTGCCAGCCTGGCCCTTTATGATGCACTGAGGATGGGGGGCGTTGGTCCCTCAGCACTCTCTGCACATCATGTGGCCTCCCCATCCAAGCTGGCGCCAAGCTGTGGGACTGGAGTGGCGGGTAAGTGTGGGGCGCCCTGCCAGCCCTTCACGATAGGCAGGGTGCACAGGAGGCTGAGGGGCGGCTGTTCCTGCTCCTGTGCCCTCCCCCCATGTGTGTCAGGGAGGGCCAAGCCAAGGGATGAGGCTGCCCCTGTCCACGCTGGGCTGTGGGGCTAGAGCGGGAGAGGCAGGTGCCATGCAGCGGATAAGTGTGCGAAAGGGGGAAAGCAGAGCCAAGCCCACATTTGCACCTCCCCCAGGCCTCATGTGCCCTGCCCTAGGGCAGCTGGTGGGCGCCAGGACCTCTCCTGCCCTCCACCGGAGGGGAGGGGGCACAAATGCAGGCTTGGCTCTCAGGCGCTGGAGAGCTATGGTACGCCATGGCCTTTATGTCCTCCTTTCTCTTACTTTTCCCTGAAGACCCCTTGTCTGTTGATTTTATACTTACTCAACTTCAAAAGCATATGGAATCTGGTAGACACCACTGCGGCTGTCTCCCAGCCTACCAGCTTTCACTGAAGAAGCAGTGTGCGCATTTCAGCTAAGTGGGTGGCCCAAGTGCAGGGTCATCAATCTTCCATCAATACACATCTGTGTACACACTGCATGTATCAAACAGAGAATCTCAACATTGCTATCATCTTTGCGAGGGCTGCCACTTCCATGATAGAGCAGCCTTGCCTAATCTCACCACAAAACACGGAAAACAAGAGCAGTCCGGAAAAAGACAGAGCTCTGTTAAATAGGTGTCAGTCTCTTGAACCATTATCTCCAGAACAAACATTAGGAGATAGGAATACAGTATGTTATATAGGGCTTGGAAAGAAAAGCTTCAGAAACCAGTGCTTCAAAAACGGCATAAAAGCTATGGTTGTTTGCACTGCAAATGAAATGCAATAAGGTAGCATAAAAGCATATAGAAATGTTCTCAGTAGAATGCTAAAAGTGTAATGCTAGCAAGGTACTTTACGACTTAATCAAGAGCAATAAATCCAACTCTTTCTTATAAGATACAAAATCAAAATACTTTTCTGCAGGCATGGATGTTTGAACAGTATTAAAAAGACTCATTAGTAATAGTGTCTCGCACTAGCTGGACTCCTCAAAAATTCCCTGACTCGGATCCGTGTTAAAATCCATGAGAAAAGTTCAGTGACACTGTAGGTTAGACACTTGCTTTGTCTGAAGTGTGGCTGACTGGTATGTGCATATCTCATTCTCATAAAGGTCCAGAGGTATGGGAATAGAAGTAGGTCACATAATGCTAGTCCAATAAAATGCAAGTGATCTAATGCTGGACATTGTCTAATCTAGCAGAAAAGACTGAGCTGCAATTTCATTTCCTTTTATGAAGACAATGCTGCTTAAAATAAAGGTGTTAGATGTTTCTTAAAATAACGTGGGTGCCTGTTTCAGTGGAATAGGTTGCTTATTTTCAACCTGCTGCAGCACTTTCTCCCCACAGTTGCCTCTTGTAGTCAATTTTAGCTCTAGGTACTTTAAAATAAATAGACTGGTTTGAGAGAAACCAGGGGGTAATGAAACACATACATTAACGCAGCACAGCATCAGAGTGTTTGCTATATTTTAGGGACTTGGCCCATTGAAATGATTGCAGAGATCACTGTGATGGGTCCTGAGAGCATAAAAAAGTACAGTTGATCCTTATCATCGTGTATATTACACATCGAAGAAGCTGGTTGTGTTTTTATACTAAGCTCTCGCTGTGTGAGAGAAGAATAATGATGGACTCCCTCATTGCTTGCTTTCTAGCATGTTGAGGAGACTCCACCGAGCCTTCCTGGCAGTTGGTCATTTCACATAGATATTGTGTGGATGCGCCCACATAACACAGAGAGAGATGCATATGCGGCCCACAATGGTAAATAGGTTGCAAACCACTGCTATAGAGAAACAATGTGAAAATAGAAATGACTGAATTGTGGAGGAGGCTGGGAATGCTGTGCAATGGCAAGCTCTCCATCTAGTCAAGACAGAAGACGTCTACATCTTGCCAACAGCAACTTCTGCGAGCTCCAGTATAGGTGCAACATTGAATGGGCTCAGAACAGATTTCTAGTTATAGTGATATAAGGCCATAGGACAGGAAAGGAGGGAAGTTTATCAAGGCGTAAAGCTGGACTTTAGGAAGGTACTTAGTGTGAAATTCATTCGAGCACCCTTCGTGTTCAAATCATCTCACAGTTTATCCACGGTGAGGGGCCATTTCTCCCCTGCATGTCCTTTCAGACTTCTGAACTGAGCACAATGGTTAGAGTTTTCCTTTAAATCTGGGTGGGGGGAGTCGATGCTGGAGTCCAGTAGGCCTAATTCTCGCTGCTGTGGCAATGTAAAGGAGCCTCAAAGTGGGTGGGATATAAGGGGCCTTAGCATAAATGAGAATCAGGGCCCAAGGTATTTAGCCTGTATCTGCTTTGATTACTATGATCTGCTTTACAGTTTCCATTTGTCATGCCAGGGCCATCTCCTTTCATTGTCTTCCAAACTTTTAAGGCCTCGTTTCTCTAAATCTGTCAGAAGGGAAACTAACAAAATGACCTCCCACTCAGCAAATGCAGTTATAAAAGCTTCCCTTGCGCTTACAATGAGACTGATTGGTTCAGCAGCTTTATTTGACAGAGACTGTAACTGAAACTGAGGAAGTAAATGAGTTGTAACATATTAGGCTGATTACTGTTTGTTCAAGTGGGATGCTGTAGATTACGTTTTACATTAGCATCTGAATATCAAAGAAATGTCATTAAGAGTCGGAATGTAGGCCAAATGCTTTTCATATGGGCTTGGAAGGAACAGGCATTTGCTTAGGTTTCTTTAGGCAATTTTAATGTAACCAAAATCTGAGATAAATTTACAGGAATGAAAGAAGATCTGAAGGGCTGTGTCTGTAGGTCTAGTGATGAACTTCATGAAAGATGCAGGGAGTTAGTACTGCCATATTGTTAAAGTTGGGAGAAGGGGTATGTATATATCTCTCCACGGACACCCCAATAAGAGAATCACAGGTTATCCAGGACCACAGCGTGTAATTTCTGCTTTACATACCCATGTAAGCAAACCCCAATTTCCACTTTGGGCCAGTTGTAAAATAACTGTCAGATAAAGTGTAAAGACCTTTAGCCATGGTTCGGACTTGCAGTGACCTTGAAATTCCTTGCTTGCCCGTGCATTCAAATGGCAGCTGAATTCTTCAAGTCCTACTCTTGATCATCCACATGTCACCTTCCTAGGTGATGCTGACGATTCTTATTAATTTCTCTTCTGGTAGCTCGTGGAATGCCCAGTTGAGATAAGGACCTCGTTGTGCTGAACGCTGTACATACACAGGAAAAGAGACAGCCCCTGCCCTGAAGAGTTTAGAGTGTTAATAGACAAGACAGACTTAAGGGTGTGAGAGGAAATTGAGGCACAGAGCAGTGATCTGACTTTCCTATAGTGATATAGCAGGTCAGCGGCAAATAATAAAACCCAAGTGTCCTGAGTCCCAGTCCAGTGCGCTATCCCCTGGACTATGCTCCTGATAGTTAATTACCATTATGGAGACGATTTTGTCAGGGTAAAATTAGGCAAAACGTATGGAACGGTTATGGTAAAAATGTTCAGTCATGGTATGCTCATGGCAACAAAATTGTGTCACAATTTAACTAGAGTATTACAGTGTAACGCGGAGGTGTTAACGCTGACCCACAGGCTGGTGGCCCGCTGAGGTGAGTTAGGGGATGGAGGTGGTACTCGCTCCCTGAGTCCTGCCGTCTGAGGCTGAAGCCAAAGCCTGAGTCCCGCTGCCCAAACTCATGGATATCTCTTAAAATCACGGAATTCATGATCTCCCTGACAGAATCGTAGCCGTAATCATCATTGTAATAACAAAAGAGAAAGAGGCATTGTCTGAGCACCGGACTGGGAACCAGTACTCTTGAGTTCTAAGCCCAGTACTGGGACTAATTCCCAGTGCAGCCTTGAGCAAGTCACTCCCCCTTTGTGTGCCTCAATTTCTCCGTCTGTAAAATGGGTATAATAATACTCACTGACATCAAGGGAGGGTCCTAAAGCTTCATCAATGTTTAAATGCTTTGAAGGGTGAAAGTGCTACGTACCGGTTAATTACTATTACTCCGTCATTTAAGATCTTTTTAAAAGCACTAATTTACCCTTCTTTGCAATAACGTGTAGTGATGAGATGCAGTGACGTGTTTTACACTTCAATGTTCCTGTAAAACTGGAGAAGTAAGAAAAGGCTGAATATAAGAGCTCTGTTTGGAATACGCTGCACCAGCCATCACCATAGCTGTGGCTTTTCCCCTTGAAATAGTTACAGACCTTTCATACTTGCTCTTTTCTCTGCTGCTGAAACTGGAAATTGGAAAGCCAGATCTGTGACAATGACAATGAAAATGGAATTCCTCATCTTGCCCTTCAAAGCATTTCTCAGAAGTGATGCCTTGTACTGATGTGTTGAGTGATTCCAGGGCAGCCTGGCTCACCACCTGCGTGGGCTCTTTGGATGCAGCAAAGAGACAAAAAGGCTGAGCGTTCTAGTGATCGATTGATTTGGATCTTGTATGATTCAGGCTTTTCTTCAAAGGTACATTAAACTGTGTTCTCATCGTGTGCCCAAAACTTCTAGCAAAGAATGAATTCTGATGCTGAAATTCAGGTTCATTAAGGACCCGGGGGACTGAGCATGGAAATAGTCTCATTGCTCCCAGGTGGAATGACTTGTTTCGGTTGAGCAGTGCCACATTAGGCAGGCATGACAAGAATTAATACAAGCCAAAGAAGAAGAGCAAGGATGGGAATTTGGTGCAGTCAGCAGCTAAACATTTTTTTGAATAGGAACTTCTAGAGGTTCGATCACACTGCAGTAAGGAAAAGCAGCTAAAAGCAGCACTTTTTTGGTGATGCTGGCAGGGGCGGAACCTGGGAAAAACATCACCAGAAAAATTTCATTTAGTTCCTGTAATACCAACTTCCAGGCCAGCTTCAGTTCTGGGGATGGCTCACTTGATGATGACCCGTTCTGTTCATTCCCTCTAAGGCAACTGACATTGGCCACTATCAGCAGACAAGATACTGGGCAAGATGGACCATTGGTCTGACCCAGTATGGCCGTTCTTATGTTCTACGGGACAAATATGAGGGTGTTCGCATTTCACAGGAGTAGGTCTAAACAGCCCTTTCCCCCGAGATTTTTATGGAGTTTAGAGCAAAATCTGAAACTGATGAGCCCCACCCTCTTCCAAAATGGAAGGGAGGTCACGGGAGACAGGGGTTGAAGACTGAGCCCCCTCGCACTCATCCAGCAGTAGCAACTGCTGTCCTGCGGGCTTTGGCCTGCTTCCTGCTCTGGCATTGCAACCTGGTACATGGGGTTGTAGCGTCACTCAGGTTTGGCCTCAGGGTCATCTGAGCCTAACCTGAATGGTGCTGCAACTCTGCATGCTAGGTCACAATGCAACTTGGTTTTGGGGCCCTCTCAAACTGGGGCAAAACTGCCCCTTTTGCCCCTTCCTCTTCCAAGTGACCCTTTCTTCCCACACAGCTACCAGTTTGCCACTCTGAAATTGCTCATTGTGAGCTGTGCTTGCTAGTCAAAATCTGGAGCTTCTACAGACAGACAGGCAGACGTGCGTCTCACATACTGCCTGCGGATGTGCTCTCTTCAAACTATTTTGCATAGAAAACCACCCTCTCCTCTCTCTCTTTCCTGTTCCTTCCCACCACCTGGAGCTGATTGCTGCAGAGCAGGACCCAGATTTACCAATGCACGTGCCAGCAGCTGAGGCCATCAGATAACTAGGACTGAAGGAGCAAAATGAGCCAGACTCCCAGCTCACTTGTGAATGAAGGTTGTTAGCTTTCTAGCTTCGATTCGAGCTGCAGGAAGGTCTGTCTGAGCTTTTTTATCTATTGAACAGCTCCCTGTAGCTCTAATTTTCCACTTGATTAAGTTCTTGGAAATGAAAAAGCTTCTTTACCAACAGGCATCACACCACTTATTCTCTCATCCCTTTGTCACGCTGGAGAAGAGAGAAATACTGTACAGCCACATTTCCTTTGCGGCTCTTTAATGCAACAGCAGCTAAGGTAATAAGTAGGAGCTCTGAACCTACAGGATCCTCAAACACTTCACCTGCCACTACAATGCAGCCACCTCTTGGACGAGAGATTGAATCAGTTTAACAACCATTTCACAGCAGTGTAGGACAGAGAACGAAAGATAATCCTGCATTCAGCTGAAAATGCTGAGAGAATTTAGGGCGGCGGATGTAATTATCGGACTTGGCAGTAGGTAGGAGGCTGGTATTAACACCCTTGCTCTTGTCAAAAGTGCTTTGGCACATTTTATTATCAGGATCTTGCTGCCAATTTTGTAGTGCACTAAGCCTGAGTTATTCTACGTAGAGGGGCTTTACTAGATGAGTGTTGATCCATTTGCATTTGGCATTTTCCCAAAGCAAGACATACTTGCAAACATCTTCTGAATCGGTCCAACACCGGCTGAAAAGGGGAGTGGTTTTTCATCAGAATCCCATTAATTGGTTAGGCTAGAGAGAGATCCACAGCCACACGCCAAAGGAGAATCCAACAGCTTAAGCATCATTGTTCACGTCCATAGATTTGTTAAGAAATTAGAATAATTAATAGACATGCATAGCCCAGACTGTGCCCTGACAAGCGACTAGCTTTAGCTACAGCTGTTTGGTGAACTATGTGAGTAAATTGATGGTTTGTCCTGCTTCTCAAGAAGAAGGTTTCGTATAGCAAAAAACTCCATCAAAATTGCTGGTATCCTCAGTGGATATCCCAAATGTTTCATGAGAATGGGGACTTAATTACCCTTTTGCCCCTTAGAGGTGATCCACCTCTAAAGTGATCAATAAGGCACGTTGGTTAGGGGTAGGGGCGGTTTGGAATTTAATGGAAGCTTACGCTGCTGTTTCCCATGATCTATGGATAAAGAGGTTATCAGACTCCAGGACTGTCAGTTTGACACCAGCCACAAAAAGCTACCGAAGTGATTTTGATTTTGGGGGTGGGGGATGTCGTAGTTTAAATATCCAACATAATCTAAAGTATGCAATTTACCACCTAGGATTCTCAGCTAAGTAACCAGGAGCACTTGTTCTCTTCCCTGAAGCATGACAGTTTGAATCATCTCAGCCCTGGTCCACACTTACTGGGTGATTCGGTGGCAGTCAACGGGAGTTACACAAGCTACGCTACTGCTGCGCTTCCCTTCTGCGTGGCATCTTCACTGCACTGTGCCGATGGGAGCCGTGTTCCCATCGACGCAGCACTATGCCACTTGAGGGGGTGGTTTACCAGCGTAAACCTCTGGATCGACTGAGCGGGTCTTCAGTGACCACTCAGTGGATCCAGATAGGTCAATCTAACGGTGGCGACTTTGCTGCCATCAATGTAGACGTACCCTCAGTCACCCGTTGGAGATGTTCTAACTGCCAGAGAACATTGCATTTGAAACAAACCATCCTAGTAGATCCTGAAGGTTCTGACTTTGTCCCTGACTGAGCTCACAGTGTATAGGTATAGCTGAGATGGTCACACGATTATTAATCCTGAAGTCCATGATCATGATGGTCCCTTCTGACCTTAAAACCTATGAGTTTGTTCAGGCAAAATTCCCAGTAAAATAGATGGAATAAAGATTTCAGGATCAGGCTCCATAAGAGTCACAGCAAATTGAATTAGGGATGTAGGGCACTAAATTGTACATTGCCTGGATATTTTTGTTTTGTGTTTTAACATTAACAGTATTTCAGCAAAGTATTTTCTTAAACCCATGTATGCAAATTAAAATTCTGATGTGAAAGTTAATTAAAAATGTTAATGAAGTAGCAAATTGGCTCCAGTGACGTACTGTGTTGGCAAGGTATTTCACGCAGTTTCCTACTGTTTGAGATTTTGCAGTTGTACCATAATGTGTTATTGGCACTCAGAATTTAGATAAAGTATGAAAAGTTAACACTTCCGGTTAGCATCTACATGCGTGCTTCCTCAAATGGTAATCTCATCAGCGTTTACAAGCCATGCAGGAACAAACCAGGTCAGGGTAAAAGCTGAGGAAAATCCATGTGTGGTAGGTAATGGCATTAATGACCAACAGTAGTTGGTAATGTTCCTTCTGAGCCATTGTTGATGATCCCAGAGCGATCCTAGGAGTTGCTGTGTTGCTGGGAAGTGCTGTCTTTCAAGTGAGATGTCAAACTGAGTGCTTGATCCTTATCGTTTCCTGGTCAAATTCCAGCTTGGATGATTATATTCTGTCTGCCTACAATTCCCCCAGCAGTTTCAGTTGGGCCTTATCATGCTAGCCATTGCACAGATCTCTAGTAAGTGACCATCCCTGCCCTGGAGAGCGTACCATGTAAAAGGCAAGATAAAACAGGTGGATGAAGCAAACAAGTAGGTAGGACTGTGTAGCAAAAATAATAGGATGTTTGAGTATTGACTATCTGGCAAAAAAAATGAACACGCAATCTATAGATGCAAGAACAAGTGGCTACAAACTGGCCATGGACAAATTCAGGATGGAACTTGAAAGAAAGTTTCTAACCACCAGAGAGGTGAGATTCTGGAACAGCCTCCCCATGGGAGTTGTGGGGGCAAACAACTTAATTCATTTTAAGAGAGAGCAGGACAAACGTATGGGTGGGATTGTATGACAGGGTTGCTTATGATGGTAGAGGAGAGGGCTCAGCAGCCCTGGGGCTCTGTTCCGATTTATGTCTTCTGATCCTAATGCTCATGCTTCAGGATTTCAGCCTGCCACCAGCAGGGGTCAGGAAGGAGATTCACTCCCCCTACACCACCATGTATTCTGGTTTGTTTCTTTTATGTTCTCCCTCTGAAGAGTCAGGGGTGGCCGTGGCTAGCGATGGGACATTGGGTGGAGTGGGCAAGGGCTTTGAGGTGGCAGCGAGCATTCTCTCATTCAGGTGCTTGGCTGATTCTTGCTGTCGTGGTCAGGGTCTAATTGATCACCATATGTGGGGTAAGGAAGGAATTTCCCCCAAGTCAGATTGGCAGTGACATGGGAGGAGCAAGCTGCGAATGCAGGTTACTTGCCAGGATTGTCTGAGTGCATCTCACTTTATCCTATCCCTGCCATTGTGGGGGCTTCTGACACTATTATACGTCAGTCCTTCCTGCTCTCTCTCCTGTAGGGTTCTAATACTTTGGTCTGATTTTGGTTTTGGGGTTTAGTGTGTGGATGCAGGGTAGTGATGGTGGCCTGTGATATATAGGAGTCAGAGTGGATCATCTAGTGGGTCCTTCCAGCCTTGAAGTCTATGACTCTGTGTAGCTGTGATCAGAAGTGGTGCGTGCAGATTTAGTTACTCTGCCATTCACCCCAGAGACAGCTGCGTACCAGTGGCATGCAAGGTGTACGCACAGTGTAACATTTGTAACACATTAAGGGACTCATTTGGATGTCAGGCACTAGAGAAATGCAAGCTCATTATCTGATAATTAGCACAGTTACCAGCTGTAGCGAAAAGCAGCAATTCACACAAAGGACTAAATAGCAAAATTTCAGAAGTGAAATGAAGCTGTTTTTAGTGCATGGTGATTTTTTTTAAAAGCTGTGTGGAATCCAGGCTTACCATCTGCTTGCCAAGTGTTAGCCTGGTGCAAGTTTACACCAGCTGAGTTACAAAGCCCTGTAAATGAAGAGGGTCGTGGAAGCAGCAAGTCCATTATATATCTGGTGTCATGAACATTCTGCTGAAAGAACACAGCTCCCTCCTTGAAGTGCCCACTAATATAAAGGGAAGAGTGGAAACAAGGTAGTTTGTATTCTGAATGTCTGATTGTTCTGAAGAGGGTGTTTGTGCAGGACCCTGCGAGGAGGAGGTGTATCTTATAGAACTCCAATAACTTCCTCTAAGAGACACTGGCAGACTGGCAACCACCATCTGCTTTTCTCTTATCGCTCTCTGCAATCATTTCTATCTTAAATTATCCTTGACACACTGAGGGTCAAGGGAAATGCAATCCAGAGCCCTTGCAAAGATGTTTAGTACAAGCAGATGCGACAGTAGACTTGACGAATCTCCTCTTGAACAGAATCTAGGATGCAGGTGGAGTGGCAGTGGCTGTGAAGCTGGTTATCGTGGTGCAGCTGCAGGCGAAGAGATTGGAGGGGAGGCTGCTTCAAATAGATCATTCAGAGAAATTTCCTCTTCTTTCCTAGTGTCTTTGAATCTGAGTCATGGTTTGATCTATGGAAAGTTAGCATGATCTCAGAGTCAACAGATCATTAGCTGACGCTTGTGCTAGAGACAGATTTTTCTAGGAGATTATGGGGGAAGGATGGTTTGGCATCGCAAGCTGAGAAAGCTCGCATATGCTCTCCACCATGGGCCAGCTCCTCAGCTGGTGTAAATTGGCATGGCTCAGCGGAAGTCGGTGGGACAATTCTGATTTATACCAGCTGAAGATCTGATTCAGAGAGCCCTAAGCCAATGATATTCAGGTGCCAAATGCTGTACACTCCTGAATCAGGAATGGGGTGAGGGTAGGAGTGTATGTGTCCCTAGATCAAGAATGGCATGAGTCAGGTAACCGGTCTCCTCCATGATGACCAAGATGCAGACTTTCTCTGAGGTAGTTCCTTTTAGGGGACAGACTGGCTGAGTGGGATTACTTCGTTAGTATATTGGTGAATGTGTTGTAGTGACGCTCGAGGTTTGCTGAAGGTGCCCAGAAAGTGTGCTGTGGATAGTCGTTGTGCAGATCAGAGCACTGGTGAACCTGCCTTACAATCACACGTGTTTTCAAAATGACTCTGGGACAAATTTTCAAGTGCTCAGTACACACAGTCAGGGCTACGTTTTCAGAAGAGCCCAGCTCCCATCTATACGCCTAAATAAGAGCCAGATTTGCAAAAGATTGTGTGCTGAGCTCTTCTGAAAAGGTGGCCTACATTCTTCACCTCTGTCTCAGTGAGAATGGGTGGGTGCTGAATAATTTGAAAAACTGGCTCTATGGAGCTTTAACACTTTTAAAATCTCTTACTGTCTCTTTTAAAAAGAGTGGATCCATTTAGAAGCTTTGCCACAGACTCATGTCAGCTCAATAGATTTAGCAAAGACCTGATGCTGTGGGTAACTTGTGGATCACTGTAGTCTACGATGCCAGTAAGCTCTGCTCGCCCAAATTATTTCCCAGAGAACTCTGGCCAGATACTCCATTCCGAATTTCCTACCCTTCCATCTCACACTCAGGGTGGTTCTTCCATCCACACCCCAGTAGGGCCTGCTCCAGTTCATGTATGGTCCTTTGCTGCGTCTTTGAAACACTCTTTGCACCATCTGATTGAAATAACACAGATTTGGATGGGCATTCAGAGCCAAGTGTTTGATTCTCGCAATCTTAGAAATAAATGGCACCTAATATGGTATAGCTGGAAAGCCTTTGAGAGCTGTGATGCTAGTTTAAGGACTAACGTAAAGAACCTGATTCAGCTCCTGGTACCAGCTATGAGTCTCAGCAAAAAAGAGTCAACAGCAGCTTTGCATATACTTGAAAAATCTGTACAAGCAGCTGATCAATTCAGCCTGATTGCCTGTTACATGGAGTGCACAAACTAACAGCTTCAAGGACATCTGGGAAAATGTCTTCCCCCTCAAAAGACTCTCTGGAGCCCTATGATTAATTTTTATTCATGGAGTTCCTTCCTTTTGGCTTTGTCCCTCCCCATAGCTTTCATAATGTATGAGTAGGCTTAAAAGATTTAGATTTTTATCAGTAAAGGTGGATAAAAGTTGATTTCGCTGTACACACACAAACCAAAATAATATTTCAAATGATAATAAAAATTTTCAGGTAGGCAAAGTAAGAAAAAGGCTGCTTCAGAACTTATTAGAGTTTGATTTAAGGATATATTTTAAGGGTGATAAAGCTCTAACTTTTTTAATCTAAACATGCGCTGTCATTCGGTAATTATTGTCTGACCTCTCCTAACCACCACCACCCCCTCCATTGACTGAGAAAATATCCTTTATTGGACCAACTTTAAGAGAGGCAAACTTTTAAGCTAAACAAAGCTCTTCTTCGACCTGAAGAAGAGCTCTGTGTAGCTTGGAAGCTTGTCTCTCTCACCAACAGAAGTTGGTCCAATAATATTTATCACCTCACTTACCTTATCTCTCTAATATCCTGGGACCGACACGGTTGCAGCAACACCCCCATTGACTGCCGGCCCTCCATAGTTTTCCACAACTGTGAAAATTTAAATCAGTAAAAATATACAAAAAATGCTTAAAAATAAAAATTGATGTTATCTGTCAAAATTATTTAAAAAAAGGGAATTCTGCCATTCCGATCTATGAGCTCTACCCCAGTCAGTGTATCTTATATTTTCTGTGATCTTTCTTCCCACCCTTAATCCCTCTAATTTTTTCTTCCCACCCTTAATCCCTCT
>ML675630.1:10062282-10305595 GCA_007922155.1 Mesoclemmys tuberculata
CCCACCCTTAATCCCTCTAATTTTTTCTTCCCACCCTTAATCCCTCTGATTTTTTCTTTGTCATATTCTGTCTCCTTTCTTTCTTTTCTCCATTATACTGCCATCTTAGAGTCAATATATGTAAGATTAGAAATAGAGCTGAAAAATTTTCAACATAACAATTTGCCATCAAAAAAATGAAGTTTTGTTGAAATCAGAATGTGTTGTGGGGAACAGGTTGACTTTGACACACTTTTGATGGAAAAAGTTGAAAGTTCCTTTCAGCGTAGTTTTGATTCACTTAGCTTCAATTTCTACATTCCATTAAAATACTAGAGTTAATATACTTATATTTAATGCAATGTACAATATGTAATATTTGATGTTTTCATATAATGTAAAAGTTTAAATGAAGTATATCTAGACAATGCTATCAGTTACATTTTTTGGCATATTCATTTTTGAGAAATTTCTAACTTCAATTCAGAACAATCCCCCCTTATCCTACCCCTGAACCTGAAATGTCAGAATTTCCCAAGGAAAAGAAGTTCCAGATAAGAAGTAAGAAGGTCCCTTTTGGAATGTCTCAGATGCCTATCAAACACTTGACTGATAATTAGCATGAGTCAGATCCGTGTCTGACATTTGACAGCCCTGCGCTGACAAAGTGAGGTGGCATTTCCCACTAGGGTGGCAAGTCATCTCAGCGAATCACTGTAACATTTAGTACTTGACTTACCTTTACATTTTGTCTCCTCCTGGAATGAGAGTGAATTTGATCTGGTGTTGAAAAAAATTAATCAGAGCAAACGAAGAAGGGTCATACTGTTAGCTTTGGGGATGAAAATTGTCACAACTGAATCTTTGCACGTTTTTCCACAAATATTCAGAGAACCTGTTGCTGGGCCAAGTTCAGATATGACATAAGCAGGTATGATGCCATGGATTGTTGGTGTAAATGGGTTAAATTTAGTAGGTAAGTGTATGCACAGGTTTAGATAGGCCTCTTTTTGTACTAGCCCTTTGCCATGATGCCTGCTCTGAATCAATTCTGTATGACAGAAAAATGCTTCCCTATCTCTCATTTCATAGCAAAGATTGTTCTCTCAAATTAGGGTCTGGGAAGATCCCAGAATGAAGGACAGTGTATCTGTCAGTCTTTTGCTCTTTCTTGAGCATAAACATTCAGCCACAAATTTTACCCAACTCCTTCCTTGGGAATTTCCATTGCAGCCATCAAACACCATATAAAGCGAGATTTCCTTGTGGTTTCCACTGTTCCACATCAGGTGAGGCCCCATGCCAAAAGGCTAGGATTAGCTAGAAATCTCAGGGCTAGATCAGCCTCTCACTTACACTAATTTAAATCCACTAAGTCAATTGAGTTACAACCATATGCAACTGGTGTAAGTGAAAGAACCTCAGGCCCACAGCTTGCATGAAAGGATTAGAGGAAGCAGGAATAGATAATTTCGCTGTGTATGAATATTGTTGAGACACCAATAGCCACGTTTTTAAAGGTCCAGTCTTACTTTGGTGGGGCAGCGTGTGCCACAGAATGAACTGCAGATACAAATCTGAAGATTCACACCCACCATTAATTTTGCAAGCATAAAATTGCAGGCGCAAATAAACACTTGCCAAAAAACATGGGTGGGCCTCAGCCCTTCTGAAAATCAATCCCTAATTAGCAGCCAATCAAGACACTGAGATAAGGATTACAACCCTCTGAGACACACTGACGGGGTTGCTCTTTGCTCTTTCAATCTGTTTCTACGGAGAAGTGCTTCAGATTGCATCCATGTGAAATTGACCCGAATTGCATGTGGGATAATCTCCCTCAATTAACATCTCTTGGATAAGAATGAATTTGTCAATAAGCCTCGGTCATAAAGATGATCGTAAATAACAATTACACTCCCCTCCATCTCTGCGTACTCCAGAAATGTCACAGTAATTAAAGGGCCACTTTTACCTACAATTCAACCAGCTTTCAGAGGGCGAAAAGTATGGATTGAGTGGTTTATTGAATTCATGAGAAATATATCCTTGGGAGAGCACAATTCAGAAAAGAAAATAGACCCACTGGGCAGAAATCATCTTAGTCCGTTGACTTCAGATGAGTCACACTACAGATTAATGGACCCCCTAATGTTCACTTTCTTAGCTTTCATGGCAGGGAGAGAAACAATAACAAGGAATAATGTTAATAACGTTGATGTTGTAAAAATAACTTTTACCCTATAACTTCTCTCTACATGAGCTTTTGAATAGATTCTCCTCTCCTGAAAGCTTGAACTGTTAAAATTAGTCACTTTTAAGTGAGAGGGACCTGAAAAATTTTAGATGCCAGACTATATATTTTAAAATGGTCATCTAAAATTCATTCCAGCTTCTGAGCTACTGAAGAGATTCACTTTCAAGATTACTGAACAGCTTCACATTTCCAGAAAGTCCCTTTTGTCCTAACAAGAAGTGATGTAGGTTGTGATCAACATTTGCTTTCATGCCTAACGAAAGGTTTTTAACTCTGCTTTAACTGTGGAGTCCATGCCAGAAACTCCATAATATGTTCTATGCAACGCTACCAGTGCACCTCGATCCTGACTTGCTGGGATTCTGCTTTTCCATGGGTGGGACCCCCTGCATTTCAATACATCTCACTTCTGGGCTATTTTGCTCTTGCTGTTTCACTTCTACGACTGTTGATGTGAGGTTTCAGAGTACAGGATACTGAGTCTGGAACAGGCTGAGTAACCTCTACTCCCTTCTTGCAGAAAGTACTCAACACCCTGCAGGGGTCAGGGCTACAGACGAATGTAGTGTTGTGACCAGAGTAATCTGCCCACTAGGCATTTGGGTGCTGGGCAAACTGCCATTGTTCAGGAGTCCTACAACCAACCCCTCGCTGCCTTCTCCTGGAAGCGCAGAGATGCACTGGTATTGAAGTGGTACTGATAACAACAATTTGAGGATTTTAGGAGAGGAATATGAGGGTGGCTTTGCATTTCCTTCCCTCCATTAGCAGCAGCAGCAAGCCACTGGCAGCTCAATTCACGCTGACTTCAGACTCCAGAGTTGTAATTTTAACCTCGTCATGAGTAATAGATTCAGTGACACAGTTTGAAAAGGAAAATAAACTAAATCTATGAATTCACAATAAATGAAGGTGCTTATTGATCCCCCAGCTGAGCCACCATGCCCCAGAAGTGGTGGCATTTTATTAGCGTGGTCTGTGCAAATAGAACATTTGCTGGCCCTTGGGGAAGAACTTTGCTTTATAAAAGTAAGATATGATTATTATCTGAGCTCCAGAAGCAGCAATTCCTTTTTTTACTCCTACCCACCTCACACAGAAGTACATTTTTAAAAATATTTTAGATGGTTTATTTAATAAAAAAGGCAAACCCAGTAACTGTGGTTTGTCTGAGATAGTAACATACGGTTCCTGCAATGCAAGACAGCCCTGGACTGTCATTTTAGTTTGTGGGTTTTTTACTGCATGCTAAAGCTGCTCCTTGAATATTACAAGCTGCTCCTTGGATATTATAAGTGTAAAGAAAATCAAAGAAATGAAATTCTCAGCCATCCAGATGTCCTGGGCTTTTGTAAATAGCAGAGCGTACCCCTGAATTCATTGCCAGAGCCATGTGCTTCAATTGTTTCTTTGTAATCCTCACTGAATACTCACAATGCTTCATCTGCTGGAGCAGGAGGAACGAAGCCTGGCTCAGCTGCTCTGCCCTTTATCTCTCCATGCGATTAGCAAAGAGGCCAAGAAAGTAATCTGAGTGTTTTCAAATTACACTGATCAGCAGGGCGAATGGCTGCATGGGTATCCTGAGCAGGGTCTCTGAGCATCTCATGCACTCCTTTCAACAGCCTGTTGTGGCTTGAGCTGCACCCACAGATGTCCGTGGTGCAGCTCCCGTTGAAGTCAGCTGGTTTGGATCAAATGGTCTAAGCCTTAGCCAAGGCATTGAAAGCTTTGTGCTCAATGTTAAGGAGCTCTGAGTGAGCAGGGACCCACTTTACCACATTCTCTTTAACCAGGTGTTACCTGGTGCAGGAAAAACCCAACTACTCCTCTCATGGATGTCATCACTGCCTCGAACCTAACCATCAGCTGGGAGAAGCCCCACATGGCCCCTACCCTCTCCTTCCATTCTCCCTCTCCCCATGTCTCATCTGGTAGTTGGCCTTCTTGAGGGGCCTCTTTCTTCCTGTTAGCCTAGATCCTGCCAGCAGAGGATAATCAGACAGTTTGCACCTGCTTCTCTGGCCTGGGTGTCTTCAGGGTGTGGTAGATCCACTCTCCCTTTCCATTTAGTGGCCTGTTCCTCTGGTCTAAAGCCACAGGCTCTGGTATCTTCTCCATTGGGTCCCTCTGCTGCCTCTTTACAGTTGAAAAGTCACTTCATATTCCTCCTTTCTATCATTTCTGTGTGAAACACTGATCAATCCACTTTTCTCTCTGTCACCGTGGTATCTAAGGACTAGACTTCTATGGGAAGACTTCCATTGAATTCAGTGGGTGTTGCGTTAGGGCCTACAAGTGCTGAATTAGTTTCTCTCCCCAATGGGTTGGGTTCTGGTTCTTCTGCAGGGATGACTCGCAGGATCCAGACCAGATCCAGCCTAACCTTGGAATTCAGGTTGCTAGAATAACTGAGAATTCCATTTATTCAGTTCCTTTCTGCTTGTAACACTTACTGGAAGCCACCCAAACTCACATGAGTTTGAGATTTGCCCATCAGTATTTCTACCAAGTCATGAAGGGACCTGGCCACTGTGCCCAGACAGCATGATAGATATGTGTATCTGCTCGGATGGGATTAAAGAAGCCACAATGGCATAATTTCACACTTAGAGCTGGCCAGAATGGGATTTTCCTGGCATAAATGTACACAGCAAAAATCTCTGGATGAAATTTTTCCATTGGGAAATGTTATAAATATGTGAAAGCATTTTTTCCCCCACCACTTTACCCCATTCTTAATATTTCCCAACTTTTTCCAATTGGGAGACAGTAAGAAAATGTGAGAAAGTGGGGAAAAAGCACTTTCCACTTAAAAGGAAAGGTCTTACCTTTAGAAGAATAAACACTTAAAAAACAACAGTGTTACCTTCCTCTCCCAATGTGCTACAATAGCTGGAAGTAACACACAAACACACACACACACAAATTAACCCTTTAAAAGTGAGAGTCATCCTTTCAACTTTTAATACTGCTAAATTGACATTTTGAGAAGAAAAATCATTCTTGACAAAACCCTACTTTCTGACAAAAAAAAAAGGCAAAATTTTTTATCAGCTCCAACCATGCTATATATGACGTTAAAAATGAGGAAAAAATAAAAATCTTGGGTCTCATTCTGATCTTGCTTATACCAATGTGACTCCGAAGTAATTCTGGTGAAGTCACTGGACTGGCACCAGTGTAAAGTAGGTGTAAACCTCTAAAACCCAGAGCTGTATTTTCCAGACTACATAACTTTCAGATGCCCTACTCTGTATTCCTCTCCCCTCACCACCTGGAATTGCTGTCATTAATCTAGTCAAGAGCATCCAGGGCAAAGGGCTCATCATTTGTCTCCATGCAGAAACCCCCGGTGTTTTGGTTTCAGGCTTGGGACAATGGTTTGTTTGATTTTATAAGCTCCTACAAATTGAACTGAGTTTTTACGACACCATAACTCTGAGCATTTATTGCACTGAGCAGAAAGAATTCAGCCTGAATTTATTAGGCACAGCTGAGAATGTATAAGGACATTTCTGGTGTTTTGGATGGGTATAAAATGTTTCCAAAATTTCTGTGATGATGGCTGCTTTAAATTGTACTGTAGTTCAGAGGGGAAGTTACTACTTACACCCACATCTTTCTGTGCCCTTGTTCTGTGAGACTGGAGCAGAGTTATAGTATAGTCCAGCAGCTTTGTGCCACTCTGGTGATGCAAAACGACTGTAAAACCCACTTTAATGGGCTACGGCTGCCAGTGCATACTGATGAATCTGGCCCATGATTTTTATTTTCCTGCCACAAGCTATAAAGTAATCATTTTGGCTAGAAAAGCACTTTTTAAATTGCATTTCTTTTTACAGTTCTTACCGCAGCTTGCCATGAAGAATAATGAAAGAGGTGTTTTTATTTTAGACTCTCTATTCTTCTATTAAAGCATTAAGGCTTTTTGAAAAGCCCCCATCAGTACTTTTAGATCCCCCCTCCTCCGCTGTTTTTAAGGCTCTCCTTGTGTTACGGTTGACATTCAGCCGCCAAGAATTCAGATTGATGGATTGCATTTCAAAAGCAGGCTATCAAGGACCTTGACCTTCTACACTTTCCAGTCATGATGGCAGAGGCATTTACCTGAAACCATGGCTTCTTTCAAAGGTCAGGGAAGCCATCCCTGCTGCCATTTTTCCTAATAGTTTTTGCTGGCAGCTCTTTGCTCAGCTCTACAATGTGTAGTGCACTTTTGGGAAAGAGCCCTGCCAACCATTAAGCTCTGTACTGCACCTGCATTTATCTGGCTTGGCAGACTCCTTGGCAGTCATCTCCAGTTCTATATAAGGCTTCATGGGGGCATGTATCGCTTGAGACTACCTCTTCTCCGTAAGGCCCAGATCCAAAGCCCATTGAAGTCAATGTAAGGCCATCCATTGACTTCAGTGAGTTGTTGAACATGGACTCTGTACTATACTAGGTTTATTTCCTTGCACACTTTTTCTTTCAATCCATGTTATTCATGTAGGACCTAATCCACAAGTCTTTACCGAGGACCACATTGTATCTCTCCTTGGCACTTTGTTCCCTCCATCAGGCAGGGCTGAGCACAGGTACAGTCTCTCCACCTGCCCCTCCTAAAGCAGGGAGCAAGCAGAGCTCGCTGGCCACAGTGTGTTGTGTGTGCTATTGTCTCCTAACAGGTGGCATAGAAGGGGTGCTCCCACTGCATGCTGGGAAGCTGTAGAAGGTTCCTTAGTTGCACAGTATGGCTGACAGTGATCATTCACTGCTTTTCCTCAAGCTTTACTGAAGTCAGTGGGAGTCTGAATGAGCCTCATGTGTTGATTGTTAGTCCAAGCACTCACATGTGGTCCCATCTCTCTCGCTCTAGATGAGAAATGCAGAGCCAGCATTCAGCCCTGGAAGTAGAATGAGGTAGTTACAACAGGCCTCCAAAAGTGCACCTCCTCAGTTTAGCAGGGGCATTTATTCTTCTGGTGATAGTGGCAGGGAATTGGACACTACTAAAATAAAATCAGTCATTAACTCTTAGCAGTGACATTCTGATTTGCCCAGCAATGAGTGTGCACAAGACATAATTCATTTTTTACTGTCTGTTTTTCTTGTATTATTGATGTTGGCTGCATTAAAAAGATACTGGGGCAAATTAACTCCTGAAGTAAATGCTATTTAGCTTCAGTGAAGTTAAACCAGGAATGAATTTAGTCCGTTATTTCAAAAGCAGAATAATTTACAATAACCTGCTGATTTGAAGAGAGAAGAGGGAAAAACGCTTTTGCATCCAGTACATTTTTGAGATGCATCAGTTGTTGGCTCATTTACTTTTTATGGACTTTACTTGACAGGGTCATTTCTCATCCATTCTCCTGCATTGCTGGTTGAACTCTGATAACATCAGTGTTATCAAGCCAGGGAAGTGGAGCTTCTTCCAATTTCCTCCTGATTATCTCTTTGGCTTTTGGGCTCTCAATCATACCCCATCAAACTCGTCCTGTCCTGGGACGAGAGACACCTGCTTTAGTCACTCAGTACCATGATTTTCAACATTTTCAGCAAGCATGGCCAGTAAAACCATTTTTATAATGTCTCCTCACAGGGAAACAGACCATTGCCCAAGAGAGCTGTTTGGAGTGTCTCCATGATTTTGGGGGTGCTTTTCAATATGGTGTGGAGGTTTAGCCTTAGAATTATCAAAAGACCATCTCAATTTGTGTACTTCTGTGGTTTGATGTTTTCTCAGGATGGTCTTTAGAATATTTTGGGGACATTTCCATGCAGTAGTTTAAGGTTTTGGTAAATTTGGGATCTTTGGTATTTCACGGGGCGTTGTTTCTGAATGGCATGGGAAAGGGGACAGAGCAAACTAGTTCTCTGCACAGAAACTTGTGGTGTCATCCAAGCTACATGTTCAGGGTGCACTTTCAGCATGTTCTTCCATTGAGCTTTCTAGATATCCCTTGGAATAGATTCAGTTGTATCTTAAAAGGATTTTGACATCTCCCTTGTGATTCATTTTGAGGGTGTCTAGAATGTCTTTTGAGTTAGTCGAGGTTTGCTCCTGGGAATGAGGGTAAGGGAGTTGTCTTTGAAGAGGTTTGGGAGTATTGTTTGTGATAGAGCTTGGGAGATTGACATTAAATTTTTTCATTTAGGCACCTGAATGAAGGGGCTACATTTTCAAAAGTGGTCAGTGCCTAGTTTCTCCCATTGTTCTCACTAGTGACAGAAGAGGAATTCTCCCTTCTTCTCAGTGGAGCTGCTGGGTGCTGAGGACTTTTGAAAATCCGGAGTTTAAGCTTCCTTCAGAGAGAAAATTCTCTCTAACTGGTGATTGAGTAACACTGTGAGAGGCACCCAAGAAATACTGTAGACAGACAGAGCAACACAGGTAGAGTGAGTTGAATGGGATTCAGTCTCTCCATAGAATGGTTTTGGAGTTGTTACTATGAATGGGGGTGCAACATATCTTTGGTGTGCTTTTAGGATCTTTTAACTGTGGTTTGGATCTCTTTGGGCCTCAGTTCCCCATCTCTAGAATGGGGACACTAATTCTTACTTACATCACACAGTGTTGTGAAGCTAGATATAGTCACAGACATTTGTGAGGCATTCAGATGCTATGGTGATGGAAACTGTATTACTGTCTAGATAGATGTCCTGTCAGGGTGGCTTTTGGAGATCTCTCTGGATTGCTTTAAGAGGTGAGTCTTGGAATAATATCCATGCAATCCCCTCACTGAGTTGGTGGTTTTCATGGAGTGCTTTTGAGGCTGTGTTTCTATAGTGGTTTGAGTGAGTCTCTGTGGTCCTCATCATCATAGTATCTGAGCTAATAACGTTTACGTCTGTCTCACCTCTGAATGTCTCTGTGGGGCCATTCTGAGATCCTCTAAAAGTGGATTCGAGAAGTTCTGTAGGTGGGAAACAGTAAGAATTCATGTGTCCCAGGGTTCTGTGCCATGTGGAATCAGCTCTGTAGTAAGAATGGTTTCAAGAGTTGTCTCACTGAGGAGTCATGCCCAACTAGAGGAAATGTAACAGCTGTCTTTAAAGGAAGAATGTCTCAGGAACGAAATGGAACAAAACATTAGACTTTAAATATTTTATTTTTAGTAAATCCAGTACCTGTTCCTCTCCACTTAATCCATCTCTCAGCTAACATCCTATATTTCACTGCCTCCTAAAACCCTATACTGATGAATAAAGGATTCATACTTTTTCTGAGAACAATGTGCACATCTGAACAGTCAATCTAGTAGGCCTTTGATGGTTATTTTAATTAAAGTACTAATCTGTTCAAAATATAAAGAGCCTGTTTAGCCATATGGGCTGATTAAAGTTGCATATTGCATTATTAATGTGCTGATTAAATCCTTCAATTTGCTCCAAGTGCTTCCAAATGTTACCACTCAAAAGCTGCTGTACACAAATGGGTAGTTTTGAGTTTTGAGTTCACATGAAATAATTCTGTACTGGTTACTCTCTGGAGACTATTCACTTTGCCAGTAATTGGAACAGTTCTTTGATTCAGATTAAATCCCCTTTGCAGCTCTTAAAAGTGTCCTAAAGGTGCAATGGGGATCTCCCCATCCTAAAACAATTCCCCAGTGATCGTGTGCCACACCCTGCACCTCTGCATAGATTTAGCTGCTCAAATTCACTGCCATGTTATTCCAGTGGGGTAAATATCTTAGAAGAATGAAAAACAAGTATTAGGCATATTTATTCAAATAATAAGGCTGCTAGTGTTCATGGTTCAGTGTGTTGTGATCACCAGCTGGGGACAGGAAGGAACTTCTGTCATGGTACATTATGAACCAGCTGTTGGGGAGGATTGGCTGCAAACACTAAGGATCTCTAGGATTAAAATCATACACCTTTAGGCTCTGCTGAAATCTCTAGTGCCAGCTGAACTGTGGGCCATGGAAGGAGTCATGACTCATGCTAATGGCATTTTCATCTCAATAGAGAAACCCACTGGAAATTCCATTCTGTTTTGTTTCAGCTTGCAGGTACAGCCACACATTTGGCTGTGAGCAGAATAGAAAAGGATATTTAAAGACCAGTCTTTTCTATTGAGGATCTTAGCTGCAGCTGCTACTTCAAAAGCCTCACTCAGCAGACGCTGCACCTTGGACCAAAAAGGCAGCTGGCTGTCATCAGACTGGTGGGTTAGGATCCTTAGTCTTCCCGTATTCCTTTTAAACTGTTTATACGTAAACGTAATCATTAAACAGAGGGAAAACTGGCTGTTTTTTCTCTCCCTTGCTTGCACGGATTTAGGGAGGAATCTAATATGCCTGTGAGAAGGTAGTTATCTTGTAATTACAGGGAGAGCCCTGCCTGATTTATACTATAGACACAGACTTAGCTTAGTGTGCTCTTAAGGCTAAAAAAGTGTCGTATCGCATGTTCCATCCAACAACCTTAAAACTCCTCATAAAGTTTAATTGATGGAGCCCCAATATCTTCATTTTACAGATGGAGAAACTGAGGCACGGAGAGGTGAGGATTTGCCCGCTGTCACCCAGCAACTAGGTGGCAGAGCCAGAAATGAATCTCAGCCGTGAACTCTAACCACTGCAGAACACATCCTCTCTTATCCTGACAACATATAAGACCTTTTCTTAAAACCTGGAGGTGCCCAAGCCTTTAAACATACAGTATAAGTCATGCTCTAGGAGCACAGTGCTGCAGAGTGTGGAGTGATGCAGGAAGAGAGCAGGCAATGGGAATCGGCCTGGGCTGGAGCAGTGATTAATCACAGATATTCTCGGGGAGCTGAATTTTTCAGGCCTAGCGCTCCCCGTCTTTCAAGGCCGAGGCTGAATCTCCCTGCAGCTGCATGTTTATGCTCTGCAGATCTGACATAGTTGGGTCTTAATGGGACTTTTCATGCTCATGGGACTTTGTTGGTCTTTTCAGGTGAACGGCCACCTGGACTACATGAGGCAAATGGACACTATCCTGAAGGCTGTGGGCATTAAAACCAAGGAGTGTCGTCTGGAAGAGAAAGGGGCTCCCAGCCTTTTCTCCCCCCAGGCTGAGAAAAGACAGCAGCCAGCAGACAGTGAGAATCAGGGAGAGGAAGGCACCTTGGGAGATAATGATTCCAGCAGCCAGGATCACTGGTCCTGGCAGCCTGTACCCAGTGAAGGACTGCATTCTCTTGACAGGACCTCTCATCTTGCACACCCAGAGGTTTCTGAATTTCCAGGCTCTTTGAGTGCCAGCAGAGACCAGAACCCAGCCAGGCTGGAAAAGCCTTTCCCAGCCAACCCTCCACCTTGCCCTGACTCTGCTGGTTACATTCTGGGAGGAACCTCCCTTCCCTGCCCCGGCCGTTCAGCCAATAATGACCTCAAAAAGCAGGAAGCAGAGCAAGGTCTTGACTGAGTCGGTGGAATCAGCACTGAAAAACCCCTGCCTCATAACGAATCATTGGCGCTCTTCCCTTGGTCAATGCATCATGGCCAAAGCACGTGATCTGTCTAGCGCTCCAATGCAAAAAGACATCTAGCAAACAAACCCCTCCCCTTAAAACAGCACTGGCACCATTGGCAGTTACTGCAGAACCTTTATCCCAGGACTTGTGGAGCTATAGACACTCCTGCAAATGGATGTGAAAAGTTTTTGTTAGCAAAGATAAAAACTTCCATAGCTATGTGCTATTGGATCAGAGAGGCGCCAGACCCATCGAATAACCCAGAGTTATGTCTTTAATAGAAACAAATCAGGGATCCTTTTGTGTGTGTTGTGTTGGGAGGATGTTCTCCGAAGATTAAAGCCTCTCCCACAAGACTACAACACAATGAGCTTCCCAGCAGATGGGGGATGCCGGCACAGCTCCTATTACAGCTCTGTGCTTGGTCACTGCTTCCTCCCATTTTCCATTCAGGCGCATCACTTCACGCTACATAACGGGAACACCAGCAGGAAGTGCTTCGTGGCTGGTATGGAAAGACCCAACTGCCACCATTGCAGGCACATGGTAATCCAGGCTGCTTTGATCTGACGGGAGCAGCAATTTGTGCCTCTCTGCTCTCCAGAGGGGAATGCTGATTGCTGTGAGAGGAGGTGCTGAAATCTCACAGCCGTTCCCGTGGATTTGTTCAGTTTCCTCCCATTGCCCATGAAAAATTCCTGACTCAGTGGGAGTTTGACATGAGACGTAGGGCGCTCTCCTCTCTCCAGCTTCTTTTGCTACCCTAGGAGAGACTCACAGCTGGCTGGTGGAACTGTGGTGTCAGTGGTGAGCCACCTGCTCCTCTTCTCCCCTCGATATTTTTGCACACAAACAAGCACAGAGACTGACATACCAATATATTGATCAGGGGATTAATGCTGCATAGAGATGCTTGAGCAAGGTGCTGTCTCCCTACAGAGGAGCGCTGCAGGTAGAACAGAACACCAAAGAGAACACTTCAAGACTGCATGGAAACTGGAATACGGCCTAGGGGTGTTACTGGATCAAAACCTTTAGAGCTACTGCCAATCAGTTCTCCCATAGGCAGAGGAAAGGACCCTGGGGCAGCTTCTCAGCTGCTGTAAATCAGCATAGCTCCCCTCCATTCAGTGACTGATGTACACTAGTTGAGGCACTGGCCTTTATTCTTTGCGGGAACAAGGAAAATGCTGTTGTGCTTTGTGAGTCTTAGGGAACCAGGTGACTTTATGGGCACTGAAAGAGTAGCTGGGAGACCAGAATCTGCCCTGTTCGGGATTCTCACTAGGAAATTAAAAGGTTTAGTTTGTTTTGTATTGTTGGGGTTTTTTGCTTTTGTTTAATGTGATCAGGTATGTCTGTAGTTTTACATGCACTGTTGGGCTTGATTCGCCTGGGTCTGTGCATTTCAGGTCTGTTAACCAGCCTTCCATACAGAGGCAAGAGAGGGGGGATACTCGGGTTCATTCCTGACTCTGCTAATGGCTTGTTGTATGAGACATTGCCCAAGACATTTTGCAAACTCTCTGCCCCAGTTTCCCCATATGTAAAAGGGGAGGGATGATCTGGAGCATATCCCTAGTGAGGACTGAGACAGTGTTTGAAAAGTGTTTTGAGAACCCTGGGTGAAAGGTGCTAGAGAAGAACAAAGTCTGGTTCTCAGGATTTTACAGAAACCATCCTGCACTTTCTTTTCGCGTCCCTCCTGCTTCTCCCTCCCAGATAAGCAAGTGAATCTGTATTTGCAGTTTCCAAAATGCCACACACACACCCCTCCTAGACCTGCTCAAAGAGACCATTTGTCGGCGTTCACTTGTCTCTCCCCAAAATCATAAGTGAGGGAGAACCACGCTGTACCGGCTACACCATGCACAGGCATTGAAAGCTGCCTGGGATGGAGCGGTCTGTTCCCTAGAGAAAGCATGTCACCTCCCAGCTTATGGAGCCAGCCTCCTCCCCAGAGAGCCCAGGCAATGGCTTTGGAGAGACTTTCCTGAGGTCATGTTGGACAGTCGTGATCTCAGCTTAGAGCTCACCCAGGAGTTGAGAGTGTCCTGACTCAAGTCTTTGCCTTCATGCCTTCTCTGGCCATAGGGACAGAACTTCATCTCCTTGGCTGCAGTTCAGAGGGCAGAGCAGTGAGGTCGCTGACCCTGTGCAGGGACTCCAGAGGGGCCAGACTCCAGCCTGATCCCATGGATGGTTATTCAGGCACACGCAGCTAGAATGCCTCCTTGTGGCTCCCAGACGGTGCATGCAGCTGCAGCTCGGCCATGCCTTGGAAGGCTGTGGTATGCTTTCCCCTCCACAGCTGGCCGTTGCAGCAGGATTCACTGCAGGGGGCCTTTCAAAGGTTTACACCCCATTCTAATTACATCTCCATGTTTTATGTTTAAAACAACATCAGCTGGTAAAACCTTGCTCCGAATGCAGGCTCAATAGGGAACAGGCCTGTTTGGGGGGTGAGAAAGAAGATGCATAAACTGGTGCTTCTGTGGTTTGTACACACACAATCTTCCCTCTCTCCCCTCCACGTATGGGCAATCTGGTCAGTAACAATACTATAGAGCAGGGATGTCAAACTCAAATACACAGTGGGCCAAAATTAAAAACTTGGACAAAGTCATGGGCCAACCTTGATAGTTATTGAAAAAATGTCTACAATTGAGGAAGTTTTTCCTTCTCATCAAATATAACGATGAACCTTTTCATTTGGAAACAAACTTAAGTTTTGCTTAAACGTTGAATCTGGAACAAGCAAAGCTTAATGCTATAAACACATGTGAAATCGGTGCATGCGCTGTCTACCGGTGGGCCAGCTCTAGTAGACATTTGGTATTTTCTTGCGGGCCAAATATAATTACACTGCGGGCCAGATTTGGCCTCGCTGGCCTGAGTTTGACATCTATGCTGTAGAGTATCTTTTATTCCAGTGTTTTACAAACCTTAAGTACCAGTCACTTCTCCCATCACTGAAATGCAGCCACTTCTTGGTTGGCGTGCCGCAGCCATATAACAGAGCACAGCTATATTAACACAAGGGCTTTGTAGACAGAATACATAGAACTCTTGTAACCAAAGTGCTGATGTGGCTTAAGATAGGAAAGTTGCAATTGCCCACCTCAGCGTTCGGCCAGGATGCCCACCCCTACTGCAGCCCCGAGACTATTTCTTACTACACCATGACTCCGTCCTAACGTGACAGACAGTGCCAAAATGCAGAGCATATTTGACTTTTTTACTATTTCAAAGAGTCCCCGATTTTTTCATACCATAAATGCCATAAAAGTAGAAATTCCAACTAGAATCCTTTCCTTCCCGCAGCATCCAGCATGCCAACAGTCCCACATCACCATCACTCCGCCACCTGTGATCCGAGGCTCTCAAAACACTTTACATGAGCATTCTTATCCCCCACCTTACAAGTGGGGAAACTGAGGCAGGGCGCTGTTAATGGTTTGATTTTCAGAGGGGCAAGGCGCCTGCAATGCCTACTGCCTTCGCTGGCAGTTACGGATGCTCAGCGTCTCGGAAAATGCTTGTCCCCCCCTCGCCTCTCCCCTAACTGTGCTGGCAGCTGGGCATTGCTGGCGCAGAGTCACACTCCACCACCTTCCCCAGCCCACACCCAAGACATGATCCCCCCACTGGGGCTTTCAAATACGAATAAGCAAGACCAGCCACCAGAGATTTCCGTGCACCAGGAGAACCATCAGCTGGCTGTTGACGCCTGTATTGAAGGGGCCGTTGCTCCAGCTTTTAAAAACGTGTAACGAAATCGATCAGTGGGCGGGGCACGTGTAGGATAATCCACTTGGAGGGGTGGGCAGTTCATGGTGGAGGGGGCCCTCTTAGTAGGATTGACCAACTCAAGCCCTTCCCATGGCAGGCCTGGCTCAGCACTTAACAGCGAGCACTGCAGCTGACGGGGGCAGGTGCGGAGGCTGGGGTGCCATCCCCGTGGAGCCATCTGACTTTCCCAGCACTAGCTAAGCCTGCTGGCCTGTGGCAGGCGTTCTTGCCTCCTTGACAGCATTTCTAAATGCACGTAGCCACGCCGGCCAGCGGCCACTGCCAGGGTCTGGCAGAGTTCCCCGCCATCATTCACGTCCCAGCCACCTCTGCAGTGAGACTGTAAGAGACCGAAAAAAAAAAACATTATGCACAAAGCGAGTTATCCCGGACCCTTGGCCTCATTGTGTCCCAAGACGCAACACGTAATGAGGGGTTCTGGTCAGACACCCACCGCGATAATGGTTTCTGAAGGGAACTGCAGTAGCATGAAAAGGCTCGAGGGCGTTCTCAATAGAGCCGTGCAGTTACTCTGAGAGCAAGCGAGGCTGGGAAGTGAGTGTTGGAGCAGGTTCAGCATGGGACCGCTCAGATTCTGCTTAGGAACAGTAAACATGGGCTGATGGACATGCAGCTAGTAGAGAGTGGAGATGAAGATGTAAGACGTGCTAATTGCCACCGTCATCCTTTGCCTTTCCTCCTGGCTTTTCTTGTGAGCAGCTTCGTGTGCCAGAGACACTGGAGCAGCGATAGAAAAGCGAGGCAGCGGCTATAGAAATGGCAAAACGGAAAAGGTTCAGTTCCCCTCCCCAAACTAATACGAGCCTTATTTTAATCTCTGAACTGTTTGTGTGGCACGTGGATTTCTCAAGAAGTGGCTAGATAGTTACTGAGTGAAATCCTCAACTGCCATAACTTGACTGAAGTCAAAGCTATGCTGATGTCTCCAGCTGAGGATATGGCCCAGTATTTTTTTTCTTTTGCTAGATTGAGCCTTAGTTCCAATGGCTTTTCAGCCAGCAGCCCCAGTTTATCGGTCTAAGACTGTGATTGTAATAGCCCGTTGTCCACAACCTCCCATTCAACTGCACATATTGTAACCTGCCCTAGTGCCTGGCCTCTTGTGAGCATGAAACTGGGGTTTGGAGCAACTCACACACCAATTCAGGTAAGAGAATGTGCAACAAAGGCACTAGGGAAGAGCAGAGATGCTGAGAATTACAGTAGAAAGGCTTTTGAGCATAGAGCCTTTGATACCAGGAGTGTAATACAACACAGTGACTGAGACTCACTGCCTTAGCCGACCATCCAGATGCTCTTCATGCTGGTGCATCAACTTATCTAGTCAGATCTGTCTATGCCCTCATCATTGTAGCATCTGAGTGTTACTGTTCTGCTAACGAAGTGTCCAGTGGTGATGGCCATCAGTGGCTGACTGGCTGGTCTGGATCCATTTGCCTCCAGTGCTGAGGTTTTCTTTCAGTCGCTCCATCTGCAGTTTTACCGTGTGCTGCTTTTTAATCCAGTTTTAAAATTCTATGTTACAGGCAAGAGGAGAAACTGTCACCCCTGTTTTCTTAACTCAACCTTCTTAAAAACAACCTGGGCAGCTCAGGCATGGCTGAGAATGGAAAAGTGCCTGTGCTGCTTTACAAATTACAGATAACGAGGGGGCAGTGTGACAGTGCGAAAACATGTTGAGAATAA
This sequence comes from Mesoclemmys tuberculata, assembly GCA_007922155.1. NCBI lineage: Eukaryota > Metazoa > Chordata > Testudines > Chelidae > Mesoclemmys > Mesoclemmys tuberculata. Next base: position 10,079,454 of record ML675630.1, read on the forward strand.
GGAAGGACACACCAGGCAGATAAACGTGGCAACAGACTGTGGCTTCACCATATTTAAACAAACCCAACTTTAACAGATGAAAAATGGTCAATGATTTCCATACAAAGAATTGACATGTTTTCCATCCCCCCCCCCAATTAAAGAGGCAGGAAACTTTGGGGTCAGTTCATACGTATAGCAGGAGTATATTCTGGTATATCAGTGCTTCACTTTGGCTCAAGGGGCTTGTACACGTACGCACACCATCATTGGCTTCCCCATCCAGGGGGCCACCATATTCCAGCAGGTACCGCTAAGGTGTCTGTGCGTAGCCTACGCTTTTTTTTTTGGCAGGGGTGATAGGGGGGGAAGACCAAGAGTGGGCCTTGTGCCACCCCTGTTTGGGCAGGTTGGTCAATCCATGGGGGTGTTTAGCTGGTTGATCTGCAACTCCTGGTCCGTGTGTTCCAAGTCAAAGAGGTTGACTGAGTCGGCACCCGTGGCTGGGATGGACTCCAGGTGGGGGTCTTGGCAGGCAGGCAGCAGGATGTGCTCGTTCCCCTGGATGACAGAGTCAACGGAGTCGGTCTCGCCTTGCAACGTGAGGACGTTCTTGAGGGACGTCCCCAGCCGGGGCCCGCTGTTGGAGTTCCGCATGGACAGGGAGATGGCGCTGGGTCTCCGCTCCCAAGAGTGCCGGCAGCAAGGCAGGTACTTGGCCATGGCTCTCTTGAAGTCCCTCATGAAGAGGGGATAGATGATGGGGTTCATGGTGCTGTTGCAGTACCCGAGCCAGGTGAGCACGTCAAAGAAGCCAGCAGGGATGCAGTCACAGACAGCCTGGGTGGGGAGGCAGAGCACTGATTAGAACAGGTCACCCCTGACCTCGCCCGGCATCCCTAGGACCCAGCACAATCTGAAGTGGCATGGCAACACACACCTTGCTTCCATGGCACTGCCTGCAGAAGGGGTCGGGCCTGTGCTTTTCCCTGGGGAACGGCTATAGTAGCAGCCTATCACTTCCCAACTCTGCACAACATACAGCCGCCCTTTCCCTGTTTTCCAAGGCAGGAGGTCCCCGTGGGGGGTCAGGAGAGAAGGAATGGCATGCAAAAAACACTGCGGGGTCCTACTGCAGATCCTGTCTGGTTCAAGGATTGGGGCAGGCAACTAAAGAAACTTCTCAGAGAATTAATACAGGCCCACTGTGGGAAGGGAAGGGAGGCCAGAGGCCCAGAGTCAGTTTCTAGAGGGGGGCTGCACAGCTAGGCTTAGCCACACGTGCAAGGATGTTGCTGGCCGCACCCCAGAGAGGTTATATTACAGCAGTTGGCTGCCTCGAGTGCATCCCCTCCTGCTTGATGCGTGCAGCAGCTCAGATTAGAAAGGAGCTCTGATCAGGCACTCTCCCAGCGGCAAAGTGGCAGGTTTGTAGCTGGTGAGGTAATGACCAGGAAAGTTATTTCCTCTGCGGGTTGGCCCAGCAAAAATCAGGTGATGGGAACAGTAAACTGGCCTTTAGGAAGGGCCAAGAGTGAAAATCTCTGAATTCCTTTCTGCCTACGTTCTGGTGCTAACTTCTGGCCACGCCACTATCGCGATCATTGATGTGTGCTGGGTGTTCTACAAAGATAACGAACGCCAGTCCCTGCCTCAAAGAGTTTACAATCTAAAAGTCCATCTGGGCAGGATGGGGAAGGGCCAAAGGATGGAGTGCAGGAAACCCCAGAAGGGAGCTAATGGCTACAACCAGGAGAGGGGCAGGGAGGGAAGCTCTCTGATGCCCTGACAAAGTCAACCATTGGGTTGATTTTGAGTGAATCTCTATCAGACGAGCCATTGACCAACGCTGCACCTCAGGGGCCTTCTCGGGGCTGTGTGTGGGTTTGACGTACAAGGATAGGGACTCGCCGTCCTCTTCTGCCCAGGACTTACTTGTGCCACGTTGGCAACAAAGAACGGGAGCCAGGCCACAAAGAACATTCCCAGCAGGATGCCCAGGGTCAGGCTAGCTTTCAGCGCCTTTTTGCTGTGCTTACTGGCAAATTTCCTGGTCTCTCCCATGGTTGCAGGTTGGCTCTGAGCTCTGGGAACCTGCAAAGGACAAGAAACAATGTGAGTAAAGGAGCTGGCAAAACCACAGAGGCCGGCGGAGAGAGCCCTCTGCTTTCTCTACTGAGGACCTTCCGACCCAGCAGCATGTTTCCAGTGAGATTGGGTTTACTGTTCATGTGTACTGCAGTGGCACCTGGAGACCCCCAGTCAGCAGCTGGGGGCCTCACTGTGCTAGGCACTGTACAGCCATAGAACAAAGAGATGGCCTGGCCCAAGATCTGGTTTTGTTTTCCAGCTAGTTAAAAGGAGTGTGCGACATTAATCCCTGCAAAAAAATTAACCCAACCCTCCCACCCCTGCCCCATGAGCCCTCCCTTCCCCTGCAAGCCAGTGCTTCTCCCAGCCCCTTTTGCTTAGCCCAGAGATAGGCACAAAGCAGCAAAGAGTCTCCCAACCTCTTCCATGGCCTGGGTAGGAACCAAGTGGACCCAGTCCTTGCACACAGGGCGTGCTCCCTCCCTACTCCCCTGGAAGCCCAGCATTCGAAAGGGGGGCCCACACCATGGGTCCATCCCCCCGCCATCACCAGCCCTCCTGCAGGGCGTGCTGCGCGTCTGAAGGGGCTGGAGCAGCTGGCGTGCACCCACGGGTGCCGGGGCGTTCTGGGAGGCATGCAGTAGAGAACAGCTACTGCAGCCAGTGGTCCTGTGGCAGGCGGCCACCTTGACACCATTGCCTGTAGAGCCTGCTTCAGCCCCGTGTAACGAGACAGGCATCGTTTCAGCATTCCCCAGGGAGCGACGGACGGGCTCTGGCATGGCAGCTGAGGCAGCGTAGCAGGAGAGCTCACAGCACAGCGCGGGTGCTACAATGGTGAAAACCTGTCTATACCAGCCCCTTGGGAGCCATTACAAACTGGCAAAGCTAAGAGCAGCCCTGGGGCTATATCATTTACACCAAGCCTGGATTAGGGATTGAGTGCACACAAAAGTGAGTTAAAGCCCTCTTGGTCCGCCCTCTCCTCAGCTTGTCAGCAGAGCTCTGGACTGGTTTGCCAGCCCTGGCCCAAATTAACACCGTGGGCTTCAGCATCCTCTGAAAGAGGGGCAACGACTACGCTGGATGGGTTGGTAGTGGAGCGATCTCACTCTCCCATCCACGGCAGCTTTTATTTCATGCCTCATCGCTTCTTCCCGTAAACCGGTGCCAATTACCAGTGTTAATTCCTTCCCTCGCTCTCGTTTCCACCACGGGCTGTACTCATCGCCCCCCCCCCCCCCCCCCCCCAATGCCCGGCCGGACAAAAGCTCAGCCTGGGAACCTCGCACCATCTCCTACACCTAGCGGAGCCAATTCTTACCTGCACAGTGTAATAGCATTTTACATCTACTATCCAGAGCTGTAAATGACTCCCTAAAAAGGTATGAGATGGGGGAATCCGGCTCTAAATGGTTTTCTGGACTGTTATTTTTTCACCCAGTGCAACATGTGGCTAGAAGGGCAAACAAACATCTCACTGCCTCCCCTCCACTGTGTGTTCCTGGCAATGTGCAGCATCTCGCAACAGGACCTGATTCGCCGTGGGTGCGGTGATTTACAGCAGTGCACCATGAGCGTAAAACGAGCAGCTCAGCCTGGCAGCATCTGGCCCTCGCCTTACCCTGGGTAAATGGCTGCATGAGAATGGATCCCTGAGACCTCCCCAGATCCAAGCTTTCTTTGCTCCCTCCACCAGGAGGTCAGCACCCCCTTGCTCCCATGTCTCTGCCTACCTAGTCCACCAAGGGCCCAATGAGAGCTGTGCTAGCTATTCTGTAATGCAATCGCTCCCCTTGGTGTGTGTTGGACAGGCAAGCGACCCCCCAAGCAAACTGGATTTGACCCCTCCATGACTGATGCCCTTCACACAGGAAGAGGAGTCACAGCTGTCCCCTCTCCTCCTTCCACATTCCGCCTGCTTTCCAGTAGCCTTATTTAGTCCCCTCTCTTTGTCCTTCTTGACACGAGTCACTGCCCGTGTCCAATCTCAAACTGCTGCAAAATGACTGCACTGAAATCAACAGCATTACCCCAAAGACATGGAGCCCAGGCCTGGACTGCACTGCAGCCCCTTAGAGCCATGCTACCAGTGCTGTGGCTTGTAATTTACGCTACGGACTCGATCGTAGCATAGAGTCACCATAAAGGCCTAGCCTCAGAGGCATAGCCAGTAAGAAAGCAGGGGTGCCTGGTGGACATCTGTACTCCTGTGATCCTGCGCTGCTGGAGGGGGCCTTCGCCGCTGGTGTCATTTAGAACAGCCGTGAGACTCCTCGACACCGCACCATGCACAAATGTAGAGTTGCCCCCAGCTTTGGCAGAAGTGGGGGCCCAAACAGATCCTTTATATTCACACACCCCATCCCCAGCTGCAGCCCAGGCTTACGGGGCTCAGCTGGGGCCCCGGCGCAGTAGAGAAACTGGTGCATGTTGTGGATCTGGCACAAACTGACGCTCAGACACAAAGCAGCCTCCTGGAGCTGGTTGTAAAAGTCAGCTTTAAAAGCCTGTTGGGAATAATACGCCTGGGAGAAGAAAACGCTCAGCAACAGGTCCGTTTTATACAGACGCTCCTGCTGGCCTTGCCCGGTCTTTCAGTGTTACACACGTGCAAACGGTGGGCAGAAAACCCACTGAAGGAAGATTTTTTCAGGCCTTACCCCTATAAACAGCAGCATGGCTGGATACAGCAACGGTTGACAATAGCCAGAAAGAAAACAAATCTTGCCAAAGACGTAAGTCACCTGAGCTTGCCATCCGTGGGTTGGCTGTGCCCAGGTATGCATGGTCCTGGACCCATCAATCAGCTAGTTGGGGGGAGCCAAGGAAACCCTCAATAACTTTCCCTGCCAGAAGATGGCTGTCCCCGCACTACACTGCCTGGCCCAGTGCTGCCAACGACTGTAAATCAGCATAGCTCTGACTTCAAAGGAGTGCCACTGATTTATACCAGTTCAGGACCTGGCCCACAGCTTGCAACGGAGCTGCACTGGGATATTTTTTGCATGATCGTTTGCAAAAATTCTGCCGGCCTGCCATCTACCGGTGTTTGCAGCTCTGAGCCATTGATGAGCCTCGCTAGCCCACAAACGCAGCACGGCTTGCACTTGTAAGTCAGGAGCCCTTCCCAACTGCTCATGCGAACCACAGCTGCCCCCTGCAGCGCCAGAGAGAAGGACCCAGTGGCTCATTCAGGAGCAGGTGCAGATCTCCTTTTATGGGCCAGCAGCACATTCCCCGATGCGGTTTGCCATGCAAACGGAGGCATCCTAAGGAAACGCTTGTCCTGGTCCTTGACTGGAGAACATCTGAAGAGGGTGCAAGTGGCTGTGGGACAAATCCACCCTTACATGTCAAGATGCTGAGTTCCCCCAGAGAGGTGCTAATTGTGCTGAACAGCCATTGACTTCATGGGGAGATGAGGGTGCTTGGCCCTTTGCGGGCTGGAGCCCTGTATGCAGGACGTTCCAGACACAGCGAAGTCAGTGCAATGATGAAACAGTTGCAGTATTAAAATATGTGACTAGCATGTCACAGACTGTCTTAGCACCCTTGGGAGGTAGATGGGTGTTATGGCCCCCTTTTTACACCTGAGGAAACTGAGGCACTAATGCCTAGCTCCTAAGAGATATTTACCATGTCTCTGTGATGGCATGGCCTTGTCGCGCACTGAGGAGGAAATAATTAAACCCACACTGTGGGAGGTGGAAGCCCCACCACCCAGGCTGTGGTGGGCATGTGCCAACTGCTGCCGCAGTATAAAAGGGAGCCGCCCAGCTCATTCCAGGCTGACCACTGAGAAGGAAGGACACTTGGTGGAGGGTCCAAAGAGGGAGCCACTTCAGCCCCCAGCTGAGGGAACCAGAGGCTGGAGACCTGAATGGACACTGGCCGTCCAAAACTGACTGCCTGGAGCCAGATGTCCAGAGAGCTACCGATGCTAGGGAACCCGAGGGCCCCAGTGAGACCTGGACGACAACATCTGGAGGCATGGTAGGAAGTAACCCAGGGAGATGGAGTGAGTGGTGTCTCCCACCTGAGATAGGTCAGCTTGTTGTGGTGGGATCCCTGTGACCACCCCCTCATCATGAGCACGGCCCTGGGCTGAGACACGATGGAGGTGAGTGGGCCTGACTCCCCTATGCCCTCCTTCTACTCCCCTTATGGTGATTGCAACCCCACCACCACCACCACCACATGAGCTTCAATCTGGAGAGGTGCGTGAACCCCTGCCATAGCTACAGACTTTCTGCCTGCCTGCCCTGCTGGAGGGGCGGGGACTACAGATGGCATCTCCTGCCTCATCCTGCCAGAGGGTCTGGGTTCTAGACAGCTCTGCAGCCCTGCCCTGCTTGGGGGATTGGGCTCTAGAGACTAGTGACTCTGGCCACTATGCCTCACAGCCCTGCCCTGAGGATGACTATTGACTCTGGCCATTAGGATACACTGCCCTGGTCCTAGGGGTGGCCACCCCAACTCTGACTTTCGAATTATGTGGCTGGGAGCTTGGGAACAGTCTGGTAGACTGCGCCTGTGGGACACCCCGCTACCCCCTCGTCCCTCCAAACCTCTCTACCGGGAACGACAGGGTGGGCTTACCCTGAGACAATCTCCCATTGAAATTAATGGGAGTTAGAGCCCTAAACACCTTTGAGGCTCTGCATCAAAGAGTTTACATGACTCACCCATGCCCACACAGGGAGAAAGGGGTAGGGTCAAGCTTAGTGCTCAGAGGTGCCATGCTCTCACCTGCATGCTCTGATCAAGCAATATTTGAGGGTACTGGTGAGCGGCAGTGTGCATACAAGCTACATGAACTGAGCCATACTGTACTGAATTCCTATGGGAATTATGGTGCAACCAACCTTTGTGTGTCAAATAGAAAGGAACCACCATGACATTTGACTTGCTGTCCAGACCTGCCCTGCAGGGAGTGCTGTGATAAAAAATAAAGTCACTGGGGAAAGGAAAATTGCTACTCACTAAATCATAATGGCTGTATTATTAGGTGACTATTTATTTTATTGCAGAAATCCAAACCCATTAAGCTACTGAAGATCTAGCCTAGTCGCAAGGTGCGAATCTAGCTATTGATTGAAAAATGTTCTTAAGCTGCTGTTTTAAAAAACAGGTCTCAAATGTTTCAATCTACAGCCATCAGCCCAATCTCTGTCTTCTCTCCATTCCTGCAATCTCAAATTCAATTATTTTGGCATCCTGGCATAATTAAGAGGGAGCTTGCTGATCTGCCCTCCCTTCATAGTGAAAAGATTTAAAACTTAGTCTGCTGGCTCTCTGCTTTGCATTTTATCTTCAACTATCATTCCATTTAAATTCATTTGATGATGGAGACAAATGACCACTGTAACATGTAACAAGACTTTTTGCTATATACCAGCTACCACTGCTTGTCTACAAAGACCAGGGAAGCTTAATTTGCATTCCAATGACTTAACTGGGAGGAGGATGTTTACGTTCTAAGCCCCTGATTCAGCAACACACATCAGCATGTGCTGAACTAAAGCACTTACTTAAGCCCCCATTGGCTTCAAAAGATTTAAGAATGTGCTTTAACAGTGCTTGCCTGAAATGTGGCCTTAATACAGTTTGTAGCCGTCTCTGCTGTCCGTGGTGCTGAAAGCCCTACATCTTTTTCAATGAGGGACCACTGCTTCAGAGCTAGAGTCAATCTGTGTGAACTATGATGTCCTCAGCAGTGGATCTGACCCATAATGTTTAAATGTAATTTGTTTCAAAATATGACATCTCAGAAAAGGCCTTTTAAAATTGCTCCAATATTTTGTCTATTCATTCTCTGCTTCTGCTTCCACCTGTTAAAATACTTCTGATTTTAACTGATCATCCACCAGTGAGTTGACTGGGTCAGAGAGTTCCAGCTCGTTATGTGAAAGAAAGAGACCAGCAAGCTAAATCAAGGCGTTTAAAAGCAATTAAGTTTGTCTTTTTGCTGTAGGAGATGACATGAATAGAGACTATTACTAGGGATTAAATCTAAATTTAGTGACAAATAATTTTCTCCTGCAGAAATATATACAAAATGAGCTCTCTTTCACTTGTAAAAACACATCCATCAGCTCAACCAGTGATTTTTAAGAAAGGTGGTATGTTGCAGCTTGGTTTATATTGTAGGCTATATAGTGAAATGAGAAGAAACATATTCAAAATAATGTGCTGTTATAGAATGTCAAATTCTTTACCAGTTAGAACTAATTTCTTCTCATATGCATGCAGCATCTGAGGCACATAAACATATATAAACCCACATGCATAATTAGAAAGATTTGTGATTAGAAAAAGAGAGAAATGAGCTTGGATAGTACATGAGTGATGGCCATAGCCATATGACAAATTATGGAGCCATGTAATAAATTGCATTTATCTTCTACTATTGACAATTTCTATCTGCCCATTAATTCATCTCTATTTCTATTCAGACTACTTCTAACTTTCCACATCCAAAATAGCTTTAAAAAGCTGCTCTTTGGGGAGAGGACAGCCTGATTATATAGAGATATTCCTTCTTTCCCAAAAAATATTGCTTTGGGATGAGTTGATAGCTGGACAATATTCAGTCTTAGATAAGAGATGGGTTTAAAGCCCAATATTTTATGATTCATCAAGGTGAGGGATGGGAGATTTATACCATTGGAGAAGAATTGGAAATCCTCTATTGCTGGGCCATGGTTTCCTCTCACACTGGTGTAAATTAGAAGTCTTTTGTCATTGTCTTTGGTGGACTTTCACTGGTATAAAACAAGAATGACTCAGGGGAGAATCTTGGCCCTTCTCATAGGAAGCAAGGACTATATTTTCAAGATGTTGACATGTTGCTCTGTTCAGCATTGCAACAACTAACTGATTTAAGAGCTTAAGTCTCATTTTCAGAAGTGATTAGGCACATCGGAGCACAAGTCCCATTGATATTTATTGAAACTTAAAGTCCCAAATGCCTAAGTTTTTTTTAAAAGGAGACTTGAGCTCCTAAATTGGTTCAGCTTTGCAACACTGAGCAGACCCACGCTTAAATACCTTTAAAAATTTGCACCCATGTCCTTGTGCACTCATACTGTTAGTAATTGATTCTCATTATGATGTCTGCTTTCATCTCACTACACTTCCTGAATCAATACCGTTGTACTTATTAGTTCATTGATTAAATACACTTCTTTTTTTTTAAACAAGTTGGGAGATTAAATTACGCTTGCCTGGAACATTAGTAACCATCATGACAGCTGAAAGTGACAGAGCGGGGAGATTTCTTTGGCATTGTTTTTTAAGTGCAGTGGGTGAGAATGTATTAGTCATCTCAGTGTTCTGTTCCTGTCACAAATCTGGTGACTGTGTGGCTGGCCAGTTCCTATATACAACTATTATTGAACTCAGCTCTGAGGTTGATTTCCTGATGGAGACAAACAGGAGCTGAGTGGGCTGTACCAAAGGCTTGCTGCAGAAATCTGGGGTCTTTGGGTGTAATTGTCTCCCCTATCTTCTAATCTCATCACTCAACCAGCTACCTATCACAGGGTGGAACTGACCCGTCTACATGGCCAGTGCATGGGCTCAGTGAGGACTTATGTGATGCATAGCCCTTACACTGCCTCTCTGCACTGGAGAGAGACAAGGTAGGTGAGGGACTATCTTTTATTGGACTAGCTTCTGCTCATGGAAGGGACAAGCTTTCAGGCTGCGCTAGAGTCAGTTCCACTCTACAGCGAAGGTCTTTCAAAGGAAGTTTATCTCTTGCTCGTCCAAATTCCAACACCATCCTGCAAAGCTCATCACAGGGCGATGGGGAACAAAAAGGAACCAAAAAAAAAAACGGGTTTCAAATGCTTTGAAGCTGCTGTCATTCCAGATACTTTGCCCCACCCACCCCCTTCCCCAACCATAATCACCGCCACGCCCCCACAGCTAGCAATTTGAGGATAACAGGAAATTATTCCTTTCCTCAGAGTGACACCAAGCTCTGCAATTCTTAATAATGGGCATGACAGCTTCTCCTCCTCCATACAGTTATTTTTGTGACTGCTGTTACCTTCTCCATACAGGAATGAGCAAGAAGGAGGGGGAAAGTGAGCTGCTCTTGTCCAGCAGAACTCCTGGGGATCCCTAGTGTTCATAAAGGCCAAATTGTGAAATCCCTTCATGATCCAGATCACCAGACCCCTAGGAGTGCCAAAGTATCTCCATTCTGAGCAGGGGAATAGAAGGGGGTGGGGGGCACACCGCTGCAGGAGAGAAATGATGTCTGTTGATTTTTAAGCAGATGACCCCTGGATTCTATTCCCAGCATGTGACTCTGAACAAGTCATTGAACTGTTTGCCCCATTTATAAAATGGGGGTAATATTTCTCACACACACCCCGGGGGTGTTGGGAGGCATAATTAATCAAGTGCTTTGAGATTCTAGAAGGAAAGGGAGCAGAGATGTGCAAAATGTCATCCCAAGGTGCCCAGAGATTGGATGGAGAAACGTGTGGGAGAACCTGGAAGGCGCTAGCCACGTTACATTAAATGACCCGTTAAGTTTTCTCCTCTCTGTAAGAAATATTATCCTTTCTGGGAGTCACTGGACAAACATCTATCACTCATCATGTACTTTGATCCCCTTGAAGGTGCTAGACTAAAGAACTCACTCTTATCTGAGAGGATCACAATACAGTATACTGCCAAGAGCATTAAACCAAGAAAGGCCTAAAATCATTAATGCTTCAACTCTGAACTCATCCAATATGCAGGTTTGTTTATGTTGAGAAGCACCATCTATTTTAAACCCTCCAGATTTTTTCCCTCCTTTTCTTTTCTAGCATCTCAATAGTTTAGAAATTTATCTTCGTCTTCTTCAGATTTCTAAGTAGCCCATGGCTGCATCTAAGAGCTTGAAACAGCGGGAATGAGCTTCCCCACACTTATTCTTAACTTAGAAAAGGATTTGTTCCATAGATGTGAAAGCAATCTGGCCACAAAGGAGTTCTCCGCTTACTCACACTGGTGCAAATCCAGAGTAACTCCAGCGGAGTGCCTCAGTATAAAATTGGTGGGAGAGGGAAATCAGGCTCCTCGCTCCATTCGCTGGGGAGAGAAACTTTCCAACTAACCACATAAAATACGCTTTTGCCAGTGTCCTGGAATTAGCACAATCACCACCAGGGGTTCTTGGTTATACCATGGACTAACAAAGAGAAATTAAACAAGCTGTCTTAATAGGTCTGACAGGTGAGACTGTGCATGTATCTAGATGCCAGGCTCTCCTCAGAGTTCAAAGGGCCTAATCAACATCCATCTGTTCTTCAGAAATGATCATCAGTGGCAAAGTAACTGAGAAATACAAACCCTCACTGGTCCTGGGTCCCCTCACCCCCGCCTGGGGGTAAATCAGGAGTAATTGGGCTGTAAAACCAGGACAGTCAGGCCCATAGGCTCTGGCTCTCAGTTCAGTCACCTGATTTCAGCGGTATCGCTCCTGATTTGCACTGTTGCAATGAGCTCAGAAGCAGGCCCCTAGGGCCAACCTGGCCAGTTGCTGTTGGAATCAAATGATCATAATTAATACAGGCGGCAACACGGCCTCCCGGACACAGCATCTGCCACCGTCAGCAGCTCCATTCGCAGTAGCAATACCAGGAGCAAATGCTACAAGTGGGACTAAGGATGAGGAGAAGCAGCCTCTGTGATGAGCCATGGGGTAGCCAGGCCACCCGCTGTCTGGGACCGGAGTAGCCAAAGTCTCCAGTGGGGCTGGAGCAGGAGATGGGAGGCAGTGGCTGCTGAACTAGGACAGCTGGCCCAAAGGGCTGGGACTCACTGACCCCCGCGTCTCCCCTCTGAGTCCCACCCTCATGCAGTATTGCCAACCCCAGCAGTTTAAAAGCTAGGAGCCAGACCCCAAAAAATCATGAGATTGGCCTAACACTCCTGAGGCTCTCATAAAAGATCAAATCGTGATTTTTTTGAGTCCACCTCCTCGTTTTTTTTTACTCTCTCCGTGCCAACTCCCCGTGCAGGGGTGACGAGCGCTGCGCTGCCTACTCGTGCGTGTTTTCTGAGGCGACGAGGTCTTAGTGCCTGCAGCAGGAGCTCTCACAATAGTGAAAAGTGCTCTTCCCTGGCTGCAACTATGGGGCAGGGCCTGCAGGTACCACGCCCTGGCTCGGGCCCTGCCAGGCCAGGGCAGTCACCTCTTCCCACAGTGGCCAAAGGTTGTGCAATGCCATGCGGGACACTTGGCACCAGTGCGAAAAAGTCACTGGTCTCCCCTAAATGGTCCCTGACACTGGTTGTGGGGGCAGGGGATGGGGGGGATGGAATGACCCCATGAGGAACGTTAAAGACTGGTGAAGAACAACACGCACGGAGCTGCACAAAACTTTATCTCCCCCCGAAAGTCAATGAATGCCCCTACCTTTTAGAGCTGTGCTGTTGCCTCATACCCTGCTGCTCTCTGGCCGGGAGCCCTCCCTCAGGCCTGGGGGATACAGAGGAAGATGATGGACTCTTAACTCTGCCTAGTTCCCGGTCAGAAGCAGCAGCGCCTAGAGCAGGAAGGAAAGCCTGGGGGAAGGGAGAAGGAGGTGCCAGTGCGAGCTGATCAATCAGGCCAACACTGCTCCAAGCAGCTGCCAGGGTCAGCAAAGTACAGCCACGGTAGAGGAGGTGGCGTGAAGGGGCTTCCCAAAACCACGCGAGCCCCAGGGCAGTGGGAAGAGGCGGGGCGTGGAGTCACGGTGGTGGGGCAAGGTGGGATGGGACAAAGGAGCTTACCTGACAGCAGGCGCCCTGCCACCTGGGGCTGGAAACAAAAATCCCGAGATTTGAGAGCTCTGGTATGAGATCAGGAGCGAGGTGCAGTTGCTCTTAGCCATCACGCCTCACGTGATAAATTCACAAGTGTTGGCACGTCTGCCTCTGGCACAGCTGCCCTCGCTCAGCAACCTCTGCCCCCGCCCCACACAGGGGGAGCCTGGACTTGGATTTCTTTCCTTCAGGCGTGTGCAGGCAGAGTGACTCACAAGGCACGGCCCCCGGTGACACGTGGCAGCCCACCCCCAGCAAGACGCCAGCTTCACCACACACTCTTGTAAGCCGCCCCAGCCACCTGTTCGTACCCAGGCCCTCCCTGTTGTTTGCGGTGGCTTGGGAAGTTGCTCCTTCACCTCTCGCCACCCTTTCCTCTGCCCCCCAAGCTTTACAGTGCTGCTCCATCCCCTCCGCTGGGATTTCAGCCTGCTGCTCCAGCACCCTTGTGACATCAGAGCCAGCCATCCATAGCTCCTCCGACCCTGTTCCACGGATGCCCAACACCCCTCGCTCCACCTGGCCCAATTCACTGAGGCGCCATCCTGTTTGGAGGTTTCCCTTTCTGTCGTGCCTTCACGCCCGGGGCCACAGACACAGCCCAAGCCCATGAGCCAGTTGTCTCACTGAGCAGAGGCCGTCCCTGATCCTTGGCGCAATATAGCTCCTTGGCCCCTAGCTGTGATCGGCAGCTGTGATGGAGAAACTTAAACCTGCCTGGGGTCAGAGTCTTGTAACCGTGGGCGCATGTGACAAGCCCGACCTTAGTGCTACAGGACGGGACCAATCCTGCGAGGTGCGGTGCTGCGTCCGCCCAGTGTTGTGCTCCAGCAACGCCCACTGCAGTCAGTGGGAACACTCAGCACATGAGCGTTACGCAGGCTCCATCAGAGAGTTTCTGGGTTTGCCAGTCTGGAGAGCGAGGCAGTGGAGCGGCTGAGGCCCTGCATCTCACGTTGCCTTTCGGCTTTTGTTCTGCAGGGCCCATCGTTGCAAGGGCTATTGAGCGAAGCGCAGGAACATGCAGGAGAAGGAAATGCCAAAGGTGTTTGACTAATACTAATTAGTGCTCAGTAAGAACGAGCGTGCCCATGTAAAGCACCCTCTAGCGAAGGAGCAGCATTGTGTGATCGCAACACCCGAGGGTACGCCTCCACTGCAATTAAAAACCCACGGCTGGCCTGTGCCAGCTGGCTTGAGCTAAGGGGCTCTTTTACTGCAGTGTAAATGTTCAGGCTTGGGCTGCAGCAAGTCACTCTTCGTCTGAACCCAGCAAGCCCAAGTCAGCTGGCGCAGGCCAGCTCCAGGTGTCTAACTGCAGTGTAGACGTACTCTGACAGGCAGGTAAGTATCACCGTTCTCATTTCATAGTTAGGGAAAGTGGAGGTGCAGAAAGGGGAAGTGACTTGCCCCAGGTCACCCAGCAAGTCAGTGGCAGAGTGAGGAACAGCACCCAGGGCTGCCTGCTCGTGAGCCTCCAGACCTGCCCCATATAAATCCATAACAACCGGCAATTCAGCTCTCCCAAAGCTCTAGTGCAGGACCGGCCTTCACAAGTTCCCTGTCCACCCCGATTTGTCTAGCTCAGGAAGCTGGGCCACATCAAGCTGGGTTCAGTTAGCCTCTCCCACCCTTTCTGAGCTAGGCAAACCCCACCACACTTCAGAAAGAGCAAAGCAGAGAGTCTGTCCCCACCAAGACTGGCCACGAGGCGCACACCCAGGCCCTGTGGTAACACTGGACACCTCAACAGCAACACGGATACACCTTTCCCTCCTTGCAGTTGTTGCTTCCTCCTTGGCATCATGCTGAAAGGCTTCTTGAGCCCAATCCATATAGTCCCGTCATGGTCTAGCCTCTTTTCTTGCCCAGATGTCGTTAACCTGTGACATTCCTAACTGTGGGGAAGCTACCCACAGGCCTGGAGGCAGCTGACCAAGGTCAATGGCACTTTGCTATAACCCAGGGCCCAATCCAGCTGCCACTGAAATCAGCAGGGGATTTTTCCCCCACAGGCTCAAGCTTCTTTTTAATAAGTAAGCATAGAAACCACAGGTTGGGCACAGAGAGCTCCTGGGAGGCTACTGAACATTAAGGTCTTGAACTGCTATGGGGAAGGGGTGGACTGTTTCCCTCAGCTTCTCCCTGCCCCAATTAAACCTCTTCCCAAAAAGGCTTTAATGAGTCTCCATTTCCAAAACGCCCTCTTTTAATGCCTTTTGTAAATTATCATCACTTCGCTTTAACTTTCCACGCTATAAATACAGGAACTTTTCCAAGGTGGGGGAAGAGAAAAGGGGGAAGAATCCAGCTGGTCTTGCTTATTGCTTAGCAAACTGTTTTGCATGATCCAGTCTAATCCCTTTCTAAGCCCCCTTCCTAAACCTCCTTCTACCTTGCGACAGACAGGGGCTGTTGGGCAGGGATTGGAAAGGCGCAGTCCGGAGCTCCCTCTGCTACAGACTGCTTAGCTCTCACCACACCTGTTCCCCAGTCCTACTGCAGCTCAACCCAACACTACAGCATCCCCAGCTTGCTATTCCTCAGCAACTTTCTCTGCCTGAGAGATTCCATCCCTTCAATGGGTTTAAAAGCCACAGAGCTCAACCTCCAGTGGCCCCCACCACAGCTGATTCCGTAGGCGGTACCATTTCTTTGCTAGTCTTCCGAGGAGAGGGCGGGGGAGGAGGGGGGTGAAGCCCACTGGCTGGCTGTGGGATCAGCAGACATGAAGCAACCAGACCCTTCCACACGCACATGGGGCAAATCACCACCAATCCAGTCAAACCACGTTACCTGTTGCATGGGTTCATCAGAGGTGCCGGCCATGTTGGTGGTGAGCGATGCCACCTGCACTGCTTGCTTCCTGGCGGCCAGGAGGATCCGACAGTAGGTGAAGGAGATAGCCATGGATGGGAGGAAAAACGTCAGGCAGGAGGCTACCAGGGCATAGGGCAGACTGACCAGCAGCCTGCATTGGTCCTCTTCCATGTGGGAGGTGATATTGAGGGACCTAACCTCAAACTCCAGCTCATGCCACCCCATTTTGATGGGCAGGAAGGAGGCCAGGGCGGCCAAGGTCCAGGTGGCGAAGATGAGCCAGACGGCCCTGCAGGAGGTCATCCGGAGCTTGTATTTCAGCGGGGAGATGATGAGCAGGTACCGGTCCAGGCTGATGACGCAGAGGTTGAGGATGGAGGCACTGCAGCACATGACGTCGAAGGAGTACCAGACGGAGCAGAATTGGCCCTCCAGCACCCACCGGCCGTACAGCTGGTTCAGCATGGCTGGGGGCATGACCACCAAGCCCACCATCAGGTCGGACATGAAAAGGGACACCAGAAAGTAGTTGGAGGTGTTGCGCAGGGAGCGCTGCGTGAAGATCAGCAGGATGAGCAGGCAGTTCCCCAGGGTGGTCAGCAGGATGATGAAGCAGAGGAAGGCAGCCACCCAGCTGCTCCCCCCAGCCAGGGACCTCTCCCCAACCACGCTGCCATTGGGGCTCCCAAAATCCTCTGCCATTGAGGAGCTGGGGGCAGGGGGTTGGCGGCGTACAGGCTGAGGAGGAGGGCAGCGTGCAACTTCCCTGGGGGTGCTCTGCATGGAGCAGAGACCAGGACTAGGTGATCATGGCCATGGGCTAGCTTTTAAAGCGAAGAAGTGCGATCTAGCTCTCTCTTTCTCCTTGCCTCTCTCCCTCCCCTCCTCTCCTCCTCCTCTCCCTTCACTGGCAATCAGGGCAGAATGACATTCTCAGGAGCCGATCAGCAGAAGAAAGGATACCCCAGTCCACGGCTCAGACTTAGGAATTTCCTATGAATTGCAAACCCCACTTAGACTCCTGCTCGGACACCCCCTCCCACGAGTTTCTAGCTCTGCTTCTCTCTCTCCCTCCTGCTTGCCTACCTGTAGGGCTTTCTGCCTTGTCTTTTCAGCTCCTGTGTGTCCGATCACTGCTGCCGCTGCTGCATGCAGAGGAAGCAGGAGGCAGAGTAACCCTGGTGCAAGGGAAAAGAGGTGCCCCTACAGAGCTTTGCTTGTGGGAGAAAGCCGCAAGGTGCAGGTGTGTGTGCAAGCAGTGCAGAAGTGTCTCTCCTTGCCCAGAGGTGGGGGTGTGTGTGTGTGGGTGTGTGTGTGTGTGTGTGTGTGCAAAAATGCCAACCTCTTCCCCTTAGCACCCGCCTTCTCCTTCTCCCTTACTAAAGAAAACAGGACTCTAATCTAAACTCTATAAAGTGGCAACTAGCGAGCTTTCCTGTCTGCCCTTAAAGAGACAGCAAACACTAGCTCCCCCCATTCCACCATCCCACCCCCTCCACACAGCTGCCTGTCTTAAAGAGGAAGCTCGCGCACAAGATGGCAAAGTTGACACCAAGGAGCGTATCCTCAGGTTGGAGGCAAAAACTGCCAGGGGGGGCTGCGCTGAGCAGCAAGGATTTAACCATAGGTGCTGAGCGTGAAGGATTGTTTAACCAAACCATATGCAAAACAAAACAAAGCTCCGCTGTGAGCTCAGCAAAACGGTGGAAGAGATGAAAAGGGCTTCGTCTTCAGCAAGGGGTCAGGCTGTTCCCACATGGGGACCTTCTGGGATCCTCCCTGCCTGGGCATTAAAGGCATGATCCAAAACTGACTGCAATCAATGGGCATCTTCAGTGGATCATACGGTGACCCTTGCTGTGGCATCGGAGCACTGGAAATGTAGGCTAGCGGGGAAAACTGTCATAGGCATGAGCTCCATTAGGAACAGCAACCCAAGGGAAAGGGCAGAAGCCTGGTTGCTTACTCACTTGAAAGCTAGGCAGTGCACCGGATGACCTATCTGCATGGGAGGCGATGTAGGTGAGGTGGGCGACTGTCCTCGCTTACACACCAAGGCGATAAGGGAGAGAAAAGCTCATTTGGAGATGTTTGTTTTGTTTCTTTAACCATTTCTTGGCTATTTCCCACCCTCACCGAGCCCTCTGCTGTTGGACTTATGCATGGGCCAAATGCTCAGTGGTGTAAATCAGACATCACTCCACTGAAGCCAGTTCACACTGGCTGGGGATCCGGCCCTGCAAGATCCTGCATTTGCTGGTGAGTGTGACACAAAAAACTAGTCTCCAAAATACGTCTCGCTGGCCTGGCAGAGTCACCGTAACCTCGTCTTCCTTTGCCGCTTCACAGCCCCCTTACCAGCCAGGTGTGTGGTCAGTCATTGCAGCCTCATCTCTGGCTCCTGTTCCCCACTCTCTGGGCCCACCTCCGGCACAGAACCACTCTCACCTGGTGTAGTTGAATAACAGTGGGGTTGCTTTGGATTGGCGCCAGTTGAACAGAGAGCAGAATTTGGCCTATTTTCTACGCTACTCCACTGGGTCTGTGAAGCTTTAAACATCATTTTCGTTGGAAGATATCTGTCTCCCTTTTCCAGATGGGTGGGTGAACGTCAGCCAGAGTTTATTGTCCTCCTGAGACTCCAACCATGCTTCTGCCTCAGGGTGAAGGGGAAGGGGTGAGCAGCCCTCACTTTGTTACGGGTGGCAGAGGTTGGAGAAAGAGGCAAGAAAACCCTCCAGATTTCCTCAGGCAGGAATGACTTCAAATGACTTCTGGATGAATTACTGATGCAGGATGAGACTGGTCACTGATAATGCAGTGCTGCCGGCGGAACTAATGGGAAACCAGGACGTGAACAAAAAAGAGCGATAAAAATTAATGACTTTTCTCAGAAATGCTGTTTGCCACCAACCATGCTTTCTTTGAGCAGCTGAACACAGCATCTCTCAATCACTCACTCCCCATCCTCAGTGCTACAGCTCAGCTTAATCCCTGAATATCAGCCCTGCATGCTGTTTTGCAGAGCATTGAAAAAAAAAATCAAGTGGTGCATAGAGCAACTAGAATCTGCTGTTAGGCCCAGAGAAAATGTTGTTCTTAGACGTGACACTGCTCTGAGTGCAAGAGGAAACCCACACAATGCTCTCCGTGCATTCACATGCTGCAAAAGATCTGTCCACCCTCAGCAAGCCTTCTCCAAAGCAATTCATTAAAATAATAACAATCATGAAACCAATGTCTCCTTCTCCGAGCAGCTCCACTTTCCAGAGAGTGGCGGAGGCTGCAATCCAAGCAACAGGGAATACGAGACCCTCCCCCCGGTAACGTTTAGGCAATACTATGAACAATAGCAGCAGCAAAAGCAAAACATCAGGCCGTGCCCGAATCTGCAGGGATTTATCCCTGGAAATAGGGACATAATGAATCTTTGCACATATATGATGCCTTTCATCCAGGAATCCCAAAGCACTCAAGGGCCAATATTATTAGCCTCAGTTCACCGATAGGGAGACTGGCGCACAGCCCAAGATTTCCACAAGTAGGAGCCTGAAGTTAGGCTTCTAAATCCATATTTAAGGTCCCAAATAAGTGAGTGGATTTTTCCAAAGTTCTGAGCTCCCATTGGCATCACTGGAGTTACATCTGTGTAATATGTGGGCAAGGGGGATCAGGCCCAGAGTCTGGATGCCTTAAGAAATTCCAGTGCAGATGTATAGACTTGTCATTATGGGCCAGATTTTCAAAGGCACTTGTGATCCAGCAGCTCTCAGTAAGAACCAGGGAGAATTCTCTATTGTCACCCCCCCATGCCCAAATGAGACCCATGGAAGCTGCTGGGGACTGAGTTATTTCAAAAATCTGGCCACAAACGTTCAACCCCATGTGGTAAATGAGATCTAGGGACTGTTTCTAGGGAAGCTGGTACAACCCCCCCTAGAAGCTGGTACAACTCCCCCTACCTCCACCCCCCGCTTTAAATACAGAGCTCTCTCGCACAAATGCATGCAGATTTCAATTAATGCCTGGCCCATTCCAGAGCTGATATTGGCCGCATTTATCCTGAAAGCGCTTGCATTCTGCCACCAAGCCCATTAGCTGTAAGAGCAATAGGATGGGTTCAGCCATCACTGATCAATAATGCAGGAATGTCACCATGGACTGCTGGGAAGGGGAGTGGCAATAAACCAGCAGCTGTGGAGGAAAGTAAGCCCAGGGGGTTGGCAGTGAGTGAGGGACTTCAGCCTGGACAGAGATGATACGGCTGGAGGCTGTTTCTGTGCTGTGCACCATGAACTGGGGTGCATCGCCAAGCGGGGCTCAGCTCCAGCATTTACATTTCCCAAGTTCCCCTGCTTTTGAGGTGACTTAGGAGAACAACTGTGCTTTGTGTTCATTGCGGTACTGCTGTAGCTGGGTTGGTCCCAGGCTATGAGACGGACAAGATGGGTGAGATAATGCCTTTTACTGGACTCTGGTTGCTTTCCCTAGACCTGAGGAAGAGCTCTGTTTAGCTCAAAAGCTTGTCCCTTCCCCCAGCAAAAGTTGTCCAATGAAAGATGTTCCCTCACCCGCCTTGTCTCTCTGCATGGCTCACTTCAGACAGCTCCTGGCTGAGCTTGACAAAGCCACCAGAGAGACTGGGATGTCCAGCTCTCCCTCGAAATTCATAGGGCTTGGGCATTTCAAATGCTCCCGCTCCTGGCTGGGGCCTGCTCCGGACAAGTGCAGAGATTGCATGAACCAGCACTGGCGTGAGCAGGGCCAGGCATGCAGGGAGGGAGCCCCATCTGTCAGTCACAGGAGCAGCTACAGGCAGCTGCCAAGCTGCCCCTGACTAGCAGCAGGAAGGGAGCACAAAGCCAGCTGCTTCATTAGCGTGAGGATCACGCCTGACTCCACCATCTCCAGCCCCCTTTTGTACCCTGCTCTCGTCAGAGCAGGGGAGCCAGAGACGTTCCACCACTCAGCAGAGAAGGCCGCCCCCAGCACTTAGCCTCGCTTGCCCCCACAGGCCGCCTCTGATCACCTCTATGCTGGAGCACAATAACCAGGAGCTCCCGGCTGAGCACCGGGCAGGAACACGGCCATAAAGAAACCCCAGGCCTGGTGCAGAGAGGGGCTTGACCTGGCCAGTTTGGTTACTCAGCCCTGTCCCAGCCAGGTGGAGAGATCAGAGCAGCGGGAGCTGCGGGCAATGAGTTCTAGTCTACGTGCCCAAGCAAACTGCCCACGTCCAAAATGGGGGGCAGGGAAGGGGAGTGACTAGGCATCTGCCTCCACCATGCTGACCTGAGGTCATGTTTATCTTGGCTCCCTGGCAGCAGCCTTTGTGTGTCCCCACGCCCTCCAGCTGCTGCGGGACTGTGGCTGGGTACGAAGGGGGCCAGGCCAGGATCTCAGCCTGATCAGCGCAGGGAGAGGCCCAAGACCCACCCTTCTATTTCCTTCTGTTCCTTCCTTGTACAAGAGACGATGTCAAACCCACCTGCAAACGCGAGGAGGGGAAGAGCTGGCCTGGCTGCTCCTGGGTCACTGTCCCAGACAGTCCCATCCCAGAATGGGTTGGTCTCATCGCAGACTGCCCCAGCTCTTCCATGGGATGCATACAGTTGGGGTGGAATAACAGGCACGGGTCCTTTACCTCTCAGGGGGGCTGGGGAAGTGTATCACACAATGTCCCCCGCCCTTACCTTTCCTTAGGCTCCATCTGGTTTGAAACTGCCTTGCTGAGGCCTAGCAGGTCCTCTGACATCCCTCTGCAACCCAGGTACCCTCAGCCAACCCTCACACCTCAGGGCCGCCCCAGAGCCCAGCAGGTTTTGGAGCTCGCTGGGAACGAGCTGTTGGGACAGATGGACAGAGGTCCGGGGACACTGTGAACCAGCACCACCAGGGGGATCTTGCTGCAATCAAGCAGAGCCTCAAAAGGCTGGTGTACTGGGACAGCTCCAGAGCCACACCTGGAGGAAGCAAATTCACACCCAGGCCAATTCTCTCCATGGAGCTGGCTGGTTGCTGAGCTCTGCCTTAGAGCTCTCCCATTTCTCATGGGACCTCGCTTCTCTATGGAGTCTCACAGCCAAGTCCTCCTGTACACCTCTGCGCCGGTGGCCCCCTGGCTGATGTTCCTCGGCAAGACAGACTAGGTGCTGATTGCTGCTGGCGTTTTATTTAGAGCTGCCATTGCACCAGGAAACCCTCACTTCCTCGTCCCACGCCGGGCTGGCTGGGTGCGGTAGTCTATGCTGATAGCAAGGAAAGGGGCAGTCCGCACCAGTCTCTCAACTGATGTTAATCAGCGTGGTTACGCAGAGTTACACCGGCTGAGGATCTGGCCCTAATTGCTCAGGAAACACTGCAGCTCTTATCAGCAAAACAACTGCACAAAGCAAAGCTGTGGGACTTTGGTTGATGGCCACATTTTTTGCTGAGATTCGTACCCATCCCAGTCGATTTACAGAGGTGAAAGTGGGATCTGAATCCGAGCCTCAGTTGCTCAAGACAGCGGGAGTTTGTGAGTACAGCGTTTTGTTCTGTTTGCTGCAGAGATGAAGTCAGACTGATTAAAGCCACGTTTTTCAAATAACGTTAATGTCCCGCTGCTGCCCCATGAAAACCACTCAGTTCAGAGACACACCTGCCTGGGCCGCATTTCCCTGCATCCGTCCTGTTCCCATGTTCTCCCTTCTTGGAAACTCTTGCAGGACAAGAGGATCTTTGTGTTGACAGATTTCAGTGCTGCTGACTTCTTCTCCCTCATTGTAATCTAGGATCTCCTAGCAGGGGCAGCACAGTTCCCACAGCAGCCGTCTAACTGTCAATGGCGCAGAGACAGGGGCTGTGATTTGGAATGAGGAATAGATAGCCAAACTGAGCAGCTAGGGGTCTGAGACGGAGAGATGGTCTGGGGGCTGGGACTTAGGTGACCCACGTTCAATTCCCTCCTCCCCCCTCCAAGTTCTTGTGTGACCTGGACAAGTCACTTAATCCCAGGTATTTTGAGGCCCTAGCCCTTACCTCTCTGCTCCTCCTCTGTAAAACAGGGATCACAGCACAGCCTTAACTCACAGAGGAGAAATCCACCACGGAGTGGGAGGTGTTAACGGAGGCACGGGAATACCCAAGATAGAGATGATCAGTGTCACCTCTAGGTTGTCAGACTGAATCCACATCAATAAGGAGTTACAGGGTAACAACTACTGGCTGTTTGATGGCCCCAGTCCCGTCCTGAGTGGAAAAGTGTCCTGTCTGAAAGCCAGAGGCACTGATGGCCCCCTTTTTGGTATTCCCAGCTGTGGGACTGGATGATGGAGCCTAAACTCCTCACTGATCCTGAGATAGTCCCTCCATTGGGGCAAGGCAGTGCCCAGACAGCGTGCTTCTGCCATCCCTACTCTATAGACAGCGCTCCAGGTCAAGAGGTGGCCGGAGCGTATTCACACACTTGCTGAGATGGGGAGATTACCATCAGCCCCCTCAAACTGCTTTTCCCTTCAGCTGGTTTTAGCTTTCCATTCTGCTCGAGCCACCGCGAGCATTGCCAGCCCGTGCCGGGGCCCACCCCACGGCCTCTTCACCGCTGTTCTTAGCCGTGCTCGCTCAGCGAAGGCCGTCCCGAGTTGCAAGCACACCCCCAACTGCAGTGTAGCCATACCCCCAGAGAAGGAGCTCTCCAAACAGGATCAATGCCCTGGAGTGGTTAAACCCTCAGGTACAGGAGTCACTTGACAATATCCCACCGATTTTAACCCGGGCCCACCAGATGCCGCCTGCCTTAAACCTGGCAGATGAATTTCAAACATGCCCTTGTCCAGCTAAGAGGCCCAGAAACTTTCCTTGTGTCCTTATGGACATTCTCTTTGGATCAAGGGTGCCACCTAGTGGTAAAAGAGTTGTAACCACTCCGTTTTACAGATGGGCTGTGTCCTTGCTACTCCATCGAAGGTGCGGGACAAGCTGTGTCAGGGACTTTTCCGGCTCTCCCCAGCTGCAGGGAAGCAGGTTGCTGGCTAGTTCCATTCCTGGTCAGCAGCACTGGCTCACCGTGTAATGGTGGCTTTAGGGGGACAGAAGTTAATAAGCTGAGAAATTATTTTTAAACGGTTCCCCTGAACAGGTTAAGTGTAGCAGAAAGTCAGCAGTGTCCCAGGGCGTCCTGTGCCAGCTTCCATTCAGCCCTACTTTGCTTGGAATAAACCCAGTTCAGGGCCGGCATAAGCGGACACCCCACTCCATGGCCATTAGTAGGGTTTGCATTTGCCTCCATTGCCAAAGAACCACGACCCACGGAGAGATGGACGTTAAAACTAATTTATTTAAGAAAAACATCCCGTTAAAAAGGAAAAAATCTATTGATTACAAGCTCTGGAAGCTTTTATCAGAACAGCAACAAAGGGATCGGCTTTATACAACAGAGTGAAGGTGGCTAGCAAGACAGGTAGGGCTGGATCCCAGTTCCCCAACCAAACACATTCCCCTCAAGTGTCTGCCCAATCCCCTGCTGTGGGAAAGGCAGATAAGGAGCAATTCCCAGCTCCCTTCCATCCAGGAGATCAACTCACCCCCCCTCCCTCCACTATCTGTTAAAGTGCTGCAGAGAAGCCAAGGCAGGACAAGAAGGTTGGAGACGAGTCTATGGCACACGCCCCAGCTCTGCTATAGGGATGCCACCCCATCTGTCACTGTCTCAACCAAGCTCTGAATTGAGTGAGGATCCCCAGTGCTCGCTGTGTGCCCTGGATCCCTTTCTCTGGGGTTTGAACAAGAGCAAGGCACACAAGAGCTCTGTGGGCAGGCAAGCCAAAAGGGCCACTCCCTCAGGTGCCAGGCAGAGCAGAGAGACTGCTCTGTGCCCAACTGCTCCCTACAAAACCGTTGGGAACAGATGCAAATATGGCAGGGGGCTTGGCTGGGCAACAAGGAGAGAGGAAGGAAGGTTTCTGGGTCCACTTGTAAAGCATTAGGCCTTGAACCCCAGTTCTGGCTAGCCCCTGGGAATGACACAACCAGCAACTCAGACTAGAGAGAATCCAGCTGCCACTCCGAGTGGCTGAATGTTTCCCAGACTCTGACCCTTCCCACGTCATGGAGATGACAGCGCTGCATGGATTCTCCTCACCTCTGAGCAACACTGGCCTCCCTACGGCCCCAGACACTTTGGTTAATCTCCATGTTGCACCCAGCAGGCCCTGCCTTCCCCCAGAGGAGCTCTTCCTTCTTGGCTGCTCACACACCGTGTTTGCCATGGACTCCGACTGGGTAGCAAGCAAGGAGAGTCCCTCCTGCCCCTTGCTCTGCTTCTCCATGACCCACTCCAGAGGACGAGGGATGGGAGGGAGCATCACGGTCCAGGGAACGGGAGCGAGTGAATCGGGGGTCGGGTGTCTTGGAAACACACTGTTCTCTGGGGCAAGACAAGTAGGAGCCAAAGAATATAGAGCATGGGAATGCTGGAGAAATGCAGAGTCCCCAGGCTCCCAGCACACTGGGCATGTCCCTCCCTCCACCCTGCCTGGCCCTGGCTCTGCCTACCATGTCCTGTCGCAGGCCCCAGCATGCATGCGCGCCTCCTCCCAAACTCAGCTTCCCGCATGCCCAGCGCACACCATCTCCATCCCGCGGATAACCAACCCTGGGGGTAGAATTCTTCTGAGGCGCCCTCATTTCCCTCCCGGAGTCACAGTCGGGACAAAGCAACACCCAAGACCCGCCTGGACCCAGAGATGGGCGCAGTTTCCATCAGGATTTCAGTGAGTTCCTCTGAGTGTGGAGAATGAAAGGTCTTCTTATCCTCTAGCCAAAGCCTCTGGGTTGGACCCTCCCTGCACCACCCTCCCCTGAGGGGCAACGGAGGGGCAGACACTCCAGCCCTACACCTCCCAGGAGATTGGGGGGACGACCCACTCCCAGCCCCCCGTATGGTGGGGGGAAATAGGTCACCCCCCCCAGGAGAGCGGCTGGGGGTGGCAGGGCCCCACCCTCTCTTGGAGCAAAGAGAGGCGGCCCCCCCAGCGAGAGTCAGTTAAAATGACAGAGGAAAAGGAAGAGAAGGCACAAGAGGCTCCGAAGCCCACCTCCCGCAGAGCCAGCCTGTGCCTCCCTGAGCCCCCAAGGGGTCCCGTCCAGCCCCGCCTGCCCCTCCCTCCTGCTGCCCCAACCTCCCAATATATTAACACTATGATGTGCAAGTAGGTTTGCTCAGATCCCCGCCCCCCGCGTTCTCATCCCCACGTCACAGCCCAAGCCCCGTCTGCGCCTCGGACATTGTCTGCCACCCCACGACGCCGCTAAGAGCAAAGCATGATGGGTAGTTATAGACAGGAAAGACCCCCCCAGCCGCACCCCATCCCCCGTGCACCACCACCACCACCCCCCGTCCACACTGCAGGCTGTAAGGACAGTCCTGGAGGGCGTAGGTCACTCCTCGCCCCCCTCCTCCTCGCGGTGGCGGTTGGAGATGGGAGCCTCTTCCGCCTCCTGCTGGTGGTGGGGGTAGTGATGCGGGCTGGGCCCCTCGGCGGGCAGGTTCTCCTCCGCGTTCAGATAGACGTTGAAGAGCGCCCCCTCGTGACTCGGCTCCTTCCCGCAGGCCTGGCAGCTGCAGCGCAGGATCTTCTCCACCAGCTTGTCGACTCGGGGGATCTCGGCGTTGCCCGGGCAATCCAGCGTCACCTGGCTCAGAAGAAGAGGCAGGGAGTAAACAGGAGATAAGTCTCCTCCCCTCCAATCTAAATCTCCCCCCAGCCTGCTGCAGGGCAGGCCGTGGCACACAGGTCGGCGCCCACTCTGTGCCAGTCCATCTGGGAGATCTTAAGGGCAGGGACTGTCACTTGCTATAAGTTTGTGTAACCCACAGGTCAGCCAGCCTTGCTCAGAGGATGTACGTCTGTTACAGCTGTTACAGCTCGCTGAGCCTCAAAATGTAGAGACTCTTGAGGTCCCTGATGTTAGCCAAGAGGGAGGGTGTTGCATTTGTACAGCCCCTAACACAGAGAGTCCCCAGCCAGACACTACTGCAACAGAAATACCAAAGAATATGAATCTTGGAAGGGCCTTGCGAATGCCACCAATTATGTATTTAGCTGGGCATCCAAAACCAGAGGCTGTTTCAGGAAGTTTTGTCCTGAGTCACCTGCCCCAAAGCCAGCTGGTGAGTCCATAGCAGAGCTCTGAACTGACTCCAGTTCTCCTGACTGCCAGCCCCTGCTGGCTTTATGGCCCCACGTATACGTTTAGTGATTCACACGGCGGGGGGGGGGGAAGGGGGAGGCGGGATGAGCTTCCAGCCAGCACAGCAGGCAGGGTCACGGACCAGTGTCGTTCCCAGGTTCACTCCGATAAATGGGGTGATGCTTGTGGCGTAACAGGGTGCAGAGACGTTGCTGGCGAGGAGATCAGCGGGTGACTGGCAGATGAGACGTGGGAGGCTGTTTCAGGCATGAAAGAAGGCACAAAGCCACAAGTAGGAGATGGAGACAAAGGGAGTGATCAGAACAGAGGGCACGTGGGCGTGAGAGCAGAAGTGAATAATACATGGAGTCTCGGGGGGGATGGCTCGGCAAACAATATGGATACACTTATTATTATTCATAGCAATCATTTTGCCTTGGCTAGCACTTCCCATCTAAGGATCACAGGGCACTTCAGAGATATCGATAAATTACCCTGTTATTGTGCCCAGGACACAGGTGGGGAAACTGAGGCACAGAGTGGGCACATGACTTGTCCTAAGAGGTGGGAATGGAACCCAGGTCTCTCAAGTCCCAGGCCTGCGCCTGAACCACAAGAACCAGATGTTACTCACGATTTCCCACATGGACTGCGCAGGCATACAGGAGTCACAGTGAACCAGCGATTCCGTGGACTGAGGGAAGGTGTTGGGGACGCTGTAGCTAAAGCACTGTCCCAAGCAGGCCCTGCAAAGAAAAGGCAGGAGTAAAGCCCGTGTATCAGAGCACTAGATGGGCCTGGGAGCTTGGTGCAAACTGGGCATGAGACACTCACTGCCGAGGCCTCTAGCAGCAGGACGTGCTTGCAAGAGGTGATGGAGGCAGGCTGGAGACAGGTGATGGGAGAAGTGTCACAATGGGGAAAGAGCCAGGGTTTCTTTCTGCCGCACCACAACCCAGCAACCAGAACTGCTCCAATGCCTCTTGCAGTGATGAAGCAAGTAGCTTCTCAATGCAGCATCCTTCTCTTCCTTCCCAGGAGAAGTTCCTTGTGTGCCCTGCAGCATCCGATGGGCCAGAGAAACGGAGATGGGACTGAAGGACTTGGATGGAAGTGGTGGGGAGAGGAAGGAGTCCCCCCGCCTTGGCTTTCGTATACTGGGACACGTACTGCCTGCATGTTGACCCCAGGAGTCAAGGAGACCACAGGGTTTAACAAGATAAACCTGCACTGCTGTGAACACCGTGTGCATATCACAGCCACTGGTGGTGTCAGGGAGGAGAACTCAGATTCTCATGCACAAAAAGCCCATCTTGCCACTTGGGAAAAGACAATTGCAACATAGGGCCTATGACACAGCTGAGCAGTGCCGAATCCATCCAGTAGAGGGCAGTGGTGCACACACAAAAGACAGTTGGTTACCGTCCCCTGAAGTCGGTAAACAGAGTGGGAGCCAGGAGCTGTGGCACCGCTCCTGGACTCTCCAAGGAGAGGACATCACCGGGCTGAGCGCAGCGTGAAGTGTGGATCAGTTGCAAGAGAGTCACACTGTGCTTTAGGTCTCTCAAGGGAGAAAGGAGGGCTTGAGCGCACATTCCCATCAGTGCCTCCCTCTCATTCCAGCTTGGCTAATGGTGACAACCCGTTCTAGGGATCTCCTGTTAGTTCTGGCTCTGTCACCGGATCACCTGTGACACATGATTCCATGCCACAATGTCTCAGCCCCATGTTGCTAATTCCAGATGGTGCCAACTAAGGCCCCAATTCTGCAGTTGGCACCACGGGGGCAAAATCTTCTCTGTTAGCAGGGAGTCGGCATCAGGCAACGTATCAAACCTTAATCATAAAGGAAACAAGTTCCATCTAGAGAAGCCCTGAGTTCCATTTCACCCTGATCTTCCCGTACCTGTTCTGGATGGACTTAGACTCGCAGCCGCTGTGCCCCACAATCTGCGTGATATTCTTCGCCTCGCACCAAGCACTCTTGTCCGGGAAAAGGGCCAGTTTATTAATGGGAGGTGGCGCTGCCAGGATCACAGCTGGGAAGAGGGCAGCCACCAGGAACCGTAACATCATGGCCAGCTCCACCGAAACCCTAGAACTGGAATCCAAAGAGCAAAGTTTGAGCAGATGAGAAATGGGGCTATTCCCTCCCTGTCACCCTCCCCACCCTAGATCTCACAGCATCCTATGAACGTTCATGCACTGCGCCAAACAAGCCCCCTGGGAGGATGGAGAGCGTTAGTACCCGTTTGCTTAGGTTCCTGTGTGCCCGGCCTCAGACTATGGCATTGTCTCAGAAAAGACATAGCTTACTACCCAGTGAGAGCACAGCTTAGTGGTAAGAGCAGATGTCTTGGAGTTAGGAGACCACAGCTCTGTTCCCAGCTCCGCCACCAACATGCAGTGGGGCAACCAATATGTTTGGCATTATGCCTCAGTCTCCCCCCCCTTCCCCTCCCCCACACACAGAGTAAAAGGGAGATAAGAACACCTCGCCATTTCACCATAGTCTTTGGAGAGTTTATTCATTTGGGTTACAAAATCGCCTTGAGATCCAGGTGGAAGGAACAAAGGAAAGCCCAGAATTATAGGCACAGATGGTCCTGAACCATAAAGTCCAGCTCCAAATGGGCCCAAAGATTTCAGAGCTGAGTCCATCTCTAGTCCCAATAGGAGGCAGCACCGATAGCAGCAGAGCTGAGGGGGATGAGGGGCTCCACTGAGCAGGGCTCTGAGAACCCTTCGCCCATCGGTTGAGAAAGGGAGCTGCAGCAAAAGCCACTCTAGTTCATTGCCTTGTCACATTTTTCAGCGCGGGGGCCATGATGTTCCACCATAACCCTCTGCCCGTTCAATTACAGACAGTCCTGTGCCAGCAGCAACCCTAATCCTTCCAGCGTTGCTCACAATGCATGTGAATAATAATAAGAAAAAGCACAAGAAGAGATGGAGCCACTGTCTGGGCCTTGGTCTAGAACCTAAGCACTTGCACACACACCAACATACACACCCAGCCTTCTTCCTAGTTAAGATTCATGACCAGTCCCTTTACTGCTATCTGTGGTCTCCAGCTGCCAGGCAATATGAATTATGCCATGACTATTTCACTCCCTTCCCTCTGGGGCTAAGCAGGCCACTTCTCTGACCCCTTCTGCAGCTCTCGGTTGGATTAACTGTGCAGTACATCAGTCCATGTGTTGTATTACATTCATGGCCATGGAGGAAATCATGGCCTTTCGTTGCCAGCGAAGCCCCACAAATTTGGAACAGAGCGCTCAGAAGCTAGAGGTGAAGAAACCACTCTGACTCCTGGTGCAGCAAGTGGGCAGCACCTAAGAGGCAGGCCAGAGCCTAGTTTAACTGTCCTATAGAGCTGTGAATGCTTCTTAGTACAGCCCACAGCCACATACACAGAACTCTGATAGCTGCAGCATCAGGACCAGGAACTTCTCCCCTTCAGAGCAGAAAACGCACCATGAATTATGGCTTAGATGTGACTGTGCACTGCTTAAAGACAGCTACCTTCCACTGAGGAGCAAAGCGATCTCTTGCTATCCAGAACCACCATCTCTGCACAGTCCGGTTTCCTTCAATGCAAGCTAACAAACTGCAAGCATTTCCATCCCCAGAGGTTCTCCCCCGTTGCCCCATCAGAGGAGCAGAGTTTGTCTCATCCCCGCTCCAGAGGGGTTAAAAGTTGTAAAATGTGTCTTTAGATTGCAGGAGGGGGAGAACTTTCCCCAGTTCCTGCCACCTCCATTAAAGACAAATCACCCACACAATTTTCTTGCATTTGCAACAAACCTTCCCAGGACTTCTTCCATTAGCTCAAAAACAAGATGCAACCAGTTTACTCGATGCAAAGAATTAAAAGCACAAGCTAGGGACCCAGAAATCACACACTTGAACCCCCTCCATGTAAGTTGCCGGTGACCTCAGCAGCCAAGGGAAATAGGCAGTGTCATTTCCAAAATGCTCCAGCAGGTGCTGCTGCAGGCCAACACCAGCGAGCGTGCTCAGGCAACCTCTGTGCGCAAGAAAACCAGGGAAATTACCAATCTATATAATTTGTTTTTATGGAGCCATTCAAATTTAGCAATGAATGGGGTGGGGTTTTCAACGTGCATTAACCACAAGGACTGGAACTCAGCCTGTGAATTGGAGGCTTTCTTTAAAGTGGAGGTACAAAAATTACTCCGCTAACCTGATCAGCATAAAATTTGACTTGCCACTAGAGAAATTACATATAATTTTTCCTTCTAGGCCAGAGACACAGAATATATGGAGAGATAGGCCTGGATCAAAATGCCAGCTATTAATACCTCAATCACTGGCAAAAAGCAGACTTCATGGAAAGAAGAGAATTTTTTCCTTCATAGGGTTTGGATGGAGTGGTGGCAGGAGTCAGACATTTGGACTACTTAAAATACTAGTTAGAAACATTTGATTTGTTATTTCCGTTTATTTATTTATCCAGTGCCTAATCCAAAACCCACATTGAAGCCAAAGGAAAGAATCTCACGGATTTACATGGATCCAGCCCTAAAATGTTTGCTGGAAACGTATTTGCTGGGAACGCAAAAGAAATCGTGTAGGAGTTGCTTTATCATTTACATCCCAAAGTCAGAGGAGGCTCTGAATAAGGGAGTCCCAACCCGCTCTCCCTCCTCTTGTTATTCAGCTAATTTGTATGCAACTCTGCAGGGTGAAATGTACAAGATTAGAGAATCCCCAGATGTTTTCTATAAAATATGATAGTTTTATTTAGCAGCTCCTGTGAGTAACAGATTCATGCATTTTAAGGCCCGAAGGGACCCTTAGATCATCTGCTCTGGCCTCCTGTATAACACAAATCATAGACTTTCACCCAGTTACTCCTGTACTGAGCCCAATAACTTGACTAAAGTTTATCTCCCCGAAAGGCATCCAGTCTTGATCTGAAGCACTCAAGAGATGGGCAGCTGGAAGGCTGCCATCTCTCAGCCTCTTGGGTGATCAGTCCCTTGGGCTGCAATTTCTGAGGAGTTTCATTCATTTCTTGTGCTAGCAGGGATGTAACAAAATGTCATTATTTTCTCATTGCCCTGACGCGTGATGCTTAAAACGTGGCTCCCGATTTGCAGGCCTGACTCTGCAACCCTCACTCACAACAGCCGTGTTCACCCACGCAGGAATCCCAGCGTTGTCCCTGGAATTCCTCATGTGAGTAAGAGTTTGCAGCCTGAGGGCCAGTCGAGTCAGCGATCTAGCCTTCTCCCAGCTTCCACTGAAATTAAGAAGAGTCGGATGGCTAAATCCCTTCACTGGCTCAACCTCGAGCTCTTAATTTCTCCCAGACAAAATCCTAGGGGCCTGATCCTGCTCCCATTGAAGTCAGTGGGAACTTTGCCAGCTCCTTTAAAGAGTGCACCATTAGGCCAAAAATAATTGCACTATAAAAACAAAGGGAATTGCACAGGAACATCATTACTCTTTAAAATATGTATCTGGGGGAGGGGGGCATTCTATGCAGGCTTAAAGATCTGCCCATCCAGATCCAACTGCAGAAACAGGGCTATGGGGTGGGGGACAGAGGGGATGAGCAGTTCTGCAGCAAGCAGCGTTAGTATTTCCTGTGGGGCTGCCATGGTGCTTGCTTAGATATTCAAAATAGGAAAGTGATTCCTTCTTTCCACAGAAGGCTCCTCTGCACCCAGAGGCCAGTCCCAGCCTGCGGAGAGGAAGTGAGCTCTGTCAGCACTTGAGGCCTTCCTTTCACAGGACTGGGGGGGAAGTGGGGGAAGGGTATCAGTGAAATGATATTTCTGCGGGAGATCGGAACCTGTCAGTCAGCACAGCTCCATCGCCAGGGGTGTTAAGGATAATTCCACAGCATCTGGGCTCCTGCCTCACACGGGGACTGAGTGAAAGACGAGCCGCGCTCCTGCTGGGCCAATGCACGGGCCACAGCCTGCATTCAGGAAAGCACTTCAGCGTGTGTTGAAGTCCAGTGCTTTCCTGTACAGGGATGGATGCATTCCAGAATCGGGGCCCCTCACAGCCCAGCAAGCAGTCTCATTTGGAGATGCCCCTCCACAGCAGCGGGCTTCTTTACAGCAGATTTCCTTGCCCAGATCAAGGGCCCAATTCTGCATGGTTTAGAGTGCCCTCGGGTGCCACTGATTCACTGGCAAGAGCATCAAACCTGAAGCGTTTTAACAGTCCACGTTCGCATGGTGTTTTAATTTGTTAGGCAGGCGATGGGTGCCCCAGCCCCAAGCTTCTAGTAAGCACTGGGGCTGACTCGAATGTGTAGGAAAACATCCTACGACCTGGAGATAGGGACTAGAGTTGGGGCTGAAAACCAGCCCAACATGTAACTGTGGCATGTCTGCATCTGGTACAGCTCAAACCAGTCATGCAAACAGAGCTGCCCCTAAACCCACCAGCAGCTGGGAGACAAAAGTTCCTTCTTACCTTGGGCCAGGAGGGGTGGAGGGAAAGGAAGACGAGGCACCACGGCAGGTTAACAATCTTCTTATTAAATAAAGACATTGTCCACATTCCTCCGTGACAAGCTAAATTACACGTTCCAACCCCTGAAGGAACAAGTGTGTTCCTAGCCGCACTGACCCCCGGCCTGCCAGAGAGCGAGAGCGCTTCCGCGCACACAGGGATTCTTTCTCCTCTCCACACAGGGCCACATTTTTTCCTCCGAGTCAAAACTTTTTTTTCAAGCAGAAAGTGCAGCTCGGTTCCAGCAAAGCTCTCAGACTGTGGAGGTTCCCCCTCCTCCTCCTTCCTCTCTGCAGGGCTCCACAATCTCAGCTTCCCCTGTGGGCCCATCTCTTTCCTTTGCAGTCGCTTCGGCGACGCGGGCCCCCAAATCCAGCGCGTTTCTTCTCCTCTGGGGCCAGATTCTGATCTCACTCTCTCGATAGCAAATGAGCAACTCCGCTGAAGTCAGTTGGGCGAGGCCGCTCCCAGCGGGATCAGAAGCGAGCCCATAACAGAGACGAATTCCAAGGAGCGTCTTTCAGGCGGGAAGACGCTGAATTAAGCAATACGTTTGGCCTCCACTGTATTTCACCCCCAATCTACCAAGCAGGCTGGAAGCCAGGGTCATTTAACCTTGCACAGTGTGCTGAAACCAGCTAAACCCACATTTGCTCAATTACAACCCAGCTCCCTAATCCTTTCCCAGAGGGTTACAGGAGAAAGAGAAATCCAGCCACCCCGTAGGCTGATCCCAGCACATCCTGGACTAAAGAGTCAAGCCACCACTCAGCACACTCGCAGCTGCATTCTCATGATGAAAGGACCAAAAGCAGCTTTTGCTCCTGATGCTTCCATAACAACATGGCCATTTTTTGTTAAGCAGCCCAACCCTGGCTGTCAGAGCTGAGTGCTCCTTAGGGTCAAGAGACCCTTTGTGTGAGGCTAGTTAGATCAATAAACCTTCCAGGGACATTTTGATCAGCACAGAGCGAGAACGGCATTGACACAGGAACCAGAGGAGCACGTCCACAAAAGAGCCAGGTGGCCAAAGAGAGGAATGGCCCAATAGGCATGTCGTTGGTGTTATCATCCCATAGACTCATTCCTTCCCAGCTCGCCTTTCTCACTGGGAAGAATAAAATTGCTTCCATTCATTTCAATGGGCATGTTTAGCAATGATCCGTTCTCTCGTGAATGCTCATGACTCTCTCCTCCCCTGCCCACCTTCCCCAAATATGGGTGGTTGCTAGCCTCCCCAAAGAGGGGGAGCGAACGATGGGGTCCTTCTGGAACACTGACCCCATCCAACGCACCAGCCAGCGGAGCCTATGGTGTGGAGGAGCTGCTATTGCCCCTTGAGTGCATTTGGAGGTTCCCATTGCAGCACGTCCTCACTGAATCCCCAAACCTAGGGCAGTGCTTACAGGCCTCCCTTACAGGCGTGCTCTAGCTACACGCATGTAATGTGGCTGAACTTGTGGTTGAACTTTACCTCCAGCTGTGACTCGCGCTTTCTAACTTACAAAGGTAGAATCAAACCCTCTCTGAGACAAAGTCCATTAAATATCAGCCCAAAGGAAAGGAGACTGGTAGAGTCACAAGTACAGGAATCTGGATGGAGATGGGAGCTAGAACAGGAGAATCAGATTAAACTTTTATTGGAATTTTTTTCCATTAACTCTCTGCTCTCGTATTCGCTTCCCTTGTGTTTGATAAGGGTGAGCATTCACCTGTGTTTCACTTGCCCATGAGTGGATGCAGAAGGTGAATCATGAAGCTTGCACATTTGAATTCTCGGTGGAAAACAGAGACCATTTCAATGAAGGCTCCTAAACCTGCATGTAATATATCTGACAGCCATCGGCTGTGAGGCACTAAAACACCAGCTGATTGATGGACAGTGAGGATGACATTTTCAGAAGTGATTTTGGACCCAAATGATCAGAGTTGCTGAGCACCCACCACTCCAGCTGAAGTCAAAGGGAAATGGGGAGATGCAACACCTCTTGAAAATCAGACTCCAGGTGTCTCAAATTGGGCACCCAAAACTGATGCACCGATAATCTACGGCCTCTTTGGAAAATGTTTGCTGAAGCAGCTTTATAAGACAAAGACACTTTCACTACATCTCACTGGACAATAATGTGATAGCAGCTTTTGCTGGAGGAGCTCATGGCACTTTACAAAGGTTAGCCCAGCCTCACAATCCCTATGAAATTCAATTCATTATACAGATGGGGAAACTGAGGCATAAAGCCATTAAGGTCACCATTTCTGGAAGTGTGCATGAACTTCTGGGCACATGCAAATTCAGAGATCTGTGTGTGTTGCACTCTTGCTCTGACACTTTTAAGGCCTGACTGGCATGTCCAGCCAATGGCTGAACTGAAAAAAGGACCCAGAATTCCTGACTCCCCATTTCCTGTTGTAGCCACTAATTCATCCCTACTGTCCTAAATTCAGCATTTTACATTCACATGGGGTGCTCAGTTTTCAATTGCTGGCAACAAGCCAAGGGCACCCAGTTCTGTATTTCAGGGATCATGGCAGGACTTAATTGCTCAAATGCTTCCTTTGGCATCTAAGAGGCGCTGTGAGCGCTCAGATTAGAAAACTGGCCTCTCAGTAAGTGGATTAATACAGCTTGGGTCCCATCTACAAACACATGCACATCAAAAGAGCAAGTTACAGCACATTCACCCCCTGAGCCAGAAGAAGCATGATCCCATATTCCAGCTTGCTGTAGATGAGACCCAGCATGTCTGCAGATGGGCGCTGAAACCTTGGGCATGCCCTGGAGAGTGGGTTAGGTGCATGACAGTCCGTCGGGGCCAGATGCTCACATCGCCCCAGCACACCCAGAAAGGAAGATGTGCTTTACACTGGCAAGGTTGCAGTCTGCCTGGGTAAGCTAGTCTGGGGATATACTAGTCTGGTCTGGGCCCAGGACTCTGCATGGAGCTGAGAGGAAGAAGACAGCGCTTCTGCTGCCCAGGCCAGGGTGAGCTGCATACACGACAGAGACTAAGCCCTGGGTGCAGGGAATGTTTCACATCAAAACCTTGCTGGCTGGGGCACCTGGTTATCCAGCTCCTGAAGGAGTCGCAGGCAGGTGGTGGCCATAACAATGTGGGACCACCCAACCCACAGCTCCTTAGCTGGGGGAGGGAGGACACAGGCCACAGATTCTCCATGCTGCTCCTCTTACCTCCCTGGCAGCATCTCCAACTTCCAACATCCTGCCCCTTTGCGGGATTCCCTTCATTGAAGCGTTATGGGCATGGAGCCAAACTACCTGTGCCTCAAGCCCCAGTAACTGAAGTGCAGGGGTTCCCATGCTGGGAAGGGGGGGAGACCATGCAGGGACCTACATGCTGCTTGAAGTGGGGGAGACACCAGTACTGCCAGGAGGGCAGGGGGCCATGTGGGGACCTGGCACTGAACAGGGAGGTGAGAGATCTCAGTGGAAGCAGCCTTATTTTCTCATTGATCATTGCTGTCTGGGTCATTCCCAGTGTCGCCCTCACAGGCCCCACTCCCCCCACTACACACTGACCCTGCTGTGTACCCAGGGGCCTTTTCCCCAGCCCTCCATTCATGCAGTGAGACAGAGAGGCAGCTCCATTTGGAATGACTGCAGAGAGCCAGGTATGCTTTTATGGCCAATGGCCCGTCCGAGACCAAAGCAACACTACAAAACAGGCTGGGGAACACGATGGAGACACGTGCCGCTCAAGCTCCAAAGCTCTGTCCATGGGGGGCAGGAGAGTCCAATCCTGCACGGGGCTGAGTGTCCTCAGTTGCCCCTGACTTCTGTGAGAGTCAAGTCTGCTCTGCAGCTCACAGCACCACAAATGGCCGGGTTCCAGGACTGGCAACAACTTAAATGCGTTCTTTAGCAAGCATGCGTCAAAATCTAAGGGGCCCGATCCTGGAAACCCTTATTCACCCAGCCCCTCTGCGCTTACATGGATTTGAATGGGATTACTCCCACT
The DNA here is from genome assembly GCA_007922155.1 of Mesoclemmys tuberculata. Classification (NCBI taxonomy): domain Eukaryota; kingdom Metazoa; phylum Chordata; order Testudines; family Chelidae; genus Mesoclemmys; species Mesoclemmys tuberculata. The sequence continues at coordinate 10,116,809 of ML675630.1, forward strand.
GGCAGCCGCACTATTTAAAAAAACAAAACAAAAATCTGATCTGTCTCCTCAATTGATGAGCCCCTCCAGGTCACTGATACGCTATATTCTTCATCTGACGTAGTGGGTTACAGCACACGCAAGCTCACGCCTGCAGAAAGTAAATTTGTTAGCCTTTAAAGGACTCTCGTTGTTTTTACTGTATACAGACTAACACGGCTACCCCTCTGGATATATTCTTCAGTCACTTTAATACATAGGAAAAGATACCCACGCTCTCCTCTTAGGGAGGGATCTTTCCAAAGAGGCCAGTACCAGATTTACAAGTGCTCAGCCCCCACCAGATTTTCAGCTCCCATCTAGGCACCTGAATTTAGGGGCTCCATCTTCAAAAGCACTGAGTCCCTGAAAGGTCCCATTGTGATGCTTGTGGCCAGATTTTCGAAAGAGTTCGGCATCCCAGACACTGAGCTGTCTGAAAATCTGATCACTTACTTAGGTGCCTAACCAGAAGCAAAGCCCCTTTGAAAATCTGGCCCATTAACAATTGGAAGAAACACGTATATGTTTCAGAAAGCTCAGGAGTATGGCTCCTTTTAAATAAGGGACTTTATTCATGCAGTGCTTCCTGGTTATTACAGGGAGCTGCCCTTTAGAAATCCCACATCAAATAATGTTCATTTACTTACCCAGACAAAACAAGGCCAAGTGTCACACATCTGAGCGTATAACATTTTAAAATGAAACCTGGAAAAATTGAAAGGTTTTCTGATACTTCTAAAAGAAAATTAAAACCAGTGGAATTTACTTGAAAATTGGAATTTCTTTTAAATCAGCTTTTCCCTAAAATTTGGTTAGTGTTTTACTTTTTTAACTTTGTCACAGAAAAAATCAAACTGTAAAACTTTTTAGGATAACAAATTCTTTCCGATCCCACACTTGTTTTTGCAAGCTCCTAATTAACTTGATAAATGTCACAATCAAATAGACAGGGGAGAGGAGTAGACGGGAAATGTCTTGAAATAATTCTTAGTGGGAGGAAGACAGACAAGTGCTTAACCCAGTGCAGAAATCCAGTTTGAGCTGGGAGCTTTGGTTTTGCTCTACTGATCTGCAGAAGGCTGGAAGGAAATATATAAAAAATATTTTTACCTTGAATAAAGTCCACGTCTTTAAAAAAAAATGAACCCCCCAAAATAATCTTTGAAACAGGATTGGTGTTGTGTCAGTTCTCTCTTTGCAGCTGGTTTGGTTGTGATCCTTCAGAACCCGGGAGAGGCTAAGTGCCCATCCCTCTCCAATTTCCTTCATACATTCATTCCCACCCGGATGAGCTTGGGACGTGCATAGCAATGAAGCAGATACAGGGAAAATGGTGTATTCTAGGCAGAATTTTCAGAAGAGTTCAATACATTGAAAACCAGGCCCCTGTTGTGTCCGCTTAGCACTTGATAAACTAGCTTCTGCAGAATACAGCTCCCAAGCCCATGGAAGTCATTGAAAAGACCTCTGTTGACTTGGATAGGCCTTGGATCTGATCCTAATAGGCAGATAGTGGGAAAAGCACAAGCTAACTGTGGGGCAGGGGGGTGCCATATACAATTTGTGGTTAATACAAACCGTTCATAATTCATTTTAATTTCTAATTTTCTTTCAAGCCCAATATGATCAAAGTCAGTAAATTGAATCAACCTGTGGCACAGAAATATTTTCTTTTCTCCATGCCCACCTCTGAGGTTTTTTTTCTTTTTCTGACACTTGTTCCATTAAGAGAGCTCTGTAGTCTTACAAAACCGCTGTGGTAATCCTGCTACCACTGAATTCGATGGAAGTGAGGAGAGACCTTGTGTTTGATACACAGAAAATGTACTAGTTACCGCTCAAACACCATGCTAGCAACACGGTGCACTAGTGAGGTGGACAGGGGTGCATAAGATGAACACAACAGAGCCTTTATAGAGGGGTGTCGTCTGTAGCATGGGGCGAAACCCTCAATGCCTTTATGCAGGCAACAAGCAATTTTAAACTCAGCTGTTAGCATCATTTCAGCTGTAGCATGGCAAAGGCCTAGCTCACAGTATAGATGCGAATCAGGGCTAATTCCCTCTTGTATTTTTATCTTGATCAGAGATACTCATTTCTCCCAAGCAATAATTCAAACCCCTCACTGCTGCAAAGTGAAGAGGGAAGGATGAAGCCACCCAGCACTACATTTTGGGGTTGGCTGGATTGTCAAAGGAGTACAAGGGAATCTGCTGCCCAAATCCCATTGAAATGCAGTGGAAACCGGGATCCCAGCCAAGCATAATATTTTGCACTTACACAATATCGTCCTGTTGCCGATCTCAAAGCACTTTGCAAAGGTGGCTTAGTATTATTATCCCCGTATTCCAGAGCTGCGACACCACTGACCATTCCAAGCACTGAATTCCTTTCCCCCTGAATCCTTAATCCAGGGCTTGCTCACTAACAATACATCAATTACCCTATTGTGTCTCCACAAAGCACCTGGCTCAGCAGGAAGCTCACAGGGTTGCACCCTGTGGTAGCATTTCTCATGCCGTCCTTACTAAAGTTACAGCCCCCCTCATCTGTGCCACACTGACAGCAGCTTTCCAGAGAGTTGGGGACACAATCCTAACCACCTTCAGGAATGCGCTTAAAATTGATTTGCTTTCACTCTAGAGCTTGATTTGTTACAGGACATCAGAGACATCCATTTAGCTAATAGCTGGGATTTTTACTCCTCACAGGGCCCTGTTCTGCTCTCGCTTACAAACTCGTAAATCTGGAGCGAGTTACTCCATATTTGCATTGGTGTAACTGAGACTGGAACCTGGCCCAATGTCTTCGTGATCAAAACAAGCACAAGTGGAATTAGATCATACCCATTTTTTTAATAAATAACTGCACCAGGATTTTTTAAATTGAAAATAGACACAGTTTAACGCCATTTTCAAGCAGATATGGAAGTTGTCTCTGATGCAGAACACAGATGCCTTTAGCTGAGTCAGTCATTTATTTCAAAACTTATATAAAGAATAAAGGATTGATCCAGCAAGACACTGAACACCTGCAGCTCACTCATGGTTGATTCTCTCAGGATTAGCTCCTAGCTGCAGGGAGGAAGAGAAGAGGAGGGTTGACAGAGGGAGGAATTTATGGCTGACGCTCTGGACCCTTCAAAGAATCATTCACCCCTTCCAACGATCAAGGCAATATCCTAACTCCACCAAAGTGAATGGCAAAACTCCCATTGACTTCAATGGGGCCAAGATATCACCTTCTGTCTTTGTTACCTGCCTTATCAGCTGCGGGAGCGTTAGTGTTAAGTACAGTGATTTGGTATTAATTATAATATGACCGGTATTCATTATAAAAATGCTTGGCATTGCTATGAAGGCGTGCGGATCTCTATGGGATTTGCAGTGTAAATTAGCAGTCATCTAAGTCCGGCTGGCATTTTTAAGTATGACCAAAAGTGCCTTGGGGCCTGATCCCGCAGTTGTGAGTCAAGCAGAACTCTCCACTCCCTGATAGCCAGATTGGGTCTATCGACTACAATGAGATCAGGAGCAAACCAAAACCAAAACCAAAACCTAAACCGCTTCCACACTGAGCAAGTCCTCTCACTACCACAGCCATCGGAGGGAGAGGTTTCACCTCACGCATGATGAGAAGGCTAATAACACACATTAGAACCCAGCCAAATCGAGCGCCCGATCCTGCAGGCTTTACCAAGGCCAAATTCCAAATGATTTCAAGGGGAATTTTGCTCAGGCAAGGTCACGTCCATGATCTGCTGCTGGTGCAAATCAGGATAACTCTTCCGAAGTCAATTAAACTGATTTACACAACCAGACGATCTGTCACTGACTAATTCTAACACTAAAAGCCAATCCCCACTTAGCTTAATTGGGAGGTGCTCAGAGCCTTGCAGAATTGGACCCACAGACTCTGGGGTTGAGGGACTTCAGAAGCCTGATACAGCCCTCATTAAAATCAATGGAAGTTCCGTAAACAAGTTTCAAAAGAGCAGGAACAGACCCCAGAAATGAGGAAGTTTCAGGTTCTGCTTAAAAAAGGACTAAGGTAGGGGCTTTAGTTGTTCAAGAAATACAAACTGGGCCCTCAAGAAGCATAATTAATCCACCCGACCGCCCTGCAATACCACAAATTACCAAACTGGACTCCATGACACAGGGTCCAGTCCCAATCCCTGGCCTTCCTTGGGGGTATTTGCCAGCATGTAAAATTCTCTCCATTTAAGCTGAATTCCATCTCCTGGCCTGAAGTTTTAACTATTTGGGGCAAACCTCACTCTTCCAGAAAGGGAAACTGCATTGCAAAATGGTTAGATTATAGGCCATTTATTTTGAATTAGTTGGAAAACTCCAAATAATCCAAAAAGCATTTTGTCTAAATATATAGGGTGAAATATACAGTGAAGTCTATGAGAGCTTTGCTGTTGATTTCAAGGGGGCCAGGATTTCACTCATGGAATCTATGCTGTAAAGATATACGATCTCAATCCTGTGAACACTTAACGTGTGTAATTTTTTTCATAGTTCCACTGAAGTTGCTGAGAATACTCATGTAAGCAAACGTTACACATGTGGGCCATGTGTTTGCAGGATCGGGATCTGCACATATTTAAGTAGATGATATTCTTATAAGATAAATGTTAGCAGACATGTTAAAGTGTATGGAGCTGTTTAGGTCATCTTTAATAAGACATGAAAAAAAAGTACAGCTGATTCTGTCCTTGAACTATCATTACATATGGAAGATGTGGAAATCAGGTTTGTAACAAATTTAATATCAGTATAAATATTTACAAGAAACCTATCAAATATGAAATGTATTTTTATTATTATTAATAAGCTATGGTTACCACCAAAAATAGGTATGTATATATAACATATGCATTTGTTTGTAAATGTTTGTGTAATATTCCATGGTTTTAAAAATATCTTCACAGTATTTGTCAGGTGTGTGTATATATAAGTAACAGTAGTACAATACATGTAATTAACAGAAATACAATGTCTGTGTGTAAGTTTACAATATGATCATTTTCTTTCCAGTAAGAAAGTTTCTTTCATTATTTTGCCCAAACTGCTACATTTTTTGATACTCCAATTAGTCAACGCACTTTAAGGATCTTGATTAAATATCCCCACCACCACCCTTTCTCATCTGCATCCAAAAAACATAGAAATTTATCAGAAAATCTGCATGCCAAAAATTTGCAAGCAATACAAAATTAAATTGCTATTACTTTTTTTTTTTTTTTTTTTACAATTTTGAGAGTGAGGAGGGAAGAAATAGGGTGGCGGTGGAAATATTTTAATGATTCCAAAGCTTATCTCCTGAAATCTTCCTCATCTGTAACTGATTTCTGTTTGTGGCAATTTCTCATCCTTCAAGACATGAATCACTTTTGGGAAAGAAGGGGTGGGGAGAAGCAGTAAAATCTGGTCTTGATAAATTGGGAAGAAAATGCAGCAGGTTTGCTTTTTATTTAACTCAGAGAAGAAGAAAAAAGTTTTGCAACAAAGTATAGCAGTTTGCAACTTGATGTTCATGAAAACATGCTTTGGGAGGGAGAGGTTACTTACCATGAAGCAGACTGAAGGAAAATCCCATAAGGTCCTTGGCTAGAAGTTCGGAGGGAAGCCAGCAGATCGATACAGATCACTCTCAGAGGGTAGAAATTTCAGATTGTCCCAGCAAAACAGCTACCATAAAGATCTGGGCTCTTCCCTGAGTCTGCCCAGAGGAGAAAAGAGAAAACAAGAAGCAAGCCAAGCGCAACACCTCAAATCTGTATCCTCTCCAAATAGGGAAATCAAGGGGGGAGAAAAATATCTGCACCCTCTAGAAGTTTATAACATCCTCATCCCCAGCAAAGCAGCATCCTTGAATGCAGGGAATCCAGAGGGCCTGAGAAGGGCAAAATCCTTGCAAACCCAGAGGTGCAGAAACTTCCTCCACTGCCAGCCAACAGGTAGGAAAGGAGCAAAAATAATTCTGAATAATAATAAGCAAGCCTTAGAATCCAAAAGGTGAAGAAGGTTCAAGTCCATCCAAACAGAATTTCACAATCAACTGGGGAAGGGGGAAAGAAGGAGGGGGGCGGGGGAACAGCTTTCCAGAAAAAAAAATCAGCCAAGTCCCAGTTCACTCCAGTGCGATCGCATGAAGGGCAAGAGCAGGGCTGGAAAGACTGGAAGAATCCCCCAGCCACAACCAAAACGCAGTAGAGAAAAGTAATGGGACTTGGAAAGCTCCGCCTGGGACTGGAAGGATCTAGCCCCTCCAAGGCATCTTCTCCCTAAGATTCCCTGACTGCTGAGAAATGCCACCAAAGGCAAGGAAGGCCACTGCAAATAGCAAACTCCAGTCTAGTGCAGAGAGCACTCGATCCCCTCCTGGCTAGGCTCAGAGTGGAGACAGCGAGCAGCACTGCACAGGAAAATCACAATCAGTCTGTCTCTCTCCCTCTCTCTCACAAGCAGAGCAGTTCCAGGCTGCCTTCAGTAAGGAAAGGGGCTTGACTCTGAGAGGATCTGATTATATTGTACCAGACAGGAATGAGCAAGCAGGGACAGGAAAGATTTAAAGTGCCCTCAGCCCAATTTCTGAGGTTTATGCTGCTCTCTCTCTTTTCCCTGCAGTTCACCCTGGAGAAGGGCCAATTGCAGCTAAAGGACAGGACCAGAGTTCATATGAACACTCCAAAACACACAGAGAGGGGAAGTTATTGTTGTCGGTTTTAATTTGACTTGAGACTATTTGTTTTTGATTTGTAGAGTTCCCCAGCCACCCCCTCTGTCCCTCCCCGAGAACATGCTCGTCCCTGATTTTCAGCCCCAGCTTGCTATCTCCAGTCCAGTCCTTTATTCATTCTCATCTCCCTTGCCACCACTCAGACTTGCTAGCCACAGCAATGAGAAGAGACCCCTGTAAGAAGGAGGGTGGAATAGACTACTGATGGGCCCAGCTTTTCAATGTGTCAGGGATGTTATGGATCCGGTAGACTTGACCCAGTTGTTAATTAGTAAAGATTTAAAATACAGAAATAAACGTTTGGAAGGACTATAAACCATCCCGCTTCATGGCATAAGCCATCCTCGCTACCTGATGGGGGCTAGGAAGAAACATTCCTCATACAGATAGGTCATTCCAAAGTTGCCTATTCCACCTCCCTCCGAGGTATCTGGTGCTGGTCAGATACAGGATATTGGACTAGATGGACTGCTGATCTGATCCACTAAGGCAACTCCTATGTTCCTAATTCACTAGGAGAAACATAATAAGGGATCCCTTCCAATGAGATCATAAGAGCTTCCTCATGACGTAAGAACACCTTTCATCTCTGTAGCAGGTGTCTGCACTACAATGGCGTAGCTGCAGCTGTACCACTGTAGCACTTGTAGTGTAGATGTACCCTCAGTGATCTAAAGAGTTATTGTCTCTGTCTAATGTCTCTGATTCCCTTGATTTAAGTCATATCCAAATGATTTAGCAACAACATTTTCATTTGTATGGCACCTTTCCCTGGGGGAGCTGCAAATGCTTTGCACATATTAATTAATGAAGTCTCACAAACTGATGACTCTTGTTATCATTACTCTTATCTTTTATATGGAGAAAAGGAGGTATACAGAGACTAGGTGACTTGCCTAAAGTAACCCAAGCAAGTAGGTAGCAGAGATGATAATAGAAGCCAGACACTGCGGTTGTACCTGCTGGGAAATAACCTTGGGAAGTATTTTCCCATTTTTGCCTGCACACAGCTTTTTTAACTTGGTCTGACAATCAGCTTTCAATATGAGTTTTTAGATGTCAATATATTTTGCTGAGACTTTGCAACCTAATAAGAGTAGACTTTCTATGGTCTTATCGTTAGCGTATCTCTGTGCAGTGCTTAATCTGTAATGAACGAGGTGCCGTGGCTCAAGCAATTGCTTAACTTCAGAACTGATGCCCAGAGGTGCTGGGGCTATGACTGCCAAGCCTCGAGGTTCCAGGGCTCAGCCCTGGCAAGTCTTGGCACAAATTAACCATTGTCTTTGTGCTTATGCCAGGTCCATCACTATGGTACCTGATTCATGCTAGGCATTTAGGATCCTGGTTAGCTGTACAGATGTATTAGGAATTCTCCATAGGAAAACTATGGCTGTAACAAGGCCTGTTGCTAGGTTGCTACCCATACCCATTCATGGTCTGCTTTGTTTTAGCACTAACACTGTAACCTGAGTTCAGACTTGAGGATAACACGGGAAGGGGAGGCAGGAATTTTGGATTCTGTTGTGAGCTCTGCTTCTGCTATCTACTTACTGGATTATTTTAGGCAAGTCCCTTAAGCTCCATATACACCCCCCAAATACACCCAGATGACATGAAGTTGGTTTTGGTTTGCTCTGTTAGATTATGAAGAACTAAAAGAGTTCACAGTGTTCTTCACAGTATTTGAAAGCAGGGGGATATCAACCAGCTGGGACAAGAGTGCTAGCCATTCAAATAAAGGTAACATGAAGAATCACAGAAACTACAGATCAAGACACCTATGGTCAATGCTAGAAGAAATCCTTACAAAAATGCTGCTGATAAAAAAAATGGATTTAGTAGCTAAAGACAATACAGTAAATTTGGAGCTACCCATTCAGTATAGTGCCACGTCAACCTGCAATACTGGCCAGATCCCAAGTTGATAAGAATAGCATAGCCCAGATGTAAAATTATCCAATGGAGAGATTATGGTGAGGCATTATTTGCTAGAACCTCACATGGAAGGACTGTAGCAGCTGGAGTCCCAGTAGGGCACCATATTGTGATCCATGTAGTTTAATATTTTCAGGATGAAGTCTGATAGGGAAGATTTTCAAAAGCTTCAAGTGCACTAAATCCTTTAGAGGCTTTTGAAAATCTTCTAAATCAACATTGACCAAACATGCCAGCATAACTAAATTCAGTGGGGTAGCAAATACAGAAAACAACAGCACTACATTACAATACACTCCAAAAAGACTGAAACTTCAGGAAACATGATGAGATTTAATACCAGTTCAAAGATACCAAAAAACTTTGATTAAAATGGTTAAAGTTCCTAAAGGCAAATAATATCCAATTCAGTACCATGAAAATCAGAGTAAAGTCATCCAACTACAGACGTCTTCTCCTCACACATACACTGTCACCCTCCCCCATGCTGCAAGCAAATCAACAGTTAACAACCACAGTGACACCCTGATAACCTTAACTCTGCCCTTCTGTGGAAAGAGTCTGTATTTCCTAATCTGTGTGATTTTGGCCTGGGCATTATTTGTGCTTTGGAACGCCACCTGTTTTTAATTTTTGTACTTTGATATGTGTGAACTATCATGCGTTGTTATTGACAAGGTGTATGGACGTGTTGTGTGGTTTGCAGAGTAATTGTAGCTGTCAGAGAAGGGACAAATACAGCAAATTTGTAGGTTTTGTACAGCATGCCACAGAGGATGGAGTTAAGGCTTTCTGGGTTGAAAAAAGGCTATTAGAGGGTTTGCTTGGGAGCACAACATGACTGTCTGCCTTAGTTCATGGAACATGCCTGGATCAGCCTTTTCCCTTCCCCTTGGCAGTTCATCCTGAAGCCAGAACTGGGAGATAGTCACATGGGTCCTGATCCAGCACTTATGAAAGTCTGCCCTGATTTTAGTCAAACATTGGATCAGACCCACTGACTTGAATAATACTAATGTGCCTCCTTCAGCTTAGCAGCCTTTCACTCACCACTTCCCATTCCCTAAATGCTCCATTGACAGACCATATTGATTGGTTCCTAAAACACAGCAGTTGATTTTCACACCCCACATGAAGTCACATTTGTTCGGCCTATTTTTTTCCCCAGGACACATCCCGGAGCATGTAGACTCGCCCAAATGTGTACACATCATGCACGTGCTATCTAGTTAGCCCTTTGCACTGCTGTGGAGTCACTGCCTTGTAAAACGTACGCTCAGGCATTGCAGATGGGCAGTGGAAACCTACCAGGAACACATGCTTCTCCCTTTGGGAGCTTCACTTTTTTACCCATTGCTGCTGTTTCAGACCTGCTGACATGCACCCGCAGTGCCAGGGGCTCCCAGCTTGTCAGGACAAGACTACGAACTGTTGGAGTGAGAGTTAAAAAAAAGTTTATTATAAGTTAAAAATATTGCTGTTTCTTTTATTTGTGTTTTAATGCAGATTCTAACAGGGGGGAGAAGGGCTGGAACAAGTTTCATAGTGGGAGGGGGAGAAGGGGAGGGAAGTGCTGACAGCCATTGAACCAAACTATAAACCCTGTAAATAATGGAAAACACTTCAAGCCCACGCTCCACACTCCAAGCTCCAGTACCTATGGATTCTAAGGCTCCCTGCCCATGGTTGGGACTGGAAAATACTTGCTAGGAAAGGCAGCTAGGAAGAGAGACAATCCAGGGCAGCAGGTCTGGCAAAAAGACGTGTTCTCTTAGATGTCTCAGGAGCTGAGGTCAAGCTCCCTTTCTCCCTCCAGTCCCCTACACTTTGCTCACCCCCTCACAGGCATGTTCTAAGGGATATCTCATCTTCCTTCAGGGTATCTGGCCAGTCCAAAAGAGGGCACAGAAAGAAGGATGGTTAATCCACTAGTCTGAGGTTCAGACTATCTGGGTTCAAATCTTAGCTCTGCTACAGACATCCTTATGACCTTGGGCAAGTGACTTCATCTCAGTGGGCCTGTATTCCTCATCTGTAAAATGGGGATAATAGCATATTTCCTTTCTCACACCCTCTGTCTATTGAGAATGCAGATTCTCTGGGTCTGGGGCTATTAGCCACTGCAGCAGCCACTAAAGCAAGAGGCAACTTCTTTTTGTAGCAAAAAAATAATGACATCAGCTGCAAGAGTCTCTATATAGTGAAATACATAGCACATATGCAGCCAGCCTTATCCTTCACCAGCTGCTAGCTTCCTTCAGGAGTCAGCGTCATGATCCAAATAGTCAGTAATGCTCTCCCAGGAGAGTGGGGAGCTCACTGAAATCAGTGGAGCTGCACCAACTTAGCTTCAGAATAAACTCTTGAGAGGTCCAACGTATTAGCCCACGATGCTGAATCTGAGACCTGTGAAGGGAAAGGATTCATGTTGGAAGACACAGGCACCGATTTAACTGAGCAACCAATGATCCAGATCACATGGCACAGGGTTTCCTAATGCAAGCTTTAGGACCTGAAGAAGAGCTCTGTGTAAGCTCGAAAGCTTGTCTCTTTTACCAACAGAAATTAGTCTAATCAAAATATTACCTCACCCACCTTGTCAGCTTTAGGACAGATAGACACATCCTGTGCTTAATTTGCAATCAAAGAGGTACTGGGGCTTAAGCAATTTTTTTACATTCATAACTGATGCAGCAAGCCCAGATATGCAGGGTTATGAATTTCCAACCCTAGAAGTGCCAGGGCTTGGCCCTGGCAAGTCCTGGCACAAATTAAGCACTGGACACAACCCTTTAGCTGAATCTTGTTTACAGACAGACCTGATTTGGCAAGGTGGAAAGGCTTGAGCTGTACAGGCTAACTTGGCCAGTGGGGTGACACAGTATAAGTGGTATGGGTAGATGCAGCTGCCAAGGCCTAAGCTGATAGGGAGAGGAGAACTGATTGTCAGGACTCAAGCTGTAGGGATAGACCTGGCTAGTGTGGGGAATAGAGGCTGATTTAGGGGCACGGAGCCAGCTGGCAGGGCCTGAGTTCCATGAACAGACTGCCTGGCCGGGGGCATGGGACCCAACATATAGTGACAGACCTAGCTGGTGGGGCCTGAGCTGTAGGGACATAAGGACAGACCCACTCATCAGGAGCAGGAATGCAAGACAGACCTAGTTGTAGGGACTGACCTATAGGGCCAGGCCTGGCTGGTGGGGTTTGGTGTCTGACCTATATGAACGGACCCCTCTGGAAGGGACTGAGCTCGGTTCTGATTAGAAGGATTTATCACAGAACTCATTAGAAAACATCTGGGCTTGGCAAATGATCTGGAATGTGCCTCAGCAGTGGGGAGCTCCTCTCTTCCTGAGTCCTGAGAATGCGAGCTCCCGCAGGGTAAGACTCGAGCCAGCTGTTTCCTCTAATCCCATCAGCCTTTCCTTCAACAGGGGTCCAAAAACTCAGAAAGAGAGAGAGAGAGAGAGAGATAAAGCCCCATTCCTGCCCCTTGGTGGCTGGGATTAGTGGTTTCTCTGTGCTACGGCACCAACACATTTTGGGGCCCTGGGGCAGTATTAAAAAACAAAAACAAAACCGCTCCCCTCCCATCTCTGAGCAAGTCCAAGTGTGTTTAATCACTTCGTTTTCCACCTTGCCCAATTGCTCTTGCCTCCAGGCATTCAGGGCCCCTTCCTCCCTCCTTCCTCCCTGCTGCTGGTAACTCAGGTCACACAAAATCTGTCTTCTATTAAATCCATGGCTGCGAGGACACTTTTGATCAGGGGGTCGGGGAATAGGGTGTTGGGATTAATTCGCAGGTGCCCCTTGCCTTAGAGCTCAAGTCTTTCTCTTCTACTTTAAAAATATGTTCCTTTTCACTCATTTAGAAAAGGCTAAATCCCTTTTGATAATGATCTTACTTTTCCTGCAGGGTTTCCTCCCCAGAGTTCTCTCAAAACATTTTATTATTATAGTAATTTTTGGTATTACACAAATGCCTAGAGGCCCCAGCCAGGATCAGGGCCCCCTCATGCTGGACAGTTTGTTCACAAAGTAAAAGGATGTTCTTGCACCAAAGAGTTTACAAAATATTGGTGGGCTGCACAGACTAACACTATATACGTAGGCACAGGGAACACTTCATCCTCTCCTAGAATGCAGCCAGCACTGGGCTGAACCTGAGGACTTGGCCCAAAGGAACACTGCCCTATAGATTAGGACAAGAAGTTAAGAGGATGACTGTAAACTCACATGATTTTCTATGGTGAGTCATACAATGCTAGGTGCTCTTCTTAAAGACTCAGCTTCTGGAGTCCTGCTACCACATGAGTATCTCGGCTTTCTTTTTTTTTTTTTTTTCCTCAAAAGTAAGTTTCTAGCCATCATGGTTACTGAGAAAAACCTGAAAAAGCTGACCGCTAAAGGCTCAAAAACACAGAAAGCAAATTTTATTTTATTTTTAAAAAATCATTATTTTTAAATCAATCTCATGAATTGTGACTTTTGAATGTTTGGGGTTGGCAATACGAGTGTAACCAACTGGAAAATTAATATTTTACCCAAAGGATTTGTCCAGGAGACTTAGCTTTAACACCTTTTCATCTGCAAGAAGTGTCATTGGATGGGTAATAACCATAGGTTTATCTTCACTAAGCAGATACATTGAGGTTAGCTACCTCTATGTACATCTCCACCTTTTCTCTTGCGTAGACACTGCAAGGAGTTGCAGCCGCATGTAGCCAATGTAGAGCCAACTAAGTGAGTACTGAACACATACTGCTTGTCTTGGAGTCTCCAGTCAAGATGCATGTTCCATTTAAGCTGTGTGTAAGACATGGGAGGTAATTAGCCCGCTCTGCTCAGCACGGGTGAGGCCTCAGATGGAGTACTGTGTGCAATCTGGGCCCTGCACTGTAAGAAAGAGGTAGACAAATTGGAGAGAGTCCAGAGAGAGCAACAAAAATTATCAGAGGTTTAGAAAGCCTGACCAATTGGACATGTCTAGCCTAGAGAAAAGAAGGCTGAGGGAGGACCTGATAACAGTCTTCATATGTAAATGGTTATTACAGTGAAGCCGGAGATCAATTGCTCTGCATGTCCACTGAAGATAGGGCATAAAGGAAACAGCTTAACTTGCCATAAGGGAGATTTACATTAAATATTAGGAAAACATTCTAACCCTAATTATAGTTAAATATTGGAACAGGTTACTTAGGGAGATGGTGGAATCCCCATCACTGGAGGGTTTTAAGAACAAGTTGGATGAACAACTGTCAGGGCTGGTTTAGATTTACTTAGTCTTGCCTCAGTGCAGGGGACTGGGTTAAATGATCTCTTGAGGTCCCTTCCAGCATGACATTTCTGATAATGATTCTGATTCCACTTCTTACCTCAGGACAGCTAGTCTACCTAGGGTAGACCTTGACCAACTACGTAGATGTAGAAGACATTAACTTGCATCTTCACGAGGAAAAAGGTAGAGGTGTACATTAAGGTGGCTAACCTGCATGTATTTTCCTAGTGTACATACTCCCTGTGATGAGACCTATCTCAAGCAGGTCTGGTAAAACAAATAGCTAACATCATTAACACCACTTCCTGCCCCAAGTTGCCTTGTCCTACCTCACTCTAAGCCCTGTCCACATGTGACTCTGTCTAAAACCTGTCAAAATGGAGTTAAGGCAATTCCCAGTGCAGACATAACAATAATGAAAAACAGACATAACAGCTTCAGAGCCACTGCTGGAGCGACTGCTGCAGTACAAGAGTTAACGGTCCAAATTATTTCATGGAGCACTTTAAGGAAGCCTCCGTTACATGTTATTATAGGTTCTTCTTGTGCTTAGAGAAGACACAATGACCTTCTTTCCGTCTGCTAGTCTACCTCTGTTCATGCCAAGTATGGATATAAAATACACGTTAGCAGATAGTGTCAGGAGGACTAGAGGGAGGATCCAGTTCACTAACACGTTCCCAAGGATTTAGGGATATTATTCCTTCTGCCTGAAACAACAGCAAATTCCATATGCTGCACACTGTCTTATGTGGTACAGGGAAAGGCACTGTACAAACTTTCCCACAGAGGCCTTGCAATGCACCTCCAGTCCTGACCTGCAAACCCACCTAACTCTTCCAGGCCTCACACTCCAACTGCCCCTCATTCCTTGATACATTTATTGACATATGAAATACCCCATCTCTAGGCAGATTATCTAGGATATCACACGCTCTTCAGAGAGACTTAAAATCTGGGCTTCATGCCCAGAAAATAAAACAAAACAAAACACCATCAACATTCCCTCAAATTAAAACAGGCAAGAGAACATAGCCCAAAAGGGAAGAACTGGTAACATTTGTGAGGACAAAGCAGTACGGATCTGAAGAGAAATAGCATCTACTGTGCCTCAAAGGGGGCCACAGACATCTTCAGTGAGTGAGTCCCAACAAATTGGATTCCTGAACCAAGAAAGCCCTGCCTCCCACTCAGTTCAAATGAAACCATGGGATGGAGACTAAGGAAAACCCAGTCACTTCTAATGGCCTTGGTGGAAGATTCATAGTATTTAAGTCCAGAAGAACCATTAGAATATTAGGTCATCTACAGGGCCCCCACATTGTGGGGGGGAAGGGGAGGACGGAAAGGGTACACTTTACCAGAGGCCCCGGTGGCCCTGGGGGCCCCAGCCCAGGCTGCAACCCTCATGGATATGTGTGTGGGAGGGGGCCCTTGTTACAAGCTTGTACTGGGCCCGAAAAAATTATGCTTGGGCCCTGGTCATCTAATCTGACCTCCTGAATATCACAGGACATTAAATTTTACCCCCTTACCCCTGCATGGAGCCCAATAACTTGGCTCTAGCTCAATATTTGGCTAGTGCATATTTCCCAGAAAGGCATGCAGTCTTGATCTGAAGACATCAAGAGATGGAGAATCCACCGCAGCCCTTGGCAGTTTGCTCCAAGAGTGATTTAACCATCAGTGTTAAAAATGTGTGCCTAATTTCCAACTTGAACTTGTCTGGCGTCAGCTTCCAGCCATTGGTTCTTGTTATACCTTTCCCCGCTAGATTCAAAAGCCCTTTAATACCCAGTAATTTCTCCCAAGGACGGTTCTTATACACTGTAATCAAGTCACCTTTCAATCTTCTTTTTGATAAGCTAAACAGATTGAACTATTTACATTTTTCACTGTAAGACATTTTCTCCAGCCCTCAAGTATTTTCGTGGCTCTTTTCTACACCCTCTCCAATTTTTCCACACCTGTTTTAAAATGTGGACACCAGAACTGTATCAGTCTAATCAATGCCATCTACAGAGGTAAAATCACATCCCTCCTCCTACTCGTACTCCTCTGGTTATACATCTAAGGGACTGCACTGGCCCTTTTTGCCACAGCATCATACAGGGAGCTCGTGTTAAAATTATTTTCCTGTGGCCATAACCAGTATTTCATCTTGAGGAGGAGGGCTCCAAAGGCAAGAAGCTATTTTGCTAACCTGTTGTGTCATATAGCTCACCTGTTTAGGGCACTCGATTTCCCCCTCTCCTCCTGAGTTTCGCTCCACCCCAACATACCATTCTCCCTTATTGCTCTCTGCAACTTTACCTTGCAGAAAAGGTCCATGAATGGGGTCCACGCTAAGGGCTGGAAAGGTGCGGTACACATCACCTACTATCAGGGGCTAAGAAGGTTTCTTCCACAGGGCTCCTAGCTCTTGTTGGCTGAGTAAACATGGGGCCAGATAACAGATCCCCTGTGTGTAAGCCCTTTGCATTGCCTCTGTACAAGTGGGTCACAAAGTAGTATGTTTCTGCTGTTTAAGCAATACCCTCCAAATGTCTGCTCTCCCCATCCCCTGTGACGTGTTTTCCTATGTAATTTGTAACAGGCACCATTCTAATAAGCAGCATTAGTATCTGCACTCTATAAAAGTGACATTGGAGAGGAGACCCAATACCCCTATTCCTGCTGGCAGGGTAATGAATTATTATCCAGGAGCTCTGGGAGTCAAGCATAGTGTTGGAAAATGGTTATAAAGTATGGCTCAAAATCACACACGGCACTCGCTTAATAGATGGTTCTTCTATGGCACCTTCCATCGGGAGAGCTCAAAGCACTTTACAAACATTAGGGTGAAATTCAACCCTGTGCAGATGGCTAACGCTCAAAATAGGATTTAAGTGCTGCATAGACTTTATGCTGGCTCATTGCACAAAGCTGAATTTTACCCATGAGTGAATTAGACCTCAATGCCATTGCAAGGTGGGTAGGTACCATCATGCTCCTTTAATGGGGCGGCACAGGGAGATGAAGTGAGTTGCTCAAGGTCACAGGGAGTCTGTGTTGGAGCCAGGAATAGAGAACAGACCACAAGCACTTAGTTAACATAGAGACAGATGCTCTACAAGTGCCTAAAACACAAAGTAACCATGTTCCCATAGTAATAACTCAGCACTTTATGTTCCTGGGAGGCACAACTGTATTATCTCCATTTTACAGACAGGGAAATGAATGCACAGAGCACTGAAGTGACACTCCCAAGGCCAGATAATGAGTTAATGGGAGAGCCTGGAATAGGACTTATTTTTTCCAGCTCCCAGTTATGAATTTGTATTTAATGGTTTATACTGAAGTATTTTATATCCCCATAGCAGTGCCATTCCAAGAGGAGCCATGCAAAACTCTCTGGGTCATTAGGAAACCAAGGGTCAACTTTTGCAGAAATTACTATACTATACTATACTATTACTCATACTCCAAATAGCACTGTAGCCTGTTCCAGTCACTTTGTTGTACAGTGTGTTCTTATCTGGGGGAGATCTTCACCCAAGTCAAACCAACTAGGAATCAGTTAATACAGTGAACGTTATTCCCAGAGAAATGCCAACTTCTGTATGGCTAATTGGAGATATCCATTTTTATTTAAGAAACTAGTGAAAAGTGTGTGACTCAAGTGATAAACGCTGGCTTTGGGTTATTAAACTTTTTGTCATTAGTTCAAGTCCAAACATGAGTTGGAAAACAAGTGGTGATTTTACCCCAATTTTCTGACTTCCTTGAGCAAGCATTGACAATACTATTAGTGTCTGATAGCTGTTTGGTGGCTTCTCTTAAATAATTTGGTGGACTTGATCTAGTTCCCCAGTGGACAGTCGGCCACATCACAAAATCCACTTCCATTCCAGATATAACAGAAAGACTAAGGATTGAAAGGGGCGGGCAGATACTTAGCACACTTTCTAAAGAATCTAAAGTCCCATTTACGTGCCAGAAAAATTACATAGAGGGAGACGTGGTTACACACCAGACAGTGGTAGCAGTAACTGGGCCGCTCTTTACACTTTAACGTGTTTTTATCTACAGAGTAGAGGTGGTCTGTGATCAGAAATACTGCAATATTCATTCTTGTTACAGGACCCTGCTTGTGCACTCATCATGGGTGTCCCTTATCCTAGTTAAAACACTGTTCCATCCTGTAGATTAGATGCAACTTAATCTTCCAGGCTCGGACAGCAGCTTTGCTCTGGAATACATTTACAGGATGAATAAAGCTTTAGAATAAACTTTTGCAGGCAGCTCTACACAGAGACGGATTGGAGCCCCCTTGGATTTGCTCTGAAATCTGTGTTTGTCCCTTAGCTCCATGAGTCAAAACAAGACCTGGGATGCAAACCTCACCGTTCAGGCTTTTTTCGAACTTTAAACTGATGGCTGATCTCCAGATGGGAGCTATTGAATAAGCATTGTGGGAAAGGGAAAATGGTTTACTAAATGGAATCTGAATGGGGTTTGGGCATGACCATCTCTAGGAAGTGGTAAGCACTCCTAGTCCTGCTCTGAGAGCTCTCTGCTGTCTGGAGAGATTTTAGGTGGCGTGCTAGCATTTATCAAGCACTGACAACTTTCTCAGTGTCTTTGCAAGCTCCAGAAGAGTGGCAGTTCATGGCCATGAGGAACATACAGATCTAAATAGCTGGCTGTGACGTACTAAGTGCCAATAGCCAGCGCTCAGAGTAGAAACAAGAAGAATCTGCAGCTGAACTTCCATAAACTATTTTCGCATTTCGTTTTGATCTGACTCAGTTGCACATTTCACGGTGGGTGGCCTGAAGGCAGGGCTGTCAGAGCTCTTGGACACAGCATGCATTGCGTTGCATTGCGTTCTCATGCCTGCTGGGGCTTTAGTCCATTTGCCAAATTCACTATTAGCCCCTCGGGCAGGTTACAGGGGATAGGAGCAAGTTAATTTTCTGTTTTTTTCCCTACCTCTAGATGGGTCGAGCTGTTAATCCAGAACAGAGTGGGTCATCTAAGGGCTGGATCAAATTTGAATTTTTGCTCTCTGGAGTGGGCCAGGGCCTCGTGGACAGACACGTGGTAGCCACATAGTGGCAGGAGGAAGCCACTGTGGTGAGGGAGGCCAAGCGGATACTGGTTATATCATTCAAGGCCAGTGATAAATAATCCTCTCCTAGGCCAGGTACATGCATGTCAGTTTTCAGTTAGGAACACACTTAAAGAGACCAAAGGGACACAGGGTAGGATTGGACTGGGTAAGGATCCCTCTTCACTGCTGTGAAGAACATTTTTATCAATATTATATATTTGTGGCTTGCTGATTGTTGCATTGCTAGCAAAAGGGCAAATAGTTAAAATCAGTCTTTGCATGTTTTGATCTGCAGGAACCAGAAGACATCATCTGTAGCCAGCCCTATTGCCAGAAGTCAAGGCCAGCGGAGGTGATAATTTCTTTGAGGCTTACCTCCACTAAGCTGGTGTTAGGGTGTGAATGGTGGGGGAGAAGAAAGTGATCCCAGTTCACCATTTTGAAACCCCAGGGGCATTCAGCTGGGAATTCTCAAACAGTTTGAAAACAGTTAAAAACTGCTTCTGAGGAAACTGGAAAGCTGCAGAGAAGCAGGCTACACCTTGATCTTCAGGAGGAGAGCAGAAGGAAGAGGGTAGTAGCAGCAAACACCAAAGTTAACTAGGTCCTATGAACCAGCTTGAAGGAAATGCTAAGCGTAGATAAGATAATATGCATCGAGGCTTTTATTTTTTTAACCTTTATCTCCCTGCTTATGCATAATTTGTTTTGAACAAAGTGTCCCTTTTGTTACTAGAAGTCCAAACTCAATTAGACCTGCTGGAGGTAATACTGCTAGAAAAGAGGGGGTGCTGTAGCTTAGTGACACAATCTAAACATGGGGTGAATTGTAGGATTCCACTTCAGTATAGGTGTGCCTATATACATGGGCAGGCCAAAGGTATAGCTTAACCCCTGATCCATAACAGCTGTACTGAGCCACTCTGCTAGATAAGAAGGAAAATGCAGAGCTGAAGTCACTAAATGACCTCGTGCTAGCCAAAATTTAGAAGCAAATACTCCATCCTCATCCACCCTGAATGGTCAGCCACCTTTGACAGTCAGCCACTCACCTCTTCTGGAAAATCTTGGCCTCACTTGGGTTCCATGATTCTAGCCTCTTTTGATAATGCTCCCCTCTCTCTCTCTGTCATCATGCCTTCAGTATGTCTTTCAGAGAATCTTCTTCATTCCCCTCTTCTGTACCTGCTCTGGGGGATTCCATAAAGCTCTGTCCACCATCCCCTTCTCTTCTCTGCCTATACCTTATCTCTGGGTAATCATCTAAAAACCACAAAGACAACTGCCATTTCTAATCAGGGTGCTCACCATGTTTCACAAATCAGCTTTCCTGGGTGGGAATATAATTATTCTTGTGTGACAGAAGAAAGAGAAACATAACATAGTTAGAAGTCCTACCCCAACCTCACACAGAGCCAATGAGTGGAGAGCTGAGACTAGCATGTAGAAATCCTAATTCCCACCCCCTAAAACAAGACCACTCAGTGACAGCCAGCTACCTCCCATCACTATGACCAACCCAGGAGAATGTCAGCTGAGTGAAAGGGCTTTAGCACAACCCCATTTTGATGGCTCCCAACCTACAAAGAGTAGGCAAATCTTTCCGGACAATAAATCGAAATTGAAGGATGGTTAAGGCAACTGCCTATGTCCTAGGTTTAATTTCCAGCTCTATCAGATTCTGTGTTTGACATTGGGCAAGATAATTTATAGTCTCTGCCTCAAATCTCCATCTATAAAGTGGGAATAACCCTACCACTCTGTCATTATCTGTTTATACTGTAAACTTTCCAGCTCAGGGACTGTTACTTTACAACACCAAACTCACTAGGTCCCTATGTACCACTTAGGGAAAGAAGGAAAAGACAATATCTTGATCAAAACACCAAGAACTTAGATAAACAACATCAAGTTGCATTTGTACTTTTTTCCCTTCCAGAAGTTTGCACTTTTCTGGAGCTTGTTTATTCATTTCAAGGCCTCAGCAGACATCTAATCAAGCTGTTAAGAAGAGTCAGATTTGTGGCTGGTTTGGCAGTTAGGGACTCTTAAGCAGTCAAAAACAGTTGTAGTCAGCAATTTAAAAAAAAAAAAAAAAAGATGAGGGAAACGTGGTTTCTTTATTCAGTTCCCACCCTCTATTTTCCTATTAAATTGAAATTGCACCAGGGATGACAAAGTAATATCTCCACTAAGAGAGCTTATTAAGTTCTCGGTGGGAGCACCTGACAGTTTTAGGCCGATATTGTGTGCACTCTGATACTGATCCAAATCATGCTACAGCATGAGAGGAAGCAATGATTTCAGCAGGCTTCAGGAAAAAGGAAAAATGTGATAGCTTCCAGATGAGCATATTATACTAAATTTAACATTCCTTTTGGTACTTAGAATTTCCACTTTTCCCCCTTCCATTTATGTAATTAGAAATCAAGCAGCAGGAAGCCATTCCTATTCCAACCTCAGTTGGGAACATTACAGTCTTACTCCCGTAGAATGAGACAGAAGACCTGCCCTCACTTGGAACCATTTTGCATAATTTATTTGGACAGGTTCAAGACCTGTGTTTGAACCAATACAATTTAAATTAAACCACAACAAACAAAGCCCAATTATGGGTTAGTTCAAAAAGCCCTGAACAGGGAGGTCTTGGAAAAAGAGAACATTCAATTAAATTGCTAGCTATCCCTTTCCACTCCTTACCTCTTTTTTAAAGTCACAAACAATGAATTTAAGAGTTTCTTTTTGCAGACTGAAAGAGGTCAGCATTTCAGTACATACAATGGTGAATTTTACAGTAATGCTTAAAGGGGCAATATTCTCAAAGCACTTTCTAACAGTACATGCCATGTTATTAAAGGAAGTTAATTTTGAGACCCTTACAAAAGCAGGTCATTTAAACTAGTTCAATTTCTCACTGAAGGCCCAAGCTATACAATCAGCTAACACTCTTTATACATGAGTGTGTTGGTAGAGAATTTTTTTAGTGCACCACAACTTTTAAAATTCTTTTGACCTTTACCCAGCCTGATGCTCTCTTCTCTGGTTAAACCCATTAGCTTCCCAGCCTACTAGCACTGCAGCACACAGAGAACTTAAAACGAAAAAAACCTCTCCAAGCCCCAGAAGAGCTGTGGCTCCAAAGTACACAGATCAAATTAAAAAGTGGGGCCAAATAAAATGATTCAAAATTGGAACAAAAAAGTTACTGTTTCCAATAAACTGTTTTGACCTGACTGATTAATGCTGCCCAGCAAGGGAGAGAAGGAAGTGGAAAAACAAAGACACACTCCAGCAATGGTGCTGGATGGTATCATGGTTAGGGGCCAATACTACTCTGGGACAGAAACCTTTTAATCCAATGAATCTGTTGCTCTAGGCTAAATCTTCACCTTTGCTCACTCTAGATACAGCCCAGCGTATTTTTTTAGCAAGTGAGATTTGTACTCAATTCCCCAAAGGGATGTGGGCAGGGGTGATTAGAGTAGTGCCTATACCAACTCTCATTATTGTCACCCAACAATATATTAGGAAAATGTTTCTCAAGCCTTTTCTGATCTCTAAGCACCGGCACACAATCCACCCCTTTCCTTTTTTGGAAAGGTTTTTAAAAGTATTGTGCAATTTTTATTTTCCATTGTGTGTCCTTTTTGGAGAGAAAGTTATTCTTTCCTCTGCCTGGCTCACCAGGGAGCAGAATAAATTTGTAATAAAGGAAACATCAAACCAGGCCTTTAACATTAGTACAAATGTTACTAGTATAGGTAAATCAGGATTATGAAATAAGCCCTACATAAATTATTTATCACACATGGTGCCTTGTCGCAGTGGACATACAATATATGATAGATCACATATACATTAGGAGGGCAGGAAGCTCTACAAAAGCAAGCACTCATCTTGTGCTACAAAAGAATAAAGTTTGCACAAATGCCTCAACAAGAAGAGAACAGTTCTGGAGTGCAGTGAAAACAAAGGAAGGCCGCAGGAGTAGAGCTCAGCAGCGGGTACCTCTGCTGGGTGGAGATGATATAAAAGAAAGACCATACCCATAAGGTGAGCTAGGGGAGACCAGACAGAGTAACAGCATACTTAAAAAAAAAAAAAAAAAGTATTCTAAGAAAAAAATGTGGAGTATTTAAACCCTTTTTTACTTTAAACTAAATGTTAAGCTCCAGACAGAAGCTGGAACAATGAATTGCCCAAGCATAAAGAGCTGTAATAGTGTCATCTTTGTCCCATTCCAGATATAAAACCTAAGGCTTTTCATACAGAACAGGGGGTGGGAAAAACTCAAAGTAAAGCTCTCTGACAGATAGTACATGCACCTGTTTAATCAGCCCACTAAGCGGGACAGTTTCAAAGCCTAGTTCACTCCAAGACCCTTTAAAGCAGCGTAAGTTAGGCGAGCCAGCAACACAGTTAGATTTGCACTTTCCTGTGTGTGCTTGGAGATGACAGAATTTAGGCCTCAATAGCAATTGTTGTAAGGACAGGACACTAGAGTATTTGTGCTCCTCCTAAAACCAGGAAGGGGTCCAGCAAGTGATCTGAGGTGGGGATACTTCTGTGAACTATGTGTTTGGTGAGGGCTGCCTGTCTGAGTGGGAAGAAACAAATGACAGCTATCATTTCAGAAGGACCTGAACAGTGGCTTTAACTGGGTGGTCTCAGCTGCAAGTATTACAACATGAGTCCTCTCCTTCCATTCACACGCAAAGAAAGACGACAACACACCAGGGAGGTCCACTTTGTTTTATTTATTTCTCAGAAGAGCTCCTCTTCCACTTTCCAGAAAGAATATACAAAACAAGATCCAGAACTTAATTTTGAGTACATAAACAGCTTGTTGGAGTATAAAGAGCTACTGATAAGTGTTTCAGAAGAACATTGGCTTACTCCAGGGGCACTTCAATATTCCTGAGGAATAACCATGATTTCTCCTTTTGTCCCACTGGGATATTCTTAGTCAGTCACTGTTCCTGTAAAGCAAGAAGATTTCCATAACACATTGTATCCTATTGCAAGCTTCCACTCAAGAAGCTCAAAGCAAGCGGTTTAGCTGATAGCACCCCCATGAGGCAGGTTAGAATTTTTATCATTTGATAAACAGAAAAACTGCTTAACCTCTCCATGCTTCAATTACATTCATATAGGAAGTGTGCTGTAAAGCTAGAAATAGAACTTTGATCACCCAATTCTTGGTCTCGTGCTTTATGCCACAATTAGCAGAGCTTTATTCAATACATTTGGAGATAATCTGGGTCAGTGTCTAAGCATTGTCTCTTATGCAGATGTTACTGTACTGCCCATTCATTTTGATAACCCAAAGAATGGATTCAAATGCTGTATAAAAAAGTTCCAACATCATTTTCTAGGAAAACAGATGAGTGTGATAATGCAACAATATTTTCCACACTGCTAACCACCAGAACTGAAATAGTTTCATTTTAATAACCTTGGAGCTTTTATCCATGACCATACATTTTGGAGAGAATTAGGGATATTAACCATTAGATGGCTTCATATCCCCCTTCCCTCCAGCATGCTCAGACTCTGTGCGCCAGGGAAAACCAAGAGACAGTGCTGGAAACTTTGTCCTCAGTACTAGCACCACACAGGCAGCTGTGCTTCTTCTGTACAGTGTCCCTCGGATTACCTCATTCTCAGAGACCACCCTTGTTACAGAGCTGAGATTATTTCTTAAAACAAATATAAACCCTTGCCAGGCTAGACTCAAAGTCAGCCTTCTATTGCCCAATGTTCTCAAGCAGTTATTTTGCCATAATAAGCATCTTCCAAGGGACAGCATGTTTCCTAGAGTTTATGGATTGGGTGTTCTCACACACAGAATCCTCAAACTGGAGAAATTTCATTCCAATTTATTTCTGACTGACGGTCACAAAAATAAGACACCTCACAATGTTTTTACATTAAACTCTCATGCGCTTCTCGGACAAGTGCTACTGAGATAGATCTAGAATGTTACTTTTTTTGTTTGTATGTGATGGAGTGGGGGATTTTTACCAAAAATGCAAGATCGTTCTAAGGTGGTCATATTTTGTGACCATAATTGTGTCTAACATTATAAAAATGAGGTTAAAAATTGTAGCAGCCACTTTTCTAGTATCAGTTTTCACCCAAGCCACTTACAACACAACCCACCCTCTTTAGAGAAGATGTACCTGCAGTCTTACACTGACCCTTTTAAAATTATGCAGTGTCTAAATTTTAATGATTCCAAATTCATATGATTAAGCAGTCCAGAGTTCACTAACATCCTTGGAGACAAAGGAGACTTTATTAGTGTTTTCATCACCCACAAACTAAGGGCCTGATCCTTCAATCAGATCCCTGTGCAGAGCCTCACTGAAGTCTAAGGAGCTACCTACACATAAAGAGGTCCTCTCCTCATAGATATGATTGCAAGAATAAGGCCATGGTGTTTATGGTAAGATTAATTTTCCAGCTTTTCCCCATATTTCATACACACTTGTACATTGTGGAAAAACTACCTGCAGCATCTAAACTGACCCTGTGGAGAGTCCAGTGCCCATAAAAGGGATGGTGTATAGTAGGTTTAATCATAAGTAAAGCCAATGAGTACATTAAATATTTGAAAGCATCTGAAAAGTTTGACAAAAAAATACCATATACAGGGGCTCTCCTCCAGCTGGTGGCAACATATTTCTTCTAAACTCTTCTTAGAGAAGAGCAGGAATATTTATGCACTGATTGGTGTCCATTTTACTCTAATACTTACTTTTACAAATTTGCCATGCAGAAGATATGGAGACTGGAAATCATGTTGACAATTGGAATAAGCCATTCCTAGTCCCATCCCTGACCCAAATACAATAGGCCAGGTCTTTCCTGTGTGGAAGAGAGAGAAACAGAAGCAGAGAAACAAGAGATATTTAACATAAAATGAGAAAAGCTACATTAATTTTAATGCTACAATGACAATTTCTTATCAAACATAGTGCTAGTAAGTGCATGTTTTCCAGTAATCTACCACTGTGCATTTTCAGGTTCTGTGTATTCTGAACTCTCCTAAAAAGAATCTAGTTTATAAAATTGCATTAAATGGCATTTAGAGTTTAATGGAAATAAATCCCCTGTATTTAAGGGAGTCACATTAAACTACTCTAGTAATTTCTATCTGCGGATCTCAAAGTACCCTACAAGTACTGATAAACCCTCCGTGCCAGATCCCCAGCTGGTGTAAACTGGCATAGCTCCACTGATTTCAACAGAATTATGCCAATTTACACCAACTGTGGATCCGGTCCATTGTATCTTAGTGTCTTCCAGATCAAATCTATTCATCTTACAAACAGGAGTTTGAACTAGAATCAAAGCCTGTATGTGACTGTGTGTGTGGGAGACACATGCAATCACCACCAATAATAAAAGGATTCTGCAACTGGAATTTAGTTAGCATAATAGAATCCAGCTCTGTGTTGGCTCTACAGCATTAAACAGAAGTTGTGTAAGTTACCGTAAACTCTTTGGGGCAGAGATGGCCTTAAGTGTTTATAGAGAACTGAGCAGGGACCAAAATTCTGACTGTCCCCTTTCAACTCTACCACAACAACAAACGAAGTTGTGTTGTAACTTAATACACACAAACAGCCGGTTTACTGAATACAAAAGTCGTCATTTTTCTGATATCTGCATTTTGAAGATTTGTTCATAAATTAGACCATACTATAAGAAAAAAATTAACAGCAGCAAACAGAACCTGCCAGACTGCCAATTTGCACTCTTAAGCCATTTGCTTCTGTGCTTAGGAAGAGTCTGAAATCAGGAACATCATGTGTTCTGCTTCCTGTGCTCGAGCAGAGGGTAATTCTATTATGAAAAAAATAATTAAAAAAAAAAAGTGAAGAGAGCAGAGATTATCTAGAAAAAGCTTTAAAACCCTTGCAGGAGCAGTCAGGGCTGATGTCCAGACACGTGGCTCATAATTTAGATGCAGGGTCTTCATAATTCCAGAGTTTTGTAAGCAGAAGCCTGACTCCATGCCTAGCCTGAGTTCTGAGATGTTCCATATTCAGTGACCTTGTTTCAGCCCAGTTAGAAGTCGAGATAATTTCACTTCACGTAATGGATGAGTTGGCATAACATACTACCAAAGATTTGCATGCGGCAAAGAATTCTTTTTAAGAGGTGTACCCAAACAAACTAAGATTTTGACACCAAACAGCTGGGACTATAAGGACACTTACTTTTAAAGAAGATAACTGAGAAAACAATTCCTAATCCAAAACCAGCACCTGCAAAGAAAAAATGTCAGCACTGAGGAAGTTAGACAACATGTGCAAATAGAAATCTGCTGCATTCTTTTAATTAATTACTTGCTCGGGCTCAGGAATACCATCCCAATCTTTTAGGTTTCTCCACTCCCAAAGAGCAGGTAGATTATAGGCTTCTCGATTTTGTTGTGATGCTTTAAAGTTAGAGTTAAGCAAATACAGATACATACCTGACAAACCACCCATACATATGCAAGAGACCACCCCAGGACATATTCCCCCACTTATTGTTATAAAGTGAATCCTAGTCCCAGCAAAATCTATGGAAATTGTGTCACCGACTTCAATGGGACCAGAATTTGCTTCATTGTCAGTAGAAGAGAAAGCTCAGGACACGCAGTTCCACCTTGACTGCAAAACCAAAATTAGTTTCCTTTGAGGTTTGTAAATTAATATCTTACTGTATTCTAAGTCCTTCTTACTACTCTAACTACTTCAATATGCATCCTCAAGGCAGTAAACTTAGGATGCTTTCTATTCTATATCTTGCAAAAGAAAGCTCAGGGCTACTTATCTTTTATATTCATAGCATTCATTAGTCAGTGCAGTTAACAGATTGGGAAGGAATGACTCTTCACATCCTAGGCATACTACACACTCAGTTGTAGCAGCTCAGAATTTCTCCATCATCACTTGGGAAATTACTTGGCATGTTTCAGAAAAATGTTTCTGTAACTCAAAGAAAAAAATTCTTTTCCCTGGAAGATGAATATTATGAATTTCATGAAAAGCTAGGGAAGTTGTGTCAGTGGATTTTTGCAATTTGAAGAATCATTAAACAAACTAGCTAAAAATTCAAGTCCAGTTGGAAAGTTCTACCTTTAATTACTTGAGCAAGGCCACTGACTTTAGTGGGGACCGCAAAGGTGTAATAGCAAAATTTGGCCACGTATGCACTCATTTAGAAAATGAGTAAAGTTTCAATCACACTTAGAAGTCAAAAAGAAAGCAATTAGACTTGAATTAGTTTGCTTAAAAAACAAAAAACCCACCATTCTGAAAATTAGTAGATCTCATCATTTACTGTCTGGACCTCGCAGGATTATATTGTACTAAAGAATGGTCCTGCTACATGCATCGCTGAATAAGGACCACCTTGTGCTTTCACTGTGGGTTGGGACTTAAAGCAGCTAAGCAAAACGGCCCTAGGGTCTAGAGTGGACAACCTGAAAAACCGCATACATCTATAGCCTCTTTTGTGCAAGCCGAGTTCCCCTTTTAGTTCTGTTCCACTCCAAGCCAACTTACATTGCCTGCAAAGAAAAAATAAGTAGTGATACCTCCCACTCTTTCATCACTCTTTGCTCCAATAAGCAGCTCTGCACTTCACTGCTTTAGCTAATAATCTGTGAAGCATCACAAGTGCTTTTATTATACAAAAACACTATATTTTAAGAGGTGAGATAATGACTTGGCCTGAACAGAGAAAACTGACCTTTGGTCTCTGAGAACCTAAGTTATCCTGTTATACAGAGAGCTAGAAACAAGAATTGTTTTTGAAAGCTCTTTTCACTTTAATACAGAGTTTCAACAGATCCAATTATGGCAGAGGTAACTACTTTACCAGGGCATTATGGTTATTACAGGGCAGGGTTTCAAAACATGTAACTGCAAGGGAAGAAGTCTGATGACAGCTTGCCAAGTGGTCCTGACATCAAACTCCCAGACATCTTAGCAATTGAACATTTCACAGAAGGCCAGATTTTCACTCTCAACCATTTACAGTTCGCATAGCTTAAAAAAAATCTGAACTCCTCAGAGCTTGTTAGATGCCTGGTCAGACTTTCAACATTTACTGAATTAGGGACACACACACACACACACACACACAACAATACTAGCTAGAATCTTGTGTAAACAGCGCTAACCATTCAGATTGTGCATCACAGAGTTTATATTCCATCTGGGAGATAAATAGTGGGTCACCATTAGCAATGGCTCATTCATGCATTTTCCCCAACTGGAGCTTCTCTTCTGTACCTTTGCAATAGCACAGCTGGTGTTGGCACCAACAGAATGTTTATGCTATTAAGGATAATTACTATCTACAAGAATTCATCAAATGGACAAACTGTTTGGCTTCCTGACCCTGGGCTCCTTCTGACAGTCCTTTTCTACCATATGTGGCTATGCTGTCTTTCTGTTTTGGTTTGATTGCTGGACTATAAAATCTGAATTTGAACAGAAAGCGATTACTTCAAGAAATCAAACAGACAGCACTAGGCGTTGTTTGAACTGTCCAGCTGAGAAGGGTAGTCATGCAGTGATACTGCTTTATACTTCCTGTCCAAGAGGAATTCTCTCTGCCAATCCAAACAGTTAGGTAATCAATGAGAAATGATTTGCAGAAATGACAAATTCTGCAGCAGCCACATGTAATGCCCAAGTAGTTGCTAATGTCACCACATTTTCCATGCTATCAGTCAAAACCACATCCCACTTTGCCACAGCCGGGGCAAACTGGTCAGTTTTGAAGGATGTGATAAGGAGCTATATACTTGGGAGAAACACACAAAGTAACATCAGACATTTCCCCTCACCTTTGGGAGCTTTCCATCTTTGTTGTAACCAGTAGGATTCTCCTCAATTTCCCACCCACCCCCAATCACTGGCCTAAACAGAAACTCAATTCTGTTTTTTAGCTGGCTGGTAAGAAAACTATAGAATGAACATACAAGGGCATTTCCTCTGCAAGTAGAGATAAATACGGGTCAGGAATGGAACCTGCATCTTCCCACACAATACTGCATAACATCACAACCAGGCAGCCAGGCCATAGCAGATATTTTAATACAGAACGGCAAAATATGTTTTGCTACGGACAGGAACATATTCCTACTGCACTAATTGCTTTGGTGGGAATGCAGCAGGCTAAATAGGTGACCTGGGTTAGGAAGGAACCTAGGAGCTCTAGTTATCTGGGCTGCTGAAACTCAAACACCACACAGTGGTGACAAGCCTGAGTGTTTCCAGGAAGGGACAGGAGATCTGCTTTATGACTGACTCCTATGGAATGACATGGTGTCAATCTTTGAGGCTACTTACTTCACCCTATTTCATCTGGAAGAGGAGTAAAATTGCAGGTATGTACTAGAAAATGAGATAAGAGGTTTGGATTAGTTTGTAGATCTAGGGAGAGAGAGGGGTAGGTGAGGGCAGAAGTCTGTTACAGTTAATGTTTTTTATCATCTACATAAGAGGAAAGTTTGACAAATATGAACCCAAAGAGGTAGAATCTTAGTTTTGCTGATCCCTGTTCCCCATCCCAAAGGAATGGGCTAGAAACTACACTGAACTCACAACTGGAGGGAAGTGGTGTGATCAAGAACCATAAAAAGTGTTCAGATAGTCTCCCCACCCACACAAACCACCATTTACGATGAGTCTGCTTTTTCCTGGCTGGTTTTTGCCAGTAAATATTGGTTTTAAACTTAAAACCAAAAGCCTTAGTTACTTTTAAGCTTTTACCCTGCCTGGTTAAGAAACTGTTACTGTGGATAATTTTTCACTCATCATCATCCCACTAGGAAGTAGTTGTGGTTATGTGGTCATTTCCTATGTCTCCAGAAAAAAAAGGGGGGGGCGCGGGGGAGGAGCCATTCTTTCTTGGAAACAAAAGGAAAAGTATGTTTCACTTTAATTCTATATAAAGTTACACTAGAGATAAACAATGGCAGATCCTGCTGATGAGTTTTACAGGTTCGAGTTCTCACATGCTCAATTTCCTTTTAAAAAGGCAACATGTTGCTTCAAAGAGCCTCCCACCTGATCAGAGACACTAACTCTACAGCTGTTTCCAGTAAAGACTGGCACCTCTAGCCAAGCTTTAACTTCATAACAATAAAACATGAAAGGTTTATCTTACAATAAAAACAAAACGAACACGGAAAAAGCTAAGGTCTTGATCTATGCTGGGCAGCTCCCCATGCCCCCCTCCGCCACCTCCTTGCACAACAGGCTCTTTGGAAGAAAACGAACAGGAAAGCGTACAAAGCATTTTTCACCTTCTCTGACAGCTTTAAATGTTTAACTAGAAAAACAGCCTCTTCAGCCCTCTGTCTATCATTTCAGTTTGAACCCATTTATAGTCAATGCCAACAGGAAACATTAAGGCCCTATGTATTTTTTTTAAAAATATACATATATGTTCCTTCCTAACAGTAAAGGATGTTTGCATATAAGCAAATACAGAACTGGAATTAGCTCTCTAAGCCCGGGCTCTGTGCCATTTTTTTTTAAAATACTTTTTGGCTCATGTGCTTTGAGAGAGATCTAACATACACAATTTTACTCAACAGGACATCATAAGAGTGTCTCAGATAAACAAATCTTTAAGGTGTATTATTGAGAAATAAGACTGTCAGTCTATAAATTTACCAGTACTTCTTCAAAACACAGTTACCATGAGTTTTTCTAATCTGCCCAAGCAACAGTCGGCTTAAGCAATTATAAAAACTGACAGCCACACCTACATAGGTTTTTCTTCTTAAAAAGACAGACAGTTTGAGACTAAAGGTGAAAGGATTATATATCAGTGTCCGCTGGCAATTACTGTTATGATGTCACATAAAGGTTTTCCAGTTTCTTAATGCAATTTTCTTTTGTACTTCATTAGACAGCCCTCCCCCCCCACTGCATCTCCCTCTCTTCAGGTTTTATTCTTTTACATCAAGAGATAAGATAGTAAGCAAAATGAAAATTAAGTTGCTGGTAGATAGCTACTTAGTTCTAAGAAAGTAGTGACCAATCTGTACAGGATACACAAAGGCTCTTCCAGCTGCTATACAATACTTGCACAATGGAACAAAAGGATGCTACCCACAGTGCTTTTCAGGCATCCCAGATAAAAGCCTATACAATGGCATAGGCAGGTAGCCGCAACATGAATTAGTTTATTCCACAATCTATTGTGAATAGGCTGCTGGGGCAGAGGGAGAACATCCCTTATCCCCCTCCCCCCTTTCTAAAAAAAGTGGAATAAGAATGGCAGGTTATGGAAATCTGAGGTACACCAACAGATAGGCCAGCACAGCAACAAACAGCATCTTGTCAATACTACCATCAAGGTTTCTATCCAGATTAACATGCACAGACAATTTAGAGGGAAAAAAATGTTGCAGTGGTGTCTCACTCACTAAAGGAAATGCCATGGAAAGAAGCCTAAATCCTCATCAAATCTCCAGCGAGGAATTTATCATTTACAAGGACAAGTGCAAGTAGTCCTTAAGTTCCTGAGAATTTCTTACAAAAATAAGTTTTATATATCAAGGAATTAAGAGCCAGGAAACATTCCCACCTACTGGCGTCGTGTCACAGGGATAAAATAAATGAGTGCATGGTTTAGGACACCAGTTGGCTGAAGTTCCTTTCCACTGGCTGATTGGGCTTTTTTGGCAACATCACAGCTATGTACCAACTCCCCAAGAATGCACAGCTGGGGCCTCATCACTGCACAAATATAGAGGACCAGGAAGTCAGTATATTTGGCTGTATTTCCATCAGAGCAGACCTTCTCCTGTCCAGGCTTTTGAACAGGCTGCACAATCATAGGAATCCAATCTCAGAACTATCCCCCAGTTTTCCCTCTCTCCTTGCAGAACAGTCCCACCCTGCAGCTGTGGGGGTAGAAGTAAAGGCCAAAAAGGATTTCAGTTCTCTCCTCACAACTTCAGCTAGTTAGCTGACCAGATGGAGTTATGAAGGAGGGAAGCATATTCAGAGCTGCTTCCAGACACCTATAGTTGTTTAAACAACTAAACACAAAGCTGATCCCCAAGCCAGAAGGCTGTTCTGCAATTCTGGGAAGGGAGAAGTTGATGCGAGGAGACAAGCTCTGAATTTACAACTTCAACTCCAAACTCCAATGGCTGAATGAAAATGGAGTACAGTCCTGGCTCAGGACAGAGAGTTCTCTCCCTCACATAAAGCAGCATGAGAAGTGAGCCCTTGCTCCCTTGCAGCTAAGTCCTCCATTAGCTGCAGCTTGCGTAAGGGGAGGCAGCACAAATAAAGACATCAGGAAAGAGCAACGCATAGGAGCAACAAGACAATGCAGAGGAACAAAAAATTCCCTCAAGACAGTGCCCCAAAAAAGACCCTTACGAAGAGAGGGGAAATAAAATCACTTAGTTTAGGGTGGGAGTTGTATTTGGAGTTTAGCTATCTATCCAATCAGCTATCACCATTTAGATTGGGGCTAAAAAAGTGCCCCACAATTAAAATTGGAATTTCCAATTTGAAAGTATATTTTGAGAACAATTTTGGGAACAAAACATAAAAACCCCTTGAAGTAAAATACTGAAACTAGAAGCCATCTAAAAGACAGACACAAATTTTTCATTTTGTATAGCAAGACAGCCCAGCTGTAATTTACTCAGTGTTTCTTCTCCAGAGCTGGCTTTGTGAGCACACATTCTATTATACTGAGAAGTGATCTCCCCTCTTAAAGTTCTCACTCTCTCTCCTTGTTTCTTTTGGAAAACTGTTTCACAAAGCAACAAAAAAAGGTGCCCCACTTCTCAAATAAATTATTTATGCTTTCAACAGCTGCACGCTTTGTAATCTAGGCTATGTCTGTAATACAGACCTTACAGCAGCATAGTTGTACTGCTGTAAGGTCTCCTGTGTAGCCACTCCCCTGCCAACATAGCCGTCCACACTGGCACTTTCGTTGTGAAACTTATGTCCATCGGGGGTGTGAAAAATACATCCTGACGGTCAAAATTTTTTACCAACAAAAGTGCTAGTGTAGACAAAGCCCTAGTCACACCAGGATGTGTACTGCTTGATTGTTTGTTAGTATACATGTTGATAGATGAAAACAGCTCACCTGAGAATGCCCGTTATGACTTAATGATTAAACAATAGATGGCGAGGAGGAAAAACCTGCCAAGTGAACTGTGAAGCTACAATGAAAACTGAATTCAATCCAGATGGTTGCATGGGGCAGTCAGTACAGAAATATGGGATGACTCAGTATTCACTTTAGCTGTGTAGGTCACTTTTACTAGATAATTTGACCCTCTACACCCTCAGGTCAATTCCACATAGCAGTAGCTTAGAGTCAAATGTCAAATATTTCTAGCCTCTAACAAGAATGTACCTAACAAGGTTGTTAGACACATGCAACTGTATTTAAGTCAATAGCGTTGCCCATGTATAACTAAGGACAGTGTAATGAAAGCAGTATTTGACAGTCTTTTAATCTGTGCCTTTGCACCTTCATTTTATTCACATGTATCTATGTGTGCATTTCTCTTCTCCACAATGCCATAACATAAGAGGATCTCTATTACTCACCAAGTTAAAAGTCAGTAAGATGGCCTACCTGAGGAATTGAAAGCTTTTGCCCACTTTTTCAAAATGAACGATTTTTTTGTTGGTTAAATTGCCATCTGTTCATCAGAACAAAAGCATGTGGGATCACTAATTATTGGCCTAGGCCTGCTGCTAAAATATACAGCCCATGGGTTGGGCCCAGCACCTGATGTATTTGACAGCCTACATTAACATTCATATTGTCCATTATTAAAGAAAGAAGCTTGGATAAAGTACATTTCTGGCCCTCATGGCAGCAGAGACAGCCTGACGGATGTGATTATATAAAGCAACATACTTTGTATGCTATAATGCTTTAAAATATGAATTCAATTAATTACCAGATGCACTACATGAAAAATTGTGTAACAGGCCCAGTTTTCAGGAAGGCCAATAAAGTTTTACCAGTAACTACCAAATATAATAATCTTATTCATAACCATAGAATAGGATGACACTAGAACAGTGAGATTTTACCCTGAATGTTTAGGAAAACGTCTAACAAAGCAGACAAGATGATGTAAGCCAAGAGAAACCAAATTTCAGCTGCAGCAGAAGCTAAAGTAAAAAAGTGCCTTTTTCTCATAAAAACTTATTATTAAATGAAGATTAGAAGCAAATCATGCTCAGATGTCAAAACAAACAGAATGAGAGAGAAATAATATTACCACTTCAGTCAGGATGTGTTATTTATGAGTTTTTAGGCTGAGGCTTGGTCATGTACAGGCATATGTTGAAATAGTAAAATATTGTTCAAATAATGGATCTCAGTAGAGTCATCTGAAATAGAAATCAAGAAGCCAGCAGCTTATCCAGCATTACTTTTTAGTGACCAATGGATTATAGTATTTAAATCATTTACCTTACTTAATCATTTGAAAATCCTTTATACTACAGTTTCAAAAAGGGACCTTTGCTGTTTTATATGTTCCTGAGAAAATCAACAATAAGAAAGTTTTTCAAACTAGTTCCCTTTTGTCAAAGTGAAGCAAACCTGCCAATCTTTCAATTATTGTCATTCAGAATAAATACACATTATATCAAAGATTTCTAGTTAAAGTTTAATCAACAGTACAGAAGTGGAAGACACTGTATTTACCATCCCATCCTTAGTCACAATAATTGCTCATGACATAGGCCATGTGAACTTCTTCATCTAAGTTTCTAAAAATCCCCTGTAATATGGTTTCAAGCAAGGGCTTTTGCCATTACTTGTTACATTCTAACTGCATTAAGAATTACTATTTATACACCCCATAATTTTCTAATTTCACATTGGAAGTAGCTATGCCATTTTCAGCATATTGACTAAGTGATGTTTCTCAGATAATCAAAGGAATAAATTCAGGTCAACAATCATTTAGAATAGTTTTAAAAGTCACTTAAAACTCTTTATAATTAAATGAAAGAATAAAGATCTAGTTCTCTTTTCACATTTCACTCAATTTGGATAATAAATATTGACTATATAAAGAAATAAAACAAACTAGTGTATTTCTTTTGAGTTTCACTTTGTAATGGTCATCCTGAGGTGATTTGGTTGCAAACCTATTAGAAACAGCAGCTAAAGTTTTGGTCCGTTGAAATCAGTGGCAAAACTCCCATGGACCAGGATTTCACCAAGCATGTTCCAGTGATGTCTTCTTTGTTTCAAACACACAGCACCCACATGTGGCTGCCTGAAGAGCTCAACTGACTGGAGGCAGCACAGATTATGTGGTGCACCTTAATTTCACCTAGCAATAGACTGTTTCCCCATTCTGATGGGGAAAGGGGGAGCATTCATAAACCTTCCCTGAAGACATCTCCATTGCTGAAAGCCAGGAGTAAAAAAAGAATTGAATGGGATGACTAGTGGGGTTAAGAGAGGGAATATAAAAACTTGCAAATTTGGAGAAAAAGCATTAGAAGAAAGAGACTAGAGCATGTGTGTGACTCAGTGTGAGTGGGGGAGTGAAAACTGGTGGCAGGAAAATATAGCATGCCTAAACCAGAAACATAAGTGGGATCATGTAAGCTTACTAATAATCATGACAGGCATTAACATTTTGTTCTCTGAAGACAGAAGCAGTTCAGGTCAGCCAGATCAAAGGCAGAGAGGCTTCCAAAACAGGAGAAAGGGCTCTCAATGTGATGGCACACAGGAGTCAGGAAGTCGATAAAATGGCCTCAATTTTCAAGTAGTTTTGCTGATTTATAAAGGCAGTCATTTTATATTTCTATGGTTACATCAGTAAGTTGAGTTAAAAAAATAAATATGATGTTAGAGTTGTCAATGCACTTATACTGCAAGGAACTATCAACCACTGCCAATTAAATTTGCAAAGAAGTGAAAGCCATGACATACATTTTCTCTGATACAGTCAACTATGCCTAGAAGAAACCTGCTTCAGGGTTTTGCACTGATTATTTCACTGGGTATAAAGAACAATCATGATATAGCTTTGAAAGCACTTAGCATGGACTGGCAGGCTACATTTAAATTAGATCCATCAAAGTAAGTTAGACACTTGGATTTTAGAATAGGTCTGTTTTCGTAGTACATCACTGAAGAAGATAAAGGGCAGTACTATTTTTGGTTCACATGTTAGGTGAATTATTTGTTTATTGCATGTTCTTTTCATTGTAATTTCTCAAATACCCCAACAGAGAAGGCTTAACACATCAGTTACGAAGTATTGACCAAACCAAGTCACCCTCCTCTGCCTGCAAAAAGTTTACTAGTATTTTACTCTGTGTAGAACCTGTCTTTCTGTGCATGATCTGGCTGTCCATAAATTTAACCACCTAAAAACACTCCAAAATAAACTTTTAAATTGTGCTTATGCATTTTAAAAAGTCAGACCTGCAAAATTCTATTTTCCCTTCTCCCCTCCATACACAAACACATTTCAAAAGACTTTTTCCTTGATAAGCAGGAAAATCTCTTCATCCTTCCCCCATAGTAAGTGTAGGCAAGTGGAATTTGTGCCTCGGCTGGTAAATATTCTTGACATTCTGCAGATGTGGGTGAAGGCAACCCAGATGATGACATGATTTGACCAGCCAAAGTAAACCAGACCTAACTAAACTGTAACTAGATTTAAAGGTGGGGGAGGAAAAGAAGCATCTTAATCTAGGACTGGGTCTACCCTGATGGTGGCAAATTCGCTGCTGTCAGATCGATTGCTCTGGATCGACTGAGTGGTCTGTGTAGACCCGCTCAGTCTATCCAGCAAGCGATGCAGGAAAGCCACCTCGGTAAGTGCAAAGGGAACGCTGCCGCCGAATCACAAAGGTAAGTGTAGACTGGGCCTTAGTCTCTACCTTAGCTCATCCCAGTGGCTGGCAAAAACACATTATAATCCATTTCAGCCACAACTGAGTTTAAAACCACAAAATCATGGTTCTACAGCCCTGTGCAGACATGTCTAAAGTTTTACAGCATCCTTACCTCTCAAATAAACCACTGTTTAAACTGGAAATGAAAATGTTCTAATCTGATGGAAAAACAAAAAGCTTAAACGAGCAGAAACAGTAAATTATGCGATGCAGACAGAGTAGCAACCCAAAAAGTCAAAACTGAAGTATTGAAGTACAAGAGATATGTATAAATATATATTATAGACAGTTTACTTGGAATCCTTCCAGGAACTGAATCTCAAAGTAAAACAATATAGCATAATTGCAAATAAACAGGCTCAAACAACTGTAGAGGAAAGCATGACAAACTAACAGAAGACTGACTGTGCAGGCCCCCAGCCATAAATCAAAAGTTTACCTTCACTAATAAAGACACATCAACAGTCATGGCTGGCTTCCTCCCCATTCCAATGTATGAAAACTGCATCCTATGTTCAGTACACTACTGTTCAAAGACTGACATTTGCGGCTTGCTGTGACAACAGAACCTGGAAAGCTATCCAACAAGCAAGACTTCAGTAGATCAGTTTTCCTTTATTTGAATTATGACAAATGGAAAAACTATACAGAGCTACTCAAAATATTTGTTTTTCCCTTAACCATCACTTAGAAAAATATCTCTCGCAATAAAACAAAATATTTGTGTAGATTTCACAATTAATGGACACTAACCTTATCGTAAGCATACACTCCCCATCTAAGTTTGCATCATCATACTGTCAGATTTGAAGCCATCGGCTACCAAAAGGAAACTAAGAAAACTATTGATAGCCTACCATTAACTAACGGTCTCCCATATAGTTTATCAAATTATTCATTTGATTTCTCTTTTAATCAAACTCCTCCCCCCCAAAAACTAGTCATCCAGCATTTTTAATAAGTGAATTTAGTGCACACAGACATACCAAAGGAAAAAAAAAATGTTTCCCATCCTGACAGCCCTAGTTTGAAATCTTCTATTGACAAAATATGGGTAACCACAATGCAATCCCATTTAGTCGCCATGTCCATCCAGGCCCTGGTAGGTCTGCTTTCTCATACTTCTAACAAGTATGTCAACTATGGTGATAATTTGTGAATTTAGCACCTGGCCAGTAAGTACTGGCCTAAGACCATCAACTCATTTCACACAGAACAGCCATCACTACTTTCAGTGATCATCAACTAAGCTAGATGGCTCACGTACTATAAATGCCTATGCTTTTACAGTTCATATTATAGCATTAATATTTACCAATACATTTTAATATTGTATTACTACCATACCAACTTTAATGCAAAAATCTCAGAGTGGCTTAAACACATCAATCCCCTCATTCCCAAAAGGGTGCAATCAGCATTAAGACTTTACTTTTCATTTCTTCTCCACCAACTTTCAGAGGAGGTTATAGGAAAATATTTTGTGTCAGTTTCTTTTGACCACCCATCCACACAGTGGCAACAAGTATAATCTTTAGTGGAGAAAAAACACATCCTAAAGTTACACATTTAAGCTTTTGTTTTTCTCTCTCCAGTCTTCTTGCCATATGATAATTTTTTCCCCAAAATTGGTTTTATAGACCTATTTATTTAATTATGGGATCTATTTAAGTCAGTCATTCATCTTATGTACCCTGACTAATAGTAAGCCACTAGAGCAGCTGCAGCAGCAATGAATATGTTTCCCTATACCTGAGATGATAGCAATGGCTAAAGAGCAGACTGGAAGTGGAGACATTTCTGCTGAACAGACTGCAACAGGCCTATTTTCCAAAAGTAGAATTTTGATAAATGGAGTGAAGTTAGTGGAGCTTGTAAGAAAGCTACACAATTAAATGATTGTGAAATAATCATTTTATTATATATTCAGTGTACAAGTACTGCATTGCTTATTAAGGAACATTCATTTTTTAAACAGACAGTATGCTGAATATCAATTTTCTGAAAGATATTCCTTTAGAATTTTTAGACTTTAAATCAGCTACAGTTCATAGTTCTGAGAGACTAACAAGTTTTACATCAATTCTAGTCAAATCTCTCTCTCTGATATCACAATCATAAAATGTCACTTTTCTACAACTTACTGGAGATTCCCCAAAACAAACCTTTGTCAAACATTCTTTGGATTACAGAAATTCATTTAATCCCTTAAATAGTGTATATTAATTAAAAAAGCAACACTTATTTTAATCAGTGAAAGCCCTAGCAAGACAAAGACTATTTGTTAATTTTATTCTCACACACAACTGAAGACCAAGAACACATCAATCCTGAATACTTCTAGCTCTGTTTTAATTTCCCGTAATACGGTTTTGGCACTATGTCACAAACACATATACTAATTGACAATCTAACAGAGCCAAGATTAGACTTCATTTGTTCAGACAGAAAAAAGCATCCTTCCATTTTATATTTCTTCCATGTACAGCATTGAGCACTCTTGTTACAACTACTTAGTTGTCAAGCTGTATTGACAACAATTTGGACAATGGTTGAAAAAAGAAATGGTAAGAATTCTAGGAAATAAACTGCAGAAATAACATGGAATAAAGATAGGCTACAGATAGCAAATTTTATCATATATAGTATAAAGGTTAAATGCAGATGAAATCATAATAAAAACCTGCACATTAATCTGGTTTTTAACCATTATTTCAGAAGGCACCTTGGGTCTACTGAACTAAATATAAGCCTAGAATGCCTAAGTTATATTTCCAGGGCTGTCACTGATTTGCTGTGGCACCTGAAGCAACATTTTCTGTGCAGTTCCCTTTCTGCCTCCAGTTTATAAAATGAAGATAATACTTCCCCACCTGAGAGGTGTGTTTGAAGTGGTAAGACCCCATCTTGCAAGATGCAGTACACTCGCCATAACAATTTCAAGAGAAGTAGTGGGTAAGTACTTAGTAAGTTGCAGGATCAGAGCTTAATGTGCATACATGGCTTTGAAATTGCAAAGTGCTTAACTTTAAGCATGTGAGTAGTCTCATCCATTTTAATGACAGCACTCAGACATGCTTAAAGCTAACAACATGCATGTTTGAAGGATCAGGCCTTCAAAGACTCAATAAAATACATGTTTATCAAGATAATTCCATATTTATCATCAGACTTATCCTTCTAAATCAGATAATCCTTTTAAAAGGAGAAAGTTATAATTGAGAAGCCATGACCAGACAACAAAATTAATGAGGTAGAAAGAATCAGGGAAGTGGGGAAAGGCTGTTTTACAGATCTTTGAAGAGATTTTTTTGTGCAGCACTCTGACAATTGTACTGTTAATGCCACCAAAGTGAGCAAATTAAGTGTTTCCAAAACTACAGAAGTGCGTGTGTGTGTAAGTAGAAATTGGCTATATAATTCCTTAAATCCCCAGTTCAGCAAGATATTTACATACACACCTAACTTTAAGTACTAGTTCTAGTCACTTCAAGGCAAACTGATACCTGAAAGTATAGTCCCACCCGGTATAAAATCTGGTCCCCAATAAAGTAAAGGGCAAAACTCCTGTTGACTTTGGTGGGGCCAGGATTTCACCTGAGCTGGGAGGTCAATGATGTATGAATCCATGGCAATGTTTGTCTTGGGTAATATGATCAAAAACAGGGTCATCTTGGAAAGTTCACATTTTGAATCAGGAAGTTTTCACAGCAATTCAATCTTTTTACCAAAAAAAAAAAACAAAAAAAAAAACCCACCTTCTTCAAAATAGTATCACAATTAAAAGTGGAATCAAAATTTACTTTAAAATAATCCTCTTCACTTATTTGTTGAAGAATCTCCTATATTTATTATCTGTCTGTTACAACAATGCAGCCCCCCCATCTCTAGGTTTACTTAGAAGTCTTCTCATCACAGCCCGTGAGACACAGACTTCCTCTCTACTGATCTTATGTGGACAATTAGATTTAATGAAAAGATATAACCATATAAAGCAAATTTGTATAAGCCTTCACAAAATGATTGGCAGGAGATGGAATTTATGTTGTATTGTATTCTTGTATTTTTATCAATAACTGTAGTCTCATGCACAGAGAAATTATTATAGGAGGAACTGGTAGTGACCTCTATTTAGATTGCCTAATACCTGCCATTTTTATAAATAAAACCACCACTGAGCGTCCTGTAGCACTTTAAAGACTAACCAATTTAATTTCTGCAGGTATAAGCTTTCGTGGGCTGCAACCCACTTCGTCGGATGCCAAAAGCTTAGGCCTGCAGAAATTAAATGTGTTAGTCTTTAAAGTGCTACAGGACTCTCACTTTTTTTGCTGTATACAGACTAACATGGCTACCCCTCTGGAACTTTTCTCCATTATAAAAGATTCTTTCAGGCTTTCTTTGAGGAAACATAATAGCAGCAACACATACGATCCTGGGAATCTTGGAAGTAGGTAGTCTCTCCAGGAGGTTGGGGGGAGTACAGAACCAGGCTTCCCCACAACAGATAATGTGGCTCAAGTTGGCCATTCCCCTCTCCTCTCCCCAACACTTCTTGGGGTACCAAATGGGGAAGGTGCCCCCCACACCTCCTGAAGTGGCAGGGAGGAGGGAAAGAGATACAAGCTGGATCAGGCTCTCCCATGGCCACACCCTAAACCCAGCACATGGCCCCAGAGAGCCACTTCCCTCACCTAGGATAACAGCCTTCTGCTGCAGCCAGTTAATAGTTAGCCTTGTAACTCAAGCTGTGCTGAAGGCTCAGAGTTCAAACCCTACCAGTGATGTACAGGGAATGAAGCAGTTGTTATAAATTGTTTTTTCCTGTCTATACAGTAGGAAGATACATGCATAAAACCTCCTGTTCTCAACTGTGCACATTAAATAATAATTTAATGTATTTTATATGTTAACAGCTATAAGACGACCTATTAACAGTATCTGGACCAAAAAATGCTTTTGAGTCTCAGTCTAAACATTGAAATAATTAACCATGTAAAGTGTTACATTTGATAGCATCTATGAGATTATTGAGGTAGACCATTACTTTGATTTTGCTGTTTCAGAATAATACCTGTGACTCTGTGTAGTAAGATCCAGCTATTAGACTAAAAGATGTTCAGGGAATGTACAACACAAAATACAGTCCTGCACCATATACATTGTTGGGTCAAAACTAACAGCACATGAGGGAGTATCAAAATTTTGTTTTAAAAAGTTATGTTTTATGTGTATGCTGACAGAAGTACATTAGCAGAATTTAAAAGGTGTTTCCCCATCCTGTGTGAAATTAGCAAAGTCAGGATCTATGGCAAAGCAGGGTCTTATGGAGCCTAAATAGGACCAACCTACGGTATAATCATCTTTTTGGATCTTGTGCTCAGTAGGAATGGAGAGTCTCATGTCTTTCACAGACAAGATGGTCTTAAAAAGAAACTCACCAGGAGGTCAACATCAGGTATGAGTGTTTGAATCAATAGGAGAAGGGCAGGAAATAAAAAGACAGACACAAGGCAGGTATACAGCTGGCACAGGAAGAACCATTCTCCTCTGGGGATCCACGTGAAACCTTGTCGCTGTCTCACTTCGCTCTCTTGCTTGTAATCAGAATTTCACCAAGGTCACCTTCCCAGCTAACCCCCTTCACGCCCACATTTGGCACTCATGCTTGTGATGCTGTAATAAAAGTATCAACCCAAGAAACACCGGGGTGTGGGGGGGGGTGTTGGAGAACACTGTGACTACCTACAGGTAGTCAAAAAGGCGAGCACCTGCTGCTGTTCCACGGCCTGCAGTTCTGAGCCGTGCCCTACCCTGCATGTCACAATCAGAGCAGGAAGCGGGGTCTCAGCCGCCTAAAGCCTGGGTCGGTCAGTCAGGCTCTCTCCAGAGCCAGGGGCCGGGGCCTGCTCCACAGACCGGTCCAGGGGTGCGCCCTCCTCTCTCCACTGACCGTCCAGGGGCCAGCTTGGCCCCCACAGACCCAACCAGATCCCGGGGTCCCACCCCCCCGGCCTAACTCAGGGCCCCACGTGGGTACCTCGGCCTCCCCATCGCCCGGGGCGGACCGCGCCGGCTCCCCCTTACCCAGCTTGATGGCCGAGTCGGCCAGACACCGGTCCCACTTCCTGCCCAACTCGCTCTCCGACGCCATCTTGTCCCGCCCCCTCGCAACAGCCGCGGCGCTCACCGAGCGCTCGCTCTCCCGCCCCCACCTCCGACGCTTTGGGGCCGGGCAAGCATCGCGAGAGCGGCTAGCAGCCGGGCCGCAAATCTCGCGAGAACGTGGCGCTCTCTGCAGAGCCCGCTGTGGTTGCCACGGTTACCGCGGCTAAGCAGGCCCTGGCTCCATTGTGGGCTTGACCTTGGGAGCAGGCCTGGGGCTGAGCTGCTGCTCCTGCAGACCCGCCTTCCCCATCCCATGATAACGAGGCAGGTCTCTATGCCTCGTCCAGCCGTGGGGCCTGGTCTATTCAGCCACCCCCAACCTCCTGTAGGGTCCAGGCTGTCCCGTGAGCCCTTTCCTCCCACAGGCAGGGTGACCAGATATCCCAATTTTATAGGGACAGTCCCAATATTTGTCCTATATAGATGTGTATTACCACCCCACCCCTGTCCTGATGTTTCACACTTGCTATCTGGTCACCCTACCTGTGGGGTCAGGTATATCCTGCATGACCCCTCCACCCTATAAGAGGGGTCA
This sequence comes from Mesoclemmys tuberculata, assembly GCA_007922155.1. Lineage (NCBI taxonomy): Eukaryota > Metazoa > Chordata > Testudines > Chelidae > Mesoclemmys > Mesoclemmys tuberculata. The sequence goes on from ML675630.1 coordinate 10,161,550, forward strand.
GTGTTTCCCACAGACCCGTCTCCTCTTAGGGTCCAGTATGTCTCTGGGACCCCCTTTCGCCCAGGAGAACCTGGTACATCCTGTAGGACAATCACCCCTCATATGGCCTTCCCAATACATGGCACAGACATGCAGATAAGGGCTGTTGCCTATCCCTCTCCCTCAGGTTACACTGTGGGGGGCATCCTGGTTTGAACAGAGTGGAATAGATCTTGCATCCTGCTCACAGGACACAAAGCAAGAGATGGGGAGTGAGAGTGCGTGAGGATGGGGTAAACCCCAGAGAGAGAATGCGTGATTCCTACAGCTAGGTCAAGCATGGGGACATCAGTATGACAGTACAGAATTGTTGGAGGTGAGAGGGAAAATGTCACTGGAGCTCTTCACTGACACAAAGTAGTCTGCCCCCGTGGTTCAAATCACAGGATCTGGGGCTTAAGCACAAAACTGCTCAAGCATGGTTGTTCCTATAGAAAGTTTTTAATGTGAACAGGGATTTTTTTCCCCAGAGATGAAGTTGGAAACCCATGGAATGATGGGACAGAAAAAACTGTATCATGGGATGTTGAGCCCACACCCACCATGCACTGCCTTCCCACAACTCCTAGCTGCACAAGGTAGCAAGTTGCACAGTGGGATAGCAACCCACAGTGCACTACTCTCACTGTCAATGCTAGAGCACCACCTGTGGATGTGCTCTGCTGACAGAAGGAGCTTTGTGTGAACATGCACAAATGATGTCATTATTGCAGTTTATGTTCATCTGCATAACTTTCATCAATTTAACTGTGTTGTGTACACAAAGCCTAAGTCTCAGGTGTGAATTTTTCACACCATTGAGTGGTGTAGCTAGGTTAACCTAAGTTTTAGGTATAGACGAGTCCTAAATTTCTGCTTCTGAATATGCATGCTGTTGCCTCCCTCTAGGTGTCTAGACACCTATGACCTGCCTAAGCCACAGACCATTTCACAAACTAGGGGAAGATAGGTGTTGTCCACCTAAGTCATGAGCAGAACCTGATCTGATATTTGGTCCACTGTGGATAAATACTTAAATAGTCATTGAGCCAGCGAAAGAAAGTGAGAATGACTGTAGTCCAGTGGTAAGGGGCACTTAAGAGGCAGAAGTCCCAGGGACTAATCCCCCTAGTCTAATCACCCTTTCATTTTTTATCCACAGTGAAACACTTTCAATTGTGGGAGTCCTCTAGCCCATACTTGAGTAGTTAGAGTACTCTCCTGATAGAAGGCTGCTGTTCAAATCCTTCCTCTCCCTCTGACAGAGAGATGGGGAATTAAACCTGGGTCTCCTACATCCCAGGTGAGTGTGCTATTGGCACAGACCCACACTATGCCCCGAGTTTTGGAACAGTCTCTTGGAGGAACCCCTTCAATGTGTCAGACCCCTAACGGTTCTGACTGTTCCTTCAGAGTAGGCCACCCATCCTTACCACCTCCTAAAACTGAATCTCTGGGGTTTCAGCACTCCTGCTTCATACCATGAGCTCTGTTCAGCAAATCTAACTGAGATAGACTTGTACATCCTTCAGGGATTAATGCACCTCACCAAGTGGGTATAGTGACACTAACTCAGGCAGTGTTGTCAAAACAGTAGGGTTTATTAGTCAACTAGAACAGAGCATAAAACGTCCTTAGATTAGCACAGAGAAATAAAGATTAAAGCATACTCCGTTATGGCTAGCTCAGAGCCCCAGCCATGCTGTGGTGAAACTCCATTTTTAGGCTATGTCTATCTCTCTCAGTTTGACCTCCTTAGTCAGTTTCCAGGTGAGAAAGCCCATAGCTTCCTCCAGAAGTCTACACTTTATCCCCCCACCTAATGCCTTTCAGTCTTTTATCCTTGAACTGGGATCTTTGCTTAGTTTTCCTGCAGAAAGGCAGGGAAATCCATCTGTTCCTGCATCATGGGTTGTGAGGTGTCAATATCCTGGTGATTGAGTTGTCCATTGTCTTCTCAGATTTTCCACTGATATAGGGTTGGACTTGGCCATTCCTTATTAGTGACCCATTCAAGCTCAAACAGCTAGACAACAACCCACTCACCCATGTCTCTTAGCCTGCCCTGAGAGCAAACTTAGTCCTTTTCCCTACCACAGAATAGCCATGCAAAATATAGAAGAAACTGAAGCACACAGTGTTCATAAAAATATTACAGAAAATGCCACCTTGTCACATCTACCCAGTGGGCTAAAAGTTATAAGGTGGGCACCACCACCTCTTTTGGCTGTTTTTGTGTGGAGTGAGGCAGGGGAGAAACAACTTTGTCACCTACCTGCCTGACTCCAGGAGACAGGTTCCCATTCACAGATCTCTACTACAGCTGGTGCCTCCTGTAGCCCAGACTTAGGTACCTATCTCTGAGAGAGGGTGGGGTTTATCACACACCCCTCTCATCAGCATCTCCCATTGGCTAGTTTAGGTGGCTCCTCGCCTAACATGCTGACTTTTGGGGACTACATTGTAAGTCACCTGTCTCTCTCTATTCAATGTAGAGAGCCTAGATACCTAACTCAGACTTTTTGAATCACAGTGTTCTTCCAGTAATTTTCTAGGTGCTGAAAAGTTAGGTGCCATGATACTGAGCATTGCAACACACAAGTCCCTTATTGGATCCAAACCTTAATAAATTAGACCTCTCATAGGGAGATTGTACTTTAATTATTTTGGCCTGTGAGTGACTTATTGCAAGAATCACGAGGTTGCTGAGGGTGGAGCACCTGCAGGGTCATGCTATGCCTAAAGGGGCTGTCCTCTAGGACAGCACTCTGCTACAGGATTTATTTTTCTGGTTCATCAAATCCAGTTTATATTCATCATAATTTTTATTTTGGACTGGATCCAGGAAGATGGACCTTCTAGAAATTAAATCAAATAAACAAAACAAAAGAACAAGTCCATTAATAGAACACAAAAATATCCCTGGTGGGTATGCCATAATTTTACAGGGGTTTCTGTTGTTGCTTGTGAAATTGTCCTCATGGTGTAAAAGTTTTAAATCTAAAACAAGAATGGGAGATTTTGCTATATTTAGTTTATTTAACCCCCTTGAAAAATTGCTGAACCATCCCTTTTAACAATGATTTTATTTCATAAATATTCTAAGCACATTTTTTTTTTTTGCCTTTGAAATGCACTAGATTCCCACAAATTGCAGTCAGTTTAAAGAAATGTCCAGGAGGAGGGTATCCCAGTCCCCTTATATGAGAATTTTTTCTTCACCTGCTGCAAATTTACTCATCAAACAACATTGCCTTATACTTATTATCCAAAATAGAGATGTGTACTGTTACTTGTGAAAATACCAGTAGGTTCTGGCAGTTCTTTTCCCACCTGAATAAAGATGTGTTTTCTAAAACCACCTTTCCAGTGGTAAATCCCAATGTGCCAACTCCACCCTCTGTTTCTAAGCGCCATCAGCTCTGGAAAGCATCAGGAAAGAGGAGATGCTTGGAGCCTCCAAATGCCATTTTTTCCCCTCTCAAATCAAATTCCAGAAATCAATATTTAAAAATAACCATGAAATGCAATCTTCTTGGCAAAAACAAATGCTAGGCACAGGCCACTGTGCAGTCTCACTTCACACTTACTCATTTTCAGATGTTGTAGGCTTACTGTAAAACTGTTTCTTTGGGTGTGGAGGAAGAGGCATTGAGCATTTGGATTATGAATGAGGTGCACTTTATAAAGGGTCAGATTGCTGTATAATGGGTCTCAATGTATATGCCAGCCTTGCATTGGGAACTTGGTGTACAAAACTCCTTCTTAGGACATGGAATTGTTCAGTGTAATTCTTTCGCATGTCCAGCTTCCTTTAGAGAATTGCATCTGCTTCTTTTGAATACTGGAGTTGCTGAGTGATCAGAGAGGGCACTGGAAAAGTTTATTCATTAACAATCTAAAAAACATTCTCCACCTCTTGGGAGAAATTAATGTAGAAGGAAATATGTCCAAAGGCAGACTTTTCTCTCCATTGCCCTAGTTACTTGACAAGTAGACCCTTTCAATGCAATATGTACTACTTACTATCATATGAATCCAGAGTGCTGTTTAGAATACGCTGTTTGAAAAACCTCTTTTGTATGTTACAGTTTAATGTGTCCTTGTTCCCTGCCTTTTAGCCTATTTTGTAAGCAGAATATATAAATATGTAAAAAAATAGAGGAGGTTTGAGGGCAGGCAAAAGCCAAAAAGCTTTTCAAAATCCATGTCTGCCTTTAAGTTAGCACTTACCCCACAGAGGGCCAAATCTAGCAGACTCAGGCATCAGTTCAGAAATTTACTTAAGCATATGCTTAACTTTAATCATGTGTTAAATCAACGGGACTACTCACATGTCAGCAAGCTAAAGAAGTATGGGTTGGATGAATGGACTACAAGGTGAATAAAAAGCTGGGTAGATCATCAGGCTCAATGAATAGTGATCAATAACTCAAAGTTTAACTGGAAGCTGGTATCAAGTGGAGTGCCCCAGGGCTTAGTCCTGGGGCTAGTTTTGTTCAACATCTTCATTAATGATCTGGATGACTGCACGCTCAGCAAGTTCATGGATGACACTAAGCTGGGAGGACTGGTAGATACGCTGGAGGATAGGGATAGAATACAGAATGACCTAGACAAATTGGGAGGATTTGGCCAAAAGAAATCTGATGAGGTTCAACAAGGACAAGTGCAGAGTCCTGCACTTAAGATGGAAGAATCCCATACACTGCTATAGACTGTGGACTGACTGGCTAAGCAGCAGTTCTGCAGAAAAGGACCTAGGGGTTACAGTGGACAAGAAGCTGGATATGAGTCAACAGTGTGCCTTTGTTGCCAAGAAGGCTAACAGCATAATGGGATGCATTAGTAAGAGCATTACCAGCAGATCGAGGGAAGTGATAATTCCCCTCTGTTCAGCATTGGTGAGGCCACATCTGAAGTACTGTATCCACTTGTGGCCCCCCTGCTACAGAAAGGATGTGGACAAATTGGAGAGAGTCCAGTAGAGGGCAATGAAAATGATTAGGGGCCTATGGAACCTGACTTATGAGGAGAGGTCAAGGGAACTGGGCTTATTTAGTCTGCAGAGAAGAGTGAGGGGGGATTTGATCGCAGCCTTCAACTACCTGAAGGGGTTCCAAAGAGCATGGAGCTAGTGGGCAGCTGACAGAACAAGGAGCAAGTGTCTCAAGTTGCAGTGGGGGAGATCAAGGTTAGATATTAGGGAAAACTTTTTCACTAGGAGGATGGGGAAGCACTGGAATGAGTCACCTAGGGAGGTTGTGGAAACTCCATCCTTAGAAGTTTTAAGGCCTGGCTTGACAAAGCCCTGGCTGGGATGGTTTAGTTGGGGTTGGTCGTGCTTTGAGCAGGTGGTTGGACTAGATGACCTCCTGAGGTCCCTTCCAGCCCTACTCTTCTATGATACTACGCTTATAGTTGGGCATGTGTTTAAGTAACTTCTGATTAGTTCCCACAATGCATAAGTGCTCACCAGAGCAGCACAGAGAATCCAAGGCCAGAAGTGGGGGTGTGGGATACAATGTATCTACAATGATTCTTTAGTAAGGCCACTTTGCTGGCCCTCTGTCAGAGGAGTCATGGAGAGTAGGTCCCAGGCTTTGTGGGCTTGGCCCGTACATTTACATGCATATGTCTTTTATCTCAGTCATGGACCCTTATGCATAACCCAAACAAACATTATTCCTCTAAGGGATTCAAAGGACACTTCACAGACAAAATATAGGTGCTGTTTTATCAGCTCTTGCTTGGGTGATTATTTTCCTTTTAAAACACTGGTGTATTTTTTAAAAACTATTTAAACTATCTCCTACTTTTGTTACATTGGGTGGTTTATTCAAACACTTTCTGGTTTAGAAATTCCAAGCAAATTTCCTTAACACCTGATTCTTCCATAGGATGAGTGTATGACCCCTTGTTCTTGTATTTGGCACTGTTTCAAAGAGCATCTCTCTTTAGCATCTCTCCTGTCTATTCCCTTTAGCATTGTATTGACCAACACCTAGTCTGCTTTTAATCTCCTCTTTTCCAAATAATGCAGATTTAATTTCTCTTATATTTTTTAAATAACATGAATCACCTCCCAAATGCAGATTATTTTTGCCAAAATCAGAAGTAATCTGCATAGGACAGGAGTGTAAGAGGTATATGTTTTACATGGTTCACACACTGTCATCACCAGGCCACACCCCTCTAGGTCTCTAGTCACAGAACAATCTCTGCATGAGTTTAGGGGGAATCAGAATTGGGGCAGAACAATTCTATTCCACACTTCCCACCATGGTTGAGGATTTTCACACATGCTTCATGTGCAGCCAGAAGCCAAAACATAACTAAGCATTAGTCAGCAAATACAAATGCTTATTTTTCAGTTTTCGTTACAAACTCATATACAAATAAAACAGTAATCTACCTTGACCAAAGCTTTTTCTCCAAAATGGGAGAAGTGCTAGATACTTCACTATTCATTTTACATGGAAGTTTCTTAGATATTACAATGATGGGCAGCAGTATAAAACTCTAACGTAGGTAGGTAATAGATAAAGCAGCCTTGCAAAATTCTGTTTTCTCACTCACCAAAAAATAACTTTTTTGGCGAATGAATAAAATGTCATTCAATTTTTTTCATTATCATCACCTTCAAGGTAATGGGCAAATAGATTTTATGCCTGGACTAATACATTTTCACAACAATTTTGCAAGGCTGCCATAACGTAATCTTCAGCAACATGCTGTATTAATAGTTATAGTTCTCAGGTAAGACTGAATGAAGTGGAACTTTGGAAAATGGAACAACTTATAGAATAGCTGGTCATTTATTCTGCTGAAAGCTGCCTGTGCAGTGATTGTGAAGTTTGCCCCCAAACACTCAGCTGGAAATGGCATTTGTGTGGAAAGACTGATTAGAGTGTTTGCAAACTCACATGTTCAAAGATACAACTCTCCCTCTGGTATCTAAGCACCAGTATGATGCTTCTGACTTTATTTGAGCTGTACTATGCTGCGATAGCTTTTGTGGTCTGTTTTGTAGTAAAAATAAAACCATGTTGATTGAGTTTTCCTAACAAATAAGACTACAAATGGACACAATTTTTCAGTTCTATAAATTAATCTTTTCCATTGCTCCACATCAGTGGCTCATTCCATACACATTCTGACCAGTGAACCATGACTACTGTGTTCAAAAAGAATCCAGGCCTCTGTGATTCTGTTGGCTGGTAGACTAGTAAGTTCCTAAGAAAGTGCAATGTGTCAAGGAAAAAGGAAGCGAATGGAAAGTTTTGTTTCTCTCTGGTACATTTAATCAGCCTCTCCTTGATTCTTTTTTAATGACAAGGTTCATGCAGTGAGCAAGTCTGTGAAAAGTTCTTTGAGAACTAACCTCACTTAGGCTAAGGCTACTTCTGAAATGCCTAGCGTTTAACGCTCTGTGCTTAAGCACGAGAGTAATAGGTAACAAAGGCATAATATAGGAGCTGATCTTGAGCTGAATTGAGTTGAATCATTCAAACTGGTGCGTACACTATCCCCTTGGGGATAGCAAACCTGGTATTTCTGTGAGTATTCAGTGGATTAAGGGCTGAATACTACAGAGGAATGCTTCAAAGGGGCTTGGGGACTGAGGTCCACCTACTGTTAACTTGCAAGGCAAAATTAAGGGTGACATCATCCAGAGGAGATTGTTTGGGTAGCAAAACAGACTGGAGGTGTCAGGGAGCTGACACCTAGTTAAGTGCAAATGAGTCTCTCTTGCTGTAGGCAAGGGGGTAGCAAGGTGACTCACAGGCCTGGGCACCCTGAGAAGTCTCACAAGCATATCTGCATGGGTGCTGATGGAGTGAAAAATATCATTCTGGAGTCTGCTCTTAACATATTTTGCAGGAAGAAAAAAGCCTCAAGCCTGATACCTTCTGGACAGGGTATTGGTTTTTATTAAAAGTGGAATTTTGAGTTACTGTTATCCCGGGCTCCTCAAATCCAAAGCTCTCAGTAATTTTACTTTCTGCGGGGTGGTATCAGGAAATAAACCTCCATCTGCTATGTGGTTGGTATAAATCGCACAGAATCAAGTGCTTTCACGTAAAGCCTTCACTTTATTAGTCTCCAGCACTCTCAGAAGAATGCCTTTACTCAACGTCGCTGCTTTATTTAGTTTCAAGCACATACAAACACAACAGGTTATAGAGCACCCCAAACGAATAGTTACCCCACAAGTCCGGAGCAGTCTTTGGGTGATTCAGCAGCAGATTTCCAGTGACCAGCCTTTTTATCTGCTGCTGGAAATCTTTCCCACGTGTCCACAACAGTATCCGCTTGACCCAGACCCACAATTCTCCTCTTATACTCAAAGATTACAGAGACATGTCAATAAAAAAATGTTACATAGCTGACCAAACAAAATCAATCACTGGGCAGAAAGAAGGTGTTACAGAAACATGTCACTAAAAAACGTTGTTAAGCAAGCAGTTTCGAGTCATTAGTCTGACTGTATATTTCCTCATAAAGACTGTCCTAAAATATATCCACTTCCTGTTTTTCACAGAGGCCTAGCCCACCATCAGGGAGCATACAGAGTCAGTCCTACTTCTTGTGATTGCTCCCCCTCCCTCCTGGCTTTGCCTTAGTGATGCTAAGTTCCTACAGAGGCCTACTCATTGCAATAAGCAAAAATAACTGATACTCCATCCGAATAACTGGCAGTGGCTTGAATACCTGGCTGGTTGCTCAAAACGTCCCTCTTCACTCACCAGCAACTCCAGAGAATAGGAAACCTGTTAAAAGAACATGCTTAGCATTCCACATGTACCTCCAGAATTACTGTTTCAGAATTATCCTGGGTGGAAAGCCCAGTCGTTTCTATTCATTTGCAACTGTTTATAGAGACAATTTCCATAGAGAGCTCTATCTGCAGGTTTGCATGTGTGGAATTCCAAACCCTTGGGTAGATTTGCAGGTATCTTTAAAACATCATTTTTCCTCTTTATATTTCCAAGAAGCGCTCAGGTTCTTAGCCTCAAGCCAGCCAGTGTCACTGGTTTACTAATTCTGAGCAATCAAAACCACAGAACTGTCCCTTTAGCGTGGCTTATAAATTGCCATAAGCTTAAAACAAATAAATAGCTGATATGTGGAGCTGAACCTCAAAAAGCCAGTTTTTTCTTTACATGGGAAGAAAAATGAAAATTCTATTAATTCAGAAAAGTTTTCCTCAGGATCTCTGTCACAAAGCAAATAAACTCTCCCATGCAGCTTCCTTGGCCCAAGCTAAGCACTGGAATAAAGACCATAGAAAACATTTCACCATGCATTCCACACACGCAGGAGGATAAAATTAAAAGCATATCATGTCAGACCACAAATGCTTTGCTAAGTTCTGACTTAACGTGAAAAGCACTTCATAATGCTAATAAAAAAGTATGTATCCTTTTGCTTCCTTAAATACAGTCAAGATTCCAGGGAAAGCACATGGATTTTATAGTTACTGGTTGCAAGATCAAAAGCCCTGTAATTAATTGCACATGAACCTGCCATTGTAGAACTGTTAAGATGTCAACTGACATCACTGTTTGTCTCCTTTGTTTATAGTCCTCTAATTTTTAAGATGCAGAGTGCCTGATCCTAAGCCCTTCTGAGCAGTTTCTCTTGTGGTGGATAATCCCATATCATCATGTGAGGGAAAAGTGTGCACAATACTGAATCTTGATCCAATGGAACTGAGCAAGATGCTGTCTCTGGAAGTGGTGAAGCAGCTCATCCACCACTGTTCTGCTCTCTCGAGTCCAGTGCTACCAGTGTCACCGGCACAAAGGTTTCTGCTGCAGCTGAACCTGGTGGCAAAAGCCAGATCGAGAGTGTCTTGTTTTCTTGAGGTTGTAATCAATGCACAGCTGTGTTGAGACATCTATATGTCACTGGATCATGATTAATCTTTAACATCAGCATCTTACCTGCTGATGTTTAAATAATACTTGTTATTTTCTTGAGTAATGTTTAATGCTTGATTCCAACCTGTTCTTCCTTTGCTCTCTTCAGTTTTCACTCTTTTTGGTACAGTACCATGTCAGTGTCTTTCTGCTTTACTTCAGATGCCTATCTGTGGACTTTACATTAGTGTGCTATATTACAAGAGAACTGGGTAACGTCATCTCGGTCTTTGTTGCCAAGAATAACAACACAGCAACCCTAAAGCATTCCCAGTTGAATTTAATTGTTTAGTTAGTCAGGTTAGTTAGCTGAAAACCAGTCATTGGCAAAGGTGATATTACTATTCCTGCCTCACACACATATATTGCCTTTCATCTCCACACTTTCAAAACCAATATACCAATTATATATTGATTATTATTATTTCCAGGGAAAAATATGCATGGCAGTTGTCAGACAAATGAAAAATAACACAGACAAATAAATATAACAAGATCACTTTTTCCTGAAATGTAATCACCTCTGAGGAGGAACACAACAGCTGTTTAACAGTGCAAAGGAACTACTTTGCAACAGTGTAGGATAGAGGAAAAAATCCTGTAGTCAACTGAAAACTGCAAAGGGAATTTAGGGAAGAACCATGTAACTACCCAAGTTTGAATTGCCTCAAGACATTAGAATTAACATCATATAACTCTCCTCAAATAAGTACTGTGACATTTTTAATGGCTCCAAGTGAAAAGTGACCCTCTCGCTCTTTTTACATCTCATAATAAAGATGGTACCTCCTGTAACACACTACCCCTTACATTAGTTCAATATGAACTCCTGAATCACTAACAGCACCTCCTCCAACACTTACACATTTTTTTGGAAGTCTCCCATTCACAAACTCCCCGCCAAACCTTATTTAACTGATAGGCTCTCAGCAAATCACAGCAGAAGGTGGGATAGCTGCAAATATAGTTCCATGCACAAAAACCTTCCCTTATTCTGATATCACCCACATTACAGTTTACCAGAAAGACTCTGGTTCCACATCTTAATAAAACAAACAACGTTCCCTTAAGCATGTCCTGCCATAAATAAGCAGAGAAGCAGCTGGCCCTCATTTGAAGAGAAGTTCCATCAATTTGAGGAAGAATTTGCAGATCATCTTAATGCAAATATTTCTGGGAAAACAGAAAGCAGCTGTTTATTTATACCTACTTCTTTATACTTCTTTATACCTACTAGCAGGAAAATGAAGTCCAGGATGCCTGTATTTCTGCCACTAAGAAAAACATCCTCTTGGTCTCCATGTTCATTTGGACTTTGGAAATTGTTTAAAATAAACCAGGCTGCAATTTCCCTCTCCCACTGTATATTCTTTCACTGAAGAGAAAGGTGCAATTACAGCCTTTAAGCAAGAAGGCTGTGCCTGAGACCAGCTAAATATACAGCCTAATAATCCTTGTCTACCTATGGTGTTCTGAAGCAAGAATCATAGAGTCAGTAATCTGGTGTAAATGAACATACCACTAATGTCCTCAATGAAGCTACACTGATTTACACCTGCTGAGGGTTTCGTCCATGGAATATAGAACTAGAAAAATGGTATTAGGTCCATAACCCACCTATGAGATAGTGCAAGATTGTTCTGTACTGTACTGTACATGTGATAGTGTTTTGCCCAGTCTAGTTTTAAATGCCCCAAGCAATACTGCTTCCAGCATTTCCCCAATGCTACAGCCTAATAACTGTTCACTTTCCAGGGGCCTCCTGTCACTGAACTAAATGGAACATTATTTTCAAAATAGCAGAACAGAAATACATAGGGCAAGGGGAGACCAAGAGGGCAACAGTTGACTTAGCAAAAAAGTAGTATCAGACTGTCAGGCAAATTCAAAATGTGCACAATTGCATATCTAATTTGTTTGTGCAGTGACAGCTATGATATGTGCAATTTGGACAACTTTTCATGAAAACTCACCTATTTATCACATCATATATACTGTTATCCAGTTCACCTATGTAGCGGTGGTAAACGTGCACTAAAATATATCCCTCTGACTTGTCTGAAAATCTTTTAAAAACTGAAATTTGCAGCTGCTTAGTTTGTGCTTTTTGTTACATTACATAAAAATGAACAATGGCAGAGCTCTTTCCCCTTGGAAAAGTACTGTAACATATCTGATATATTTAACAACATTTAGGTTCAAGACTTGGACAATAGTGTTAACCTAGTAAGAGTCAAACCGGAGCTGCTCCCTGGTCATCTCCAGCCAGTAGGATATATAGGCATGATGTTACATCCATGAAAAATTTGAAGCAGTTCCCCACAGAATGCAGAGTTTCTGTTACAACAGACAACATATCAGAGAATGTCATAATAGCTCCAATGACATTACATCAGACGAGGAAGCATTTGTCTACATTTCTAGTTTCCACAGCATGCACCTCCAGGCTGAGAAAAGTAAGCGGAGCAACAAAAGGATTTTTGGCCATGCTAGGGCCAAGTCTGCAATTTTGATGCCAAAAAGCACTAACATAGGGCCTTTAGGGACCTTGCACTGAAACTCTTGTGAAACATAGGCCAAACACTTGTTCCAAAAAAGCTATTGAGCAGAGTACAGCCATGCAATAGGTCAGACTATCCCTTGGGATTATCCTCCTGACTTCAACTGCGTTACATTTGTCATAAAGTTGAATTTGGGTTTGATCTGCACTGCAGAAATTCTGAGCACTCACAGCTACAACTGAAGTCAATGGGAGCTGTGCTTTGAACTCATAAACTTCTTTATAATACTCAGTAGTCTGAAAAATCAGGATTTAGGCACCTCAAGATGGGCACCCAAAAATAGTGGACACTTTTGACCTTAATCTGTGTTTCAGTTCTCCATTTGTAAAATGGAAATAACACCACCTCGTAACATGATAGAGGTGTTGTGGAAGTAGATTCATTACTGTTTGTGAAGTGCTCAGATATTATGGTGATGAACCCCATAAAAAACATGTGAATATTAATATTTCCATTGTCAGAACAGGTTTTGAATAAGTGTTAAGTAATTAAAGTCTGGGGCCACACAATAAACAATAAGGCTAAAACAAAATATTTAATATCTGCTTACCCAATGAGCACAGTCCATTCCATGCACTGACTGAGGCAGAGGTCCTGTGGAAAAATAGTAGGTAACAATGTAATTAAAGATGATATCATAATGCATTTGCACAAAGGGACCACATTCCAGCTGCATGAGCATCCTTTATTTTGTCATTTTCCAAGTTTTGAAAGCCTGACTTTGCAACCTTGTTTTAACATTTTTTGGGGTATATTACATATATAAAAAGTGTACCTAGCCCTTACTGTTGCAAAGCTCCTTCCAAATGTGACCCTTAAACTGATGTGGTGATGTCTGCCTGAGTCTGCAGACAGCCTGAAACAGCAGCTGTGAGAGGGGTGATTGGCCACCCTCTTTATCTCAAAGGAGCACTAACTGAAGCCTGGGCACTAACATTTAAAATTCAGCATTGTTAAATAGCTACCCTGAAACTGCCCACACCTATTGCCAGTCCAGCTCTGACATCACAGTGTGTTCACACACACCCCTTTGCCTTTAGCTTGGCTTGGCACTGCTCCAGGCTCCCTGCCACCCAGCCTTACTTCCCCATTGGCCTCTCCTCCTCCCTGCCCTGATTGGCCACTCCCTTTCCGCTCCTCTCATCCTTGCTGCAGGTTGGCTCCCTGCAGTTGGTTGCGCCCTCGTGCCCACAGTCTTTCCCCCACCCTCCTGGTCTCTCCCCTCCACGTTTGCACTCCTCGACCCATCTCATTCCCCCGGGATGTTCTTTCGCCTCCAAAATCCCCCGGGTTTGCCTCTTCACCCTCATTCTATCCTGATTGGTTTCTTCTCCCCCCCCCCGGTGGGCGAATGGTTTCTCCCACTCCTAGCTCCTCCCTCCCCACCCAGGACGCGTGCCGCGCTCCATACTTGGAGATGGCCGGTAAACCGCGCGCTGATTGGTTAGGAGGCGGCGATGGGCGGGGCCAAGCGGTGGTGACCCGGATGTGTACTCCTAGGCAACCGGGACGGCGGAAGTGGCAGGGCCGCGGCCTGGCGCTCAGAGAGAAACCGGACGGGACCGGGAGCTGCCGCTGCCGCGAGAGCCCAGCCCAGCGGAGCCATCATGGTAAGGGGAGCCTGGAGCCCGGAACGGGGCTGCCCTACCCTTCCCTGGGACTCAGCTCCCGGTGCCCCCTTCAACTGGGGGTCCTGCGGCTGCCACCCCTCGCTCGCTGCTGTCCACGGACCCGTGGAGCCTGGTTACCCTGTTTGTCGCATGGCCCCTTGGTGCCCAGACCCATTGCTTCCTTCCCCGTGCAGCCTGGGCTGCTTCCTTCTCCCCGGCGGCCGGGCCCGGAATGGGCGCGCTGCGCGGGGAGGCCCCCTTCCTGGGGTAGGGCCGTTGTGCTTCCTGCTCCCGGGGGGAGCGGGCATGGGCTCCCTGGGCTCTGACGCAAGTTCTTGGCAGGAGGTGCTGGGCGGGGAGGGCTGGAAGGTGCTGGCGGGAAGGCGGGTTCGTTTCATGGCTGGAGAGTAGCGTGGGAAGGGCAGGGGCAGGAGGGTGATTTGAGGTGAGAAGGGTCCGGGAGTAGGTGGCTCCAGGCCTCTATGGTGTTGGAGAGAGAGGCGGCTGTAAGGGGGGGCTGGGGAGTGGTGAGGGCAGGCGAGGGGTGCTCTGCTATTGTGGCTTGGTGGTGAGGGAAAGGTGTGTTAGCAGATGCCTCCAAGACTGTTTGATATAGCCAGGGGAGCAGCTTGGAGGGAGGAAAGAAGGCTCTGTGAGTTGAATGGTGTGTAGCAGGTGTTGAGCTGGGAACTTTGCACTCATGGCGCTGTCTGACATAGTGATTTTCCTCCGTAAACCATGTCCTAAAATTCAGGAAGTTGGAAGGATGATGTCAGCTACAGTGGTGAGAACCATAGAATCGTAGGACTGGGAGGGACTGTGTGAGTCTTGTTTATATTTATAACAAATGAATGAGCTACTGGAGCTCTTCACAGATGCTGGGAACTACTGCAAAGCTTAATTTCTGAGTACAGGGATTTCAGGAGTCAATAAGGCATGTGTTTCCTAAAAAATTTAATTAGTTTGCTTTTCAACTTGTCACCCATTTCCATTATCAAATGAATGTATGCTGATTAGTTCTTTACAGTTTTTCAGGACTGGTACTCTCGTTCTGTGTTTTAAATGGAAGTGACTTCTGTTCTCTTATTGAAAAATCAAATATAACTTATTAGTATTGTTGTAACTTTTAAAATTAGCTATTATAGTATAGTAGCAATCCTTAACAAAGATGGTTGGCTAAATTGTTACTGCTATTTACTTGTAAAACTTAAATTGCCATTTTAAAACCATGGGCTTCTCAGTGGAACATGTAGATTTGCTTATTCAAGTGGACTGACATTTCATAATTTTAATACCCAATAAACTAGGAAAACATCTTCAAGAATATGCTGATCTTTCTTCCTAGGAAAGTCTGCAGTTAGCATTAAGTATGTGCAAAATACAGGAAAATTCAGCTCCCTTACCAGATCATAGTATGATTCTGAATTTTATTTTCTTATGTGGATATGTAGGTTTGTTCAGTCTTGTATGAAGAGATCTGAGGCCTGTTGTTTGTTTAGTGAATGAATAGCATATTTCTTCCATATCTTTTTTTATTTTTCATAGTCTGTTAAATACTTCAGATATAAATAAGCACAAGACTAGCAAGAGCAACCAAGGATCTGATCCAGCAGTTAGATTTGCTTGAACAGACATATTTCTGTGTAGAGCCCCACTTAAGGCAATGCAGCTTCATGTATGAGGGATGTGTCTGCACTCAGCAGATTGAAAGTAGGGATGTAAAAATCAGTTTAATTAAGAATCTGTTTAAATGTTCTAAAATAGAATGTTTAAGCTGTTAAACACTGCGGGGAGAAGCCATGTTGGACTTGACTCCTCAGTGCCAAGTGAGAGCTATCTCACTTGCAGGTAGATGAGTGGAGTGCAGCTGCCACCCCCCCATGCGCTTGCTCTGTCTCCTCCTGCCCGCGCATGCTGGGCTCCGTGCCTCCCTGCCAGGGCTTGCACATCCCCGCTCCTCTGCATACTAGACTCCATGCTTCAGCTGAGCCCAGGTGTGGCTTGCCCTGCTGGGCTCCATGCCTCCCCCTGCTGGTGAGGAGCTGAGCCTGGCTGTGGCTACCTCATGCTGGGCTCTGTGCTTCTCCACCAGCAAGAGCTGCCTAGCTGCTGCTCCTTTCCCCCCAGTTTAAATGGTTATCAGCTGTTTAAAACATTTAAACAGCTGATTACCATTTAAAGGATTAAGCTTTTACATCCCTAATTGTAAGACGGGGGCCCCAAGGTGGTGGTAGAGTAGTTTGAACCTTACAGTTGAAGATGTAAAGGGAACAAATATAGCTGTATGAAGACTGGTTGAGAAAACACTATTGATAGCTATCCTAAATATTGTAGAATAATCCTTTGTGTTTTGGGGCCCACTTCTATGCAGTATCAGTATTTGAAACTTTCATGGACACTTTCAAGAACTTTAAGGCAAAACCTTTTTTTTTTTTCAAAGTAGCTGATAAAGAGGAGCCTGCACCTGCTATATAATTAAATATTTATTTTTGGTGTTACAGTAGTTTTTAGAGGCCCCCACCAAGTTTGAGATCCTATTGTTATGAAGTGCTGTACAAACAATGAACACCGTCCCTGCCCTGAAGAGCTTGTAAACTAAGCTGACAAAGGGTTGGAAGGGAGACAGAGGCATGGTATTATTTGTATGCAAAATAAGATGCATATTTAAAGCACTAGGTGCAGAGCCTCACTTATATAATTGGAGTTGGCTGTTCAAAAAATTAAAAATCAAAGATTCCCATCCTTCTCACAGAATACCCATCCTCATTGCTCTCATGGCTTCCCCCACTCAGCAGAAGCCCAGGAAAACACGTGGGCTTTGCTTCATGTTGTAAAGATCAAAATATTGGGGCTATTTTGTTTCCTACCAACAGAAATTCTCCCTCTTTTTAAGAGGAATCCTCCCTGGGCACCTGTTGTTGCAGCATTGCTTTCAGGAAGAGGCAGGCTCCAAACCCTGTTGAGTTTTATGAACACCTTAAATGCCACCTGGAAAGCAGTAGACACCATATTAAATACTTGACAGTGATGGAGGTCATTGGGCATTGGTGTAATATGCTCAGGATGAGAGATTCTCCTTGTAGGGATGCAACATTCTGTACTGCTCTGGTTTTTGATGGACTTAAGGTATAAGAACATTGCAGCTGTCTCACTGGATGGTCACACAGGCACATATCATGATAGCTGTGTCCCTATATGAAATAAATGTCACACCATCTTGGCCCGCTTAATAGAACTTAGATCACCTAGGTCTAGTAAATGTGCATGGGACAAATTGAGCCTTTCTTTAAGACTGACACAAACACATTTAGTATTAATTATTAGGTCAAGGCTTTGTCTTTATACCTCCATGTCACATAGATAAGAATATATCTAACTGAAAACATTCAAAATGGAAATATTTATCAGTATTTGGGAAACAGATTTCATAGAACTAATTATTATCTTCATCATAACAAAAATACATCTTAAACAGATTCAAAAGAAACAGTAAAATGACACCATTTCAGCAGTTTGCAGTAACCAACACCCAAATAAAGACTCTCTTGTACTTGTATTGCATCTCTCATTACTGAGGATACTGAAGCATTTCCAAATAAATACATAACACAGCATTTCAGTTGCCTCTGGCATGTAAAACAACAGCATGCTGCACAATATCTATGTGAGGAAGTTTTGGCCAGTGATACCAGGTGAAACCCTTTTTGGTACCATAAGCTCTCTAATATTTATGCAGAGCAGATAAGATCCCTTTGTTATGGTCCCTCTTGAAAGATGCACAGAACTTTGTTTCAGCTACTCCAGAAGGTTGAAAGTCTGATTCAACACTGTTGTTTTAAATTGGTAGTTCCTGGAATTCTTAGAATTTCAGATGATGCAGCCAGCTGGTTAGATGATCAACTTAAAACCTGATGCTTAGAACTGCCTCCTTTTTAGGTAAATATGAATTCATGCTTTCCCTCTCAGCACTAAAAATAAAGTGCTAACACCTTGTTTTGCCCTGAGAGGTACCGTAAGTGTACTTCAGCATGTGTCGAGTTAGAGAGCCTTCCAGAATTGTAAGTCCTCTGTGGATGGAATCCAGTCGTTGCTTGTGCAATTAAAAGCTTTCTTGCCAGACTGCATAAACTCCAATGGTAGCAAGTGCAATGCAGTCGATAAACTACTCTGAAATTGCTCTGAAACATCCTGTTTTTGTTATGTATACCTCATGCAAAGAAGAGTAAACAAAAAATCTGAGTGAGCCCCCATAATTAAATAAATATAAACTTAAATTATCTAATGAATCATTTGTCTGCATTTCATCTGTTAGAATTTGTGAAGTAGTTTTAAAAAACACTGAAGCATGATACTGGGGTAAGTGTTTTTGATGTGCTGTTGAAAGTGGTTTAAGATTTTTTAGGGAAAGGGCTGTTCTACAGGCACATTGATGCTTGATAAATAAGTTTTGGTTTGTGGAGCTGCTAGCTCCGCAGTGTTGTTAGATGGTTAAGTTTTTCTTTTCTCACTTAAGATACTCTTTCCCGAGCTTTTGAAATCTAATATCCAATCCTTGTAGGAAAATCAAACCAAGTGCACCTCTCTTAACCCCATCCTGTCATATTGAAGGCCTACTGTTGAAGATTGTCTTCCATGCCCCCCCACACCCCCCCGGCTAGTCCTTTGTACACCAAGCTTTGGAAAACATTGACTTAAGATATCTCATGTGAAGTCCAAATCATAGTATTCAAATGAAGTGTGTAAATGAACTGTTACCTAAAATTGTCAAAAATTTGCCTTTGTTTTGTGATATTCAGTTTGTTTTTAACACTAAAATATTGATTTTCAAAGGTAAATTCATAGCAAATAATGTGTTATAATTCCAATGACATAATATTCTATTACAGAATCACTTGTTTAACTTGTTCTACTGTACTGATCTGTCGAATAATTCATTCCTTAAACTAGGGTAGTTCAGGCAGAACTTCCTCGTATTTAGTATAGACATCCAGTGGCATTACACTATTCAGCATCCAGATGTAAAAGTAAATATACACTGTAATATTGAATTCAGGCTCTATTTTTAGAGCATTTAGTACTGTACTTGTACAGAGAAATGCCTCCTTTTGAGGGGAGAGGCATTGCTGCCCTATTAAATTTCTACTTGTACTGTTGTCAACTATGATCTGTCAGTCTGCTTTGCTCTTTTCATGAACAGCTGATTAGTTCTGTATCCTCACAGCTCAGAAATGAACACAACTCTCCTATAGTGGCATCTAGATCTGTTACAAGGATTGACCATGCAACATACTAGTCCAATTCAGGTTTGATTAGTCTATGGACACCTAAACTGTAAAACAAAAGTGACCCCCTACTCTCCCTCGAATTAGGTTTAATGTGGACCTGAATTTCTCTACCATAGTTACATATTGTGATCAGATCATAAAATTGATTTAAAAGGGATGGCAGTGAGTTTTGATTGTTTTTAGATCTCTCATTGCTAGAAAATCAACACTTCTACTGGATATCTACCATTGTGCAGTATTTTTACAGCATTAATTTTTGGATGCTTAGGCAAGTGTCTTGTGGAGTTGAGAGGTGTTTGTATTGACCTCATGTTAAGGTAAACTTCAAATTTCTGTGCTAAGCTCTGTTTTCACCCCGAGAATGCTTATGTGAATTGGAGCGCTTTAAAATAAGATTGGTATACATCTTTTTCAGAGAATTTGGAACAATAGGTTTAAAGTCGTTTATATGCAACTTAGGGGAAAGTGACAGGCAACTTCTGATTATCATTTCATGGTATGCATATGGTCAATCGTGGTAGGCTATCAAGTGTAAATATCATTATACTTGCACCTGTTAAGGCTGCAGGAATGGGGATGATTTAAATCAAGGGACGCTCTGTCAGGGGAGAAACATTTCAGACTCTTAATCCCCATGGACTGGAGTGAGAGAGTGGACAAGCAAGTTTATTAGAAATCTATGTTGAAAGAGAGGAGAACTGGAAGAGGAATGTGGCGTGAAGACTGGAGAGGAGAACTAAGGCTATGTCTACACTACCAGCTTATGTTGGCATACACGTAATAATAACAATAAACTACCCCTCTGAGCAACATAAGTTACAATGATATAAGCATCAGTGGACAGTGCTATGTCAGCAGGAGAGTCTCTCCCAGTGACATAGTTACTGCCGCTCGCTGAAGAGGTTTTATTATTCCAGCGGGAGAACTCTCTATGCCGATGGGAGAGCATCTTCATCAGATGTGCTTCAGCAACGCTTTATGTGTGGACAAGCCCTTACACTCATCAGGTAGTGTGATGAGGAGTAAGGCCTTGTCTACGCTACAAAGATAAGTCAACCTATGCCACTGCATTTATTACTGTGGTGGCTGATGTCCACACTCCCCTCCTTGGATCGGTGGTGTGCATCCTCACAAGGAGTGTTTCCACTGACTGAAGAAGTGAGGTGTGGGAAGCTGAGATGAGAGCCTGGTTTCTCAGCTCCGCTGGCAGCTCCCTGACAGAAGCCTAATTTCCCTCACTCCCTGTTCTCCACCAGGAGCTGGGGGAAACCTTGTAAAGTTTATGGCTGCTCTGGGGGTTTCTCCGCACCCAGAGCGGGATGCAGCTGGGCCCCTGCTTTCTTGCCAATTTCAAATCTCAGGGCTCCAGCGGAGCCATGAATTTGACAAGAATGACAGCCAGCACCTGATGTAAGGAATGTGTTGCCCAACCACACCGACATAAGTCTTGCACGTCTTGTTGAGGTGGTTTTATTATGTTGGTGTAGCTGGGGAGTTACATCGGTGGGAGGAACATTTCATTGTGTACACCTCCACTGTTTTGTTGACAAAAGCTGACTTGTTGAAAAAACTCTGTAGTGTAGACCATCCCTAAATCCCTAGGAGTTTCCTGTTCCCATGACTTCTTTCCAGGGATTCTGGGGAGCGAAAAACCCTGTTGTGCTCTCTTGTGTGTAGGGACCAGAAAACACAAACACTTTGTTTAACCCTAGGACGTTTCCAGGCAAAAAGCTTAGTTGGGCTGAAGTTTGGGTGCAAAAAACTATAAAAATGCTGCAGCATTTATAAAAACAAATGTTAAAACCCAGATTTTTAATCTGAATGTTTTTAAAATAACATCTAAATGTTTGAAAACATATAAATACACTTAATACACTCAAACAACCTAACCTCTGCCCCAGTTGTGTAGACAGTTTTCAAGCTTAACTCTAGCTCAGAGTTGGCTGCCTGGAAATTCTCTTGGGCATTGTTAAACTGAATCCCCTTTATAGTTAAACTAAAAATGAAGAATCCATACTAGTGAACTTCCACAGGTTGATGAAGTCTGAACTATACTTGGATTCTCTGTTAATGATGGTAACTGGCAGGTGAAATATAACTGGTAATAGTCTTTGCTGCTTCTAGTAATTTGGATGTTGTGTCAAATCTCAGTTGTACATTTTGGGTTGCTACTTCAGTGAAATGTTTCACAGCTGAGGCTGAAGAGTTCCAATTCTTGATGTATTTTTAAAGCCTTTCTTTGGATTCGTAGAGAATCTATGCCTGGCACAGCTCACTGAAAGCAATCTGGGATCCTAGGCCAGTGAAGTGCAGCACCATGACTTTTGGGGGACATGAGAAATTTTGTTGCAACCAGCTTTTAAAAAATTGATATAATTAGTAATTCTGTAACTTATTATTCTTTACATTGAGAATATTTATTGTATTTAGGTGTCACTTCCAAATAACCATGTGACTAGACCAGGGCTCGACAAACCCCGGGTGCAAGGTCGCCACGGCGCTCGGAAATTTAAGTGTGGTACCTAGTATTTCTCCGGGAGGAATGGCTGTTATGTTCCAGCCAGGGCGCCACTGCGCCCGTGTGGCAGGGCTGGGAGGGGAGAGCGCTGCGGCTGCTGTGCTCCAGCCAGGGCACCCTGCTGCTGGGACCACATTGTGGGAGAGGGGCAGGGCCAGGGCCAGGAGGGGAGAGTGGCTGCTGCACTTTGGCCAGGGTGCCCTGCTGCTGAGCCCACGTTATGGGAGAGGGGCAGGGCCAGGAGGGGAGAGCAGCTGCTGTGCTCTGGCCGGGGTGCCCGTTACTGAGCCCACATTGTCTGGCGCCTTAGTTTTTGGGATGGCTCTTAGCTCCAAAACAAATTTGTTGAGCCCTGGACTAGACTGTCACTAATATAATATTTTTTTACTGTCAAAATTGCAGCCAAAACAAAAATTTAATTTGAGAACACCCCCATATAAGGGTTCCTGTGGCCAAGTCCTGTTTCTGTGGCTCTAGCCAGCCATAGACTTGTCTCCAACTTGGACTAGTAGTGGCAAATGCCACTCACATGATCTCACTTCTGGACTAGTGGAAGTGGGGCAGGGGGCCTGCTACCACTCCTTTTTGGACAGGTTGTGGCCTCCCTGTCTTCACACTGCAGCGCACGTGTACTAAAGGAGGAAAGTCTCTGACCCCACCCACCCTAGCAGAAGTTGCTATGTGGGCAACACTACTTCAGTAAGGGCCCTTCCAACTGAGATCTCTCAGGGGGTGGGGGGAGGTGTTGTGTGTCTTCACTGTAAAGTGCGCTGGTTACCAGGCTGAATGAAAGCAAGCTAAACCTCCAGATGTGCTAGCCAGCTCTGGTTGAAAGCACCACATAGGTGAAAGACTTTTGTGTGTGAGGACAGTAAGGGGTTGGGGCAATATCTGAGTGAGAACCTGGGTTACCGCTGCATTGGAGATATACCCTTAGAAGTTGCTCCTGAGCTATCCGGTTGCCACTATAAGATATTCAGTTTGAAACTGATATCCTGGTACCTGTTCTTCCCTAGTTATTTTTTTTTATTGGTGCATACTAGAATTAACTGGCCTGTTGCTACTATAGATGTCTAGCGGCTACAGTTTGATACTCTTCTCTTGCTGTGCTTGTGGCACAGGCAATAAAAATATAATCTAGGCCTTACTGGAAATTAACTAAAAGGGGACCAAAGCCATGAAATGGAGGAAGGGAAATAAAATGTCAGTTACATAGCACTGATCATGGTAGCTAGAGTTGGGCGATCCAGTAGCTTTATTTTTTCCACTTCATACAATGGCAGAATATAGTTGACTGATTTGGCATCGGAGGTGGTGGTGTGGAGAGATGTACTGGATATTAAATTAATAGCAAATTTAATCTTGACCAAAAGTTTGAGGTGCTTCATTATCTTGCCCTGAAAAAAGGGAATCTAAACCTCCTTCACATATCCTTGTATCAAGGGACATAGACATGCTGTGAGGAGAGATGGTAGTCTGGCAAAATGGTGGTTGATAGAGGATTTAAATTCAACGGGTGCTTTGTTGCAATAACTGAATAATTATGTTTTTAGTGTTAGACATTTGTAGAGTGGGACCATTTTTCCCCAGTCTTTTATGAACTTAAGTGTAATGCACAATGTCAATTTGATGTTTTCCCATTTTTCCCATTTGACACAAGCCCAACCACTTAAGCAGAGGTGAAACTGAAACAGCTGCTGTTTTTTGCTTAACAGTGTAGTCAGGGCTCATTCTAAATTTTATTCTTCCACTTCTTTTGAGGCGTGAAGCTCATGGTGTGTCAGTCTGTAAAGATAAAGCAATTGCTTATGATGAGTTGCAAAGAAGGTTACATTGATAGTCTTGAAACTTGGTTACCAGTCAGATTATTCTGCTGATTTGTGGTTTTTAGATCTCGCACCACTCAGTGTAGTAAGTAGCGCCAGCAGCCCCCAGAAGTAACTTCTTAAAAAGAAATGATATGACAAGGGTAGGTTGGTTTTTTTTTTTTTTTTAAAGAAAAAAGCATTCTGTGGTGGTGCACTGAAAGCTCTTTATATGTAAACTTGGCAGCTGAACAAGAATACCACTCAAGGAATTGTTCCAAGTTGAGACTTTAGTTTTGCCCAGATCTTTCTAGCTTCTGTGTCTTTAGAGCCCTCTATTGAAAGTCATAACTAAAGTCATGCAAGCATAACAGTGCTTCAGCTAAAGTCCTATAGAACAGCAGGTTAGTGGGAAATAGTCATACGGATTGCTTTTAGTTGCTTCTTTTTTGAATTGCAAACCGAATTTAGCTTTTGTTCCTACAGCCTACAATGGAAAAGAGGTTCCAAATATGAAATGCAGATGAGATAATTGCCATTCTGTTTATTGTAAAAGCAGTAGATTGACCCTATTCTGTCAGATCACTTAGCAGAGATTTTTGTAGCAGTAGAAACTCTTTCTCATGGTTCATTAGTGTCAAATAACATGGCCTAAAACTGAAGGATTTTAATGAGTAGCTCCAAGCAGGTATAAAGTAGTGGGCTAATGGGTCTGTTTATACTGCAGTTAAACACTGGTGTCTGGTCTTTGGCAGCTGACTTGGGCTCATGGGGCTTGGGCTGTGCGTTGCTTTAGGACCCTGCAAGTTTGGAGCATCTTGGGTTGCAGTCTGAGCCCAGAAGTCTACACTGCAGTTAAACAACCCTGCACCGCAGGAGCCAAGTCAGCTGTCATGGGCCGTCTTGAGTTTTTAATTACAGTGTAGACCTACCCTAAAAGATCTTATGTCTTCTGATAGTGGTGGTGGTCAGTATTTGGAGGGCACATGCCTTGTATTCAAGCTTCTTGCAAACCGAGTTGCACAGGAACTGAGTTGCAGAATTGTTTGCAAATGTGAACTTACAAGATTTCTATCTCTTGACTGGGAGAAGAAAAAGCATAAACTTTCTTTTTTTTGTACACGTTAGCTTTAGGATCAATATCCCTGCTCTGTTTCAGTAAGATTAAATTGCCTAAAAATCCCAGAATACTTTTAGCTTAGAAAGCATTTACTTTTAAAGGTTTTGTCCTCACTGCAAAAGTGTGTTTTTAAATCAGGATAGCTAACTCAAGCTAAACCATAGCCAAAGGGACATCATTTTAAAACCTAATCAGCCTGAAATTAATCAAAAATACTTTGTGGTGCTTTATGTCCACATGAATTCCCTTTGTGGTTTTACAATCACTTTTATGTAGAAGTTTCCCTTCTTTGCTGCCCTGTTACAAACCCCACCTCCAAAACAGGACACTGACTAAACAGGGTAGATGGTGACGTGTTGTCAAATGCATAGGATACGCTTCCAGTGATATTTTTGTTGTAGCATTAGTAACTGAACAACTTCCACACAAAGTGACTGAAGACTTAACAAAATGTGTTGTGGGACAACTGTTCAAAACCCATGTAGTTGAGGCTAGCACTTCTAGGTCAAGTCCTGTAGTTAACGTAAGGGCATTCCAGAGATCAAACTATACATCAAATACATGTTAGTTGAAAACCTGTTAAATGAGAGAGGTAATTCCTCCTAGTTAAACTTGCCATAAGATTCTGAAATTATGCAAAAAAACCTCTGTAATCTGGAAGGAGAGATGACTGTTACTGAGCTGTCATCTCTCCTTCCAGATTACAGAGGTGGATCCCGGCTCTTCTGGCACTCCCAAAGTGCAGGTGAAAATCAGTAAAAACTAAAGAAGGGCGTTTGTAAAATCTTGGAATTCTTTGGCAAAAACAAGTAAAAACTTTAGAAGTACTGTAAAAGTCATAAATCTGGTAAATATGTCATTACTAAGCCAAAACTAGCCAATTGGAGAAGTTAACTTCTTTTATCAGGAGACCCGAAGGAAGTAGTGCAGGGAATCCGTATCTTTGGAACTTAGTAAATTTGCACATTATCCTGCAGTGCAGACTGCTCAGGTCAGTTCTTAACTTTATCAAAGCAATGGAAATGTAAGGCTAGGAAGATTTTGTGACACATCACTCTAATTTTCAAAGTTTTTGTGTATCTGTACTCTACCACATCACTAGATTTTTCTAAGCTCTTACAGTGCATGGCAGTAAACTGATGTTTAGCAATGCTTTGTGAGCAGGGACTTCATTAAGAATGGGGGAGAAGAAAAGAGGAAATTCAGTACAATACATTACTAGAGCTGTTTGTTGTCAGAATGCTTCACAAATTCTAATTTAGCAGACACCCTATCAGTCCTACTAATAAGTACTGCTCCACAACTTTCAGAGCTAACGGGAAAAACATTCTCATCAGCTCAGTTATTCAGACTCCTTGTTTGCAGTGTTCATGTAGGCATGTTGGGCCCAGGATATTGGAGAGACAAGTTGAGTGAAGTAATTTTTCATTAGAGCAGCTTCTGTTCATGAAGGAGCTACACAGACCTCTTCATCACATCAAGAAGACACAAGGTCCCAACTGGAGTTCTAATAGTTAGAGATTAGCTTACACCCTGAAACCAATATCCCTTTGAAAATTTGTTAGCAGTTGCTCTTATAACTCTGGGTATTCTTGTTATCCATATAAATGTCCAGACTCTCTTTGAATTTTCGTAAGTTCTTGGCTTCAGTGACTTCCTATGGCAATGAGTTCCACAATCTAATTGTCCTTATGAGTTTCCTTATCAGTTCTGAATTTGCTACCTTTTAATTTCATTGTCTGTGTTCTTGTGTTATGAGACAGGGAGAAGAAAAGCTCCTGATTCCCTTCCCTCCCACCCCCCCCATTCACTTTATATACACTTTGTTTTATTTGTGTTCTTTTTAAAGGAAACCATTCTATTCTTTTCAGTCTTCTCATGAGTTGTTTTTTTTTTTTCCTCGACCATTCTTTGAGCCCCATTTAATTCTGCAATATCCTTTTTAAGATGGAGTGACTATTACTGTATGCTGTATTCCAGATGAGGTCACACTATTGATTTATATAATGGCATTATAATTTTCCATCTTCTCCGTCCCATTCCTTATGCATCCTTAATATCTTGTTTGCTTTTTTGACCACAGAGGTCTTCACTGAGCTGTCTATAATAACTCCTGGGTCATAAAGCAATCTCGAACAAAATAAGAGAGTATATGCTGAAAGAATTACTTGTGTAGTTTACATCTCTTCACAATGACTATGCTGTGCCCCAGTAATGGCAGGAGATCAGTCCCATGCACCTGCACACATGTGGCACATCTTTAACAGTAACTGAAGTAAATTGGCTTAGGATACAATTGGTTTTGCTCTAATATACTTGCTGGGCAACCACTATATACAGAGGCAGCACAACAAGTCTGATGCTGGGGAAGAGACAAAAGGGTTAGGGCTTGTCTGCATTTGAAATGCTACAGTGCTTCAGTGTAGATGTTACCTATGTTAACGGAAGGGGTTCTCCTATTGGCGTGGGTAATCCCCTTCTCCGAGAGGCAGTAGCCAGGTAAATAGAATTTTTCTATCAACCTAGTTCTGTGCATGCTGGGGCGGTAGGTCGTCTTTACTGTGTCACTCAGATGTGAAAAGTAGCAATGTAGCTGGATTGACCTAACTTTTAGTGTAGACCAGGCCTTAGAATGGAGAGAAATAAAGCGTTGAGATAATATTTTCATATTACACACACCTATGTTAAAAAGATACTGTTAGGCTTGCAAAGTCAAACTCTCAAAAGTTAAGAAATGCCAGAATTAAGGTTGCCTGTGCAACCTTAATTTGGCCCTCTTGTGCATATGCATTGTGATAGTGTTTAGTTTCGTGATCTCAAACTATTTTTCCGCAGGACCCCTCCCTCCTTTAGTGCACGGAATGGGCTGTGTTTGTTGAATAAGCAACAATTCATAGTTCTGTTCTCTTTGCTCAGCATGTGGCCCCATGCCTTATTTACTATATACTGTTCAAACCCTACTCCAAAGATAGAACTGTTAATTTCTTCATGGATTTCTGTTTACTCATCACTATAGTATCTGAGTGCATCACAAAAATTAATCTACTTATTTTCACAAGATCCCTGTGAGATGAGATGATATCTCCATTTATAGACTAGGGTAAAAAAATCCATAAAATTTGAGTGCCCAGTTTGAGTCTTGTATAGCCTGACTTTCTTTTCCAGAGTACTTTGTGTTATCTAGAACTTTATAGTCTGCTGAATAATTAAGTTCAACCTTAATTATGGCATTTCCTAACACTCCCAGGCACTCCCCTCCCTCCCCCCATTAGCTCTGGTTCTTGTCCCCTCTACGGTCAATTTAGCTTTTGTGTGGGGTGCATTGAGGAGAGAGGATCCTTGCTGTCTTTTTAGAGCCCAGCTTGCAGCAAACCAGAGCTGTAATTGCAGCCCATGTCCTGCTTGGGCTGGAATGTGCCCAGTACAGGTAGAATCATCAGGGAATTTAGCTGCAAAGCTCTTGCTAGTACTAAACATGTGCCAACTGCCATTTTTCAAAGACTTATAACTTAGCCACATTTGGTTGGATTTTCATGGGTATGGCAAAAGAAACATCCTTGGCACAATGGCTATCTCCCTGCCACATGTCAAGTTCTTGCTCCCTGCCTGGAGGCGCAAGAGATTCTCAAAGCAAAGGTCACCAGAATTTAACATGGGCAAAACTTATTTTTCTTTAGCCTTGTTCTCAGAAATAGCTGAACTGTTCTGGTTATAACTTTCCCAAAAAATTCCACCTAAGGTAGGCACTGCCATGGAAAACTTCAGCCCAACCAGTTAGTTTGGCAAAGTTTTATAAGCAACTGAAAATGGAGTCTTCTAATGGAAAAGTGTCAGGCAGGCCTTAGTTTTGGTGGTGCTACCAGACTTGCCTATAATAACTTAATGCATCTGAGGAGCGTTAACCATTGTGGTTCCTAGAAAGCATTCTCCTTGGAAATGTAATTGTCTTTTAGAGAGTTGCCTTGTTGTCAAGAGACATCCTAAAACCCAGTCTCTTGCATCTTTGGTTTCTTTTTATAGAGGACAGCTGCTCTCTACCAGATACTGGTAACTAAAACAACTTGTTCTTTTGATAGATGCATGCCTTATCTGATCTCTGATAGCTAATACCAAAGCCTAACAAATATATGTAGCATTTGCAGGTGTTCTAAATGCTGATTTTTTTTCAAAGAGAACTGCCTCAAGGTGGCATTCTGGTTTGCCTTAAATTCAGTGTGGCTAGTGTTTCTGTTTGAGATTTGGAGAATAGATGTTCTTTAGCAGTTAGCAAAATATTCCATCTTCTGTATACAAGATACTTCCAAAACTTTTTCAGGGTCCATTTGTTTTCTAGTGGAGTCAACAGAAGTAACAGATTTAATTTCCAAGCTCCTTTGGCCTGACCACTGTGAAGGTCTCCCAGATGCTGATAGAGTGTTGCACAGTGCCATAATGTTAAGAGTGTAACTGAGGTTCTGACAAACTTATCCATTATTAATTTATATAGTGCTACATTGATTAAAGTGTGTAGCCAATTGATTGATATTAATGTTCAAGATATTCAAATAACCAAGCTCAGATAAGTTTGTCTGAAGACAAAGAAGTAATTACAGGAAAGGAAGTTTAATACAGTTTACCCTTCCCAGGAAGCAGATTCTCAATCTAGAATTCACTCCCTACCTGTACTAGGGTAGAATATTACAGAATCTTGTCTGACAGGTTTCCTACCCACCTATGCCAAATACTGAATTGTGGGATACTTAGCATAAATTAACATGATTAAGCATAAGACAATTTAACATGATTAGCCAACATGCACACGCATTTCATACTGTACACATAGCGTGTGTGTGTGTGTGTCCCATCCATAAATGCATTGGCTAACGGCCATAAATTTTCATTGTTTGCAATGTTGCTGTAACCATGTTGGTCCTAGAATATTAGAAGTTGGTCCAATAAATTTTCCTGGCAATTTAAATACGTTCCCTACTCAGAGATTGTTTGATAAACAATACATAGGGCAACAGTTAAATGAGAGTGCAAAGGATTCCTAGAAGAAATGGATTTTAAGGAGAGATTTGAAGGGTTGAGTGCTTGATGGACAGGAAATGAGTGATTGTTCATTGCACGTGAAGCAGCATGAAAAGCAAGAAAGAGTGGGGGAGAAGATTAGGAGGCATTTCTCTGGGGGGTGTGGAGGATTGAAGTTGAGAAACAGCTATACAAAGTGAGATGAAGGCAATGGAAAGGTTCAAGAAAAGGTTGATGAGGTCAGGAAGGTGATTCTGCAAACTGTTTCCTCTTCTGGATATATTGCATAAACTCCACAGGCTGCCTTGTTATAACTCCAGGGGAAAGGGAAGCAGTTTGAGAGCTTTTAGAGAGAAGGGTTTAAAAGCAAAAAGAAAAGTTAGATGCATGATGAGTAAGCTTAGTTTGTGTGTGTTACAGCACCTGCTTAATTAAAATGAGTAAAGTAGGTTGAACTGTATATAGGTTACACTAAAATGAAGTCCGTCAGGTAGGTCAGTGTGCTTTTAGCAGTCAGGATTTCTCATAAATGGTGCTGAAATTATACAAATGTGTAGTGCACTCCAATACAGTGAGATTAAGATATACAGATCATCTGTTGGGGAAAAGAGGCACGATTGAAGTCAGCAACTATTAAAAAAGTCAATGGGACTTCTTATGTGAATACAATTATGTATCTGCTTAAGTGTTTGGATCAGGGCCTTAATTTTTTAATCTTGTTTTTACCTTTACTTCTAGCAGTTTTACAAAATTCCATGACTTCCTAATAGTAGAATCTTCTAACAAAATCAGCACTTGGTTGCAATTTTGGATGAAAATTTATGATTGGCACAAATTATCAAATTAGTTTTACAAAGCCTTGGCTTGATTTTTAAATCAGTGAATTTAAAAAAAATTCAAATTAAAAATGCTTTTTAAAATCAGTGATTCACATTGCTATGCTCTGGGGGAAATCAGTACTTACCAGTTTATTAAAAGTTCTTAATTTGTCTTTTGAAAGTTTCGGGTACTGTTTGGTAAGGTGTCAGGTTGAAGTGTAAGTAGCTAAAAGAATAAAATGGGAAAAGTGGCAGTGGAGGGGAGTGGGAGAGAGGACAGATGCCAATAATTTCTCAGAGTTGATTGTATATAAATAAGACATTAAAATGAACATTTATTGAGCAATGATGATTTTTACAAAATCTTTATGGGATTCCTTTTGGCACCAGATGACAGCAGTTAAATTACATTGTCATGTTTAGTGACAAGTTTTATAAATAAACATCCCTTCTATTATTCAGAAGACAAACACTGGTGCAGAAATCATAGTGATTTTAACAAGGTCAAGAGAAATAACATTTTTTTTCTAAAACATACTCCTGGTTCATGTGTGACTGCACTGCAGGAATTTAGGTTTGCTTTTCTAATCTTCCTTTCTGTGCACTCCTCAACTCTGACTGGACAGGCAATTGAGACCTCCTACTGAACTTGTATAAATTAAGATATCGGCAGATGTTAAATTAATTTGGAAGAATAGACTGAAGTATTCCCACTCTGAGGTTCATTCCTTAAAGTCAGAGTAAAGAGGCACCAAATGTATTCAATTTTTAACTGTATATAGTGTATCACTAAGGAAAACAAGTCGATATAAAATATGTCGACTTTGTCACCACTATGATTACAGCAGTGGCTGATGTTCAACATGTCCTCACTTGGAGCACTTCCACTGACCTAAGGGGCAGTTTGGGAAGCTAAGAGACCCATCTCTCAGCCGGGCTGGCTCCCTGTGGGATTCCTTCCCCTGTACTCCCTGGTCTAGGCCCCAGTGGCCCGTGTGGTCCCAGTTTGCAGCTGGGCGGCAGCCACCTGTGTCCAGGTGGCTGCCACCTGGCTGCGAGCCCCGTGCTCCTCAAGCTGCTGTTCCACTGACTAGAGCAATGAAATTGACATCTATAACAGCTCCTCCACTGCTCTAGGGGGACACAGTCTCTACACTGACATTGTGTTGCCCTACCTCTGCTGATAAAAGCCCTTGTTGGGGTGGTTTTATTTTGCTGAAAAAAACAGGGCAGTTTTGTTGGCGGGGAAGTGACTAGTGTGTATACCAGCACTGTTTTGTTGACAAAAGCTGACTTTTGTCGACAAAACTCTCTAGTGTAGACCAGGCCTAAGTATGCTAACAATAGAGCTTAAATAGACAAAGTGTCAAGTTAAGTAAATGACAGAAGGAAAAAAAAAACAGTCACACACATTTAACCTCCATTTCTTAACCTACCTCAGAAAAAGCCTGGGATTCTTAGTATTCAAGGGAGGAAACAATTCCAGAGTCAAATGCCCTGCCTCAGATTTTCAAATCTAGGGATTTAATTTATCCCCCCTGAGTTACATTACTGCATGAGTGACATCTCCAGATATGGGACTCAAACCACTTATCAAATCAGTAGAAACAGCTTAAATTTCACCAGGAAGCTAACTGGAAGCTGATGCCAGCTCTGTGCTTGGGACTCCACCAAGTGCCCTAGCTACATTTTACAAGTGGCTGTTGTTAAATGTAGAGTGCACTGTAGTATCCAAACTGAAATTAACCGAGCCTGAATAGCTGGTCAGAGTCACATCTCTTAGAGAGAGCTTCCTACCTGGCAAAGATGGAGATTTGGAAGCTGCTCTTGGAGATCAAGAAACGGTCACAGATCCAGTAGAACCCCTATATAGCAAACTTTAGTACCACTGTGACCATATCTGAGTTTAACTGAAGGAGCAGGTATCTTTGGTTGCTGCATTAGGCACAGTCGTCATTGCCTCTGTTTTATCGGGATTGAGCTAGTTCCGACTGCACTGTCAGTCAGAAATTGTGATCAAGTATTGAGTGCCATCAGCACACTGGCGGTGAAGTCTGAGCCAAATCCTCTCCTCTTAACAGGAGGATTAGCAGACTAGTCTTCCCCCATGAAGGCCCTTGGAGCAGGCATGCAGTTTCTCCATCCTATTCCCTATGGGTCCTGTCAGAAGAATAGAGCCACTTGAGCACCACTGTCCTCTCACAGTTCGTATCAATATGTATATGTTGCATCTTATGGTCAGTGTGGAATCAAAAGCACCTGAACCTCCTAAAAATACCACGAGCACCCGGTCTTTGTCTGACAGGTTGTGCAAGTCTTGTTAGCCAATTTCTGAGCCATACCTAGGCCTATATCCAGATGAAATGGCTGAAGGCAATCTCAGTGCTCCATGTCATGTCAGGACTGCTTTTCTATAATCCTGTCTTCCTTGAGAGAGCAGAGAACAATTATGGAGAATGGCGTCTTTAGCAGAGACCCTCCTAACGGGAAGCGTTGGCAATCTATAAGTAATGGATAGTTTATTTTAACAAGATTTTATCAGCCAAACTGAGTCTACTAGACAGCTACATACTTTGGGACACTGGTTCCAAGTCATCTCCATATCCTTTATTTAGTTAAATCCAAAAGTCTTACAGTAGTTTCACACTAAATTTGAAAACAAGCATCTGCTTAGAACTTGCATTTCAACAGTTTTATTTTTCATCTGAAATCCTTCAGGTGGGGACATTCAATACTTGCTCTTTCACTCTAGGCCGAGATCCCACCTACAACATCAATATAAAAGTATATTGCTCTAAATACATACATTATTGAGTGTGGTCACAAGTGTTTGAGCTGATAATGAAAACCACCTGGGCCATTTTTTTCAGATCATACAAAACCTAGGTCTAGAAGTTGAGGACCAACAGTCTGGTCTGGAGCACTTTCAGTTTGGCTTGTCATCTTTCACCTTCCTATCTAATCAGCCTGAAGACTATTTGCAATCAAGAGTATCCTGAACTCTCACTACTTAATTGTACTTCCAGTCCAGTATATACAAGAAAATATAGATAGGTGTGCTGGTGAGAGGGTTTGGAATATGCATAGCACTCTTATAAATGGTGTTTAAAAATGGCCCTAGATGGTTTCTCCATGGCATCTATTAAAGTATTCTGCTAGATTCTATGTTAGAGATAGGGAATAGTCTACTGAGAATATGGTAAAGTTAATGGGATCTTCATGCAATGAAGTGCTCTGGTTGAGAGAGGTCAGTAGTGGGACTGATAGACTCAATTCATCCCTTCCCTCCTAATAACCTGAAAAGTTAACTGTATGACATCTTGTTCCACAGTGGGAATGGAAGGAGATGGAGGGAGTTGGGAGTTATACAATTTAACAAACCACTGAATATTACTAATCATACAGAGATGGCAGTAAGTGTTCCTTGTGCTGAAATTGTCTTAACAGTAGCTCTAGTCCAGTACATCATTTAAAAAGGGAGCAGCAAAGATGTATTCTACCTGCGAGCTTTGAGAGTTGGCTAGGATTAAAAAAGACAATCTAGTTGAGAAGTAGTGTGTGTCTTTCAACTCTATAAATAAATAAATTAAGTAAATAAATCTTCGGTGTTGGCACAACAAAGCCGGAAAACATTAATCAAGACCTCAAATGGGGTGAAGGGACTTGAAATCAACTTACAACCTATAGTACAAATCTGCAACTTTAAAATAATTAAACCACCTGATGGTTGAATGTTTGCTTATCTTCAAATATAAGGGTCTTTTAACAAAAATTTTTCTGGGGAACAGACTTACCTATACTGGGGACTAACTGGTGTTAGCATTTAAAATTGCCTAAGCAGTGTTAGCCAAGTCTATTTAGAGAGGGCACAATACTACTTAAAATGATATCCTGGACTATTCTTAAAACATGGGATGGATAGATTTAGGTCCAGACCACACTGGAGAATTAAAGTGCTGGTTCTTTTGCTCATTCACACTCACAGAATGGGGGGGAAGTGAAGGGAGCAAGGAGCCTAGCAGTGCAAATGGAGCCCAAATAGTTTCTCCTCTCATAGGATATGCCTAGATTGGAGGCTGTGAGACTGATGTAGACAATAGAGAACAAAACTGCTCTGGTTTTATTTTTGTTTGAATAGACTAATTTTGCTCATGCTCAGCAATAATATAGTCTAGCTGGTAGGAGCCATGAAAGCACAGCTGCGCAAACCAGTGCATATCTGCAACCACAGACACTTGCATCTTTCAACTTCTTTGGAATCATAAGGGCTCGGGTTCTTAAATAAAAGATTAGCCTTTCAAAGGGCCAGAATTCAAAGTTGGCTGTAAACATATTTTCTGAATCTGAAGAGGCACAGGCCAGAGCCCAATGAATTTCATAGAATCAGAGGGCTGGAAGTGACCTGGAGAGGTCATCTAGTCCAGTCCCCTGCACTCATAGCAGGACTAAGTATTATCTAGACCATCCCTGACAGGTGTTTGTCTAACCTGCTCTTAAAAATCTCCAATGATGGAGATTCCACAACCTCCTTAGGCAATTTATTCCAGTGATTAACCAACCTGACAGTGAAGAAGTTTTTCCTAATGTCCGACCTAAACCACCCTTGCTGCAGTTTAAGCCCATTGCTTCTTGTCCTGTCCTCAGGGGGTAAGAACAATTTTTCTCCCTCCTCCTTGTAACAACCTTTTATATACTTGAAAGCTGTTCTCATGTCCCCTTTGTCATCTTTTCTCCAGGCTAAACAAACCCAACTCTTTCAGTCTTGCCTCATAGGTCATGTTTTCTAGACCTTTAATCATTTCTGTTGCTCTTCTCTGGACTTTCTCCAATTTGTCCACACCTTTTCTGAAATGTGGCACCCAGAACTGGACACAATACTCCAGTTGAGGCCTAATCAGCATGGAGTAGAGTGGAAGAATTACTACTCATGTCTTACTTACAACACTCCTGCAAATACATCCCAGAATCATGTTTGCCTTTTTTACAACAGTATTACACTGTTGACTCATATTTAGCTTGTGGTCCACTGCGACCCTCACATCCATTTCCGCAGTACTCCTTCCTAGGTAGTCATTTTGCATTTTGTACACATGCAACTGATTGTTCCTGCCCAAGTGGAGTACTTTGCATTTGTCCTTATTGAATTTCATCCAGTTTACTTCAGACCAATTCTTCAGTTTGTCCAGATCATTTTGAATTATTATCCTATCCTTCAAAGCACTTGCAACCCCTCCCAGCTTGATATCATCCGCCAACTTAAGTGTACTCTCTATGCCACTTTCTAAATCACTGAAGAAAATATTGAACAGAACCGGACCCAGAACTGATCCCTGCGGAACCCAACTCGTTATGCCCTTCCAGCAAGACTTACTGTTCTGTAATTCCCCGGGTTGTCCTTATTTCCCTTTTTGTAGATGGGCACTATATTTGCCCTTTTCCAGTCTTCTGGAATCTCTCCTGTCTTCCAAGATTTTTCAAAGATCATTGCTAATGGCTCAGATATCTCCTCAGTCAGCTCTTTGAGTATTCTAGGATGCATTTCATTAGACCCTGGTGACTTGAAGGCATCTAACTTGTCTAAGTAATTTTTAATTTGTTCTTTCCCTATTTTAGCTTCTGATCCTGCCTCATTTTCACTGGCATTCACAATGTTAGATGTCCAATTGCCACCAGCCTTCTTGGTGAAAACTGAAACAAAAGTCATTTAGCACCCTTGCCATTTCCGCATTTTCTGTTGTTTTTACGGCCTCATTGAGTAAGGGGCCTACCCTGTCCTTGGTCTTCCTCTTGCTTCTAATGTATTTTTGTACAGTGTTTTCTTGTTTCCCTTTGTCGCTAGCTAGTTTAATCTGGTTTTGTGCCTTGGCCTTTCTAATTTTGTCCCTGCATACTTGTGGTGTTTGTTTCTATTCATCCTTTGTAATTTGACCTAGTTTCCACTTTTTGTAGGATTCTTTTTTGACTCTTAAATCACTTACAATCTCCTGGTTAAGTCAAGGGGGTCTCTTGCCATACTTTCTATCTTTCTTACCCAATGGGATAGTTTGCTCTTGTGCCCTTAATGTCTCCTTGAAAAACTGCAAACTGTCTTCAGTTGTTTTTTCTCTTAGACTTGCTTCCCATGGGATCTTACCTTAATTTGACTTCCAGTGGACTGGTCCCCAAATTTTGTGAATGAAGCTTCTGACTTTTTATACATGCATGTAGTGGCATTCATTTGTGGAAGATAGCCATTTGTGCGAGTCTCTTTGGAAACCTATTTGAACAGGGTTCTGCAACTGAAATGCTTTCATTTATTCATAGAATGTATACTTCAGTCAGTTCTGTACTGAGTGATCACCTAAAAACTAAACCAGCCAATTCATTAAGCTGGTTTCTGGAAGTATTAACAGTTTTGCTGTTGATACTAAGGCTTTGAGGGCTGCAGCTGCATGTCTTGGCTCTACAAATACCTGCATTTGTCTGATTTAAAATCCTGTGTAAATTATGCAAATTAGGTACAGTGTTCATGCCTGGCAGGCTGCCAGTGCAGGTCTTGGTACTGCAAAACTTGAAGAGCTGCATTAGAGCTGGCGTTTACTTGCTCAGGATTGTTTGATCTTAAGTAACTCCTGCTGATTCTGGCATACTAGCAATTTACTGCAAAAATGGGAGTCCTGTAGCACTTTATGCCTGCAGAAATTACATTTGTTAGTCTTTAAACTGCAACCCAGGAAAGCTTATGCCTGCAGAAATTAAATTTGTTAGTCTTTAAAATGCTATAGGATTCCCGTTGTTTTTGCTGTATACAGACTAACATGGCTACCCCTCTGGAACTTTTTAGCAATTTACTGTATCCTTGCCAGATATCACTAACTCATGTTGGTCACATTGCTATTGAGGGCAAAATCTCTTTGAAAAGAATCAGGGACACCCATAATGCTTTTTGGGCAATGTGATCTTTGCAATCTGCATCTTCTCTTATGATGACTGTAGTGTGACTTCTTTTTCTGACCCTGTTTTTGTATGCACTGGGGTCCTAATGGAGTAAATACCAATAAGAGACAGGTGAATGGTATTTCTGGATGTAGCAATAGGGTTTAGAAGGCATTGCAATGAAGTAGCTATCAAAACTATAACTTCCAATATTGTGGGTCTTGGCAGAGGGATTCTATTCTGGAAATAAACTGGATGAAAGGGGAGCACTGAAAAGAATACTAGATATAGAAGAAGGAAACTAAACAAACATTAATCACTTCTATAGACTTACCTTAATTTTATTGTTGGTTTTTCTCTGCTGCAGTGCTGTAAGACAGCACTTAAAACAGACACGCAAGAGAGGATCCTAGGTAGCAAAACATTTTTACAGCAAATTTATTAAAGGGGCTTTAATCTAAGTTAAAGTTCTCAGTAATGTCTTTGAGGTTCCTATGATCACTAAATCCTTCAGTAATTTGAGTTGTAATAAAACTTCATTTAGAATTTCCCTCAGCATCCCGTACTCCTCCATAGGAGTGATTACTTCCTATGAAGCAGTTTTGTACTATTTGTACTTCATCCAGGAAACACTAAACTCATTAAGTCCTGCAACCTCAAAGAGTTTGGCTCAACCTGCTGCCCACACTAAGGGGAAGAGAATGGTGTCTAATCACCACTTAATGAGTAGGAGTTTATGTATCTTCCTCTGTCTAAAGATGAGTTCTCTAGATCTCTAGGCAAAAATCTTTAAAATGTGATTCCTATTAATGTACCAACTGTAGGCGAAAATAAAGTAAAAATGGAAATCCAGAGAAGGTGGAAAGTATGGAAACAAGTTTGTTTAGATTCCCTAAACTCTGCTCCTAGTATAATCAGATTGACACCCAGCATATTTTGATGGTCTCCAGAGAAAATACCTTACTCCCCTGCATACAGAGATCATGAAGATTTCCACTTTCATGGTATCATGGGCAGCCCTTGGAGACTCACTTGCCAATTCACTAATGTAAAAAAGTATAATGAAGGCAATTTTCCTCACAATTTGAAAGGTGTGTGCGCCATCACCATTTATAGCATCATTAGACAGTCCATGTACCTGCGTATGCAAACACCACAGGTAGTTTGCTTGTTTCCCTATATACTTTAATGGGAGTGAAGTTCTGAAACCAAGTGGTGGCTCTACAAACCTGCCTTGTTCAGATCACCTCTTAAAATCAAACTTATGTTCCTCAGAGATAACAGAAGATCTGCAAAATACTACTGGATCATTTTGGTAACTTCTGAAATAAGTAAGAAGTCTCCAAATATGACAATCTTGAGTGCTCTTTGATATTGTCTGTGGCCAAAATGTAATGGACAATACAAATTTTGAAGAGGAGATATGACATGACAAAATTAAATTTCTGATCCAAATCTAACATGAATCAATTCTTTCTTCCCACCCCCACTTTACATGTCAGTCATGTTTTAAATGCTTTTTTCTTCAGACTTCAAAAGGGTGATCATGGTTTTTTGCAACTGAAATACTATTACTTCTCCATAGGAATGTGTATAAATGTGAGACACTTACACATCTCGACATCCTGCTATCTATCTTTGACCCAGAAACCTTTTGTTTCTAAAGTGCTGACATTAAGGAAGGCCAAGCCATTTTCTTTGTGCCAAAGAGGGGAATGCTATGATAGTGTATGAAATACAGAAAGAAGTATATGCAGCAAGGCTGTAATTTTAACAGTCTGCTGGCAAAGCACATAAACTTAAGGGGGAATATGTCTTAAATGGTGCATTTTGGGATATGTAGCTTAAGTAAATAGGTGGACCAAGGAGTCTTGTTGAAGTTAACTGCCTTGCTGGGTTACTGCCACTCTTTTTAATATGAAAAAGCAGATCTGTCTACTGAACACACTGTATTCTAATATTCAGCATTGGATAACTGATAGCATTGTGCCTTTGCCCAGAACCATTTTTGCTATATTACTCTGTCTCCCTGAAGGAGAAGCCCTGCACTAAATAAACCACTTAAACATGTCTACTGTTACAACACAACTTCATTAAATTCATCACTATCAAACAGATGAGTTCAGACCCTTATTTCTAATTTACAAAATGCAGACATTACTTTACTTATTTTTACTCCAAAATCCTGTTACATTGTAAAATGCTTACTGTAGGCTTCACTTCTTTAGTGATGGTTAATGTCGCCTCTCCCTAGTTTTTCAGCGTCCTATTAAACAATTCCAGCTGGTAGAGCAGGAACAAGCACTTCCGTAAGCATTCCCACGATCCTTAAGCAAGGAGCGTGACCTTATAGCCATGTGCCAGTTTTCCTCCCTTGACATGAGAGAGTGAGTGGGAGGTAAAGACAATACTTTGTTAGAAGGATCCCCTGCCTGGGGTTGCCTGCTGGAGCTGGGCATTTGTAGGCCATCTAAACAGTATCTTCCTCTAGGGACTGAGAGGTTAGGAGGGGAAAGCGAATTGATTTCTTTAAATGTGGAGAATGAAAGAGAACCACACCAGACAACTCTCAGCTATAGTAGCTTCCACTGGTGAGTTGTGAACTTTGACTTCTGTAACAAATGGGTCCATTTAAATTAGGGATAAGTTGTCCTATAGCTCAGGAGTGCCCAAACTCTGGGCCGCAGCCCAAAGGTGAGCCACAACAGTCTTGGGTAGTATGTCATGAGTGGAGTTGAGATGTTGCCCCCCAAACTGTAAATGCTGGCAGAGTGGTGATGGCTCCTGCCCCAGCAAGCAACAGAGGGAAAAGCAGAGCCGCCAGGTTGTGAGCTGAGGGTGAGGAGAAGAGGCTGGCCCTAGAGGTGGTGGCTGGACGGTTTGTGACAGTTCACACTCTGAGCCGCTGCACCCCACAATCCGTGGCTGTGGAGCCCCTGAAGTATCGGGCTCGGCTGTGCTGCTCTTTCTGTGTGGACATTGCGATGTCAGGGTAACAGCTGGGCTGGCCCAGGCACCTGCCTCTGCCTGGTACCGGTGGCTCCGGAGTCCTTCCCAAGTGGCACGGGGCGCCTGTGAAGCGTGCCAGGGTGAGTGACTATGACAGGGCTGCCATGTAACTAGCTCCAGGCATTCAGTGGGCTGCTGAGGTGAAGGGTGTTGGTGGGGAGTTGGCTGTGGCGTGACCTGGCCCCTTTGCCCTCTTACTGCCATTGTCCCTCTTGAGAGGAGCACCCAGTAGGGCCCTTCTCTCTGATGGACCATTTTTAATAGTGGGCTGCAGTGTCTATTGCAGCTGCATAGGTGGGCCTCTGGGGAAAAAAGTATGGGAACCATTTAGCTGATGATCTTAAGCATTTAACTTCTGCTTGGTGAAAGAGCTTATTCTTCTTCCTGTATGGTAAAAGTAATGAGAAGTGGATTCTAGGGCTGTAATGTCACAGCAAGACACCCATATAACTGTATTTGGAATGATTGTCACTTCCTATTGTCTGTCTTTAGGTTTTGTAATATGAGCAACTGTAGAAAAAGAATTTCATACCAAACTTTGCATGGCTTTTCTCTGTCTGTGGCCTAGATACACTTGGGTAATGGAAAAGTGGAAAATACATTGTGTTCTCATCCCTGTTTGTCTGATTAACAGTGCCTTCCAGCAAGGAAAGATTTACCTACTTAGAGATCAATGAAGCTCTCATGTAGTCTCAGGAAAAACATTTTTGTGCTTGTGGTGAGGCAGTGAAATGTGTGGTGGTTGAGAACCGGTGACATAAGAAGAAGGAAATCAAACTTCCTGTGTTGGTGATCCCTTTCACATAGCAAGCCCCTGAGTGCGACGCCCTTGCCACCATAGGCATCTGCCCCTGGTCCCCATGAGTTCCCCACTCCCCCTTCACTCCTACCCCTGCACCCCTTCTCCTGCGCCCACCTGGGAAACAAATCTGCATGCATGGAGTGGCTGGTGTTGCTGTTTGCTCCCCCATTGTATGCTGCTCCTCCGTGCACCTTGAGGGGCTGTGAGAGGGGGAGCAAGGAGAGGGCAGAGATTTTCACAATTCATATATCGAAGGATCCAGTCTTAAACTCCATGCATGGCTTGCATTTCAGTGTAGTACAAATGAAGTGCTGACGCTACTTAAGGCCTAATTTAGGGCATGCTGTTTTCTGTGTAACTGATATGTAAGGTGCCAATAAATACAGCTAGGTAATGTTCTCAAAATGTCTGTCTTCCACAAGAGGGGTGTTTTTGTGCTGCTGCTGTCTGAAAAAGAACACCTGGCTGCATCTAGTCTCATTCTGCCTTTTAGACAAGAAGCAGCCTATGTACTGCTTGCTGTATATCTTATTTACACATGTTGTGTATACTGTGGTGTTACACCATGAGCCACACAAAGCAATGTTGGAATGCACAATGGCTAATAAATCTACTGAAGGAACTCCACAACCCACAGATTTCCTGTTAGGGCAGTTAAATTGCAGACCCTACTACAAGAGGTGGGTATCGAAGTATCCATGTGTATCTGGACTTAGGAAGAGCCCTATACTTTCAATAGTAAAGGACTTTAACAGGCTCTGATCTATTACCTCAAGATGCAGAGGTGTCACAGTATAATTTTGTGCTTACTTTATTTAATGTCTTCTGTATTATATGCACAGGTGTC
This sequence comes from Mesoclemmys tuberculata, assembly GCA_007922155.1. NCBI lineage: Eukaryota > Metazoa > Chordata > Testudines > Chelidae > Mesoclemmys > Mesoclemmys tuberculata. The sequence continues at coordinate 10,203,794 of ML675630.1, forward strand.
AGAGCAGGCCCAAATACTTTTGTAGATTACTCTCCTATTACATGTGATCTATGCCACATATAGGCTGTGCAGCCTGTTTTGAGTTAGGTATCAAGCAGGGTCTCATACCTTTTTGGCTTCACCTTCTTGGTCAGTTTTTGTACATTAATGTCTTCTAAAAGATTAAAAGAACAGATGTACTAAGATTTATTGATGGAGTCCTAGTAAGTGTCTACTACAGTTGGATAGGAAGCTGGTAGTGGTTGGTGGTCGCTGTTAGCATGGAGCTTGAAGTTGTCCAGGATAAGCATTTTAAGCCCTTGCCTAATGTGGTGGCTGAAGTCTTGTTGGCTTGCAGTGGATAGCATTAGTTGCTACTTGGAGGAAACCCTCGATTCTAAAGATCTGGACAGGAAAGAACAAAAATAGGCTCCTTTGGGTCCTCCTTTTTCATGCCATATTCAATGATGCAAGAAGAATGCAGAAATAAATCTTTATACTATAGGAAATTCATACAGTGTACTATGAATGAAGTTAGTTATCAGGTATAGCCAGAGGTTACTAAAATCTATTTTAAATGTTCATGCACAGTTAAAAGGTGACAAACTCTTTGAAACTGGAGCCAAAGCCCCTAGCCATATGTAGAACAGTATTGTGATGCAGAGCAATTTAAGTGCTTCTCTTTTTGAGTAACTCTGATGCAATCTCTGCATTCATAGTTATGAACAAGCACTACTTTTTTGCACTAGTTGCAAGTGACCAATTTTCTTCTTTTCCCTAGAGTGACCAGCAACTGGATTGTGCCTTGGATCTAATGAGGCGTCTGCCTCCCCAGCAGATAGAGAAAAATCTCAGTGACCTGATTGATTTGGTAAGTGGCATTAATGGGTTAAAACAATACAGAGCAGCAACTGGTGGGGCCGGAGAGATGTGGTTTAATATGTGACCATTCAGGGCATATGGGAAGTGTGATGGCTTAGTTTGCAGTTCCTTCTTTGAAATCAGCTGAACATACGGTTTTGGCAATCCATAAGAGGTAGGTCCCTGACCTTGTTGCGAAAGCCACTTCCCTCTCTCAGATCAGTTGGCTTTCCTTAATTCATTATCAGAAATGGGTGTTCTTCGCTCAGTTTTTTTTATCATTGGAGAACCTTGTGAAAGGGGCACTGTTGTATCCTTGCATGTTGAATTCTGTGTGAGTGGGCATTAGCAACACTCAGTGCAGGGTCATCACATTTTTTAACGACTATACTCAAACTATACCAAAGAAGTTACAATGTTATCAAAACTTCATATTGATGCATCTCCCATCACTGCTTCCCAGGACACTCGTGTAATGGATATTACTCCTGAGACGTCCTTCCTGCTAGTCCCAAATGCATTTTATGATGCCATAATTTGCAGTCTGACACCAGTGCCTCTTCTGTAGTTACAGATGTCAGATATTCAATTGCCAATGAATTAATTGGATTACTTTAGGCTGGGTATTTAGCATATGTTATGAGGACCCCTTTTTGAACTTCAGAAAAGTAGTCCATTGTTTAGGTGGTCTATCTGCTGCTGAAAAATGCATGTTCAAATGGCTTGAGGAGGAATGAGAGTGCTTAGTAGGGGTATTCTTCTAACAAACTTGCATGAATGTTGGGAAGCTTAACTTAGCTCTAGGAAGACTTTAGGTTTATGTATGTGTTAGAACTGCAAGTTATTGCTGTTATGGCATGCGCTCCAAGGGAATTGTTGTAACGCTAGTATATGAAGACTTGGAAACCTGGCATTTCTGAAGAGTATCAAATACTTCAAACAGAAAATAACTCCATACCTTGCGGTTTACAATCCAGTGAATATTTTAAAACTAGTTTGAACTTTCTGCAAGCAGTCAGGTTTCACTTCTTCCCTCAAAGTATCTTTCACTTTCCTGGTGAATTACTGAGGGTGGAAACAAAATCCTCATGAGGAGAAAGGCATTGTTAGCTCTGTCAAACTGTACAGGTACTTGTCCAAGCCCAAGTTAAAAGAAAGTGACTGAACTATTAAATCTCCCTGAAAACTCTGGGTTTGTGAGCATGGCACAATCTCATCTGTGAAGAAACCAAGCAGATGCAGATTAGGGATATATTATTCATACACTGTTTTACTAGACATCTGGCAAAACTGGTTCTGTTCTCTTGAAAACACGTTCAACAATCCACAGATGCTTTCTTTGAATTTAGTATTTTGACATAGGCTTGTTTGTACTGCAAGCTTTTGGGGGGTACAGCTAACTCGGAGCATTTTGCAGGTCAGGGCTGTTACTATAGTAGAATATTAAAGTTAAAAGAGGGGGAGGCTTAACATAATCCCTTGTCAAGAAGAGTCTGATCTTAGTATATGTTGACACAGGCACACTTTGAGCCCTGCACCAAGGAGTTCACTTCTAAAAGCTAACATTTCTGCAGATAGTCACAGGAATTGTTCAGATTCATAGTACCTAAGGCTAAGCAAGTCTTGCAAGTCAGTGTAACTGTATGTGTTTGGGGTCTAGAGGTAGTGCAGAGAGGGAGAAGCCCTTGCAACTTGATCCAGATTTTTATATTTGATCCAGTATGGTCTCAGCATATTCCTCCTCTAGCAACTGGAGGTGCCCTCCAAAAATAGAAATTGCAAGAGGGGCTGCAAGCTGTTGAAATGCATACTCTGAACTGAGTGAGACTGATAACTAGATTGCATGTTCAGGTTATGTGAAAAGATTCAGGGAAACTGATGTTAATGCCATGTGTTTTGTCATGCTGTGATTTAAGTTGGTTCTCTAGTGTCTGCGCTGGTTTTGTTGCAAGATCTCAGGAACACTTGCGAGACGGACACCGAAATGAGGAAACAGCAGTTTATTGATTGGTGCCAACCGGCTTAGCAGAATTATTTTCAAAGGATTATACTGGGGCGTAGCCTAATCTTTTGGGGGCCGGGTCTTGCCTCAGTTTAGTGAACTTGTGGAGGCAGGCAGAGAAGGTACAGATGATAGAACTAGCAAAACGGAAATAGCTACCACACACTTTTTGGAGACATCTCATTCACACATGATTTAATCTAATATTATAATACTTCTGTTTCTGACTGGGAGTCATTCCTTCAACTGCAAATAAAAATTTGATGCCAAACTAGTAGTAATTCTAACGTATAGCCATTATTAACATATTACAGTGGCTTTCTGGCCCCATCAAGATCCCTCATTGTCCTAGGTGTTGTACAAACATACAGGAGACGGTCTGCATCAAAGGGCTTGGTCTAATTTAAAACAAGAGGTTGATCAGAGGTGGCTGGGGATGAAGGCAGAGGGTTACAATGTTAAGAACGTCGGGTCACAGACTGTGTGCACAGCTCTTAAATTCAAGGCGATTTTTTTTAAAACATTAAATCAGTCTGAACTAATCACTAGCCTAACCATTATCAGTTGGCAGTTTTCTACAGCGAAGCCAATAGTAAGTTTTAAGGAGGGAAGAGTGTTTTCTCTAAGGGGTTAAATGAAAGAAGGTGCTTGTGGGAGAAGCAGATCAACAGATGAAGACTGGTCCAGATAGGAGAGCAGAAGGGAAAAGGTAAGAGTGCAGTGTGAAAAGTTCAGTAGAACCAGTTGCTCAAGTAGTGTCAATTGTGAAGGACCTTAAAAGTAAGAATTGTATGCTTTTATTTGATATGGTGGCAACTGTGGAGGGACTTTAGAAGTGATGAATGTAGCAACAGTTTCAGCAGAGCAGAGAAGGTTCTTGTGACCTCCAAGATACTGCTTCCCAGCAGTTTCCTAAAGTTAATGCCAAAAATGTGCAGAGGCGAAACTCAAAGCATTGTCTTTTTTAGCAAAGATAAAGTAATTCTTGATCTTTGCTGCTGCCTTAGACTCAGTATGTTGAATAAAAATTGCAGTTGTGTGCTCAATCTCATTTTAATCTTACAGTGAGAAATAGGTCACTAATAGCTGGTAAATTCAGGAAAAAATATCCTACTCCAACATGTAGGATTTACTGAACCTTTGGAATTCACTGTCTCAGGAATTCACTCATGTAATGTGGCTAGCTTGAAAAAAGGCTGCATGCATTTACTGATGCTAGTTATGTAAACTAAGCTCAAGGTAATCACATTTTGTGTGTCAGGATGTAATCGACTCCATCGTAGGGGTCAGTAAGGAATTGTTTCCCTCCCCACCCACAGATAAAACAGTTTGTAACTGGCTAGATCTCCATCACTAGTTTTTGGTAATCTCCTGAAGCCTCTTGTCCACTTCTAGAAGCCAAAGGTAGAATACAGACTCATTGGTTCCACTGATCTGACTATGACACATGCTGGCTTCCTGTGAAGCTTTGAAGAATAAACAGGTATTAAAACTTGAGTCAGTATAAGAAATATCCAGAATGAGTTGTCTGGGAAACTTCATGGGGAAATCTGATTAAATTGATTCTGAGTCTTCTAATAGCACTGAAAATTGCTGGTTACCTCTCATGTTTGAATTGCTTTTGAAAGGTGCTTGTTAGTGCCCTATGTGCTTTCCATCAGCAACGCTCTGGGCTTCTTGTTCATATTGAAAGAGTAACAGGAAACAGATTGGTTTGGACCATTCCTGTTAGAATACGAGTCCATGTGATATGATATTCCCACACTAGTCTCAGTGCTGTCTCTGCTAGAGACTAAACATGAAGGTGTCTCTGAAATTCATTAGAACACCTCCTCTTCAGCACTGTTAGAGATTGCCATAGAGTAAGGGTGCACAACCCTTGCACAGTGTCATGTGGTCAGCTCTCCAGGAGCCAGGGTCCTGCCCTTAAGGTGGTTAATATCAATAACTCTTTTTTAAAAACAATTTTCTATTGCATACCTTTTTTCTTTAAAATAATCCTCTTTAAATTTTATTGAAAATTATGACAAACTGTTAAGGTCTTAGTTCATTGTGATGTACTAATAATTTATTAAGCCACGTCATTGAGCTCTCAAACTATAATTAGCTAAAGAGTGCTATTTAACTAGATACAGAATCGAGGGAAAACATCTTAACTTTTGAGATCTGTTCAAATTCTATAATTCAGTAAATGACATCGTGGTATTTAATATCAATTTTCAGTCTTGTCAGTGGACTGAATGCGGGTTTTTACATTTTTCCGAATGTAAGTACTTTCAGTTTCTGTTCAGAAAAGATTTTGCCTTAAATACTGTTTGTTTCAGTTTAGTTAGCAGGTGCAGAGTTTTTTCTCTTGGCAGGTTAGTTCAAATTTCAGAAACTGAATAGGAATTGGAAAAGCAAGAAAGGTTGGAAGAGGAAAATAAGCTATCAGTATAAACCAGGTGGGAGAGAATGAGTGCCTTTGAAGCCAGGTTGAAGTCAAGGGGTGTTGAGCATTGTACCTGCTTAGATGCCTCTGTGAATATCCCACTAGGCAATTCTCTGCATTTTTTAGGCACCTAAATATCTTTATTTCAGTCACCATGGCTTAGATTTCCAATCCATTCAACTACAAGTGCTTCCTTCGTTTAATCATTTTGAAATGAAAACACATTTTGATTTTTTAATGTATCCAATATTTAAGATGCATTTAATCCATAAATGTAAAATGCCATTTGTGCACTTTTAATTGAATTCCAGTTTCTATCCAAATGCAGCCTGCCACAAATAACCAGTGTCTGGGGGGGGAAGAGATATATGACAAAAAAACCCAAAACCACTTACTCGGTTTTTTTCTTATCAAATGTACGTAGACCTATATAATTGCTTAAATATAGATAGTGTTATATCCTGGCTAGCTAAAAGAAATCAGATATTTAGTTGCTATTCAGTATGCTTTAATGTTCATACCAGCCAATTTGAATCTATCTTTAGGAAAATAGATTTTAAGTACAAATGCAAAACAAGATTAAAATTGATTTAAATCAAGGTTTCCTGCTTGCTGTTTTAAATTAGATTTTAATTCACCCAACCTTCCCTTACTTAATTTGTATTTGTTTTCCTATATTTACATTAATTTTGTCCATTTGCACTCCCATGATGCACTTAATCCTACACTTCTGGGGAGAATCACATTTTGGTATTAACTCTAAAATCATGAGTTTGACGGTCTCAATTTTTTGGAAAGCCTATCTTGACAAATGTTGGGGAATTTTTTTTGCTGCTTTGTTTTGAGTTTGTATTCAATTTTTTTTCACTTTAACATGGCAGGGATAAGAACTTCATTTTTTTTACATGAAAGCTCATATTCTCAATCATGTGACTCCAGGAGCTGGAGCTTTTAAAAATAATTAAAACTAAGATAAAATTGCAAGGAATACCACTGCTGACATGTTGTTGTAACCTTATAGCTCTCTCCTTCTGTTTCTATCCTTTTTCTGTCATCTTTCCCATGTTCCCTGCTAAAACCACTTCTTCCTGTTTCTACCCAAACTTCCTTTCTGGTCTTTCTTCAGCTCTTTGCCACAATTATTAAAAGAAGTACTTCCCCTTCTCAGACTACTCTCAACCTGGAGAGCTCTTCCTTTCCTTCTTCAGGGTCCTGATAGTAAAGGGGCTGTGCTCTCCTTTAGCCCAGCTGATATTTATTAGATACTTAGCAACTGGTATGCACCTGCCTGAACGCTGTCACTGCCAGAATTAACAGTGGTTATGAAAAACATTTCTTTATTCTACTTTCTGAATTTTGGCAGAGACTGAGAATTGCAGATATATCTATTTGACATGGGCTGTGTGCATATATTAATTGTGGATCCCTTTTTTAAAAGGACTGTCATCCTTGAAGCAAACTTGAAAGAGCACAAACACTGTTTTTGAAATTGATACTACATTTTGAAAAAGCTTCCTCACAGCCTAGCTTCTCCTGTTCTGATCCATATGGAAAATTTTCAAATGGGCCTAAATGACTAATGCGCCCAAGTCCCAAGGCACTTTGAAAACTTTATCCGTAATCCTATGTGCCATCTTGTAGTTTGGTTTTGTACAGATCAGTGTCATGGCCAACATGTGGCTGGCAATGCTGCAAGACTAAGTAGGAGAGGATGGTCTGGATCTTACATGCATGCAAAAGTTCCAGTATCTAATAAATGTGGCAAAAACTGACAATCTATAGGTTTATGCTTTGTCTACCTGTTCAGAACTACACCAGCATTAAATTCCCTCATTTAAAATTCTTCTCTCTCAAGGGGTGATGTCCCTATGCTGCTCATTAAATGTGTGTTTAAAAACAAACAAACAACCGAACCAAACCTCATTGCTGACATGAGCTTGCACAGCCTTTGAAAACTAACTGTATATTACTGCCCTCAAGTGTTGTGTTGACTAGGGAAAAGGATCAGACTTGAACATGAAATAATAAGGTAGGGAGAAGAGTGAAACTTTTTTGGGTCATTGGCCCTCATCGGACCAAACACTTATCATTCATTAGCAAAACCGTTTGTGGCTTGCCCTTTTGCCACATCTGTTGTTGCTTTCTCAGGCTGCAGAGCCTGCAATTAGAGTTCATTAGGTACCTTGTCAATCATGGGACTCCAGAAGTCCCGCCTAAAAGAAACTGTGCATGGTGCTGGTAATGTGCCTTGGCATGAAATGCTCTGCTTAGCATTTAATTAGTAATGATTTGTAAACAGACTACTCGCAGGCTGTCAGAATGCACAAAACTTTAAAATCGCTTTGAAAAAAGGAAGCGGCTATATTTTAAGGATAATTAACTTAAATTAGAACAGTTTTCAAGCAGGCTTAAGCAGGAAGCTGGTATAACTGAAGCTTTGAAATGTGTATTTGACAGCAGTCCATGGTATATGTTGATGTGTAATAAGAAATACTGTATGGTATATACCAAAACAAGAAAAGGTGCTTGTCTTTTTTTGCTTTGCTTTGTAAGGTTTGACAAGTTGTTTAGACTTTTACAGTAGAAAATCAGGGTTTTTTCTGCTGTAGAAGAATCTCTAAAATGATGATGAGAGAAAATACCTCAACAGTGAAAGTTGAGTCTGAGGGCTTGTATAAATGGGGAGCTGGGAGGAGGGGACTGCACCAATACAACATTGCAGTTATACTGGTCTGAACTCTCTAGTCTACAAGGGGAGTTAAGTGAGTGTGGTTATGCTGGTAACGTCCTCATGCAGACAAGCCTTCAGATGGGTATGAAATTTTAGTCTGTTTTATAGCTGTTTCTGAAGACCTATAACATTAATGATTCTCCTTTTAGAGAAATGAGATCTTTATCTTCCGTCCTTTCAATTGAGGTAATGAAAATAATAATAAAGATGCTCTGAAACTTTAGTGGATCAGCTTGTGAAAGTGCAAGACCATAGCTGATATTCTTAGTATTCCCAGGGAGGAAAATGAGCAAATTTTAACAATTTAGACATCAAAGCAAAAAGGTATAAGCATAACTGTAATAACAAAGCCCCCTAGTTTACTGGAAAGGAGGGTGATTAACAGTCTTTGCCTTTATTTGAAGTCATAATTGAGGTACCTGCATGATGGAACACCTTTTCAACAGATGGGGATGCGTCAGAGACATGTTTGAGTAGATGGTCCTGCTTGGTTTTAATTAGTAATCTTATTCAGTTGAAGGCATTACCCACTACACATAGCCTGAAGTACTGTGAATACTTTCTCTTCTCTTTAAAGGTAAGCTCTGGTGTGCTATTGCTGCCTCTCTGCCATTCATGGTCCAACCTCCAGTGCAGCAACAAATTCCAATACAAGTTAAGCACATATATTTGAATAGGGCAGTGGTGGGCACGAGGTGCATTGCTATCAAGGTACTTTTCTAAATACGCTGAGCCATAGTGTCCTGTGGCTCTGCTCTGATTCTCTGAAATTGGTTGGGGAAGCCAAATGGCTCCTTGTTGAGAAAGGTGTCCTCAGAAACTAGAATTTGTTTAAACCATCCCCCTTAAGCATTCCCTCACTCCAGAAAGGAACCAGAGATTAGACTGCTCCATAGGCTCTGCCGGCAGTCCCCTAATTAAAGGGCGTCTTGAGCAATGTTCACAGTGTTTCCACCATACATCTTTTTTTGTTCTTTTCCAGGAGTTTACCACTTAGCAAGTCTTCCACTAGACTGAAAGCAGTCTGTCTGCACAGAGTACTCGGGCAGTGTCCAAGAAAGTGGTTTGTAGTCAGAACACTGACAAATGTTTGGGCTTGTATTCAACTTTAATGTTAGCCTTTCTCTAGCTGTGATTGATTCTTCCAGTTTCAAGATGGATTTGTATTTGGCAAGGGCAAACAGTTGTTGTCGTATTTATGTTGGAACTCTCATGTGGTGCAGAAGGTTTTATGGCTGCCTATAGTCTCCATAAAACATACTATGGATAGTCACTTGTGATTTTTTTTTTTTTTAAATTTATCCCTTGATGGATTAAAAACTTTGAAAAATAGCATGGACAGCAAGTCTATGGACAACTGATAAATTTTAATAGCTCTATGGCAAATTGATTTTAACTCACCTAAATTAGTATATCCAATCCAGGGTATCTAGTTTTTCTGGCTTCTGTCATTTTTAGTTTTTTTTAGGATGTGTGATTTGCTTAGAATAATCCACTTTAAGTGGAGATTTCTCCTACATGCACAAAATTGAGTTCTGTCATTGCTCTGTGAAGCGTCTTTTGCAGTGTAAAATCTGAAGTATATTTAATGGCACCATTGTGGGATTTGCATTCCTGGAACCTGGCTTACACACATGTAAAAATGAATATAATAATTCCTCTTAAAAGAACACTTTTTAGATCTTTCAATTTAGAACTCTCTAAAATTGCCTATTTTGCGAGATGACTAGTCTGTTCTGAGCCTTAAAACTGAGAGCTTGTCTGTGCTAAGAGTTTTGCAGCTTTCAATGTCAACATAGCTGAAGTGGCAAATCCCCTAATAGGGATGAAGTTATACAAGTTGGAGGTGCTTTATTGACTAGTGTAGTTTATTTCAGTTCCCATCCTAGTATAAGCACACTTACACCAGCGTAACTGCATCTACACTAGGGTTCTGACTGGCGCAACTGTCAGCAAAAAACACAAAATTGGGGAAAAAACACACACATACCCTTTCCTGATACAGTTATGCTGGTAAAACGTTAGATCAATCTTTTCTGTCTTGGAAAGATGGTTTTCCAGAAATAATTCTTCCAGTTGTTGATAATCCAGACCGAGGGAAAGCTTACTGCTAGTTTTAAATTGTTGCAGAATAAACAAATTTTGTTAAACTCTATATTTATTGTGTACATAGTCATGAATATTACTTTGCTCCTAACACCACTTACTTAAGATGTTATTGAAGCAGTTTATCAAAACTTAATTGAACTCCAAAACACCTCTCTGCAGTACTGATGGAGTGTTGAACCCATTTAATAGGTGAATGAATCACAAATTAAAGTTGAGACAGTGCACCAAGATAGCAGCTGGCTAGACAGTCTTGTGCTCTAGCTGCTGTACTCTTTTGTCACTGGCATACATTATCTGTTTAAAGATGTTCAGCTCTGATCTGCTAAATACCAGAAAACAAAATAGTAAATGTGTACAAAACAAGTTTGTTTTTCTTCGGAAAGATAGTCACAAGTGCAATTCACTGGTGTACTATTTTCACTGGTTTTGGCAGGCTGCCCAGAAATAAACATTAATGCTAGGAGGGGAATATAAATAGTTCTCAAATTTGTATTACAGTAGAAGAGTGAGAAATTTGAATTTTGTGTTGGATTTACCTAGCCTAGGAAAGCAAATTAAAAGATACTAATCATGATAAAAATGCAGAAGACACAACCACTTACACTAAAATTTTATTCCCATGAGCATTAATAGACTTGCCAACAGTATATATCAAAAATAGGTGTAGGATATCAATTAGCAAGTTAGACACTAGAGAAACATCCAATTATCTGGACTAAAGTTTGAGAAACAAATGTAATCTCAACTCTTCCATATCTTCATCCCAGGATAGCTCTAAAATAGGTCGTGTTTTTTTTTTTGTTTTGTTTTTCTTTTTAAATAGAGAAGCTCTGCTTTCTGGAGATACCCAGGTTTGTAAGGCATCTTGCTACCATCTGCCCTTAGTGTGAGGAAGCCCTAGCTGTGCCTACAGTGGATTGGTTCCCCAACTCCACCAGCCTCTAGCAACACAAGCATTGTCTTCCAGGCCCCGCTCTTTGTTTACAGGTTAATGAGACTGGCATACTTCAATTCCTGAGCACTCCAAGTGTCCCCTGGGGGTGTCCAGGCTTTGTTTCACTGGACATTCTTAGAACTCAGATGCACTACTCACAAAGGAATATACACTAATTTAATGGTTTCGTGATTAATACTCTGCTCAGTGTACAGCACTTACATGTGTTAAATAAATTTCTTGTTTTTACTGTAAACATATCACCTTCTGGAGATCTTCCCCAAAACAGACCTTAAGAACATAATTTTCAGTGTATATAGGATTCCTTATATATTATGCATACATACATTTCCCAATGATTCTGATGAGACAATCTTTCAGAGAACTTACATGACACCCATTGATGAACTAGTATGAGGATACCAGACCCAGGTGATCCTTGTAAGCTTTGTGCACCCTTGTGTCCTCTACCAATTGGCACCAAGAGGGCCAGGTCGCAGAAGTCTATTTCATTGTCATTCTTCCTTTTATTAAAAAAAAAAAATCTCTAAATGGTCCATAAAACATGTCCATTTAATTTGCAAGTTCAGATATTTGGAAGATCACACCACTGTTGGTTTGGAACCAGCTTAGTAATGCAGCTAAAAATGGCCCATAGCACCCTGCTACAGTGCACATGCTGGGCTAGCCTCGGCTACTGAGCCCTAATTAAGGGTAAATGGGAGCCAGCTGAGCAAGCTGACAGTGAAAGAAGGAATTAGGAACTGCTGTAGAACCTGGGCAGGCTATAAAAGCTCCCAGGAAGGGGATGCTGGGAGGAAGAGAGGGGCAAGTAGCCAGAGCAGGAGGAGCTGCAGCAAGGGAAGGCCAAGCACCCTGCTGAGTAAGGGCTGAGTCTGTAAGACCCCTGAGACTGCTCAGAACCGTGTATTTAGAAGGTGGTGGCTAACCCATTGTAAATAAAGCACGCTGGTGGAGCACAGCGTGGTGGTTTGGATGTGGTTTGTGGGGGGCTGAGGGCCTGAATAGCAAGGGGGCCAGGAGCAAACTGTTATATGCACCCTCAGACAAATGAAGCACCTCCTAGCTGCTTGTGCTTTTGATTGTTTTTTTTAGAAGTACACAAAGGGTGGAGAAAATCACCTCTAGAGGACTCCCGTTTCCTGTGCTGTGCAGGTTGCAAAGAACATGAGGATGCAGGTGATGCTTTGTGAGACTCATTTTAGAAGCTTGGAGTCCTTGGAGACTAGGCAACATGAGACATAATTCAGACACGCAAGTGACTAGATGGTTACCTGAATGTCTGGAGAGGGCAGAATGTTAATGTTCTGTGACACCTGATGAACCCTTTGAAAAACAGAACTGCATTGCTGGAGGCAGAGTGGATTAAAAAATGAGATCTCTATTAATGTGGCCCTCTTTCAAAAATTGTTGAATAATATGATAGGCATTGGGCAGCTAGATGTTTAAGTATTTGCTGAGGGGGTCTACATTATATTAAGAGGCTTGGGTGCTGAATAAAATTCTTCTCGCTGAGAGCCTGTTTTCTATTCAACAAGGGGCTATTAATGGAAACTCACCTAGCTAGAAAAGATTAAGTAGATGGTAATTCAAGATCTAATTTTAATATATGTAAATTGTTAAAGGGATACTCAGCTTAAAACATATTGTAAGTAACTTTGTTTGCTAATGTTAGACTTAAGTTCTCCCTATTTCAGTAATTTTCTTCCTTCCATTTTCTGTGCTCTTTGTATTTATTTTAAACTTGGATAAAAAGAAAATCAATTTCACAATCAAATTCTTAGTACTGCAGTGCTTGGGCTGCAAATACTTAAAGGGAATATTTTTTTTTTAAAAAAAAAACCTTCATTGGAACTTCTTTAAAAAAATCCATGTTTTATTTGACTTAGCCCTAGTTGAAAACTTGGGCATTTACAAAAACCACAATTTTGGGGCCAAAATAGTTTGTTCTTCTTTTGAAAACTGGAACAGCTGGTCAAATAGCACACTTCAGATTAGTGTTCCTCTCTGAATCTTGTTTTGTCACTGGTTACATGTAACATCAGCTGGATTCATGACATGAGTAGTTGAGACTTCCTGAGATTTATAGATTCTGTGGCCAGAAGGGACACCATTATGATGTCTAGTCTGACTTCCTATTACCATAGGCCATAGAACTCCATTAGCATTTCTTTTAGAAAAACATCCAATCTTGATTTAAAATTGGTCAGTGATGGAGAAGTCACCATGACCCTTGGCAAGTTGTTCCAATGGTTAGTTGCGCTCTCTCTCTCAAAAATTTACACCTTGTTTTCACGCCTCATTTTTCTATTTTCAGCTTCCAGTCATTGGATCAGATCGTGTTATACCTTGGTCTGCTATACTGAAGAGCCTATTATTAAATATTTGTTCCCCATGTAGATACTTATAGCCTGTAATCAAGTCACCCCTTAACCTTGCCTTCGTCAGACTCAAGCTAAATACATTGAGCTCCTTTATCCTATAAGGCATGTTTTCTAATCCTTTAATCATTCTTGTGGCTCTTCTCAGAACCCTCACTAATTTATCAACATCCTTGAATTATGGGCAGCAGAGTTGGACACAGTATTATGGTAGCAGTTGTACTGGTGCAAAATAACCTCTCTGCTTTTACTTGAGATTCCCTTGTTTGTGCATCCAAGAACTGTATTAGCCCTTTTGACTACAGCATCACACTGGAAGCTGTTGTTACACAGATCATCTACCATGACTCACAAAACTGTCACTTGCTTGCCAGGACAGTCTCTCGTTGTATCTGTATGGCCTACATTTTTGTTCCTAATGCATATGTTTACATTTAGCCATATTAAAATACATGTTTGCTTATGCCTTGCTTACTAAGTGATCCAGATAACCTTGCCAGTTACTGTCCTTGTCCTTATTCACTCCTCTAATTTTTGTCATCTGCAAACTTTCAGTAACACTTTTCCTGCTCTTGATAAAAATATTAAATAGCATAGGGCAAGAGTAGATGCCTGCAGGATTCCCACAGAAACATTTGTTCAATGATTACAATTATGTTTTGGAAGCTGTCAGCTAGCTTTTAATCCATTTAATGTTTGCTGTGTTAATTTTCTTTCTAGTTTTTAATCAAAATGTCATGTGGCACCAAGTCAAATGCCTTATATAAGTCTAAGTATCCTAGATCAATACTATTACCTTTATAAACCAAATTTGTAATAATAATAAAATCATATTGTTAGTGTGATTGCCATCTGGCAGGCCCCAGCCTGACCTAGCTTTTGACGAATGACCTACAGGTGAAAACTGGTATACCAATTACCCATCCCATGAGTAATCTTCAGCTTTTCAGAGAGTTACATGGAATGAGGTGGTGCTTCAACAACCAGCACTTTGTTTCCAGTCACAGGAAAAAGGCCCAGGATATTATGGGTATGAAGAGTAATCTACCATAACTTTTTAAATGTGGTCCCTAGAGGTCAGAATTGAGGTCAATTTCCAGTGCTCTGCAAATGTCACACAGCCTATGATGTATCTATTACGCACTGAGCAATACATAATCAGGTCTGCAGGATTGTCAGACAAGCACCTTTCTATGGTAGCAAATTCATTTTCACTATATAGCATTTAGCTTTAAATTTAATACAGCTCCTTCCAACTCACCTCACATGTAAATGATATTCTCAACAACCCATCTTTACACATCTGGTCTTGAGCATCAAAGTCTATTTGAGTCTCACTTAATAAACAAAACTTATGTAGAATTTGTGAGTATGAATATATGATGGATCAAATTAAGGTTTAGTAGCATGTGTGGATTTGTGGGAATGACTTTAGTGGTGGTTTATAAGCACAAGATGAGTGGAGCCAGGCTTCCTTTTTGAGTTTCCACAACATCCGTTAAGCTGTATCTGTATTCTGCTGGAACAGGAAATTCTAATGCTGTGGAATGACTCAGTAGAATTATAATGAAATTTTAGTATATGCTGGCCTAAAATGGAAGGAGTCTGGTCTGAATTGGGTGGCATGCCAAAATGATCAGTTATGAAAGTGTCAGCTAAGTGTTGGCTGTTCTTTGCATCCAAGTAGTTTTCTGATTGACGCTGACAATTTTTTTCACTTCCATACAGTGACATAAGCCTTATAGGAATTCAAATAAAAATAAAAGCCTTAAAGACTTAAGTGCAATTAAAATGTTCTGTTTTTAAATTTGAGACTTTTTTTAATTTTAAGAGTTGCGTACATCTTGCATTTCTGCAGACACCTGGATGTTGTAGAATCTAATTCATAGAGCAGACAGGTTCAAGTGGATAGTTTGCTGGGGTTTTTTTTTTTTAAACTCCATCAAGCTGGAGGTAATAGTACTTCAATGAGCCTTCCTTTCCAGTTCTCATTATTGGGTGAAATTCATCTGACCTTTTAACACCACCAAATTTTGCATGTTTTCCAAAATGAGGTTACTGTGGAAGGCAGGTGGACATTGAAACTTTATTTTTAAGCATAGACAGGCATGCTGTTTATATGCAAATTAAGTAACTCTACATTCATGACATTAGAATTACTGTTGTAAACAGTGAAGTCAGTAAAGGCACAAATTAAGACCCTTGTAGCAACCTAACTCACTGAGATTACAAATGTAATATTTTAGATGAATGGCTGCATTCCTAAATGTATCTTTAATACACAGGGGGCAGAATTCTACTGTCATGCACATCCAGCTCCCCTCAAATTTGCCTGGGTTTATCACAGGGCAAACTGGGGGCTTATATATGTAATGGAAAATTATTATTCACTTTAACTCTTGTATTTCCACCAATGCACAAGCTTTTTCTTAAAACAAATCATAAATCTAGGTATAAAATCTGCTCTTTATGTCCTTTTAGTTCTTGATTATGCAGTTTATTCTGTTGGTCAAGCAGTGTATTAGGAAGAGGCAATTATTAGGCTGACTGGCTGCTATAGAAGCTATACAGTTTCAGCCTGGACACAGGTGATCACTTGTACTGCTGATATGAAAATGGTTAACTTAATTAAAACTTTGTCCAAATACCTGGCGCACTAACTCAGTGAAGAATATTGTTACACAGAAGACAACAGAATCCTTGTTCAGCCACCATCCACTATAATACGGTGGTCTCATTTTCATTCAGTTTGTCTGTTCTTTGTACTACTCATTATGTATCCACTCTTTCAAAAAAAACAAAAACCCACCACCTCATTCAATAGTACATGCTTGTGAATAGCAGTGCCATTAAATCCCCCTTCGAACAGCTGAATTTGGGCCCTACAGACTTGCCTTTTGTGTTTTTTATTTACTTTGGGGGTGATCTCCATACACCAACACGTAAAGAGGCAGTCATACCTACTTGAATAACTGTCGCAGAAGTGAGGCTACTTTAGGAGTATCATACTGTGCAGAGGGGGCCAAACTTACATTTTTAATTGTGGTCATTGGGCCACAGTATGAAGTTAGGATTATATACTGAGCTCAATCCATGGCAGAACTTCTGCAGATGTTAATGGGGAAACTTGCACAGAGATAAAGGGTAGAGTATGACCTTTATGTAGAAACTGAATTGTTAGTTTGTTCATACTTTGTCCCATTCAGTATCACTAATTGGGGAAAAGAAGTTCACCTTTAGGGACTGTCACTTTTTTTGCCTTTTTGATTTTGCCTTTTTTCTCCTCCCTCTTTCCTGGCAGTGTTCCACTTTTTTCTGCATTTCCTTTCTTGTAACTATACCCGGTTCCCTCCAGGTGTATTTTCATCCCACCTGCTTTCCCCATCCCTGTGCTGAAATGATACACTTAGTGTAATCAGGTTTTCTACTTCATATCCCAGTAAGATGAATGGCGGGTATAAGTAAGGGGTTCATAGCACAGAACCTTTGATTCAGGCTGTTTGGTAAATTCCAGATGACAGTAGATCTGTTAACCTTCCAATGCAAGTTGAGTTACTTTGCAACCATGAGGCCTGGAAACTTTGTTTAAATGAAAACTTATTCTACACAATCTGAATATGCTGTCATGTAAGTGCATGGGGTGGGCTGGGCTAGGTGTGCAACAGTCTTAAAGTGGGAGGGTAGGGGAATTTAATGAAAGGTACTATTTTATATAAAATACTAACCCAAGGATTAATTTATTGCTGTATTTATTTAGCATCTGTCCTGAGCATCTTAATTTTAGCATCTTATTTTGTTAGAGGAACTACTAGTTTGAACTTTGCAGGAGACCTGTGCTTATTGGAATAAGCCAATCCTAGTGTACGTGTTGCTGAAGCATTTAAAGCTACAAATAACTTGTTCAGACAGTTTGGAACACCACTTCACAGTATAAGAAGCTCCACAATATGGAATGTGAAGGCCAATGTGCTAAGTATGCCTATAACCCACGCAAGGAAAAGTAGTGTAGCAGCTGTTCTATAGTTGGTGTAATAAATACTATGAAATGACTGCCCCCTTGGGTGACTGTGCCACACTTACGTGTCTTGTTAATTGGATAAGAATAATACATTGCCCTTGTAGAACCCCTGCAGCAGAATATCTCAGGACTGTTTATAAACAGCACTGTATTAAATCTCCCAACATTCTTCTGGAGTGGAAAAGTGTCATCTTATTCTTATGGAAACTGAGGCATAAATTTCCTTGTCCAAAGTCACTTAGGAAGTCTGTGCCAGAACCAGGTATAGAATCCAGTAAGTGCATCATTACGATTGATTACCCATTATGGCTTGCAGAATAACTCTTCCACAACACATCTGAGGAAGATGAAAAGATTGCAATTCTTATAAACACTTAAGATACTGTAATTATGTGTAGATGAGACAAGCTTGGGTCAGACAATGCAACCACACTGGGGTCCAGAGAGGGTTTGATTTCAGTCAGAAAGATGAGAAATCCAGGCGAAAGATTGAGCCTGCCTCTCCAGTAGTCCAGTTGTGCAGGTAATACTGCATATAATCCCCAAAGGGTAGATAATTCTGTGCCCATATTACCCTTAAAGTGAAACTCTATCCCTAACACTTAACGCATGAATTTTTCTACCTTTTTGGGGGTTTAAATTGCTTCTTAATATTGTTTTGAGATGTCTGTGACATGTTAGTAATTATAAACATTTTTTTAAAATCCCTTCAGAGGGCTGTAGGCAGAACATGCTTGTTAGATTGTCATTATTCTATCTGACAAGTGGGTAAACTGAGGGACATAAAAGAATGCAGGCTTTCATTCGTTTCTCTAAAGTTAAAAGTAGTTGATTGTCCTGCAACTGTCCTTGAAAACTCTGCCATTTTTTTACAGTTAACAGTTCTATTCAGGTTCTTATACCACTCTCATTGCCATAGTATCTGAGTGCTTTAGGTGACATGACTAATGTCATGTGACGTTTGTTCTTTCATCCTCTTTGGAGGGAGAAAAAGTTTTTTGGTTATGGTTTTTATTTATATACACATGTTGCTATGCATCCCTTAGAGAAAGCAATGT
Source organism: Mesoclemmys tuberculata (assembly GCA_007922155.1). NCBI lineage: Eukaryota > Metazoa > Chordata > Testudines > Chelidae > Mesoclemmys > Mesoclemmys tuberculata. The sequence continues at coordinate 10,222,319 of ML675630.1, forward strand.
CAAAGATATGCACTTTGCACTTCAGAGAGGAAGGTGGTGAAGTTTATGATGGTCTTTAATTCCTGGGGAAGTTTCATCCTTTCACTGTCTAGCCCCAGAGAAAGTTCCGTTTCCTGCACGCGTGAGCTTTACCCTTACTGTAGAGTTTCACTGACCCAGAGGAGAAAAGTTTTTGACCATTGTATTCATCCCAGACCTTTAGACAGTCTTTTTGTTAAGAATGTGCCCTTAAAAGTGGTACAATCGCACTTCTGTTTGTTTATTTTTTCTTCTTCTAAACAGTCTCATGAATACAGAGAAATTGCAGTTACATCTTTGCCTATGCTGATTTTTTGCAGATATTAAGGTGGCTGTGTAGCAACTATTCTGCAGTGGAATTAACTCCGTCTGTTGTGTCCTTTTTAAACTAAGCTCAGCTTTGTCTGTTTTGAAGAATTGTAAGGAGACCTCTCCTGGCCTCCTCCTGTGTGTGCATTTTATGGCTTTTTCCACACAAAACTGATAGGAACAGAAGTGGATTGGAATTGGAGTCTGGGAAGAATGCCACTCTTCTCTAGATAATGTTTTCATGACTATTACTTATCTAAATGGGCAACAAAATGTACAGTGTGTTTCTAGAATCTTATCTCTAGGGGATGGGCACTTGGCCATAAAGTGGATCAGAAGATGAAATGAGTGCAGCTGGCCACTTTTAGGAGGTAGAGGGAGTATAGTTCTTGAAGACAAAGGCACTTTGGATCGTATAGTACATGTGTCTGAAATGGCTGTGTGTTTTGCCAAGCAGTTCATCTCAAGTTGCTATCTTTGCCTGAATAACCATTGTAAAACTTATAGCTAATGGAGAAGAGAAGGAAGAGACAAAGTAGAACCAGATGCGCATATGTACACAAATACCTCATTTCACTTAGTTTGTGGCATGATATGCTACATAAAAAGCTGTCAGGGGATAAGAGGGAAGGTCCTCATGGATCAGTAACTGGTTAAAAGATAGGAAACAAAGGGAAGGAATAAATTATTAGTTTTCAGAATGGAGAGTGGTAAACAGTGCCATCCCCCAGCAGTCTGTACTGGGACCAATACTGTTCAACATATTCATAAATGATCTGGAAAAAGGGGAAAATGGTGAGGTGGCAAAACTTACAGATGATACAAAACTACTCAAGATAGTTAAATCCAAAGCATACCGTGAAGAGTTACAAAGGGATCTCACAAAACTGGATGACTGTGCAACAAAATGGCAGCTGAAATTCAATGTTGATAAATGTAAAGTAATGCACATTGGAAAACAGAATCCTAACTGTACATATAAAATGATGGGGTCTAAATTAGCTGTTACCACTCAAGAAACAGATCTGAGTCATTGTGGATAGTTCTCTGAAAACATCCAATCAATGTGCAGTGACAGTTTAAAAAAAAAAAGCTAATGATGTTGGGAATCATTAGGAAAGGGATAGATAAGAAGACAGAAGATATCATATTACCTCTATATAAATTCCTGGTATGCCCACATCTTGAATATTGCATGCAGATCTGGTTGCCCCATCTCAAAAAAGATGTATTGCAATTGGAAAAGATACAGAAAAGGGCAACAAGTGATTACGGTATGGAACAGCTTCTATATGAGGAGAGATTAACAAAACTAGGACTACTTAGCTTGGAAAAGAGATGACTATTGCGGGGTATGATATAGGTATATAAAATCATGACTAGTGTGGAGAAAGTAAATAAGGAAGTGTTCTTTATGCCTCAAAACACACAGACTAGGGATCACCAAATAAAATTAATAGGCAGCAGGTTTAAAACCAACAACCTTACACAGTGCACAGTCAACCCGTGGATCTTTTTCCAGAGGTGGTTGTGAGGGCCAAGACTATAACAGAGTTTAAAAAAAAACAAACCCAAAACTAGATATGCTCATGGAGGACAGGTCCATCAACAGCTATTAGCCAGGACAGGCAGGGATGCAAAACCAAGATGTGAAGTGCCCCCAGCCTCTGTTTGCCAGAAGTTGGGAATGGGCAATGGGATGGATCACTCTGAAACACCTGGTATTGGCCACTGTCGGAAGACAGGATATTGGGCTAGATGGACGATTGGTCTGTTCCAGTTTGGCCGTTCTTATGACACTTCTGATTTGTATCGCCTTTGTGTGAGCAACTCCTTAGAGTATTATATATGTCCAATTTTGGAAAAATGAAACTGTTTTTTCTAGAAAATGCTCACTTCTTTTTTACTCAGCTACTGTGTTAAACACTTTTTCTCTTAAATTGCAGTTTTGGGTCCCTTGTCCCCTAGAAGTAGCTGTCTCCCTTAGCTTGAAACTTTGTGTATATCCTATATCTCAGGACTTGACCAAAGCACATGAATGCTGAAATTATCTAATCTGCCTTTTTAAGGAGGGAGGGGGAATGAGGTGATGCGGTCTCACTGAGAGCATGACAACTTCATAACCTCTAGTTAATTTGTATGTGGTGCCCAGTAAAGCTTGTTGAATATACTACTACTTCTCAATTTCTAGAGGAAATTTATTTAAAAAGAAAAATTGAATCCATTTGGTGTTTAACCTGACTTGTTCATTGGTGACTTGTCTGCATAGCTTGCCTAACTAAAGACTTCTACACCAAGTGGGTTTACAGCCAATCTTCTCTATCATACAGTAGCGAGCAGCTGCTGACACTCAGATCTAAAATTTAAGGAAATAGCATATAAGCCATTTACATTCATTGGGAAATATTCTCGAATGCTGCTATTTGAGCCCTTGACTCAATGTCAAGTATTAAAAGTAATAGGCAATAATATAGCTAAATGGCTCCCACAACTTCCATACATTAGCTATGTCAAACCACAGATGCTTCGAAGTAGGAAAACGGGTGTTTTACAGCTGGGATTTTCAAAGGACCTGGGTTCTTTTAAAAATCCCAGCCTACTTTTTTACATGTATTTTTTCAAAACTTTTTGAATCCTATAGCTAACAGCTTACCTGCATCCCTTTCAAACTAACTTTGAAGTTTGAGCTAACAGTGGAAAAAATCAAATCTCTCTCAAAAAAGGGAAAAGTCAAGATATGATACTGCTAGAGCAAGTCATTCTGATATTTATTTGACTGCAGTGTTGTTCGTAAGGGTGTGGAAAGCGTATACTGACAGTAACATTCTTTTAATTTTCTCACTAGTGCAGCCGCAGTAATACTTCCATTTACAATTTCATTTTCTATAGATGTGAACAGAAGGCTTTTTAAGGTTTTGCTAATATCTTCCCTTCTAATGATTATAATGCAGTACTGTTGTAGCATGCTAAAACATTGTAATCTTGGTTTAAAACCACTTTTTTAATTTAATGTAGGTGTAACTAACACCCGCCCCCCTTATTTAGATATGTTTTATGTAACAGCCAAGATTGGTCTGATTTCACCCTATGTAATCTCTTGTTACTAATGTACCTGTCTTTTTTTTTTTCTTTTTAAAAAAGTTATTTATTGAATAAATAAAGGTTTTTAATTTATCCCATCTGGGATACTTTCAGAAGATTACATGCATTATCACTTTACATAGTGACTTCATGCCAGCATGAAATTGCATTATTTATATTTGAACACTAATGTTCATTTAAATGTTTATGTAGGGAAGAAGAAACAATAGCAGAATCTTTAAAAACTCTTAAATCAATCCAGCAATTTAAATCTTGTCTGTCTTAATTATAGTGGTGACATCAAACAGTATTTACATCTCAGTGTTATGCTTTTGTCTGTCTCTTAAACAAATTCTAGAACGCCTTCCCTCCCTCCCACCAGTGAAGTAAATGCAAGATACACCAATTGTGTTTAATTTTAATAGTGGCTTAGGAAATATTTTGGTGATTAGCCATCAGACTGAATGTGGCGCACTCTAGCATGGCAAATAGCTATTCTAAACTGCATACGGGGAGATGGAGTTGGTATGCTAAGGAGCCTACTTGAGTGGGCAGACGCTGTTCTAAACTTGGCAGCAAAGAGAAGGTTGATATTGCTGGTGTGGCTCGAGTCAGCTTTTGAGTAAGAGATCAGGGGAAAGAACTTGCTTTCTTACTTGTGCTGTTGCTTACACCAGCTTTGTGCTGCAAAATGTCATCACATCTTCTCTGCAGTATGTCAAAGATTCTTTGCCATGCATACTCGAACAAATCATCATCATTTTCTCCAGATAAAGCACAGAGTGGCAGCTGGGATTATGTAGCCATTTAAAAGCTATATGTGTAGCAGATATATTTGATATTTTTTATTAGCCAGCTTACTAATGTTTGGCGGGCTGCCTGGAAAATAGTCTAAACTCAACCCAGAGTGGGAGCCTGTGAAAAATAAGTCCTAGTGCATGGACAGCTTATTCTCTTAGCAGCTCTCTGGTTTCCACTCCATTATAAATATTTACCTTTATTCATCAGTCCTCAACAATTGCTTCACTGGCCTTTGTTGGCAAGAAACTAACACTGAGAATGTATGTATTTAAATTTACACCACACCAGTGGCTAGATAATGAAGTTTGAAATTATTTGGAGGGTGGGGGGAAATAGGGTAGAAAAAATCGTAAGTGCAACTTTTTGTGGGGAGTTCAGAATAAAGAAATTTTTAAACAGTGTGAAGATGGGATATTGAGTTGTGGACAGAATCTCAGAATTTGTAATTAGAAGGGAAGAGAAGCCAGCCCCATTTAATCTTAATGTTCTTTGCCCCCTCCTCTTCTTTCATTATTAGGTCCCAAGCCTCTGTGAAGATCTCCTGTCTTCTGTTGACCAGCCATTGAAGATTGCTCGAGATAAGGTGGTGGGAAAAGATTATCTATTGTGTGACTACAACAGAGATGGAGACTCATATAGGTGAGCTCATATGCCAAGAATGCAGCTGATCTCATGGAAGGCTCACTGTGTAAATCATTACTAAAGGACAGCAGCACTTCCCCTTCTTCCTTTTTGTTTTTGAGCTGAGCTGAGATTGACCTCAGCTTGCTAATGAAGGACCTGATTCTGTACCTTTCTATAAATATATCAGATAGATAAATACCAAGGAGGGAGAGGAATTATTTAAATTCAGCACCAATGTGGACCCAAGAACTAATGGATATAAACTGGCCATCAGGAAGTTTAGATTTGAAATTAGATGCTGGTTTCCAGCCATCAGAGAGGAGTGAAGTTCTGGAACAGCCTTCCCAGGGGAACAGCGGGGGCAAAAAAATTAGCTGGCTTCAAGACTGAGTTTAAGATTATGGAGGGGATGGTATGATGGGACAACCTAATTTGGGAATTAACTGATCTTTGACTACTAGCGATAAATATGCCCAATAGCCTGTGATGGGATGGTAGGTGGGGTGAGTTCTGAGTTCCTACAGAGAATTCTTTCTGGGTGTCTGACTGTTGTCTTTCCCACATGCTCAGGGTTTGCTGATACCCATGGCAGATTGGCATAGGCCCTAGGGGAGTTTCACCTTCCTCTGCAGCATGGGGTACAGGGTCACTTGCTGGTGGATTCGCTGTACCTTGAAGTCTTTAATCCATTATTTGAGGTCTTTAACTCAGTCATAGGTTAGGGGTCTATTACAGGAGTGGGTGGGTGAGGTTCTGTGGCCTGTGTTTTACAGGGAGTCAGACTAGATGATCATAATGGTCCCTTCTCTCCTTAAAGTCTGAATCTATAATACTTTACTATATAAGTATTCCCAACAGAATCAGTGGAATTTCCTTGTAGTATGGTGTTGCCCAACATGAGTACGGGTGGAAGAATCAATTCCTAACATTTTCTACCTCTTTACTCATCACTAGAAGACCATTGAGTTAATCTTCAAAGAACCTGGCAATATTGCCACTAGTTTATCTTTGGGAGAGAGGGAGAGCCTCTTCCTACTGTGGTAGGAGTAAAACACATTTTAGCTCAGATGATGCACTAGATAGGTGGCGTCTGAGTCACTGGAATCTGTAGTATCATAGAATATTAGGGTTGGAAAGGACTAGGGTCATCTAGTCCAACCCCCTGCTCAAAGCAGGATCAGCCCCAACTAAACCATCCCAGTTAGGGCTTTGTCAAGCTGGGCCTTAAAAACCTCTAAAGATGAAGATTTTTCCACCTCCCTAGGTAACCCATTCCAGTTCTTAACCATCCTCCTAGTACAAATTATTTCCTAATATCTAGCCTAGACTTCCCCCACTGCAACTTGAGATTGTTGCTCCTTGTTTTGTCATCTGCTACCACAGAGAACAACCTAGCTCCATCTTCTTTGGAACTCCCCCTTCAGGTAGTTGAAAGCCATTATCAAATCCCCCCCTCATTCTTCTCTTCTGCAGACTAAACAAGCCCAGTTTCCTCAGCCTCTCATAAGTCATGTGCTTGAGCCCCCTAGTCATTTTCATTGCCCTCCACTGGACACTCTCCAGTTTGTCCATATCTTTCCTGTAGCAGCAGGCCCAAAACTAGACCCAGTAGTCCAAATGTTGCCTCACCAGTGCCGAAGAGAAGGGAATAACCATTTCCCTTGATCTGCTGGCAATGCTCCTACTAATGTAGCCCAGTATGCTTTTAACAGTATGCCCTTATTGCCAAGAATGTTGACTCTCATCCAGATGCTTGTACACAGTAATCCCCAGGTCCTTTTCTGGAGAACTGCTGCCTAGCCAGTTGGTCCCCTGTGATTCTTCCGTCCTAAGTACAGGACTCTGCACTTGTCCTTGCTGAACCTCATCAGATTTCTTTTGGCCCAATCCTCCAATTTGTCTAGGTCACTCTGTATCCTATCCCTGCCCTCTAGCATAGCTACCACTCCCCCCAGCTTAGTGTCATCTGCAAACTTGCTAAGGGTGCAATCCACTCCATCCTCCAGATCATTAATGAAGATGATGTAGATAACTGGCTCCAGGATTGACCCCTGGGGCACTCCGCTTGTTACCAGCTGCCAGCTAGCCATTGAGCCGTAGTGTGGTTCTAGTAGATTCGCTGAAGTTTGTGGGGCTGGTCACATGCTTAAGTATCTTGCTGAATTGGGGTGGATGCTAAGGGGATTCTTCTGGGCTCTGTACTGTTTATCATCCAGTTCTATCTTAGAGAATTAACACCAGAGCTGGCTATGTAAGGGGACACTATTTATGCTGTATGTAAGTGATGTATTGTGGTCTCCAGAGTGGAAGATCTCTAGAGTAGAGGACAGTGCGAGAAATTAATGATGATGATGATGGCACTCGGTTAAAACAAATCTTCATCTTCAAATGCTTGCTCATGTTCTTTCTACAACCTTCCCTCCTTTCTCCGCTGATGGACTTCTGACAAGAAGGAACTGAGAGGGAGGGGGAGTCGGTGGCACCTTATATATGGGTGCATTTGAGCACCATTGCAGAGGGCACCAGAGCCAACCTCTATGGATACCACTGAGGGAAAAAGTTCTCTGGCACTGGTGCATGGGGCGTGTGCGCACACCTAATGTGGAATGGACATGAGCAACACATCTCAAAGAACAACAGTTACAGAAGGTTAGTATCCATCTTTTCTAATTGTACAGCTGTAGCTGAGCCTCCATACTAGGAGGGAAACTTAGACTGGCATTTTCCAAGGGGCCAAGTGGGCTTTGGGCACCTAAGATTAATAGCTCCCTTTGAAAATCTGAGCCTAAGTTTGCATGCTGCTAAAAATGGACTATCTTCCCCCCCATGATTAATGTTCATTGTGGACTAACTACTTAGATATTCCATAATATGCAGAAGAGGGATTTTTCTGAATTATTGTGCAAGAAAACTGTCTGGGGGGGGTGTGATTATGACTTCTACCCAATTCTGTGGACCCATACTGAAAACCATGAAGGTGCAAAACCTGGTTTCTCCAGAAACTCGTTTGGTTTTTTTAATCTCTTCACAATTGTTCTTTACATTTTGGTCTTAAAGCTTTCAGATAAAGATCCTCTGCTCTAAATTTCAACCAAGAGCAAATGGTGCCAGCACTACAAACCAGTGACTGGAGGGTCACAATGGAAATAGTTGCAGAGCCTTAACTATAGTCTTGTCAGATATGACTTAATGAACTTCCATGCAGAAAGGAGCCTGTGGTTTTTTACATTAGAATGGTACAATGAAGGTGTCTGGTGTGCAAGATGTCAGTCTGGATGTAATAATTTTTTTAATACTTCTGTATTACAACTTGGCATTGGAATTCAACTACAGATAAATGGTAATCAGTAATCCAGCACTTGAAATTTTGTTTCCTTTTATCCAGTACCTACTTATTTACAATGATTGTAATAATAGTGGTGTAGTCCCAAAGATTTCATTGACACACACAATCTCTGCTCCAGGAAGTTTTGTGAATATAAAGTTGCCTGCTGTTTATCTTCTCCTGCATAGGAGTACTAAGCTACTAGGTAATGGCCATCATTAATCTTTCTGTCCCAGGTTAGCAAAGCAAGGCCCTCTTACCTCTATCACTGACTACGTATATATTCTGGTTATGTTTAGAAAGCTTCCATTTCTGGCTTCCATTGCTACTTTAAAGTAACAGCGTACATTTGTTGGTGGTGGCAGCTGAAAATGTTTTGCAGAGTAATTCAGGAATGCCTTGCTTAAAAAGTAACGTGGAGTGGTAGCTTCCACTTACTGTCTTAGAATGGTTCAAGAATTCCATTTGAAGATGAACTTTCAGAAAATTTGCCGCCTCGCACCCTCCCCCCCCCTTTTTTTTTTTGGTTTGATCTTTCCCATGAGCTGACAATATATCTAGTGGTGTTAGGAGATTTGGAATCTCAGGTTTTCTTCCAGTTTTGAGACTGACCTACAGTACTTTGAACAAACACATTTCTGTGCCTCAGTTTACCCATTCATAAAAAGGTTATGGGATTATTAAAAGGTTTATTAAGTTTTATAATACTAGGTCTTTCAAAAGCACTTCAAGATGCATGAAAGATGTGACACAAATGGCAAGTATTATCTTAACTACAGTTGATGGACATGGAGAAAATATTGAGGTCCTTTTATTCTGAGGGTGAGGAATGGAAGCGGGGAAGGGACATTGCTGATGAGATGCAAAGTTGTGAAAATGACCTTATCTTGGTTGCATAGGCTGCATAAATTGTAGCGAATTCTTAAAATGTTCTGTATGACAATAAGCCAAGAAAGTAAGAACCTTCAGAGGGAGTGGTAGTCCATGGTCCAAATCCGGACTGCCAGAGGCTTTTCAGTGGCCTGTGGGAGGCAGATTGGGACTTGGGGCTCCCATGCAGCTGAAGTTGTAGGGTACCATGGGGTTCCTGCGAGTTCAAAAAGATTTATCGGAGCGTCACTCTAGTGCAGTTGAATTTAAGCCCTGTGTGGGTTGACAGTGGGAGCCCTGCTGCTTGGGGCTGACAGCCAAGTAGCCCTTGGAACGTTATCCGCTGCCCCAATCAAAATCTGAAATGGTGCCCCTGGGCCACAGGCCATGCAATGAAATTGTCCACAATTTCACCTAGGCTGCTGAGGCATGCATATTTCCTGTCTGTCTTGGAGAAACATCCTCTGATTGGCTGCTTTTTCCCCTCACTGCCAATCAGGGCTGCTGCAGGGAGCAGGTGGTGCTCTCTGCTCCTCAGCAGGTGCCATTCTTACAGGAGACAGGAAGGAGATGAAAGAGTTGAGGCTTGCAACAGCTCTGCTCTTACCTTCCCTGTACTCCTGTGACAAGGGGAGGGCTCTTGTGCCTCTCCCTCTTCTCCTCTTCCTCCCTGCACACCTTCTCCCTGACTTGTGGGTGAGCGATGAAGAGCATCGGGAACTGCAGGAGGAGCAAACGTGAGCCAAGGTAGTCCTACCTCCGGTGCTGTCAACATTTAATGGCACTGTGTTTAAACAGGGCAGGAAAACAAAAAGGAAAGTTGATACCAAAAAGGGTTCATTTAAAGAAGCGTGCTGTTTTATTTTGCCACAGCATCCAAAGGGTCGACCAATATGTCTAATTTGTACAGAGACGGTGGCTGTTAAAAGTGGGCACATCAAACGCACTATGAAACCAAGCACATGGATTTTGACCACAAATATCCACTGGATTCCCATTTAAGGCCAGCCAAGATCGCTTCATCAAAGGATACATATTTATTTTCAGAGCACAAATATTATTTCAAAGGCTACTTGCGCTCAGGAAAAGGCAACTGAAGCTTCATTGAAGTATGTGGCTAATGGCAAAACTCAGGAAACCTTTTACAGATGTAGACGTTAAGCAGCAGTGTGTGCTTACTACAGCTGAAACCCTTTTTGCAGAGAAGAAAGACATTGTTGATGCCTTCAGACAACTGCCACTCTTAGGCACATTATGACACACACTCAGACTCGGTATTATGCGTACCGAGATGATGGCACAAGATGTTTTCAAGCAGCCATGTGAGAAACTGAAAATTGGAAAACTTTCCACTGCAGTGGACGCATCCTGTGATATCAGGGACACAGGCTAGATACAGCTATATGTCTCTTTTTTTTTTGACTGAGAAATTTTTGTGGGGGGAGGTGTCCTGTATACCATATAACAGTCGCATGACAGGTGAGGATTTCTTTAATTCTGTTCACACTGTTTCGTCAATTTTTTTCTGTCCAAGTCATCACTGCAACAAAGACAGTTCAAAAACTTTCAGAAATCTCTGCCAATTATGGTGACCTGTTGATTCATAATGACATCCACTGGCTGAGCAGAGGACAGGTACTGAGAAAGCTATGGAAAATTCGAGTTCATGTGGAAGAATATCAACATGACATTCCAGGAAAAAAGGCAGAAGAGCATTTCTATAGAATGCAGCAAACATGAGCATCCTGCCTGGCCTTCCTATTTGGATTTAACAGGCCATGTAAATGATTTCAGTTTAAAGCTACACAGGTGAAATTGCAGTGTAGTGGCTCTCCACAGCAGCATCACTTCACTGAAAAACAAACTGAGTCTCTTCAAAAGTGACTTGGAAACTGGGGAGAAGCTTCATTTCCCGACATGGCTAAGCTGTCGGGACATTGGAAGTGAATCAGATGGCATCATCTCTGGACAGGTTTCTTCAAAACTTCCAGCAAAGGTTTAAAAAATTTGAAAGTGTTAAAGATGTATTCTCTGTTAGTAAGGAATGTGTTTGTGGTACAAGCAAATAGCACCTGGTGTGATCAAACAAAAGATTCCTTTTCAGACTTTGAAAAAGCAAAACTACAGCTGGAGCCTACTGATTTAAAAAGCGGATTAAGTGCTTTAGGTATGGCACACAGACACTACATCTCAAACTTTCTGGACAACTGTTGTGCTGGACTCCACGTATCTACACTTGAGGAAGGTGGCATTTAATATTTTGACTGTTTGCCTCAACATACGTGTGAGTCTCAGCATTCTCAACAATGAAACTTTAAATCACATAATCATTCTGTTCTGACTGATCATCTGTGCAAATGGCGCAGTCTTGACTTGAACTCCCTGCAAACTTTTAAGGCCTTTGTCCAGCAGAGGACGTGTCCCTGTTCCCACTAATGGCGAGTAATATTATTTTACATTATTCACACATTCTGTTTGAAATTAGTATTGCTGTATAAAATGGCATTTTCAATAGTGATCCTACAGTTTTTTTAGGTATTTCACAGTAATTATTCATGATTCTTCTGCTTGGTACATAGGTAGGTCGGTATGTATTTGTGATTGGACAGACTTAAACTCTGTCTCTTATGATTCTTATGTACTAAGTATTCTCTCAAACTCTGATACTTACATTAAATAAATCACAGAAGACTGAAAAGTTTTGAATATGTTTATCTATATGCAGATATGTCTACAATAATTTTATTTGACAAAACATTCAAAACTTAAAGTAGTTGTCTAAAAGTGTTTTTAATGCTAATATTTGCATCTATTAGACAGTTTATCTAAGTACTTAAAGTCCCAGATATAATTTATTACATCTTTATTTTTAGGTTATACAGTGGTTTGATTTTTTTTTCATTAATGCTCTAAAAATATAAGCATTGGGCCCTAGGTATCTTTCACAGCGTTGAATAGGAGCATTTGCAGTGTGAAAAATGTTTCTCTGGAGTCTGGATCTTGATTATATCTTGACCAAGAAATTTGGACCTTGACAAAAAGTGATTGACTACCCCTGTTCTAAGGTGAAGTGTTCGTTCATGTTCAATAAGATACTGCTGCAACAGAGATTTGCTCAGACCCACAAAGAGGATCTGGAAATGTTTGAAAAATTCCAGGATGTTAATTGGTTCTTGTATCCAAGTTGATCAGGACTAAATTACGTTGGCATTTCCTTTCCCCAGCAAGTGTCCCAATGCAGCTGGCTAAGATTAGCATGGGTTTAGGGAGAACTAAAAGCTGTGAGAGGGGGTTAGAGAAGCAATCTGGTAATACAGTGATCACTCAAAGAGGCTACGTTCTGTCTGTTTGGCCTAAGTGAAGCAAGTTTGTAGTCTTTCCTTGCTTCCAGGAGGAGCCATGCCTGTCACTGTTCAGGGCAGCTGTACCTGTATTCCCTCCTCTGTGGTACACCAAAGGCACCAACTCTAGACTACCAGCTCCTCAACTGTCTCATCTCTGCCCAATAAAGCTGTCTGTCTCTTCCTCATGACCAGGGTTTTGCCGGACTGCATTTATTCCCAGTAAGTCAAACCATATAAACAGGTCAGTGTCTGCACTTTGTTTTCTCTCTGAAGGCTATAAATAACATGTTTGCCAGCCATTGTAAGTTACCATTCAACAACCCCTTATAAACAAGCACATTTACTCTTAAAGTAAAGGCATTATAGAGAAAACATAAACAACAATAAGTTTCTACACACATGCTAAAAACTTACTGGAGGTCATCTGTCAGTCTTACGGGGTCTCAGTAGGCCAGTCTTTCCAACCGTTCGCAGGAAGGATTGCTTGTGCCCCCTCACTACCCTTAGATGGAAGTCCTGTCCGTTTGCTGGATTAGAAAAAAGGCCTGAGTCATTTTAAACTTAGGCCATTTATCCAAAAGTCCTTTCTTTGTCTGTTGGTCTCTGGAGAATCCAGTTTGAACTAGTATATGTGAGCTGGTACTTCTTTGGAGGTGTTACAACCTGAGTGAATTTGCTTAATCACCTCCCACTGCTCTTAGCAACTTGAAGAGCTGTGGTCAACCTCCCTCCTGGAATTACATGCAGTCTCTGGCCCACAATGGTGCAGAAATTTAGGAGATTTTACTGTACTAAAGATATTGCAGGAAATTGCCTTATCTGTCATATGCCACCCTGGCATTTTCTCTGGCAGCCTCAAAATAAAAGGGGATTAGATTATGGAGACTGCACTTCCCTATTCCCTCCAAGAGGTCCTTTCTCATCAGAGCTGATACATATTGGTAGGGCAGATGGAAAGCTGGAAATGTTTCTTGTGCTGGAGTAGAGCACTTCTGTCTTCAAGGTAGCCAAGCATCTTTCACCAGCCCTAAAATTAAAGGGGGAACAGGTCACTTGTAATTGGAGCAAGTACAATATTGTCTCACAAGTGTCATTTTCTTGTAACACCTGAGATTTTGGTAGCTGAAAGACAATCGAGAAAAATATTTTTCTCCCCCGCTATTTGTGTGTGTGTTTAATTTGTGCATTTGGCAGTCCTTTCTGCATGGTCAGTTTCATTCTTTTCTCTATATAATCATTCAGTTTTTCTCCCTTGCCAAAAAGATCCCTTATAAATAATTACAGTGGAGCAGAAAAAGACTTAAATTTTTGTAAATGGATTATATTGAAAAAAATTGAGACTTTAAAAAGTAATTTTAACTAATCAATATTCTCCAGGAATAAAATTTTAATTAAATATGGAGAGGGAAATTAAAGGCTCTTCTCTTTTTAGTAGTGATTTGGCTTTTCATTTTGCTTACAATAGCCTGCTTCTACTCTGGCAGCAGCTGCCCATTCACATAGCCTTGTAGGCACTGATTTGTGTTCTCCTGCAATGGCAAAGGTGTCTGGGGGATATCAACTGGCAGTGGAATCCAGAGCATGAAGGCAGAGCTTTTTTTATATAAAACTTCAAGGTCTCTGACTTTCTCCACACACTTCCATCCTTAAGTACGTTTGATCATTTTCTTAAATGGAATCCTTATGGGGAGACTGGTGCCAACAGCACAGTTTGAAACCTGTTAGCTGAAACAAAAAGCATTCTCTTTTAGGGAAATGAGAGGCCTGACTTTTGAAATCGAAATGCTTTTGTCCATCTCTCTTTCTTCAAATAGCCTCCCTTTAAGCATTTAAATGTGTTCTGAATGTTCTTCCACTAAAAACATTTTGGATAGGGTTATGAATTTTTTTAGATAAAATTACTGCTGGCTCCAGCTGTAACTGGTTGAAAATGCCATGATCTGCTAGCCAGAAAAAATGTAAGTTATAGGCTTCTCTTAAAAATTCCATTCCTGCAGTCTGCAAAAGAGATCTTCTGTGTGCAATTAAATCATACCCACCTGAAGGAAAATTGGAACACTTGGACAGAAATTACCTGCTTCAGAGGCAAAATGAAAAGAATGTTGAATGGCTCAAAATTAATTTTGTCCTGTCTTCAAATTTAAAGAAGCAGAGATGCATGCTGCTTTTTCCTGCTCTGGTTTTATCTTTGAAGTGTGTAATTCATAGTGTAATACTCTGCTGGAAAAGCAGCACCCTAGAACTCCGTATTCACCACTGTCATATCATTATATGTTTTGTGCAAAGTATGCCTTGTGAGTTATTGTTTTAAAAAGCTTGATCTGCTAAACATTAATATCCTGTTGAATTGTATGTGCTATCGTATGTGACGTTATGAAATGCTGTCTATATGTTACTAAAATACGTGATGAGGTTTGAAACAGCCACAAATCAGCCTTTCAGGTTGAACAGTGGAGTAGCTAGATGGGATTAATGGCTCATCATCACCCAATAAGGAAAGAATCCACTATCGGAAACTGTTTATAATGAAGGCTTCACAGAGAGGCAGCACATAGACAATGGAGTCTGCTTGATCAGTGGGGGCAGACCTTCAAGTCATAACAAAATAATTCCAGCAAGTTGGAAGAAGCTATAAGAGGGGAAATGACATCATTTGGCTTCTGTCCCCTGACAACTCAACACCTGAAGGAACGTTTGGAAGACAAAGACTTTTGAACTGGGAAGGGAGTCCTGGGCTGGAGGAGCAGTCCAACCTGTGTATTAAGGATCTGTAGTCTGCTTGTATCATCCGTTAGGGTGAGACACTGCTTAAATCAAATCCTGTTTAGTTTATAAGAACTGAGACTGTGATTTTACTTTTGTTTCTCTAGTGACCATCTCTGATCTTTTATACCTATCACTTATAATCACTTAAAATCTATCTTTCTGCAGTTAATATATCTGTTTTATAATTTTACCTAAAACAGTGTGTTTTGGTTGAAGTATTTGGGAAATCTAAGCGAAGTTACAAAGGCTGGTGTATATCCTCTTCACACTGAGGGAGGAGTGAACTGATTAATGAATGAACTTACATGGGTCAGCTTCTGACTAGTGCAAGACATAATAGTTTTGGGATCTAGTGCTGGAGAGTTGGAGGGAATTGGCTTGAGCCTTTCTCTGTTGTTGGTTCATGAGTGGCTAGGGAAGGCCTTCATGTAACTCAGGTGGTGTGCCCTGCCTGTGGATGTCTGTGTAAATGCAGTGCTTGCCAGAGGTTTGCAGCTTCATACAGCATCACTGGGTGACAGGGAGCCCAGAGGGCTTAGTGGTCCTACAGTTTTCAGGCTTTCTCTCCACACTGAACAACCAGGAAACGGGAATTCAGAATTTCCCAGGGCTTGAAGGGAAGAGCTATTCCTGTTTATGTGGCCACGGTGCAGCAGAGTGCAAATGTCCAGAGCGGTCACCACAGCGCATTATGGGATACCTCCTGGAGGCCAATGATGTTGATTTACATAGCGCTTTGCCTATACTGACACTTGTTCGACCCAATAGAATTAGACTTCAGCACTATGCCATTTGCGGAGATGGTTTTATTAAGTGAAATTTTACTGCAATTTAGGTCAATGGAACTGACATGTCAGTGGAGACGCATACTTTAGGTGGTCTCCATTGTCAGTGTAGACCAGGCCTAAGGAAAGGAAGGCATGAGCAGCAGAATAATGATAAATGTCAAAAAAGCATACTGTAACAAACATGGAACTGGGTTGGTAAAGTCCCATAGGAAGAAAATGTAAAGGAAGAGAGTTCAGGAGTGCTGGGGGTTTCTCAGGGAGACCATATTAAAGGCACACTGCAAACTATCTCCAGTATGGAGGAAAGAGAGGAAGAATAGTAAATGGCCAGTATGGCTTCATCTTTAATGACCTAAAAATCGAAAAGGAATCCTACAAAAATTGGAAGCATGGTCAAATTTGCTAAGGAGGAATACAAAATGGGGAGTAACTGGCTAGGTAGTAGTACTGCTGAAAAGGATCTGGAGTTATAGTGGGTCACAAAATGAATATGAATCAGCAATGTGGTGCAGTTGCAAAAAGGTTTATCATGAGGCATACTAACAGGTGTAAGTAAGACATGGGGAGTAATTGTCCCTCTCTACTTGGCACTGGTGAGGCCTCAGTTCAAGTACTGTCTCCCGCTAGAGTACAGTGTCCATACTAAGAAAGATGTAGACAAATTGGAGAGAGTCCAGAGGAGAGCAACAAAACTTATTAAAGGTTTAGAAAACCTGACTTCTAAAGAAAGATGGGCATCTTTAGAATTTAATGGGCATTAAAAACTGGGCACGTTTAGCCTTGAGAAAAGATGACTGGGAGGAGATCTGATCAGTCTTCAAATATGTTAAGGGCTGCTATAGAGAATGGTGATAAGTTGTTTTCCAACTGTCTCCTGAAAGTAGATGACAAGCAGTGAGCTTAATATGCAGCAAGGGAGTTCTAGGTTGAGTATTAGGAAAGGCTTCCTAACTGTAAGAGTAGTTAAGCTCTGAAATAGGCTTCCAAGGGAGGTTATGGAATCCCCAACAGTGGAGATTTTTAAAAACAGGTTGGACAAACACCTGCCAAGGATGGTTTAGGTTTACTCAGTTTTGTCACAGCACAGGGTGCTGGACTTGATGACTTCTCAGGGTCCATTCCAGCTTTATATTTCTATGATTTTATGCTCCATAGCTTTCATTTGGAAGGACAAGATCCCTTACTTCCTTGGATAATTATAACTTACTAAGGTTAGTCCTTTCTCCACAAAAATTGTTGGATAGCTTGATCCAGGAATTTTTATAACAGGTTATAAAGTATATGGAGAAAATGTGTAAATAGCAGTCTTGCTGGTAGGTTCATTTTAACTAAATGAACAGTGCCCCATAATGAAGGTGGGAGACCCTGCTTGTTTATCAGATCAGCCTGTATTTTCTTGTAGTGAGTAATGGTGAGATATTTAAAGATATTGTTTAGATTTTGCTGATGTTACCCTAATATCAAAACTCTGTAGGTGGCTACCATAACAGAAAGTCTTTTTGTTAGTATTTCTTTTTGTAAAGGCTCCAGTTTTCAGTTAATTTTAAGATTACATGACTTTCCAAAAGAAAACAGTAGATCTCTTCTTCAAGGTGGAGAGGTTGAAGTTGTCCAGCAAAAGTAAAATCCTATGTTTGTTTCCAATTTTGACTCCTGCAGTAGATTAAGATAATGGAAAGGGGAGATGGCCAGGTGTTCAGAGGCCAATGTTTATAACAGGGGATAGACAGCCTTGTGTGATTCTTATTGCTAGCTTTAAGGGCTCTGGCTATATTAGACAATATGGTTGCAGTTGGTATTTGATAAATTGATCCATGCACAAAATTTGGATCCAAAACTGAGCATCTGTAAGTTAACAACAAAAAAGCCCAAGGAAATACTGTCATGTCAGCTGAGGAAGGAGTTGGAATGGGTCCATCACTTCTGTGCCATTATAGGAAATGAGTAGCCTTTATTGGTCCCCTTTTCTCTTGCTGTATTAAAGCTAGGTTAACCCGTATGTATAAATGTTGGGACTAGAGAAGTCAAAATGCTGGGAGACATCCTAGTAAGAACATTCTCTATGTGAATGAGGGAGACGGTATGTGAATACATAGTTCCAGGCTGTTGTAGCCTCAAGATTAGATGGTCTGGTTTTTGTTTGGAATAACTACATTTGTGTAAATAGTTGGCAATATTAAAGAAACTTCTTATAAAAACTAAAGGAGTAGTTATTAGAGCCTGCCATTTTATCAGCTTGAATAGGTTAACTGCATATTAGATTTTGTTCAGAGCACTATTGTCCTCTATACTTTTGATACTTTTTCCTGCAGATTTGAGCAGTGTTTAACTTCTGTTGGAACTTTTGAATGTCAGAACTGTGCTCCTCTTCAGAAGTATGTAGCGTTCCTGAGTGTGTCTGCTATCTTGTTTAGTAGTTTTACCTAGTGTATTTGAGTTTTTAGTGACGTGCCTTAAGAAGCCCACCTACTGCTTTGGGTGCCTTTGATAATCCTTTGTAAATAAACTAAAGACCTATCAGTTACCTCAGATCAAATCAAATAACCCAGTTAGAACCTTAAAAAAAAAAAATGATCAGCCTCCCCACAAAATGTATTTCTAGAGATCCATTTCACTAACCTTCCTTGATTGAGTCTATACATTTGTTGGGCTTCATGTTATAAGTCAGCCAGCATTTTACCATGGTCACTTCTTCTGCAATAGCTGCTTTCCGTGTGTTCCTTGGGCTCTGAGGACCTAGTTCTCACAGCTGGTCCTAGTAAAACACCTTGTCTACCTCACAAGAGATCTGACCTTTTTTTCACCCAATAAATAATTGACTTGGAAGCTGGAATATTTGATGCAGTCTCATTTATGATGGGCAAAACAACTGCACTGATGGGAAAGGAAGGTGTTCAGTGTCCCTGTCAAGTAATGCATAATTGATTGTTGGAAAGGAGGGGGCTGCAAGGGCACTTCTGGCCAGCACTGGTTTTCTGTTCACTGATTCCCTTTTTCCTGGTGGAGTAGCAAAATGTCATCTGGAATTACAGAAAAACAAGTTAATTTCCAGGATTTATGTGCTTTAAAAAAAACGGAGGGAGAAGGGGGAGGAGGAGGAAAGGGCGGCATTTAGGAACAGAGGCTGCAACTATGACCAAACAGTATATATATGTGCTGCAGCTTATACGGTATACTCACAGATTGCACAGGGTGCAGGTCCTACATTATTCATTCTTCAGAGGGTGCGTGTAGACAGAGGTTGATATCCTGTCTGCAGCTGTCTGATGCTGTCTGGTTTGGGGTTTTAGATGTATATTTAGACTATTTTATGTGTTCGTCTGTTTCACTTATGAATGCCCCAAAGCCTGCATCTTTTGGTGGTGGGGAATCCTTGTTTTGTGTGTTAATCTTTCTAATTTGACAGAATTCTCTGGTAAACAAATAATAGTGTCTTCTAATATTCACCAAAGCAACTGAGTTTTTTCTTTTTCTTTTTTCTTTTAAATGGGAAACGGCTGCCTGAGAAGTCTTCCTCTGGTTGGCTGTGACACAACTTGACTCTTCCTAGTGTCTCACCTGTTGAGCCAAATCCAGCAGAGAGGAGTAGGAGGGGAGTGAAATGTAGTGGAAGCAGAGGCCAGAGGAAAACAGACTATTCTTTGTGCTTTGCATTAAACAGATGTCAAGGTAGATGCCTCTTAGAGAAATTAATAACAAATAGCAGTTACTGAAGGAAAAGGCCCTTGCGTATGGACTACATTAAACCTGGTGTGTGTTTCAGGAGCAATTTAAAAAGCACCTAGGCAAAAACTAAAGAGACCTTTTTTTAAACTGGCAATGGTTATATATAGGTTGATTGTGCACAGGGCAAATGGAAAGGAGAATGTGGGTGTATAAAATGGGAATTCTAAAATTCTCTAACTGGTGAGCAAAAAGGCACCATCAACCCCTTTAATACCAAGCCTTTCACTGAGTACAGCCTCTGCCACCTGCAGAAATTAATTTAAAAAGCCCCCCCAAAACATGCAGCTTTATAAACCCTGTTAATTCTTGCTTACTGTTTTTAAATGTTTTCCTGATGGTTGCACAATAGTAGTGGTGTGTGTTGTTTTAAAACAACTTAGTGGAAGAGAACTTGAATCTTATTTGTAAGCTATAGTATTGGCTCAAACCCTGACAAATCTCGTGGTGTACAAAAACTCCCAAATAAACTACCTAGTCCAACTGGATGTTACATACACAAACTGTCAGGTAAATAGTTTTAGTGACTGAAACTAAATGGCTTTCAGCATAAAAAAAATCAACCCATTATTTCAAAGAGGGACTACTGAAAATTACTCATACTTGGGGGGGGGGAACCCCCAAGCCCTGAGCATGACTGTATGTATATTGGTAACACAAAGATAAGAGGTGATCCATAGGGAAAGTCATAAGCTAGAAACAAGTTTTAGAAATCTGGATCCCCTTTCTATCAATGTTCAGAAATGTCTGTTTATAATGAGATTCTGACAGATTAATGGTCCTTCAGAATGACACTTCTTGCAAGTTCAGACATTTTGTGGTTTGGGTCTACACTTCTTGGAGCCTTTCAGAGTTGCCTTGATTGTCTAAGTTTCTTTTTTTTCCCCCTTGCCTCCCCACAGATCACCATGGAGTAACAAATATGATCCTCCTCTAGAAGACGGTGCCATGCCATCCGCTCGCCTGCGCAAGCTGGAGGTGGAAGCCAACAATGCCTTTGACCAGTACAGAGACTTGTAGGTCAATTCTACCATGTAGAACCCTCTGCTTTCTTTGCTTCCGTCACTCACATGTTCTGACTTCTCATATCTTGAGTCTAGGAAATATATTCACTAGCAGCCTTTGAGAGTGGCTTGCAATGTATTGGAGGTAGAAGGGCACACACAGGCTTATTGACTATGGTACTTTATCCATTTGTAACATCAGTAAAGTGTGATCAAATATGTCAGCTGATACTGAAGCCAAGCTTTGAAGGAGGTACAGGGGCAAAATTCTTTGCTGGCCCCTCCTGAAATATATGCATTTCTTTGTCTAATCACAACCCTGCCCTGGAATGACCTGTGTTCTTACTGGTCTTGACCAGATTCAGTCTTAAATCATCTGTTCTCCCTCTTTCCCCCAGCGCTCCAAAACTGAGTCTTCTAAAAAACCAATTCCAACAGCAGAGAGTAAATTTTAGAGAGAGACTTGCACTGACTAGTACATCCTCTTGTAAAACATATTTGCTGACATACTTAAATGTACTCAGTTGTGTGGATTTTTTTAACTTAGCTGTTAGTGTAAGGATCATTCAGTAAAACTTGTATTTCTCCAAACAGCCAGGTAATACTTTTTCATGCCAGCAGAGACAGAATTCCATTAGAAACTTTGAAACTGAGTAGAATGCTCTGTTTTCTGGATTCCAGCAGGCTAGACTGGCTAATTCTCCATTACTTGGTAACTTCTTGTTTCCATCTCACATGCTGGGAAAGTGGGAATTAACAGATCATATGTAGAAAAAACCATTGTCTGGGGACAGTTCAGCACTAGTAAATTGACAATGGCTCTTTAAGACTTTAGTGGCAACATTTCTAAATTGCTTTCCTTACTGAATAACTTTTTTGAAAGCTGAGGTTGGACTGGGTTTGAACTCCCCTTTCATCACTGGCCCTGATTTATTTTCAGATTTAGCAAGTGGTCTGTGTAGTCCATGGTCTTAGTCACTGTTGGGATGTAAATAGCAATTACATTAATTTCACAGTGCATGTGTATATATAGTAGACTAAAATATAAATGCTGCATATTTATTGGGGATTTCTAGGTAGTATAAAAAGCATGTGAGCAAATGTCAGTGGCTTGTGCATGTTACCAGAAGCCAGTGATAAAAACACAGCCTTAGGTGTAATTAATGACTTACCATAGTTAATATTTAGACTACTCAGGAACTAACAAATGCAGGCAAAAATTAAAGAATTTTAGTTCTTGACTTCTTCCTTTCTTTTGTTTGTCTGACCCGCTAAAAATGTTTTTCTGGGAAAATATTAAATCTTGGTGCTTTTTTAAAAAGGCAGCCTTCTGTAGAATACCACTGAGATTCTTAAATCTGTTTGACTTTGTGTTTTGTAATACTTTAATAATACACACAGAAAACTACATCAAAAGAATGTTCAGGTTGCAAAGTTAAGCGCTCAAAAGTTAGGAAATGCCAGAATTAAGGTTGACTGCAACTTAAATTCAGTCCCCTTGTGCGTTATGATACAATCTTGAATTATGTGGTGTCTCACTATTTTCCTCTCCCTGTGTCCTTGTCTGATCTCAACTGCCCCTTCCTCACACTGGCTCCCAGTCCTCTTTCCCCTCAGTCTCTTTGCCCGGCCAGTCCTAGCTTCTGTCCCTGTCTCCTAAACTCCTGGTCCTAGTCTACTCCTTCTGTTGCTGCCCCACCCTGGTCAAGTTCTTGTCCCCTCTGTATTCCAGTCTGCCTGGGTGGAAGCAGGGGAAGTACTGAGAGCACACACAGACTGCTTTCATTTCTGGTATCCAGGCACCCCAGTGTCCTTTAGCAGCTAGGAGCAACAGTTGTAAGGGAAGTCCTGCTCTCAGCCCCTACAGCACGTTTGGTGGAATCTTCAGAGGATATAGCTGCCAAACACGCTTTGACAAGTCTCTGCTGAGCATGTGCAAACTGAAAATTTTCTGAGTTTATTATCTATCCAAGTTTGGGCCTTTTTTCAAGAGGGATAACAAAGGACAATACAGGAAAATCCCTGCCATATATAGAGTCCTTGCCCCAAAGCATTGTAGTGTTAGTTTCTCAACAAAATGGTTGTGTACAATTTTTTTAACATGGGTAAAGCCATGTATTTTTCTCTAATCTTGTTCTTGGAAATGGTTAAACCATTTTTGCTGATACTTAAAAATAAAATAAACAATATCAGCCTGAGGCAAACACCTTGCATGGGAAACTTCAGCCAGAAAGGTTAGTGTGGTAAATTATTAGCAAGTGAAAATAGGGTCTTGTAATGGGAAATTCTGAAAAGCTGTAACTATAGACATGACTATAATACCCTATGTAGGCCATGACTGTACACTGTTAAAATGCAAAATCATAAAAAGTCTGCACTTATGCTGTATCTGGTACCAATGTGATACAGTGCTCTTTAGGAAATTGTGACCTATCACGATCTCTCTGTTCATCAAGAGGACTCTTAAGAGTATAACCATGAAGAAAACTGGAATATTTGTGATACTAAAATCTTTAGATTAATTCTCTATTGGAACAGCATTGCACAGACAATGTACTTCTGACCCTGTAGTTAAAGCTTAAAGGAGGGAGAATGTTTTAGTTATTTTAAACATAGATTTTTCAAGTCTGAACAGCTCTCATTATTGGATACCAGGGATTAACACCACTGATTCAACTAATTATCTTCTCTTCTCCTTGATCAGTAACTGGTTAAAAGATAGGAAACAAGGGGAAGGAATAAATGGTCAGTTTTCAGAATGGAGAGAGGTCAATAGTGCTGTCCCCCGGGGTCTCTACTAGGACCAATACTGTTCAACATATTCATAAATGATCTGGAAAAGGGATAAACAATGAGGTGGCAAAACTTACAGATGGTACAAAACTACTCAAGATAGTTAAGTCCAAAGCAGACTGCAAAGAGTTCAAGGGATCTCACAAAACCAGATTACTGGGCAACAAAATAGCAGGTGAAATTCAATGTTGATAAATGCAAAGTAATGCACGCTGGAAAACAGAATCCCAACTATATATATATAAAATGATGGGGTCTAAATTAGCTGCTACCGCTCAAGAAAGATCTTGGAGTCATTGTGGATATTTCTCTGAAAACATCCACTCAATGTGCAATGGCAGTTTTTTTTTTAAAAAAAAAAAAAGCTAACAAAATATTGGGAATCATTAGGAAAGAGAGAGATAATAAGACAGAAAATAGCATATTGCCTCTTTATAAATTCATGGTATGCCCACATCTTGAATACTGCGTGCAGATCTGCTTGCCCCATCCCCCCAAAAATATATATTGGAATTGGAAAAGGTGCAGAAAAGGGCAACTAAAATGATAAGGGGTATGGAAAAGCTTCCATATGAGGAGAGGTTAAAAAGACTGGGACTTTTCAGCTTGCAAAAAGATGAGTAAAGGGATATAATAGAGGTCTATAAAAGCATGACTGGTGTGGTCTGGAGAAAGTAAATAAAGAAGTGTTGTTTGTTCCTTCTCACAACACAAACTCAGGGTCACCAAATGAAATTAATAAGCAGCAGGTTTAAAAGGAAGTATTTCTTCACACAATGCACAGTCAACCTGTGGAACTCCTTGCCAGAGAATGTTGTGAAGGCCAAGACTATAATGGGGTTAAAAAAGAACTAGATAAGTTCATGGAGGATTGGTCCATCAGTGGCTATTAGCCAGGATATGCAGGGATTGCTGTTTGCCGGAGGTTGGGAATGTCCAACAGGATGGATCACTTAATGATTGCCAGTTCTATTCATTCCCTCTGAAGCACCTGGCATTGGCCGCTATAGGAAGACCGGATACTGGGCTAGACTGACGTTTGGTCTAACCCGGTATGGCCGTTCTTATGTTCAGTTTGGCAGGCCAGCTTTTAGAGAGTCTACATTATTAAAGAAGATGTGAGGCATTCCTTACACAGATTTCTTTCTCATGTCGTCAGTCAGAAATGACAGACACTACACGTTGACATGCAAAGCAGTCAGACTACATAAGAGTGGCTTTGAGGGCAGGGCTCTTTGGAAATTTGATCATTTTAGAAGTGCACCAAAAGGAAGAAAAAGATGGCTTCTATTTTCTTGAATTATACAAAAATTCCTTTATGCTCAAGCATAATTTTCAAACCAAGACAGGGAAACATGACCATTGTAAGTGTCCAGTATTCCTGAAATTGGAATGGGTTTTTTAGCTGAAATAGGCAGGGAGAGATGTGAACAGGATTTCTTATAGTAGTCTGAGTCTGAATTTTCCTTAAACGTGTAGCTGGGTTTGACTGTTAGCAATCTGTTTGCTCTAACTTAAAAAAAAAAGGCATAACTGAACAGAAATATTAATTTTCAGTGTTCACTAATCCTGCTGGCCACCAAACAAGTCCTGCCAACATATTCCAAGCCATGGCAAGTTGACTGGAGCCTTTTAAAAAAGTGTCTTGTCTTGTCTTCAGTTGCATATGACTTGAGCAGCTGATATGAAAAGCATATACTGCTTGAAAACCAGGATTTCTAGCTTTCAGATAGTACAAATATTGTTTCTGACTAGCAGTTACCACTGTAACAGCTGCTGAAATCATGTGGGAATTTAAGTGTGGGAAGGGTTGAAAGGGGAAAGCAATATGATAGTTTCAGTGCTGCAGTTTTGATGTTCTGCTAAAGTTGGGGGAAAAAAATGCTGCATGACCATTAGAAAGCGAGAAGTAGCTCAGATTCTTGCAGTACCTGACTAAAAGTGTCACTGGTTCCTCTGGTTTGGCAGTGCTATTTTGTGGCCCTGGTCAAGGATGCAGCAATTCCAATATACTGGATCAGTGTGTTGCCAAATTCCTGGGCAACAGGCAGACACCTCCCAGTGCTGTAAAACGTCTCATACCAAGTTTGGAATTATAATGGGTTAACCTAGAAAACTGAGTAAGCTGCTGACTTTCTTTAGTGTGGTCTTGTATTGAAATGACAGCCTTTCTTGCAAAAAGATTAAATTCGTGCTCGAAAGGAACCACACCTTAGTAATGCGAATCACTTTGCAGGAAATACACAAACACTTCTGAACGGTATTCTAGAAACTCATATTCTCTTTGCTTCAGAAGGTCAGTCACATTGAACAGACCTCTTAGCTGCACTTAGTGTGGCAAACTTAAAACAACAACAACTTTGACGGTTCCTTGCTGTTGCTTACACGGTTACGTTTGCCTTCTGCATCGCCGCTGAAGGGGAGGGGATGAGAACCCCAGAATTCCTTGATGACAGTGATGCTTTAGGGCAGCAGTCCCCAACCTTCTCGCGTGTGCAGACCCCTTTTCAACATCCAAACATTTCACAGGCCACCACATGCTGCTAGTTGTTTTTTACACTCCATTTTTAGGGAACTCTCACATAATAATATGCACTCAATATGCTGTGTGCTTCCCTGGTGAGTGGTGCTGGCCTGGGGTGCAGTGCGGGGGAGGACATTGGGATTCCCTTCGCTGAGCGTGCTCTGCGGTGGCTGCACCACCTGGGTGAGCGAGGGAGTATCTGGGGGTCCCCAAGTTGCATGGCTGCGGCTGCTGTTTCTCTGCGGTGGAGCTCTCCCACAGGGGGAGCCAGCTGTTTTGGGGAATGGAGGGATTATTCAGCCAGCACAGGAGGGGGGGTGTCTGCCCTGCCTGGGCCACACTCTAGTGGCTGGAGTGAGCTTTGTCTGGTATCAGTGGGATGGGGCCTGGACCATGCCAGTTGGAGCGAGGAGATGCCTCCGCACTGGCTTCCCAGTCTTTGCCCTAAACTCCTGGGGCCCTCCGCCCCCAGCCTGCAGGAGGGAGCAGTAAAGCACCTCCATGCCCTGCTCACCTTCCGAGCCTATCTGTCCCCCCCACTGCAGTCCTGGCACTGTTCCAAGACCAGGGACACTCCCCGTGTCCACCCAACCCCCCCAGACCCTTCACCCGGGTGCACCTCAGCCACTGTCTCCAAGCTCATGCACTCTGCTGCCTGCTCAACTGGTGCCGTCACTGGGGCTCTCCCCTGGACCTCCGCATGTGCAAGTCCCAGCCCCGCCCCATTCCAATCGTCTGTCCCTACAATGTTTTTCTTTTTCGCGGACCCCTGCAGTAGCCTCGCAGACCACTAAGAGTCCACAGACGACAGATTAGGAACTGCTGCACCAGGGTTGTTAGAGCAGCTTCTGAGTGTATTGCAACAGTTGTTCAACAGGCTAAGTGTAAACATTTCCTTCTTCCTCCCATTTACAGGATGTTTTATGTACAGTACTTGAAAGTGCAGGCTGCAACAGTTGTGCTGTTATGTTTATGCCATGAGTAACTGACATTACCAACAATTAATATAAAATTTAAACATAAAGTATAATTTGGGATGTTTAAAAAAAAAAAAAAAATTGAGGGGAGAATTTTAATGAGGGCTCCAGTATATGTTCCCCAGGCAGTTAAATGCCTTCCCTTCCACAGTGAGGGTTCACCTTGGGCTTGCTCAAAGCACTTTGAGGCTTTGTTGCTGTATCTTAACTCCAGCACTTTCCTGTGCTGATTAGTTGTAGGTACCTCTTGTCCAGTCCTCAAGATAATGTAGGCTACTTGGGTATTTGTCACTGCTCCCAGTGACAGTAAGGAGTGGCAATGCACCTGTTCGTCTTGGTAACATAAATCAATTGTGTGGATGACTTAAAACAGCAAAACAATTTATATCATAAATTCCACTACAGTTTCTGCTAGCATACCAGGAAGCAGAAGTAAGAAGAATCTTGCAGAGCTCTCTCTCTGACGTTGAATGATAACTTAAAATTGGGGACTATATTAGTCTTCTCTTGGGGCTTTCTGCATTTAAATTCTAGATTCAATCTCAGTCATCTTTGAATAATCGCCTTTGGAATTGTATAAGTAGTTAATAGTTATCTGGAATTATTACTGTCAGACAATGAAATAGGCTTGATTGCAGACCAGTCTATGTGGGAGACTGCAGGCAAGAATAATAGGTTGAATAAAAGCAAAACTCTTTTTGACCAGGCCCAAAGTAATGCTAAACCCTTGCTTCTCAGAGTTCATTCTGTATGGCGTGTGTATCATTTCCTGGTTTTAAAAGGTTTGGACAGATTATTCCAATGTCTTTTCTTGGGGTGAAAGAGAAATATATGCATATCTGAAAGAATTGAGTGCTTTTGTGAGCAGGTTCCAATCCCAACCTGTTTTCAAACATAGGCAACACAATATAGAGTTCAGACACGCCCCTTTCTCTGAGTTTAGTTTTTATTAATATCAATTAACAATAATACTGTATGAAGTTCAGCTCAGACTTTGTTCAAAGAGTTGGCTGCTCTTAGGGTTCTCTGCATCAGCACTGCTCAGCCTGCCCCTTAGATCCTCTAGGATACTGCTCTAACCCCTTACATGCAGGTGGGGAGCAAATCACTTACATTAATGCACCATCAGAACCTCTTTTACCATTCCCCAACAGGATCATCACCTGCTAAGAGGGGGTATTTCAGGAAAATAGTGTTAGTGTTTTATATGAAGAATCTGTTGGATAATCTAGTCATATTTGTTCACTAGTGTCAATTTTAAATTTGAGTCTTCCCTAACCTATTTATTGGCAATCCGTCTGATGTCAGCACTTTAATCTGAAACCGTGTTGGGTGAAGTTTGTAATACAAAATCATGTAGAATTGCTTAGACTAATAGACTCTTGAGAATTAAGATACTATTAGGCTACTTAATCTTCAGTCCACATAGCCATTGCAGAATCGTTCATTACAATGTATATCTGATGGCCTGGCCAATCTAGTTTTAAATAATTACACAGTTTACCCCCATCCCTTACTTTGGCAAAAGTCTCCCAGTTTTGCTGTCAGTAAGCCTTCCTGGTTTCATTTAAGCCTTCATAACAGCATATAATTATTTCCTTGAGCCAGGCTAATTTCAGTTATGACCTTACACCATTCCTCCCATTTGATTTAATTTATTTTCTCACAGGAATTTTCAGACAATTGTTGGTGCACCTTAATTTCCTAAATCTATAGAATCTGGGAGAAACTAAGGTGGGGGGAGGGAGAGAACACTTTGCCAGTTGGATTAACACTTGTGAGAACAGAGGTGAATTCAATTTGTCAGAGGAAGTAAACATGGCATTAATTCAATCCCTAGCTGATAATTGACCACCATACAATTAATAATCTTAAAGCCGTGTACTTCACAGAAACGCAGATCATTTGCTGAAATGGTAACTTTAATTTTGATCTCCTGCTGCCAGGCTTAACTCATATACTGCCTGAAGGTAATGCCCTGGTATCCTTTTGTTCATTAAGTTATTACTCCCATATGCAGTCTAACATCTTACCCAATTCAGTTAAATCCTTGACTCTCCACTTCCTACACTTGAGAAGAATATTCCTTCAAACAGGTGGTTGTAATTAATTGCCCTTAAGTTAACGTGGAATTGATTGACATCAAAGCATAATGAGGACCAGTGTGTCTAGATAAATGTAACTATTTTACTTTCCATGTTCTTTTGTTTGGGTTGGAGATAATCAGTGCCTTTAGTAATCTAATCATTCCTTATTGTCAGAAAGAAGAGGCTTCTGAAGTGAATTAAAATAGACTTCCCTGTGGAAAGATGCCTCTTGTCTGGCTGTTTCTACAAAATAATTTCAGGAAGATGAGTCTTTGGCTAGTTCAGTAACATGGGAGACATTTTAAATGTTGAGGTTTCATTTTAGGGAACCTCTTTGTTCTTTGTTGGGTTAATTAGGGTTTGTTAAGTCCTTGTTTGTGACAACTTGCAAGAAGATCACAAAGTGTTCGCATTGTTTTAAACATCTCATTTCTGAAAATGTTGTCTGAGTAATACTTCATAGCACCCACTGCCCTTGTTGAATTGCAGACTTAGCTAGTGTTCAAAATGGAGTATGTCATTCAAGCATTCAGTTTGTATTAACTGTGCTGCTGATGGTACCTTGCCATAAAGAACACTAGATCAGTGTTTCTCAGCCTTTTGATACCAGGGACCGGCTTCCTTTACTGTGTTGAGATCTCAGGCTTCCTATCTGTGTCAGGGAGATCTCAGAGATCGGTGCTGGTCCATGGAATGGTTATTGAGAAACCCTGTCCCAGATCATGGATTTACAGAGGCTCTCAATATGGTCTAAGTGAAGAGTCCAGCACTCTTGTCCTTCCGGCTTGAGGAAGAAGTGCTACAACAAAGTTTTCCTGTGCATATGACTATACATAAATATATAAGACTTCTAGTAGATGGACTGAGGTAATTGCTGGTCAGAAACATCAATAAAATTCCCTTGATCTAGGCAAGCTGATATCTTACCCAGTTCCTTTTAGAGTCAACGGTGTCAAGCTTTTTTTTGCCTATGGTTTTAATAACTCTATATTGTACAGACTTCATTTGTTGAAGTCAATTGATAGTTCACCTTGCTGTTTTGACCTCGTACATCATCTCCTCTTTAAATCCCTACATAGGCTTCTCCATTGTCACATCATGTTCAAAAGCTTCTTGTAAACATCCTGAAAACTCTTCCCAATGCTGTGCATCCACCTTTGTCTTATCCCACTTTGCTGCACCCATTTTATTTTACTGATGGTGCCAGCCCTTGTGAACCTATTTTGTCAGCTTTTCTCACACACATCGCTGTGCCTTCTTCCATGTTATCCCTGTGCAGGAGCTCATTTGCGGTGTCACTACCTTCTAAGTTAGTGCCTCCTAAAGATGCTGTTCTGCTGTAATGCCTGTGGGGAAACTTGCTGAATAACGTTGGCAAGCTTGTTGTATCTCTTTCCTTTACTTGGTGTATTTGACTTTTAGACTGAGTTCCTCAGGGCATGCTTTTTGCCTTTCCTATTTGGAAAATACTTAGTGCATTCTGGGTGCTACCCGAAAGAAATACTAATAAGGCACCATTTGCAACATTTTTACATGTGTACTTAACTAGCTGAGCTTCCTGTGTAAGGAACAGTCCTGATTCCATTAAAGAAATAGAGTATGCCATGTGTCGGAGGCATAATTAGTGTTTAGTTTTTACATCAACTACCAGTGCCCATACCCTCAACCGTGCATTGAGGGTGGGGGGGTACAGTCATTGAAGCTCATATTCCTCTAGCCTGCAGTGTAACTTTCAGTTCTTGAAGAGATTAGACAGCTGTGAGCTCTTTATGTAAGTGTTCTGTCTGTGTTTAGATGTAAACCTAGTTTGTCCAAACTAAAAAACCCCTGGAAGGCTTTGAAGTAACTTTATTACCATTAGCTCACTGTTCTTCATTAATGGTTACTGGCCCTTTGTGATGGCTTTCTCTTCAGGCTGATAGTTACTGTGGCTTTCACAGCGAGGACTCTGCAGATTGAGTCCAGATGTGTTTGTTATGCATCCCAGCACTAAGGAAACCTGACTTTCTATCCCACTGCTGACTGGGGCTTTGCACAATAGGGTGTGACATCAGGATTATGTCACCCATGAGAGTCTTGCCTTCGGGTCCGACTGATAAGTACAAGATGACATTTCATAAGACAGGCTTAAATCACCAAAATACTAGTCACTTTAATGTTCAGATGCTTACAAAATTAGAAACAGGACGGTTATGCCGGCAAACTCTTAAGATGTGAGAGTATGTAGTCAGACAGGGCTGTATCAGGGTCCCTTCCCTAACTTGCCTTTAACCAGCTCAGAGCCTAAAGAGACAACTTTGCGGTAGTCTGTAATTATGCAGACTGGGATGAGTTATTTAGAAGGGGCAAGAGGAAAGCAAGATGAGCATATTGGGAAACATAATTTAGTTGCTCTTGACCTGATTCTTTTTTGCAGTACTTCATTGTTGGTGCATCTGTATGCAGACTTCTAAAGCACCCTTGAGAACGCTGATGCTCATCAGAGTTGTTCTCTCCCTTGGGCTCCATTGCTGCACTATCCTTAGTGCATAAAATCTGAACACATGACTTGGAAAAGTCCTATCAGATTATCCCTGCTGATGCAACACGTTCCTTCATTGCTTGGACATTGAAACCTATGTTAGGGAGTTCTGCTGCTTCCTTAGGAAATAGTTCCACAGCCTCTTACTTTGCTATCTGGAAGTCTTTCATAATATTCACACTAAATTTTATATCTAACTTTCTCCTGTTCTTCCTGGCTACACTTAATGCACACTGAAATCCTTTTTCTGGTTAGTATTTCAATCTTCAGTAATTTATGAATTGTTCTATATTCTCTTCTCTCCTCCTCCCACCCCCTTCCTCTGGCAGTCACCGTTTTAATCAAGATGTATGCTTTTAGCTTTGAATTTTTCTTCACAAATGAATCCTTTCAGCTGCTCATCATTCTTGATTTTCTCTGAATTCTATCAGTTTTTCTAACCATAGGCCTATTTCTAGTTGGTGTTGAGAACTCCTCTCCATGTAGTACAGTCTGTGTAAATATTAACGTGCTGATCATTAATAAGACACTAATGCAGCCAAAGTGACCTAATACCTATTTCTGCATATGACTCTAGATACTTTCTTTCACTGTTACTATTCATAGTTACTCTACTGTGTGTGCTGTTAACCAATTCTTGAGCCACACCTGTTCTTGTCCAATCCAATCTGAAATGATTTTTTGAAGTAAGAATTTGTAGCACAAAATTAAATACTTCAGTAAAATCCATCTCAAATGGCATTTATTCTGTCCCCTTTCTAAGTTTGATTCTGTTACAAAAAATCTCATTCCTCAAGACAAACATAATTTGCATAAGCCCATGCTGCCTTTTGAACCCGATTACAGCTTTACCCTCTGTGGTTGGGATTTTAAAAAGAGAGCCCATCAGAATTCCCCACTTCCCTAAATGATTTTGAAAATCAAGCCTAGATGTTTAGTGACTTTTAATCTTAATACTGCTCCCTATTGTTGAGCCACTTTACCATGCTCATCACCATAGGCTTGTAGCGCAGCTGATTGTTAACTCCAAAAACCTGGTCGTCTCCCTCAAGGCAATGTTTGGCCTGACAAGTGCATCAGAACAAGAAAATGAAGCTGATTAAGGATAAACTTCCCAGCTCTCATAGCTGTTTGTCATCTTATTGCTGAACATCTGGATCTGGATTAGACAATATACATGTTGTATGCTAAGAATAGAGCAGTTTATTCTTAAAAGTATAGGGGGAGATTTTCAAAGGCGCAGATATCAGATGGGTGCCTAACTCCATTTGAAAGTCAAGGAAGACTGAGCTACAGCTCTGTGGACGGTAAATAGGGGCTAGATCTGAAATTGGCCCTTGGAATATCTGGCAGTTACAATCTGGACTGGGGACCTCAAGAGCATTACCGTGCACTCAATCTGCTGACTCTTGTGTGCACCTAGAAAGTGGTGGAGAATACTTTCAGTCTGAGATGAGTACTACACTGCTATTTGTACCTCTGAAAGTTCCCTCCCCCACACGATGTCTTAAAGAATACAGTATTTTTAATGAATATGCTGTATCAGACTCTGAAGGCTAATTCATCAGTGAATAATAGCTCTTCTTGTAATCCTACTTGTTAGAGTAAACTTGATGTATGAATTAATATGCCATAGAATATCTGTGCCAAGCATGATTTCAGTAAATTTAATGCCTCAATACACAAGACATGGTTTACTTTAGGCCTCCTATCTTTTCTGTTAAATATATTTGAATATTCAGTTTTATGCTTCAAATAAGAATAACACGTTCCCAAGTGATAAGTGCAAATACAGAGACTGTTTTGTGTAGATCAGTAAAGGTGAATGGCTGGTGGATTTAATGAGGCTCAACTCTAGGTTTATTGCATCTTTCCTTAAAACAGCAGTGTGACTTGTTCTCCACTTACTAGATTCACACCCAAACAGCAGGTGGAGTAGACAGTGGTGCACTTGAGTTCTCCAATCTAGTTTGTAAGGGCATGAATAGTTTGAGGGCCTTCAGGATCTAATTCCTGTCAGTGTATTGCAGACATGTAACTCAGCATATCTAGCTGTAAGTTTTGTCACAAGACTGCTGTATGAAGCTACTTATCCCTGTACTGTATTTGTGTTAATTTCCCTGAAGGAAGCGATAAGGCTTTTAACTGTATTTAGATTTTGGGGCCTCCACCAGGACCCTTTCTGTAACTATGTGACCTCTAGGTGCTGAACTACTTATTTAAACAAGTCTTGGACTCAACTGTGTACCTTTCCAGTTTGCCTCTTAGGAGACTGACATAATTCTAGTTTATTTTGGAACAGCATGTGTGAGCTGTTGTAGTTTGCAGAATGTAAAACTTGTCTGAGACTTCATTAAATATGCAGTGGGCTCTCTACAGAATGGTCTGCTGTTGGTCAAGCTGATGGGTATAGGTGAAAGGCTTGCAAGCAAGTCTCTGCCTCCTGCAGTTTAATGAGTCAGTTCTGTAACTGGAGGTGGACCATGGTATTATAAGGTGACTCAATCTTTTATGTAAGAAGGCTAATGGTAGTCTGTTTCCTGGCAACTTCTGAAAGAGGTTTTGGTCATGAACTTTCAAGCACTAGGTACAGTGGAATGGTTGGGAAAACTAAATAGGGAATTTAATTTTTGTTGGTACTGTATTGAACGCCACTGAATCCAGGTTTCTAGGCAGCTTCTGACATTTTGCTATGCCATTGTTTGAGTACTGTTCTCCTAACATTCAGCGTTATTACTCTTTACAGCTCTCCTTGCAGTTTGTCATCCAGCCGCAGTCCAGATGTGCACTTAAGTGTAACTGGCATTGAAGTTACACATATCTAGCTTGATTGGTATGTTTGCTCATGGGACTGTTGCACCTGTGTGTGCTGGAAAGAATTTATGTAAAATACCTGTACAGAATCCACAGGCATATTTTGGGACATGTTCATTAAACTGTGGTGGAAAAACAGCTGGGCTGAGTACACAAGTATCTTACTTTTTTCATTTTTTTAAGTATTTAGAGAACGTAACTTTTTGTATGGCCATACTCCTGATTGTGTGGGAGATGTGAGGAAGGAAATAAAAGAACTTTAAATTGTCTCTACTCAAGCCAGTAAATAGCATGATTATCTGCCCGTTTTCCCATATCAAACTGTCCTGTGCATTCTGATCCCTGTTGTTTTGTTGTTGAACAGTATTCTGAATTATTTTGCTGCTGTAAATCTGGGATGGGGAGAAGGTCAGTGGTGAAATTACTTGATGATAAAACTGAACTCCTTATGCAGCTTTGAAATCTCTTTCCATGCATGAGCTAGTAATGTGCAGTTAGTTTGAATAAATGGCTTGATATCTTTTTTTTTTTTTTGCCGAAGCTTGCCATTTTCTTTATACTTAGAACACAAAAGTGCAAGTGAACAATTTAATTTTGGGTGGGGGAAGTACATGATGAAAATTGTGCTGTCATCTATCCTAACAGCCAGTTAACTTCTGCCTTCAAATAGGCTCCTCTATTGAGCTCCCTGCAGCATTCAATTACCACTTAGAACTACCAGAAAAACAGCAGCCCTTCTGGTGGTGACTTTAATGTTTATAGATGAATCCTCAAAAGCTTGTTTGGTTTTGGGAGACAATAGGATCTTTCCTATACTGATATGAAAAGACGTAGAGACTCACTTCTATGTGCTGACCAGCTGCTCCTGTTACTCTGCAATTGCAAGAAGCATCCATATAATTATCTAGAAAAAAATCAGTGGTCACTCTACCAAATCCAGTCTAAAGCACCATTTAACATTTTTAAATGGTTTTTATAAACAAATGGTATTGGTACCTGGCATCAGGTTTTTTGGCTGAATGTTGTGCTGGAAGACTCATGAGCCAGATACGAAAACCCACCCGCTGTCTTTGGCACTAGATTACCTGCTGGAAAATGCCCATGTGTTTTTATGGATGTGACTTGGTTCTAATGAAATTGAGAGCCATAGCTTGTTTTTATTGCAGTGTGATGGAAACTCACTTTCCTAGTGTATAGTCCAAAATTCATACCAAGTGTTGTGGGAAGTGGTGCCATTGGAAGCTAATGTCATCAATAATCTGTTCTTTAATGGTAAAATAAAGTGATCAGTCTGTCTTCCCTTTTTTCAAATTTTTGGCGGTGTGCTTCTGAGGAGAAGGGGGAACTTCCTCCCCTATCCCAACACTCCTGAAGTTGTAACTTTTTTGTTCTGGCCAACCTTGAACTCTCTGGAGTTCCTTAAACAAGTTTCCATCCTATGTGTCCACCCTCCTAAACTTCAAACACTTCATAAAGGTTTGGATCTCTCTTAACTTAAATATTTTTTTATTCTCAGATTCATAAAGTAGATTTTTTTTAAGTGTGACATTTTTAGTGTAAAAAGACTTTTTTTTCCATAAGTTTTGTGGTTGAGGAGTAATGGACATAGAAGCTGTGTACCTGACCATGACATTCAGACTACAAGGAACTTCCAGTGAAAAATGATATGCCACTCTAAATTTTATATATGGAGAGAACTATTGATCTTTTGGATCTAATGTTTTTTCAATAATTCCACGGATCAATCTCTTGTGCATGGTAAATATTTCCTGAAACATAACTTTAAATCTCTGAAACAACAGTTTCAGCAGTCTTTGTTGAAGGTTGGTTACCCCCTAAATCCTCCATAATATAGGGATGTGTGTCAATCAGCAGTGCAGCCTTCTGATTTCTGATAAAGAGGGTGGCTGGTTAGCCCAACCAGCATGCTCTGTTTTTTAGTATTCCCTTGCCGCAAAATCTTACCTCCTCTCTTCCATGCCCAAGTATAATCTGGAGTCCTTTAAACTGAGGTAGATTTGACTTCCTAGCTATTCTTATTAGCTTTGAAAAAAATGTATTCTCTCATTTGGGAAGCTTTGCAAAGCACCAGAGGTTGCCCAGGAACATAAGAATTGCCATGTTGAATCAGACCTGTGGATCATCTAATCAGTATCCTGTCTAGAGTGAGCAGATGTCCCGATTTTATAGGGACAGTCCCAGTATTTGGGGATTTTTCTTATATAGATGCCTATGACCCACACCCCATCCTGATTTTTTTCACCCTTGCTGTCTGGTCACCCTAATCCTGCCTCTGACAGTTGCTAGCTATCGGATGCTTCTGAGGAAGATGTACGATAATCTGCCCCACACTGCAGTTACAGGCACTACTACCCAGAAAGCTCAGAGGGACATATATCAAGAGTAGGAATTCATGGAGACTGTTCTCTCAAAGAAGAAGGTTCTTGGTAGATTCCAGTTCTTCACTGTATGTAGTTCCCTTGACCTGACCCTGTTTTCCAGTTCACCCATACTGTTCCTTTCTTCACTATAGAAAGTATCAGTGTATGCCATACAGCACAGTTTTCCAAGTCAGTAACCCACCTTTCTCCTTAGTTTTTAATAATTGCCTTTGTCTTATCTATGGCTGACAGACTTTCTTAGATATAGTCCAATCTTTGTGCAGCAAATCCGTGCTTACAAATGTAGTATTCAATTCCGGCCAATCTGCATCTGTCCGGTTTTCTGTTATATTGTGGCCACTTAACCTGTAGCATCATCTTTATTTTTCCTGGAGAAAGCAAGTTGAAAGAGATGTTCTCCTCTCCAAGCATGACTTTCTGGGTATTTCTCAGACATGTCCCACAACAGTGTGTGTGTTGTAAAAACTCTGATTAGGGAGGAAGAGATCCTGAAATCTAAATTTTAATCTCTGTATAACTATGACTGAAATTTAGTGCTTCTGATCAATGATATATATACTTTCTCCTCAGGATCACCAGTGAATTTTTAGCATAATAAAATATTGGTGAAGCATACAGCAGGCTTTGGCTAATATTTATCCCACTGTATCTAGAACATGCCTGCATTTAATTGTTTGCATTGTTGTTTGGATCTCAAGATACCTAAGCTGGCTAGGGCAAAATAACTTTATTGAAATAGTATGTTAGTATTTAAAACAATATTAATACTATATTTGATTCATTAAGTATACAAAGGCTAGTTAAAGTGTTTCCATGTGTATGCTGTTAGTTCTGGCGGGAGGTTCTTCAGATGGTTTTATGTGGTTTCAAACAACATTTTAGCACATTCTTAAAATACCCACAAAAGCCTTTATGTAAAATCTCATAAATGTGAAACACATAAAAATTATTTTTTCCTGTTTCATGTCATTAGGATCAAAGTACAGTAAGTAAGAATAAATTTCCAAAAACCTTCTTGTAGCCCCTCTCTTAATTAATGTTTCAGGCTCATAGCAAGCTCATAAAATGTGTACTCGGGAAACTGTCTGTATATCCTTTAATAATCTCGTTGACTGCCAGTTCACCCACAGTGATTTTTAGCACACTTGCTATGGAGGCAGATGTAGTTTCTATTCTCTAGCCTTTCAGCCCTTCTCTTCTCTTCTCTCCAGGGACGCATCAGGCAGGCTGGAACTTGTACTTTGCAGTTCCTTAGAAAATACATTGATCAATGGAGAAGTTGAAATCCATTCCCAAATGCCTCAGGAGAGATGGAGGATTATTTGTAACCCAACAGAGCTCTGGCTTCAGCATGTCTACTCAGTTGAAGGGTTTTCCCTTTTTAATGCGATAATGTCTCTGGATAATAATGCTTCGTAGGACAGTGCTATATGCTTGTTTGTTACTAAATGCCAAATCTGTGCTTGCTGATACATAGTGATGGTCTGTCACTGAAAACTAACTGCTATAATATTGAATTAACTGTTATTCCTGCTGTCCCCACCCCACCCCCGGTCTTCAGCAGTCTTGGTATGAAGTGCATATGTGCAATAAGGAAGGATTTGGGCAGTACTGGGGGTCTCGTATGTTTAAAAAAATGTGTCCTACAGATGCAGAGAGAGAGTATTTGAGTACAATAGGCCACATTTCTTTAGAATAAACTTTCTATCTGTTCACGCTATTCGGTGGGCACAGAGTGGGAAGGATGCATTTTACTTTTGAAACCATCATATCCAGAGATCCAAAATGGACAGCACGTAGAATCGAATCTTAAATGCAGTTAACAACACAGGCTTGTGTAAAAGAAAATAGATTTTTGTCATGTTAATGGAGGAGTCTTGTTTTCCTGCCTTACTGAAGGGAAACAGGAAATTACTTGTACGTTTAAATGAACATGCTCCTCAAAAGGCAGTTAAAGTTCGGGCTGCAAAACTGTTTAACCTGGATGACGTTTTCCTTCCCTTGGCTGCTAACCCACCATGCCAGAGTGGGGAGCTACAGCTGAAGTAGCCGCCTCAGTTGCTTGCATGGCCTGCTCTTGCAGTCCTCAAAGCATGGATTCTCTGGTATTGTGTACACCCAAAAGTGTACATGGTAAGCATATGAATGAAGAGCACTCACACAATTAACTAGATGTCTATAGCTATATGAGCACTTGTCTCTTGGCTTTTTCAGCCTCCTATACTTGCCCCAGACTGAGTGAACAGCAGACAGTGCAATAGAACCACGCTCTGTTATGAGCAGTCAGTCAGTATGTTTGGTCATTTACACGTTAGGTCCAGTCATGAATAATAGCTAGCACTATGATAGACTATTTAAACAGGAAGGCACAAACAAGCCAAATTAAAATCATGCTATTAAATGGTATGACAAATCTTAAACCTTATGATATGAATGTTGAACTCCTGTAGCTGTGTAAGTCATGGAAACACCTATACGTACAAAGTAAAGAGAAGCAGGGACTGCAGTTCTTTACTGTGGCAGTTAAATTACCAAAATCTGAGGTTTTCTGTGCACTGTGGGAGAATATTAATACTGTACATCTCTTGCACAAGGAGAGCTTGAGATTCACAATAGACACTTGCTAAATTGGGAAGAAGCAACTGTGTAACAAGTATCATGCTAAAATGCTACAGGATTACATTTGCAATCTGCTAAAAGCAAAAATTTAATCATATGTTCCCCAATCCCTAGTATATTTATGCTTTCTTTACAGTGGATATTTCATCCACCACATGTATAACATGATACTAAAGGTGTAAAGCAGTTAGATCAGCAAAAGAGCAGGTGTGGGGTTTTACAGAGTTCATAGTTCTCACAATTTTGCAGGAATGTACTTTTTGGCCACTAAAGAAATGAGATTCAATGGTTTAGGTTTATTCCCTGGTTTACCACCAGCTTCCAGGCAAGATACCAGGTGAACTAATATTTAAACTTGGTCAGTACTTTCTTGGACAATATGGAGATTGCCTGCCTGGAGTGGTATACAAAACGCTTTATTACGTGCCCACCAATGGAACAATTGGCATCAGATGGGCATGTAAGAAAACTTGGCTTTCTGAAAAGATCTCTGATATGTTCGTGAAAAATGCAAAAGCACACCAGTACCCAAACAGCTGTAAGACATTTTCTTGGCCACGACAAAACATGGCGTCAACGCTCTGGGCAATGAAGTAGAGGACAGCCTGAAGTATGACAATCTGCCTATGGAGTCTCACGTGCCTGAATGGCAGCCATAGACAGCCTTTTAACATTCCTATCATGAAACCAGATGGCTCTCCTTGTTCATTGATGAACAAGGTCCTGGACAGAAGGAAAACAAACACATTATGAATGTGTGCTGAACCATGCATGTGGGCATCAGGCAAAGTACCAGCTTTCTGCACGAAATCCATGTCTTGCTTATGGATGCAAAGTTCAGGATCTATCAAGTCTGTGTACTATCTGTATTGCTGTATGGGTCAGAAACCTGGACCCTCTTACAGGCAGCCTTGGAGCGGCTAGAGACATTCTATATGTGCTGTCAGCCTCATCCTGAGCATAAACTGGTTTGACTTTGTGCAACATGTCATCAGCTCACAGAGATCTGGCTTGCCTTCAGTCACTCATATTGAAAAGTAGTGGTACGTTCTTTTCAGCCATGTTGCTGGGAGGGACAAGAACATCTTAAACTGTCCATGGAAACATGAAAGGGTGTCCGCCCTGACCCTACATGGTACAGTCTGCAGGCTCAGCCCAGAAATTTGTGTATTCACAGGATTGAACCAACTCTGGAAACTTTACTACACAGTACCTGGTGTGGTACCATCAATAGTGGTCACTCTGGCTGGCACAACAGGTCCTCTATAGACTGTTCAACTGGCCCTTTGTTTCTAAGAACTTTGGTTTCAGTCTAACTCTGATAGCAATAAATCAAAACGTCAGCTTTCTTCACACAAACTTCAGACTGCAGCAAAAAGCCACCTATTTGCTCCCTTTTGTCTTAATTAGCAGACTTTGCTATAAAGAACTTCCAGACTCTCTCAGTAGTGAGACGGAAAAGCTATGCTATAAAATACAGTCTTTACTGTCAGCCTGGTTTGTTGCTTGTTCTGGAACAGCTGTTGCATTAATTGGAATCAGAAGAGTTGTTTGCTCACGTTGGATAGAAATCCGTAACTACCTCTGTTTCTCACTAACCAATGTAAGGTTTTTATTCTCCTTAAGAGAATATGAATGTTATTAAAATGAACAATGTAAAATTATTCAAACTGCTAAGTTCTTGGGTATCTAGTAGGTTCTCAACAGCAGTCCAAAATTGTTTTTTCTGGAATCTGGAAACTTTTGCTTATCTTGGATCTTTATTCTGTGGCTCGGTCTTGGATTCTGCTCACTTATGCATATTGGCCGTCTTCCTCCAGGTACTTTGAAGGTGGAGTCTCCTCTGTCTACCTCTGGGATCTGGATCATGGCTTCGCTGGTGTGATCCTTATTAAGAAAGCTGGAGATGGATCAAAGAAGATTAAGGGATGCTGGGATTCCATTCATGTTGTGGAAGTTCAGGTACAGCCTCTGGGACAGCTGATATTCCTAAATAAAAACAAAAGCCAGTTAATTCCAGACAATTAAGAGGTGCAGGTGTTCAGCTGAACAATGCAATATTGTGTTGGGGCTGTATAAACTTTTCCTCCATTAATTTTTTTAAAATTCCCTTAAGCAATTTGGATGAAGATAAGTCAGGGCTGTAATCAAAAAGATCCCAGGAGGACTGAAAGTATGTTCTTTTCTGTGCATGTGACCATGAGCTTTTTTTAATGTAAAGGTCTACAGATAATGAAACTAGTTAGGTAATAAAAAGGGGGTATTAGGGAGTTAAATTGTTCAAACTAATTTGCCTTTAGAAAAGTGTGTGTGTGTGTGTGTGTGTGTGTGTCATTTTCAAATATAAAACATGCACTTTAGTGTGGCTGTTTAGCTGGTCATTTCAATCCTGCAGCTGCAACCCTCCCATGCTTTGCCACCTTTAGGTTTTGTTTTAACGTCTTTCCACCTTCTTTCCCACCTTTTCCCTTTCAGGAAAAGTCCAGCGGTCGCACTGCCCATTACAAGTTGACCTCCACAGTGATGCTATGGCTGCAGACTAACAAAACTGGTTCCGGTACTATGAACCTTGGAGGGAGCCTTACCAGACAGGTACTACAAATACACTAACATTAGAGGGTGTGTCTACACAGGGATAAAAGACCCACAGCATAGCTGCAGCTGGCCCTGGGGCTTGAGCTGAGGGGCTAAAAATTGCTGTGTTGGTGGTAGGTCTCAGGCTGGAGTCTGAGCTCTGGGACCCTGCACCCTCAGGGTCCCCAGCCCAAGCCCAAATGTCTACAC
The DNA here is from genome assembly GCA_007922155.1 of Mesoclemmys tuberculata. Classification (NCBI taxonomy): domain Eukaryota; kingdom Metazoa; phylum Chordata; order Testudines; family Chelidae; genus Mesoclemmys; species Mesoclemmys tuberculata. Next base: position 10,264,493 of record ML675630.1, read on the forward strand.
GGTGATTTTTCTTCAATCCTGGCTCATAACCCCCTGAGCAGTGTCAGCTGACCTGGGCCAGCCATGGGTTTTCTATCCCTCTGTAGACATGCCCGCAGTGTCTTACAAATCTTTCGTTACTTGTATTGCCATAGCACCCAAAAGCCCCAATCAGGATTAGAAGCCCCATTGTGCTAGGTGCTGTATACATAATGAGGTTTTCCTGTTGCAATCACAATTCATTAAGACAAGTAACACTTTTCAGTGGCTCTGTTACCATATGAAGCTTCCCTTCACAGTGGTAACACGCTCCACAAAAATAATAAATTCAGAAGGAATTTGGGTTTCCTTGTCTGTCTTTTAATGCCATGTTTGGGGTGGCCTTGCTGAATTTTCACAGCTTCTATTTACTTGCTTTCCTTTAGGTTAGATCTTGCATAGCCACAGGTGGACTTGTTTGTTTTGCTCCTGCCTGCCCTTACAAGATCTAAACATGTCTCTATCTAAAGCCAACCTGGCCTGTGAGATCAGTCCTGTATCTTGCAAGGATTCTTTTGATTGTTGATTATAATAACTTTCTTTGCATTTTCCTAAGACTTCAGATACACAGTACTAAGTGTTTTGCTGCTACAGTACCTGAATGTTGTAAAACAAATCCTATTGATCTCTCCTTTTAAATGTTGGTTCTTCACACCAGTGTTTTAATTGCATTGACCTTTTTCTGCAGTCTTTTGTGAGTAGGATGCCCAGTTTGTCTAAATAGTCAGAAGCGTTGCTGCTGAAGGCACATTTTGTGGACAGGAGTGGTTAATTGAAATACTGGTAACACATTGCTTGCAATAAGGCAGACAATACATACTCTAAATAGAACAGTTAATATTGCTGTGTGGCTATACCAGGTAAAAGGAGAAAGTGGCATGTGTCCATAGAACAGAACCAAAGCACTGTATTACTATTGGAAACACTAGGAGTTTGCCATAAACCGCTATGATTTTTCTTTGTTGAATTACAGAAGAAACTGATGGGAAAGCAAAAAATACGCATCTGGAGACAGTTGTGCATTACGTACCCTTTTAAAATGTTTATAGTAATTATGCCTGGGTTATGGTGACCGGGACAAATAATTACTTCTAGGCCTTTCTAATACTTTCAATCATAGCTGTGAAATGGAGGCCAAGGATTTGATTGTGGCCATGGCCTTGTACTGCATGACAGCTCATGCCAAGGAAAACAATAGCCTGTTGAGAATGCTTGTCCTCAGTGCACCTTGGCCTGCACTACTAGGCTTTGTTTAGTTTGACTTTCACTCTCTGGGTTTTAATGAGGAAATTCATGCTTCTGTCATCATTTTAACAACCGATCGTGTAATTCATATGTGATGCATTAAAGCAGAGGCCTGCTTCCAATGTAAGTAACTATAAAAAAGCCACTAGGGTAATGATGCACTACCTCTGCACAAACAATGGAAAACTCTGACACTCAAGTTAGCTTCAGGCCTGAGATTTTTTGCTTTGCAAATGCCATAGTAGTTTTATTTGTGGAAAATAGCTTTGTCAGAATTGAGTGCAAATGGATAAATAGAAAATGAGGCTCTTTTGAAGAGCTGTCATGCTGTGTGTGCAGGAGCTCTGGGGTAGTTGTATGTCTATCTAGGGCATAGTGCGTAATCAGCATTTTGCTTTGAGGTGGCTGGAGTTGTCATGTAGAGTACTTTTCTCTTCATGCTTCAAACTCTGTGTATCCCAACACTTAAGCTGTATCTTATGCCTAGGAACAGACCTATGTATTTTCTTAGGTAGGTTTGTTATACAGTCTACCATAAAGTTCAACACATAAAATCATGTTTTTAATTGAAGCAGGTCCTTAGTTGGATCTTACCACTGTCATTTTGAAACACACTGTATGTTAGGTCACCGGTATAGTTCTGAATAACTTTGGCTATGTAAACTTTTAGCTGGTTCGGTCAACTCTCCATTTAAACTAGTACAGCACTGACCACTTTGAGGCCTGAACAAGAACAACAGATCTTTCCTTGTGTTTCATTGTAACCTTTTCAGTGTTCACAAGCTCCAAAATACTCTGGCTTGTGATTTGATGGCAGAGAAAAGCTTTGATGACTCAAAAGGGAATTCTGCTTAGCATCATTGTTTGAAGCCAATTTGGTTTCCTTGCCACAAATTGTGTATTTTCCACCAATGACTGGCTTGCTGGAAGAAGCAGGTGCAAAGGAACAACTAATGTAATGCCTCCTAATTTACCCACTCTGGCAGCTCCAAATAGCTGGACAAGTCTCACATTTAAATGTTATGGTGCTGTGCTATGGGAACCATGTGCAGCTTGGAATGGAAACACTTGCGCCTCATTAATTCCCATTCCTGTTGTCTTCACTGTGCCTGAGGTTATTCTTCATGTGGCCAATCCAGCATTACTGTTACATGCATGGACAGTGGGGCGAAGGGGTTTTCTTTCTTGATTCTCACATGGTATTTCTCTTCTGCAGTCCTTTCCCATTGACAGAGTGTTGTTGCCCAGGATAAAAACCACATATGTCCTGCTGTGGCCCTCTCTTCCTTGCTTGCTGCTTTTTTTTCTCACTGTCTTCATCTGGACTCTTCGTGCTTCTTTGGAATAGTGGTTCTCTGCGTTTTTGCTATAGAATCCCAGTATTGCCCAAACTCCTTATCTGTTTGAAGGGTGAGTTAGGTTATTCCTCAGTAATGTGTATTCTAATTTGAGAATAACTGTTTATTTTCCAAAAAAATTTATTATGAGTGGCTTGCTCTCCCCAAGCCATTTTTGAGTATTCTAAACATTGGATATGGGCAATTAGGATGTTATACTCTGATGAAATTATGTTGGAGGTAAATATGTAACCCATGTGAATTTAGTGGCCCTGTAATTTCACTGTAAAATATTTGTTTGCATGACACTTAGAGTGAGAACTGACGTACCTGTTCTTATCCATTCAAACAAGAATCCTTGACAGCTCTAAAGGTTTTGCTATTTAAATACACATTGCTATTCTGCACCACCCCATGTGCCACAACAGTACTTTTTTGCACTTACAAATTTTCTGGTTTTTATATTTGGAGCTGGTTATGTAAGATGAATTTTTAAAAATAAAATTTGCAGGGGAAGCTTTGTTTTGCTTCTAATTGGAGAGATGAAAACTTCATGTGCTTTTAGAGTTGGTTTGATACTTTTCAAACCAAAAAAGGAATACTTTGTTTCAAACAACTTTTGTTTTGAAATTTTATGTTAAATTTGTTTTCTTTTACTATAAATTAAGAAGATTGAAACTGAAACAATGTTTTGATTGACCCTATCAGAAACTTTTTGGGGGTTTCCATTTGCAAATATTTCTGAGATTTTTACTTTTTTTCCTGATTCAAGATGGGGAAAAAATTACTGAAATCACAAAAATTCTCATAGGAATAGGAAGACCGTTTCCTGCTCAGCTCTATACTGTATGTATGTATAACTATTTATGCAATGGAAGTATAGTCACCCTCTTATTCTTTGCAGAACTAGACTTCTGTTGGACTGAAAGGAGAAGAGATAGACTTTTATCATTACAGTTCTCCCCCAAAAGGCATGAAATGTCAGCATGAGAATTTTATTTGTGCAGTTGCCTAAGCAAAGATGCAGTCCCAGGCACTTTATGTTCTGGAGACGAGCTTGGACCCAGTTCAAGAGAGCTCCAAATTGAGGCAGTGCAGGCCAGGACAGAGGAAGTAACTCCCAGCTTCACATCCGACATTGGCAGGCTTCAGTAAATAGAAGGGTTGAAATTGCAACTCAGAAAGGGACAGAGTGAATCGGTGAATTATATGCAGTCTGCATTGACTAAGAACAACCGAAGGGAGTAGTTGCACCACGGAAAGTGAAATAGGCCACCTTTTAACTTACAGTTAAAAGTACAGCACCTAACAAGAAAAAAATACTAGCTGTATTTAGGTCAAATCCCATTGCCTTGCATGCTGTCCTCCAGTGCATACAAGTGAGCCCGTTCATGTTCCAATCTGATGCTCGTTACATGCTGTGTGTTGTCAGTTCCTCACAGACAGCATGACCCCACCTTTTTTTACACACTGGAAATACTTGTGTAGCTTGACAATTTTTTGGGGGGGGGTGGGTGGGGGGCTGAGGAGTGGTTTCAGTAGTCTGCACTTTTATTCCAGATTAAGAGCAGCTTGCTCCATTCTGCTCCAGTTTATGTGAAGTAGTTGTAGCCTTTAGGCTTCTGGCAAATAGTCAAAATGGCCTTTAGTTGACCAAAGCTTGGATGCTCCCAATTGAGAGGTAAAACTAACAGGTGCCTTTCTGAGATTCTTATTATGCACAAAGAACCTGTGTTTTTTGTGACGTTAGGTTGTACATTGCAAGGAAGTGGCAGTTTGCTGAGAAGGAAGCTGGCTCACAAGTTATAGTTTATCCACATCTGGAGCTGTGGGAAGGGAAAAATATAAATCTGTAGGGAAAATGTAGCCTGGGATTTCAGATTAAAGCACCACAGATGTGCGTGTTGATTTTCAGATTTGAAATACATACATAGTGAAGGTGGAACACTTGCACTGCTGGATGAAGGTTGATCTGTTGCGAGCTGAGCTTTCCCTATGTTCAGGAAGAAATGCCCTGTGATATATTGCTGTGCAATAAAACACCAGTAGACATTCTGCCATTTATCATAATAGGGAAAGCCTCCCAAGCTTGTGCTCTGCAATTAGGCAAGCCATATATTTTAATCAAGTAGAGCTTTCATGTAAAGGCCTATCCCACTGATTTCCAGATGTTGTAGATCTAAGTGAGAAGTAGGGGAATGTATTTCCACCAGAGAGATCTTAAAAGTTCTGGTAGTCGTAGACTTTGTGCTCTCCCTTAGCAGATGCCCAGATTCCTAAACGTGCTGTCTCTGGGGCAGGGAGTCAAACCAGTATTTATTTTGGTTCAGGTTCGAGTTCAGTTGCATTCAGTGTGTTTGGGTCTAATTTCAGTTCAAGCCACCAAAAAAAAAAAACAATTCAGTTACCAGTTTGAACTGGTTCAAATCAAATTTCAGTCATAGTGGAAGTAATTTAAAAAAAGAGAGCCAAAAATCAAAATAGTTTCAATTTTAAGCTTCAACTATTTGTTTATTTTCATCTTTAGCTTTACTTGTTTTCCTAGTATTTTTGTGTTGTCAGAGAAACACAATTATTTTTCTATGAGCTATTTATTTGAGTGAACTAAACATCTTCTAGAATTTGCTCTTTAATATTGTATGCCTGCAGCGAAAAGATAAACTTGAGTTTGGGGAATGGGCCCTGCCTCAAGTGGGGCAGCTGGAGGGAGGAGCTGCCCCAGGATTTAGGATGGGTGGGAGAAAGATTTGGGAGCCTTGGGCTTGAAGAGATACTAACTTCTGGGTCCAGGGAGCATTCCACCTCTTCTCTTCCCAATGGGGAGTCTCAGAGGGTGCATCAACACAGCAATAAAAGACCCACAGCACAGAGGTTCAGAGCCCAAGTCATCTGATTCAGGCTCGCCTAGCTAAAAATAGCAGTGTAGACATTCAGATCAGTTGGAGCCAGGGCTCTGAGACCCTGCTACCTCGTCTGGTTTCAGAGCTTGGGCCCAAATGTCTACACTGCTATTTTTAGCCATGCAGACCGAGCCCTGTGAACCCAAGCAAGCTGACCCGGGCTCTGGGACTAGCAGTGGGTTTTTTATTGCTGCACGGGTGTAAAGAGATGATATCTCTGCGCCCCCTGATGCTTCATGTGGCGTGCAGGCTGCTCCTAAGCTTCCCTTCTCCGTCCCTACTTGGGGATTGGCTGCCTCCTATTCTCGTTCTCTCCTTGTTATCCTGGGGCAGGCCTTGCTGGTAGCAATCATATGCATATATGTTGTTTTTATAATGAAAATAAGATCACAGATTTTAAAATATTCGGCTTAAAAAATGCGGAACCTTTATTCTAACCAGTTTTTTTCAGTTCAGTTTCGATTCAGGTTCAGTTGGTAGGACAAAATGTATAGTTTAGGTTCGGTTCGGATTTAAGTAGAAATACCAGTTTGAACTGGTTATCCCTGGTCTGGAGTTGCCCTGTTTGCTAAATAAATAACATGTTGGGGTACAATAGAAGGAGATTCACTGGTAATCACACAGGGAATTCCAGCTTCTTCAGACTTTACAGTTGTCCAATTACATAATAGCTGGCTTTAGAATGAGGGGGAAGAACATGCATAGACCACAGGGTGCAGAACCGGTTTGCCCTCACAAGATGGGTAGTTTATTAAGGCTTTGAATATACAATTCGGGGAAAGGTATATTTAGGCTGCACTGCTTGAATAAGTACTTTTGAAGGCCATGCACAAACAGAAGTTTTCAGTGCAGTTCTGCAAAACTGGCAGTATTGGGATGTGTGGAGTTCATACCCTCAGTTTTACTTTGAGGCATCTGCTTTGAATTTAGAATGAAACTTAGTGGAAACTGCCAAGTTTTGCCTCTTAGTGTCCAAACATTTTGATGTTTTTCTCACCTTAATCCCATGCTCTGCCTGATGGCTTAGGCTTCTGAACCTTTGGGTAAAACTGGCCATCTTGAGTTCCCTTAGGGAAGTTTGCACTGCTCCATTCCACAATAGCTGTATATGTTGTTTGGAGTTCTTCAGAGTGACGGGATATGAAGAAAATTCATCCCTCCCTCCCCCCCACCCCTACGCCCCCCCCCCATTACACCACTTTCTACTAGTCTCAGGGACATTCATGATGGACCAAAATATTTATCCAATTTACATTTGTCTTTCATCTTACCTTCTTTTCCTGCAAATAACCTTGCAAAAAGTCCAGACAGCAGTCATCCAGCAGCAGACAGCTGCTGTGTTCTACATATGAGATGTCCCAAGTCTCCAACTAGCTATCCAGAGCTTAATATATCCAGAAGAGTGAACTGCCCTCACAGTTGGACTTGCAGCAGATGGCTTGGGAAATGAGGCAAGGAAGCCAGCCAGTGTGTGTCTCAGATGGGAGAAAAGTGACTGAGACATGTAGATGGGACTTGGCTCATTCTGGAGTGTTAGCTTTTTTTGACTGAGCTCATTGGCAGTTGGGGAGCGACGGTGGGAAGATGAGCTGCTTGTTAACATCAATTTACAGAATGGAATTTCCCCTCAAAGTAAATTAACCCCCTTTTATAGCAGCTGTAGGCTTTCTGCTTGAAACCTCACAGTAACAGCCCACTGAAGGAGCCTTTAAAAAAAAAAAGCTGCTGTTTGTATAACATGCCTGCAGACTGACTCTGAACTCCCTTAAAACAGCCTCTCATAACATCTGGGCTTCTCCAGCACATAAAAATGTTTTCTTTCTGGCAGCAGATTTTATGGAGATGTAATAAAATAGGTTTTAAAAAAATAATTCTATTTTCAGATTGTATTTTGCTAGTGAGCAGGGCCTGTCCAGGTGTGGAGGAGATTCAGTGCCTGTGGAAGTAAATCAAGCATTGCCAATGCCAGCACTGTCCCAGCTTTGGTCAATTTACTGATGGCTCCCCCCCGCTCCTCCACCCTAGCCTCACCATAATGTGTGCTTGTATAGTTAAGATTTATGTTCATCCTCTACTTCAATCAGATGCTTTTTCTAGGCAACACATCTCCATTGTATGTAAACAATCTGACTGTGCAATATAAGGGAAAAATTAAACATTCTTCTTTCCCCCTCTACACTTACTTCCCAGGTTATATTTTGCCTTCAAGGCTCCAACTTAATTTACATGCTCCCTCAGGCTTGCTAGACAACTTAATTTAAAAGGAGAAACCTGTAGCTGCTCTAGATTTTCAGACTAGACCTCGAGGGAGGGTTAGGACCAGATGGATAAGAGAATTCAGTGGGATTACTGAAACCCTTTGAAGAAACCCATCTACCACATCTTTCTCCCTTTTTTGTTTTTATGCCTTCTTAGCACATCTGTATCAGTTGCCTGTCATAGGATGATATTTGCTGGTTGGCAGCATATCTGCATTTAGCAAGAAGAATTTCCACCTAAGGCAGCAGAGGAGCCAGTCTTTTCACTAGCACCACAGGTTTACAGATCACATGGGATCTCCAGATGAACACTGCCTTAGGCTGCTCCTTGCACAGGCAGAGCTTGTAAAGGGAGTATGGCATTCCAGTGTCAGCTCTAACTTGCTCAGTGGAGAAAGGGGTTCTAAGTCTCAGTTGGCTCACTGCGTGCCCTCTGTTCAGACTTCCCCCCAGCAAATATTTACAGTGCATAACTGGGGGGGAGTTTACTCATTAAAACAATAGCATCAGTACTGGGGCTAAACTTTGTTTTGGCTGCAGAAACTTCATGTTAAATGTCCCGGTTAACGATATGTGCCTTGCAAGCTGGAATCCTCTGTGCCAAGTACTTCTTAGTATCTAGAAGACCTTCACTGTTTCTAATGAAAGATGAATTTTAGTGGAATTTCCTATTTGTGTGTGCCTGCAGTTGGTGGTAGCTGAAGGTTGGCAGGAACCCGAATTATCACTAATGTTAGCAGACTGCTGTGGTCTTTCCTTCCCAAACCATAGCAGCTTTGGACATCCACTCTGTTCCTTCCACTTCTGTTGAAAGATAAATAATTTCCAAAGTGCAGATAACTGGGAAGATCTGAAATTACAGAATTTCCTTCTACATGTGCTTAGAAATAGCACTGAAATGAAGAATAAAAGAAACAGCTGTTTTACAGGGACAGACCCCAGATGTTAGACTGACAGCTCCATGCAATGTGTACCTTATCAGTAGCTCCACTGGCTATGAATCCAGACAGCTTCTGTGTTCCCCTTTTCTCTGTCCCCATTAAAGGATCTTTGCAGGCACTGTGTATCTACTGCAGCCACATAATGAACAGTGCATGGCCAATCTGCAGTGTACATTGACCCCTTTGATTAAGTAGAGTTGATAGCTGAATGCTGATGCAAACAGAAAGGATCTCTTATTGCACTGGGGGGTTACTGCATGTGAAATGGGAATACTGAGTCTCCAGCCTGGGGACTTCTTGTTCATGTGGGATGATTGCATAAGTTGGCTGGTGTTCTGGTCACTAATGAGATTTGCTTCACAATACTTGTGTGAAGCATTTTATGCTTTTGGAGTTTCCCATTTGGCTAACATACAATATGCATTTTATACCTGACCTTATTCCAAAAGAGGCTGCATTTACTCTACAACACTGGCATTTACCCACATTCTCCCATCCCTGCTGATAGTATGTGGAACCATCATGTATCCCTTCCCACCTTGTTTCTCCATTACAACTGGTTCTATTTCTTTTTTCTCCAGATGGAGAAAGATGAAACTGTGAGTGATTCTTCTCCACACATAGCCAATATTGGACGCTTGGTAGAGGTAAGTACAATGGGGCCATTGCAGCTCTAGTAACTTATGTTGTACTGAGGCTAAATTTTCCAGTCATCTTCGCTGTCTAATGAGTTGCACTTTATGTGCCTCACAATAGTTCTTAGCTGTGAAAAGTCTTTCATGCACAATTCTAGTCACTCCTTCCTTATCTCCCCCCTCCCTCTATACGATAATAACTTTCCTGGAAATGAAATGGCCCGTGTCCTTCGCATTAGTAAACACTTTCCCTCCCACAGTGTTTTTGACAGAATTACTTAAAGCCATGCCATAGTATGTCGACACGTCAGCACGTAGTAAGTGCTCATTAAGTGCACTGGAGTTGCTTCTCACAGCACTTGACTTCATTGTAATTGTCAGTCCTGTATCTTCAACGTACTAAGAGTCAAGGATAGGATTGCATTAGTTGCTGGAAAAGGGCTGTGGAGCAATACTTGGCTGTTTTGCCACACCATATTGTAGAAAGAAGCTCTTATCCCCATTGATTTCAGACTTCATTCATAGTCACTTATTTTGGAAGGAGGAGAGAAAATCCTTTAGTTAAGTTAGTTTGTGTGCATAATACCGTTGCTAAAGAAGACCAGCCACTCAAAGAATATATGCTTGATTTTGGTTTTTGTCAGAGGGTGGCCAGTGATTTTAGGCCAGATTCAAGTGGAGCTGGAGAAGAAAGTATCATTTCCAAACATTGCAGCACAGCAATTGTACCGTTAGCCACCAAATCAGACAATTAAACTTGGCTCTATAGAACCCTTGACCTCTTTTTTTTTTTTGGGGGGGGGGTGCCTTGCGTGGCTGACTCAGAATCTGAGAGTTAGTTCCAATTCCTAACACAACAATCAAGAGGGGCCAGAGTGAATGTGCTGCTTTGCTTGCAGTGGGATACAAACAAGGAGTCGGATCTCTGAACAAAAACTGCCCTCTTGTGGTCCTGGACAGGTATTTTGTGTACATAGCCTTGGACCTGGGGCAAAGTGGATCCTCCGATATCCATGTGGGCTGAATCTCTAGTTGTTAGGTAAGGGGGAGTGGTGCAAACTGTCTGATATGAGAACTTAAATAACGGGATTCGGCAGGCCAAACCATACTGTGAAAAGCATTGCATCTCTCTACAGTCAAGCGAGTGTAGTTATAACAACCATAGAAACAACTGCAATGATTAATAGGTTGCTTTCTCCCTTTCTCCTAGGACATGGAAAACAAAATCAGAAGTACGCTGAATGAGATTTATTTTGGAAAAACAAAGGACATCGTTAATGGGCTGAGGTAATGGACCATCCACAGCTGGCTCTTAAAGTTCACTTAGCCCTTCCCTCTCCCCCAGCAGCACCGGCAGTATTGTCCAACAGTCAAACAGTGATTGGCTTTCCTTTGCTAGAACTTCCCCTTTCCTAGGGAGCCCTTCAGGTCTCTAATGAGTCACCTCCTTGTGTTTTGGGAACATTCACTAGTGGTGCTGTATTCAGAGAACAGTTTCTCTTACACGTTTTGACTACAAGAATTTGCAGTGCTTTAACCCTTTGTTCCCTGTTCAGGAAGAGCATAGCACAATTAGGTAGTGTAGCTTGATTATTCAGAATATCGAAGGTTGTATGTTTTGAGTAACTAAATTCTGACTCAAAGACCTAAACGTATTCTTAAAAATAATTCTCAAATGCCAAACGACACATAAGTAACTGGAGATTCTATGAAAACATAGCTTGTAGTTTTCTAAAAATGTGCCACCTCTTCTCTTCCCTACTCCCTCAGGCTTGACTGTAGCTTACTAAATCAAGTGAATGAGCCAGCTGTGTATTTCTGCAGGGAAGTTGTGTGAGGCTTTGAACCCTTGATCATGTCCGATCAGGAACTTTGCATAGCAAGCTCTGGGTTGATTTTTTCTTTAAACTCTTGAGGGAAAATGCAGACCTGAGAGGTGGTTGATGCCAAATAAACTCTTCCATGCTGTAAACTGGAGTCTCCAGAATAGTGCAATAACGCAGAAAACACAATAGACGAATACGCAAAGTCTGCAGTTCTCATGTATACTGATGTATGAAGGCATTAGCAGGCATGCCTGGCAATGATAGAATTTTGGTGCTGGTAAAACACTTCTGCTGCCTTCCTAATGGCAGTTTGGCTGGAGTGGGCACTGGTCCTTGACAGAACTATTTAATGATGTGCTTGTTGAAAATTAGCCCTCATTTTTCATTGTGGTGTGTGTGAGGAGCTTCCATTAACATCATATGGAAAGATGTAACTGATTATTTTTTCCTGTGAACCTTGAATATCCCTGTAGTTGAATCTATGCAGTATATTTCCCCCAGACCTCAGTCTACAAGAGCCGCTATTTTGTGCATCAGTGAGGTCATCTGTTTGGAACCTTTATCACTCATAGTATCTGGGTTTGACTTTTCCTCCTTATCTTTCCTATTTCCTCTGACTTGTGTATTTACACTTGTTCTTCCTGAACTTATTCCTAGTGGCTTCCAGGATGCCAGCCGTCTGTGTTACTGGGTTCTTCTGACTGTTTTTTCCCTACTCTATTTCACTCATTTCTGAACTACTCTCTGTAGATCTATTGATGCTATCCCCGACAACCAAAAGTATAAGCAGTTGCAGAGGGAGCTTTCTCAAGTGTTGACCCAGCGTCAGATCTACATCCAGCCTGATAACTAAACCAATCCAGGTACCCCTGCCTGTGAGGTGTGACAATCGGCACTAAACCAGGACTCATTCTACCAACAACAGGCTGTCTTACCTATGCATGACAACTGAAACCAGAACTAACCCATAACTCCTGCAGACTGATGACCAACTTCTAATTCGTTTCACCCTAGGATTATTTCTTCATAAAATCAATGAATGCGCTGATCTTTTTCCACTGTGTGGAGTTCTGTGCACTGAAATGTGGGGAGATTTGCTGTTTTTGTTTTGCACTCTGTCTTGGGGGCAATTATACAGTAGATGGCCATGTACCCAAAGTGGTGTTAGTTTATATTCACTGTTTGTACCCAAAACTCTTGGGCTCAATTACATTTGCACCATCACTTTTTTTACAGCAGCTGTACAGAGCTTCTAGTGTGCTCATTCCTTTGTAATTTTATAGTACTCCTTTCCCTCTGAATAGAAGGAAGGTTTTAGAAGTAAATAGCTGTCCTTTCAATTGTAAATGATGAAATATAAAGGGCCATTTGGCCTTGTTACTTCCAAGGGTATAGCAACTAATGCTGATTCCCCTTTTGCTCCAAATCCTCTTGCCTTGTATATCTGAGTCTTTCTTGGAGGTTGAAAATTCAGCTCCACTCACTGTACTGAAATGTTTCTAGCCTCCACTTCCCTGTGCCATGCACAGCCTGTTGTAAAGGGGTTTGCTCATATACTGTAGGTTGCTCTTGGAGTTTTGATTGCTTAGAATGCATGGCAGTAACTAACCTTGGGCCAGTTTAACCTTCCACTCCAATTCTTAATGAGTTACAGATGCCATCTTAAACATATTAAGCTGACGGAGGGGAAAATGAGCACTGTTTGTTGATGATGGCCCAGAACCATTACTTTAACCTGTGACATACAAATATAAAATGTATATATTTATATTAAAGCAACTGAACTCTCCAGAGACGAGAGGATGGAAATACTTTCTAATAACATTAGAAAAATAACTCTGATACAAAGAATGGACTTGCTTTACAGGAACAAGCACCCAGGCATAACGTAGGCCTAACTACAGGAGAGGATGTGAAATATAGAATATATGGAGAGGCGTCTAGCGTCTACTAAATTGGATGCTAATGGTTTCCCTGAGTTATTAGCATCTCTTTAAAAGGCAAATGTCATTGTTCTGTTATCTGATCAGTTATAAGATCTCTCTTTAACTAGGGATCATTATTGTACTTTGCTATAACAGTTGAAAGATTCTCTACCCTTCTCCATGAAAGTCTTAATAAGCAAAATGAAGAGGATTCTTTAGATGTGTGGCCTTTTTCTATAACCAGTCTTATTCAGACTTTTACTAAAAGAAAGCCAGGGCTATATTTTGCCTACAGTGCCCTTATCGTATCTGTTCTACTTGAGCTGCTTTGATGGTTACAGTTGATGACTACTGTAGGTAAAAATAAGCTGGAAATGCAAATAAGTGCCTGAACAGGCACCTCTGGGCGTACTGTATCCCAGTAAAGAACTGGGTTAAAGGAATAGTGTGTGTGTAAAGCAGAATGTCTCATCATATGACTTTCTCTCATGAAGTCATGAGATATTTGAAATATCTTGTCTGTTCCCGATCTATAGCTTCAGCTCAAAAATAAAGATTTTTAAAAGTTAAACTGCTCTAGTACAGTGGCTCTCAGCATCTCCCATACAGCGATCCCTTGAGATCTGCTCACCATCCTGTTGGAGTCTGCAACCCCATTTTGACAATTGCTCTAGCGGTCTGCTTTTTGCAGCTGCCAATTCCTTAAGAAGGAAAATTCCCCCCTTCCCTCCCAGCTTCCCTTGAGCTCCAGAGCAGCCACAGAGATGCCACTGAACACATCCTGCTTAGGATACCAGTGACAACATAAGCCCCAAGAGTTCCTTGTTGGAATTTTTTATGTAATGCTTTCTGCTAGAAGCCCATGCTGGGGTTTGTAGCTAGTGGACCTCCATTCCACAACAGAAGAGTGCTTTCCTACCAACAGCTACGTGGTAGCTCACTAGGAAAATACAAAGATTGACTTCTTAAAAATCTAGCTTTCTAATGTATGTTTTTATCTGTTTAAACATAAAGCAATAGCTGCCTTGATGCCTAGGTGAACCTAAAGTTTTGCATCTCGCAGCACATGGACGTATGAGATATTCATTATCTTGGTAATTTATCCCTTTAAAGCTGCTTTCTCAAGCCAGAGTTAAAACAGCTCCCATTGGAACTCTGCCCTAAAAAGAGAGAAACTTGTTTGGTCTTTCTATTCTTCCCATGAGTAAATGCATTGGATGGGCGAATTTGACAAGACTGCCCCATACTGAGAATACTCATTTCCTGGGCTGTTTAAGTCCTGCAAACAGGCCTATTGCAAAGTTGCCATAGAATAACTGCTGGATTATCTACCTTACCTTCATGATCACTGGGAGATTGATCCTCTTGGGTGCTCCCAAGTTCTAATGTAAAGATTCCCCCCCCCCCCCAGGACGGAGGGCGGGGGAACTTCAGGGGAAGTATTTCTGTGGTGAAATCCCTACGAGCGCGAATTTTGCTATACTTGCTGAAAAGTGTTCACTTTACCTTCTGTCTGTATTTGCAACAGGCAAGTGGAGGTTGTTTCTTCTAAGCCTGAGTCATGGTGCTTCTGCTATTGCCTCAAGTCCCAGGAGGAGAATACCTGTTAAAAATCACTGCTTTCCAATGTCCCACTTCTAATGTGTTTCCTTCCTCCCAACAGGTCTGTGCAGACTTTTGCAGACAAATCAAAACAAGAAGCTCTTAAAAATGACCTGGTGGAGGCTTTGAAGAAAAAGCAGCAAAGTTAAAATACTCTTCATGCTAACTAGATATGCCATGCACTCGTTAGATTTCTTTCTTAGAAAATTCATTTTCTCCCCCGACCCCCTTTTTGGTTATGTCACGTCACAATTTGCATCCAGTACTATCCATATGCCATCTTCTCCCCATGAATAAAGCTGTACAAACTTTCAGTCTCTGAGGCTTACTTTGCACCACATTTTACTATCAAGACTTTAGGATTTATTTCTGTAGAAGTCATGCATTTCCCCCTCTTCTCCCATTTTATATGCATAAACACCAATCATTCTATTTCTTTTCCTCCTCTCCCCTCCCTCGCCTTTTGTTACATTGGTGTAAAAAATGTAAAACAAAATTTATTAAATACTGTGGTGTGTGAAAGGAAAAACTGGAAAAACGTATTCCACGTGTGTGTGGGGACTGGGCATGGGGGGATGGCTGGTGGGAGGGAGGGAAGAGAGGGTGTTCCTCAGTGTTGTACTATACTGACTAAACCAGACTTGCAAGGAAACATTGATTTGGTGACCTGCTAAAAGTTCTGCTCTTCTATAGCCTTGTTCCAAGGCGCTTTTCTGTCAATTTTTATGGAATGCAAAAGGGGTTTTTGTTTTGATTTTGTTTTTTGTAAAGCTTAAATTGAATCTACATCTTATACTTGAGCCTCCATACTAAAAACAAAAAAACCCTAAAAAATAATAAAAAAAAAAATCCTGGGAAGCAGCGTGTGGCCAGTGTCCTTTTTATTTCTTATTTCTTCCTGTCATTGCTTAGCATTTATACTCATGATGCATTCTTTTATGGGAGTTTGGAAGCAATTGTTCAGTTTACACACAGATATTTGTAATTCAAACAACCACTATACTCTATGGCCACAGAAAGCAAGTGAGCTCTTCCTGTCTCACCAAAATCAGCTGAAACTGATTTGGTTGAAGGGAGATGATTTGATTTACTGAGCTTGTCACATATGGGGTGCCTCTTGCCGGCTTTATTTGGTAGTGTTTTTCATTAGCTTGCCATACGTTCAAGATGTTGGCATCAGGATGTTGGCATCCTGCTGCCTTTTGGGATAGAGGCTTCAGGCATATAGCAAACGTGGAACAGATGCGTTCTGAGAAGAATTAGAATATCTGGCACATGGTGTGTGTTGAACATAGCTGAGGTAAAACCTGTTAAAGCACTCAGGGGAGAGAGGCCTTTTAGCTAACCAACACTTGGCAATGTTAAGTGTGGACAATTTTAAGCAATGGTACTAATGAAAAGCTGCTGTTCAGCCATTTCAACTCCACCTAGACACCTTTTTAACTTAGGAAAGTGAATTTAGGGCTTGTAGAAGGAGCAGGACATCCAGCTCTGGGGACTAAGTGGACTTCTGGCAGGCCAAGAATGTCTTTCAAGTGGCAGTTGGAAAGCCTTTCTCTTTTGGAGGAACAACCTTCAGAAGACAGTCACGTTCCATGTCCCTTCAGTCCTTGGCCTGTCTGCTGAGAAAATCAGCAAGGGTGCATAGTGTGTGGGTATCTGCCCCACCGCAAAATGATTGAGTCCACCAATATGTCTCATCACTGGTCTGTGACAGTATTTACTTTTTACTGAGTTGAAGCAGGGACATGAAAGGCAAAAGTAAGATGATGGTGGGTGGTTTGGTGGTAACAGAAAAGTGTGTCCTACCCTCACAGCAAAGTCTGACCTGACCAACTGTCATTTGGGAAATCTGAGCTGGAGAGCTGCTCCTGAGGAAAGTTACAAGCTTTTATTTTGTGTAAAGAAAAGTGAAAATTGTCCCACGTTTCAGCCTCCCCCCTCTAAAATATTACTCGTGCCAGATAGGACATGACACCATCGATGTGAACTTCCAGAAATACCCACCACCTAGGAAGATGGGGGCATGACTCCCCTTCATAACTCAGTTCCTACTCACTATTGACAGAAGCTGAGAGTGGACAACGAGGGATGGATCGCTTTGATTGCCTCTTCTGTTCATTCTCTCTGAAGCACTCATGTTGGCCACTGTTGGAAGACAGGATACTAGGCTGGATGGGCCAGAGGTCTGACCCAGTATGGCTGTTCTTATGTTAACACACTGACTTAGAGCATTCACTGACGCTGCTACAAGGCAGCTGCCGATGTTTCCCATCACTGAATTGATAATCAACGCCTTCTTAGAAATTTGTTCCTTAAGCCCTCTCACTTCTTTGGCAGACCCTTAGGAGACCACATCTGTCTCACTCCAGAACTGAGACCATTCTGCTCACACCTACATCTGCTTTCCCTATCCTCAGCTAGCAAACAGCTTTCAGTAGTGACCCATGATGTTGGGGAACACCTGCCAATCCTTTCCTCTATCATCTGCTCACCCTTGCTCTGGACTATATTAGCTAGCCTCTCTCACCTTCTTTTCTTCTTGCAGTGCCAATGTGCCATATTGGAAAGCGCCTCTGGCCTCTTATTTTAATACTGGCCTAAGTCCAGCTCTGCAGTTCCTCAGTGTGGTTTGAGGAAGGATGGTTTTGTGCTTGATGCTAGATGAACACAGCTGGATTCAGTTCTCAGGTCTGCCATGAATTCCTGTGTGATACTAGGCAAGTCACTTGATCTTTGCTGCTTGTTCCAAAGATGTAAAGCAAGGATACTTCTCTACCTCACATGTGATGGTGTAAGGGGAAAGTCATTCATACATGTGAGATGTTCAGATACACCAGTAGTGGGAGAAATTTGAAGTCATTACAAGTAGCCAGTGATCTGTTGAACTCTCCTTTGTTCATTAATTTGCAGAGGTAACCTATAGGTTATTCTTATTACTGGGAATATAAACTGTCTTCTCCCAGTCCTTTTCAGTCAGCGGAATGTCAGATGAAGCAGCTGGCTGGCTTTAATCAATTTTCAGTTTAAGCTTTAGCCCAACTGTGATGAGGTAGCACTCAGAGTTTAGTCAAGCTTTCCCACCATCTGACCTGAAAATGAGCTTATTAAAACTCACGTGGAGACACATTTTAAGCAGCTTTGAACATGCTATCTGGTCTTGTCCATACTTTGTTTATAATGGGCTCTGATTAATCCCCATAAAATACAATGAGAGGGAGAAGGGAGCAAATGCCTGATGGGCTGTCAGCATCTGGCCAGCAGAATTATCCTCTAGGTGAACCGATGTGAAGTGAAAATGTAGGCATTAATATTGATTGAAGTACTTTTTTTTTTTTTACTCTAATTATGCTGTTCCAATGTGACCTATTTAACATTCAGACATCTGCATGTGATTAAAGCCCCATGCCTGAGTGTTTACCCAGGGGGTCTCTGGTGTCTCTAATTCAGGTCATATGAAAGAACTAGAGCCAAGGAGTAAATGTACATACTCCCTCCTCACAGTCTGCAACCCGAAGGGCAACATTTGAGTTGGTGGTGGTGCCATTTGGCTCTGTAGCATAGAACATCTGAGGTTAGAGCCAAATTTATAACTACTCCTGCAGATTGAAAATAGTATGTCAATTTTGGCTGGGGAGCAGCACCTTAGTCCCTGCTGTTTCTAATCCCACCTGTTAAGTGTTTTTCTCACAAGTTTTTTCTCCCTCTAAAGAGAAAAAATACTGTTTAATGGCAGGTGAGACTAATACAGTAGATGCTTGTTAGTAGCAACATCTAGGTGCCCTTTTGCTATCTTGCTCCTAAGCAGCTGTTGCTGTTAGGGGAATGTCATCTGACCAAAAGCTTATGAGGAGTTGTGTTTTGGAAGGGGTGGGACAGCTATTTGGGGGGGGAGGGGGCATGGGGACTTGAGAGTGTGTAGGGGATAGGAACCGCACCGTTGGAGGGAAATGGGGTAAGAACTGGGTCTTTGGCAGGAGACTCCCCAGTCACTGAAACAGCTGAGTGTGGTCAGCTGCCAGGGACAGGCTGAGGATTTCCCAGGGACAGATTCATGCTGTACCCTGGTGCGGGATGGAGGAGTGGGGAGGGCACCATGCACAGCCTGCAATGGGGCCAGAGGGGGGCTGGCTGGCCCAGACAGCAGAGAGGGGGAGGACAGGTCAGTGCTCTAGGGAGGGGGGCACCCCTGACCCTCCACTGTAAAATAGCACATCCACATCCTCCCACCAGCAGCTGAGATGGATGGGACAGCTCTGCATGGGGGGTTTCCCTGATACTCCCCATGGCAAAATAGCAACCCCCATGGCCTGCGAGCTGGATGCTCTGGAAGGGAAGAAAAAACCTTCCATCTGTGCCTCTGTTTCCAGATCTGCCCCCTAAGCTCCTCTGCACAGGCTGTCAGGCAGGGCCAAGTGGAGGGGGCTGTGTGCCCTGGAATGGCACTGACAGGCCAGGGTCAGGAGGGGAGTGGAAAGAGGCAAGTTGGGGAGGGTTATACCCCCACATGGGGGCCCTCCCCCCCCAGCCTCAATGCCTGGATGTGACCTCACAAATGTTGCTCTTGTACAGCAGCTGTTACTGAATGGACACTTCAGAGTGGTGCCCTGGGGAAATACTAATAAGCAGCAGTTGCTCTTACAAGGTGTTGCTGCAAACAAACATCTACTGTATTATGCATTAGAGGGAATATATAGCTGGATCCTGCAATGAGAAACACTGCTCCAGCTGTGTGTAAAAGGCCCTGATTCAGCAAAATAGGAACATTCTTAAAGTTAAACATGTTGAAGCACTGCTGAATTTCTCAGTCCAGAAATTCAAACTAACTTGAGTCAAGCTTTGCTAGTCACCTTTTGACATTGTTATTTTGTTTCCATCTTCTCCATCTGTGACAGCAGAAGCAGCTCCAACCCAGAATGGGTGGTATACATAAAATCGGGCTCTGACCTAGGTATGTCTACACTTCAAATACTGCTATGGCTGGGAACTTACACCTCCTTGTTGCCTAACCTGGTTACAAATTTGGGCCCAGATCCTTAGTTGCAGTGAATTGGCATAGCTTCTTTGATTTTCAATAGGGTTAGGCTGTTTTACTGATCTGTCTTTCAGTTCCTGTGACAAGTAAAACTTGGATGGAATAGTTTCTTAAACAGCCAGGATTTTTAAATTAAGTGAGCAAGGGAAGTTTGAGTGGGTTCAGTACCTAGTCCTGATAGGAGTCAATCCTCTTTTAAAAGGCACAAAAGGATAGAATTATGAAACCCATGAATTAACTGTTAGGGTGAAAATCTTGCCACACCTCTTCTGAAAAATAGTGGGAGAACCCTGGAAATGAGTTTAGTAGAAGCTACTGTGGGTTCAAGCAGCGGAGATCATACTTAACTAACCTCCGTGTGGTTCTCGGGGAAAAAAATATTCCTACTAGGGTACAGCTCTTAATTTGGGCCTTTGTAAAACATGTAATCTCTTTCCATGAGAGTCATGGCCAAAGTTATATCATGCAATACAAGTAAGTTATCCTCCAGGCCTCTGCATTATTTTAAGATCAGCTAAATGGGGAACGGCCTTAGTAAAGAGGCCCACGGCTCACTTAACTGCTGAGGAATGGTAAATTTAGCATAACCGTACAACTACAGAGAACCCAAAGGGACTTTTTTATACTGGGTGGGTTTCTCTGTAGGGACATTTGTTGAAGTCAAGCAAGAATAGAAGCAGTGTGGAGGAAATTTTCTATTACTCATTAAAGGGTCAGCACTGTAGGCAGAGGCTGTGTTCTTCCCCCAGCTTAAAGAGAACTACTCTTCTCTGAGCTGCTTCACCTTATGTGAGGGGAAGTTTGTAGCAGCTGTGGAATTCTGATTAGCAAGAGCTCCTCCCTTGGAGGAGGGAGGTTTTGTGGGGTTATACAGCCCTCTAATGGCTGAACCATGGCTACCGATTACCCGGAGCAACTACACCAAATACAAAGCCAGGTGGTGGAAAGTTTCTCCTAACCTGCCACCCAGTAGCTGTTAATTAAAAGAAAATTCCTCCTTTCCTTTAGCAGCAAAGGACTAATCATTTGGTGCTACTGCAAGCCAAGTGAATTTAGGAATTCCTTGGTACATGTTACAGTGAAAAGTACAGGACTAAGAACCAGGTTTCTAAGCCAAATGGACATGGATGACAAACAAGTCTCTTTGTGTTCACCTGATTGCTAGAGCCTGCCCTTGAGCTGGGCTGCAGCTAGGATCATTCCCGGCTGATTTCCTGCTCTAGGAACTATTAATACTAATAATATTGCTCTAATAGTAATGAACACACACACTCCCTCTACTGATTTACAACAGATTGGACAATATAAGCTGTGACCAGTCAGCCTCTCTTACATGGTTTGAATTGTTGCTAAACATCTTTAGGGGCAGTCAGTAGCCACCAAGTGGCCCATTGCCACATCCATTTGGAGTGCAGTGAGCTAGGTTTGTTTGAACTAGTGTGGTTCAAAGATATGTCTACACTGCAGCTGGAACATATTCTTAATTTGGAAAACAAATATGCTAGCTCCAGTTAAACCCACACCCCAAAGCTAACATGCACATTATGGTAAGGGCAACCAACCAAACTTGGACCCTCAGAGGCAGCCCACATAGCACAATTTTTTTTAAAATTGAAATTCAATTTAAAAAAAGAGCCCAAAGTGTAGCTCAAGTGGCTGTAGTGCTTCTCTACCAAGGCTAGGAGGCACAATCCCACCTCTCACAGAAGTAGCAGCACCAGCTCGAGTTCACTCGAGACACTTCCTTCTGTTTTAGGCGGCTTCTTTTTGTATTGTAATATGGAATTGGGTTGCAAGCTCATAAGCACAGACTTTGACACAGATGTAACACCAGTAGCTTTTAGACATTGTTGTGGTTGGGATATTCAGCTTGGATTTTGCCCACCCTCCCTGTTGCAGCATGTATCAAAGCACTTACCCTGGACCTTTCTACAGCCTGAAGGTAAGTAAACATTCTTCCCATTTTACAAGTGTGTAAGCCTAAGGCACAAAGAATGTAAGCAATTTGCCAGGTCACAGTAAGAGCTAGCAATAGAGCACAGGAGGCCTAGCTTGCAAGCCCCTTGTGCTTGCCCCACCACCCTACCCCTCAAACTGCATCTGCCAGTAAGTACCCCATCTTGCCCCATAAGTCCTGCATTTTTATTTAATTTTTTTTAAAAAAAAGGTGTGTTAATAGTAGCTATACCTTCCCCCATGCACACACGGCCGTGCTGTACTGGTTCAGTCAGACAGCTAGTGGAACATTAGCTTCTGAAGGCTTTGCTGAACCTTTTCTTTTCTGCATCCTGGGAAGGGCACAGCTCCTACTGAGTTGGTGCAACTCTACTGCAAAGTGAGCTCTCCATTTAGCTTTTATGGAATTATAATGGTACTCAAAGGTTTTTAACACCCTCCCACAGCCGCCTCTCCCCCCCCCCTTCCAGGTCAGTTTTCCTACAGAGATGGGGACCCCCTGTGCAAGTCAGGAACTATAAAATCTAGTGAGGGATTATTACAGTAACGCTGCCTATAGCTGCTGGCCTCATACCCAGAATATTTGCAAGTTCTCCCACTAACAATTCCTCTTTCAGGGGATTGTGAAATGAAAAGAGGTAGTTCCTGTCTGATTGAGACCAAAGTATGAGGCTAAGTCACACACCCCACGAATGGTGGAAAAGATGAAGTTTAAGAATAGACTCTCAGCTTTAGTCTCATTGGCTGGAGAGTTGCCACAGCCCACTCAGCTACATGACGGCTCAGGAGGGATGCAGTCTAGGCCCATCCTGCTAGAAGGCAGCTGCTGCCTGGAACAGTGATAGCCCAGCAATTTCAATGGGAGACATTTAAAATGGGTAGGTGGGGATGTGGGGAGAGAGACACTGCCTGTCTTACTTGGCAGATACCTTGGGGAGTCCCTGCCAGCATACCTGCTTTAGAAATGAAGAACCTCTAGGGCAAAGATGGATGTGAAATGAAGTTACAGCCAGGAACAAATGAAAGCTCACAAGGTGAGCATCAGTGCTGGAACTAGGGGAGTTACTGCACTCCCTGGCTTGAAGTGGTTTCCATTATATACAGGGTTTACAGTTTGGTTCAATGGCTCAGCACCACCACTATTTTTCCAGTGCCCCTGATGGTGAAAGCGACTAGGCATAGGCAGCGATAGTCACACTGAAAGACCCTTTTAAAGAGTAATGGTACAAATGGGAGAGAATGGAGACAAGCCAAAATTAAAAAGTGACTTTTGAGTCTCAAAAATAAAAACCAGAAGAGGCATGTTGCAGAAGGATTTATTTTCCCTAGAAAGTCGGCTGCCAACACATTTAGATAAAAATATATGCACATGTGTATTAAAATGCCTCTCCCCAGCCCAGCCCAGGCCTCACTCCCTGCCTCAGCTGCCAGAAGAAGAATGTGAAATATTATTCATATAGGCAAAGGGAACCACAGTGAATAAACCTTTACAAGGTGCAGTTAAATGACAGCCGCTCACAACAGCCGTTCCCATTACCTTCCTATTTTAAGCTAAACAGCCCCATTGCTTCCTGCCATCCCCCGGAGTGTTTTCATTGTTGCTACTAATGTCTGATGGCAGAATCAAATTCAGCTTGTTTTTTTAAAACTAACTAACTGTGATCCAGGTAGAGAAATTTCACAATATTTAATATCCATTTAGAGTCATTATTACAAGCAGGTGAGATCTACCAGGAAAGTCCTCTGCTACATGGCCAAGCACTTTCCTTAGGAAGCAGCATATTGTATACTGGCTTGCATCTCCTTCTGTTAATAGAAGTTGCTCAAAAACAGGCCTAGGAACCTGATGGCAACTTCCTGTGCCTTAGTTTGAAGCCAGCATTCTCACCAGTAACCTGTTCTTGCTTTGGGACAATTCCTTGGTCAGCTGTCAAGAGCTTCATCTTGCTTGCAAAGCAGGGCCTCTCTCTCTTCAAAAGTGCAGGGCCTTTTCTTTCGATAGGCAAGGAACTGGAAGGAGATCTGAGGAGGTGTTAAGGTTTATTTCCTTTACAGTAGGGTCTACGTAGGAGAAATGAGATAGCTCTGTCTAGGGAGAAAGCCTTTAAGTGCTTGGGGAAATAGAGATCAGTTGGTTCTTTCTATGTCAACCAAGTACATTGTTACCATTGTAAGATGGGGATAATTACGGCTACTTCCTTTGTAAAGCACTTTGAGATCTACAGATAAGAGCTATGTATTCTTTTATTGGATTAGGGTAGGGACCAGAGGCTCCAAACAGGATCAGGGACACTTCATACTAGGAACAGTACTAAGCATCTATCTGATGCAACATTATAATCTCTTACTAACACATGGGGAAAGACTTCAGCTGCAAAGCACAGGCTGGCTGTGTAACAGCATCAGAAAAAATTTGCCTCTGAACAGCCCTGCCTACCTATCACCCCAGAAGAGACCAGTTATTTAGTGGCTATTTCTAGAGCATGAGAAATAACTGTAGCTGGTAGCATCCCAGAATTGTGGAGAAACCATTGCTGGAAGAGGATACAATCACATCAAGAGACAGGACACCCAGGCTGCCAATTAGCCAGGGGATGTGATGAAGGATGTAGTTGCCTTCGGCTTGCCCTGGGTCTGGGTTCTTCAGAAGCACACTTATTCCATACAGCGAGTTCCCCAGCATCACCAAAGCGAAAAGAGAGTAGGAGATACCTGTGGTAGATTTCCTCTTGAACTGGAAGAGGAAGCCACATTTGAAGGCATTGAAGAACAAGGGGCACAGCTGTTGGCCAATTTTCTGGGGGACCATTCCCATTTTAATTTTCCCTGCTTTTCTTGGCACATCTGCTAGAGTTGCAGCAGGGCATGCTGAACTGACCCTAAGCATGCCAATACTAAGAAGCTTGTCCTTCAAACAGCAGATAGCAGCACTCACTAAGCTTAGCCAGCTTCTAGAGCTTCCTCCCTTTGCACAACACCTAGGAATCCATATGGGCTATATCAACTGTTTCCACCAGCAAGGAAGCCTTAATTCATCACCCCTCCCCACAAAGATACCCACCATAGCAAAAGCTCTAAACAACTGAGTGGGCGCAACACCAGTAACCTGTCAGCTGCAGTTGTAAAATGTTAAGCAAAATTAGAGTCCCACCTTTAAACGGGGATATTTACATTTAAAGCAGAGGGGGAGAAACAGCTGCTGCATGGAATTTGAGGTTAAATGAGTCAAGACTCAATATGAAAATACAGAGAGATGGCCCATGGAGAGGTGATGGAAACAGCTGGTGGCCTGAAGCCCTCTGCTTCTTCATCGGCACCTCTTAGGGGTGAAGAACATTCCCCTACACCCAACTCTGGAGTCTCAGCAGGGAGGGAGCTCCCACCTTGAGTCCACTTACATTAGTATAGATCTGAGGCACTCGGGAGGACAGATACAGCAAGGAGGAGATGGAGCCAATGGTGAAGCCAATGATTTCCTTCTTGGTGAAAGGCTGCAGGGCAAGACATAAAACACCCCACTGTCAGGCACTGTACGAGGCACACACAGAACTGTACCCTTGGACAGACAACAGGCAGCCAGTGGCAGAGGAAGTCATGTGACTGACCAAACCCAGGTATGCACTGTTGTCTTTCCACCTGGTTAATAGCTCTTGAGTTGCCTGGCTAGCTATTGGCTGAAACGCAGTCACGTGATAGGGTTGCCAGCCCTCCCTCTCTGTGGGACATTCCCATTTCAAACTGATTACTCATCTTTCCTACAAATCCTCCCCCTCCCCCACACACCTCCATCCCATAGAGAGAGGGGCTCACCTCGCATCCAGCCTCATCCACTGCAGCAGACAGAAGAGTCCTCCCTCTAAATGGCCCTGTTTCAATTGTGGAGCCAGTTCTGCCCAGCAAAGATGTTGCTGACACCGTTCCCAGAAAAATGAAGGTGAAGGCTGCGTTAATTGGAGCAGAGACTAGGAAGACAAAGCAGAGGTGAGTTAGAAAGTGTCACCGAATAAAGGGGGTGAACATGTTGTGCAGCATCATGGACATGAGGCAACCTGGATTATGGTTAAACCTGCATCCTATCTCCTCTGGAAAAGCAGGGCCACTGCCATCCCATAGAAGAGGGAAGCAACAGTTCCACAGTGGCAGGTTCAGATTTCTCTTCAAGGCAGGTCTTCCATAACCAAGTTCCATGCCTCACATGCAGGCACTGGGTAAAGGCTGTGCAATGCACATGGCAGACAATTACACACATCACAGGTTAGCAGCTCCTGCTTTCAGGGGAGATATCTTATTAATCAAAAGTTAAAGAGTAAAGGTTCCCCCTTTTCCCATTATGGACCTCCTAGTGAAGAGAGAGGAAAAACTGTAGAATAAAAGGAATTCTAAAAATCTACTTGCTGTTTCACTGTGTATTCTGCACTGGAGATAGCAGGTTTAGCTTCCAGCTGGAGGCATGCTACAAACAAATGCAGTCATGGCAGCCCAAGCAGCAGGACAGACTAGCCACCCCACCTATGTTCCTGTCTGAAATCCTAAACAAAATCACATCTAACCTCTCCTGCCTCCGCTACTTCTGTTTTTAGTGTGCTAATGTGGCTGTCTACGCAAGCAGGAAGCAATCCAGAAAATCTAGGATTTATATTCTGGTAGCACTTTGGGGCCAGGATCCGACTGTAGTAGGAGTCGTACAAATGAAACAAAAAGATGGTCTCCTGCTCCAAAGAATTTACTATCTCCATAAGTTAAGCCTTTTACTAGTTTCTGTAAGTAATATTAGTTCTCTACATTCATCTAAATGTGTGGCCTAAATTATGTTGACCATTATTTGTTTGAGAGAACCTTTAATATAGTCAGTTTCTGAAAGTTAGTTACAAGTAGTTTCAGGGTCTACAGTTGTCCCCACAGTTTCCAGTCTTTGTGGTTTAAAAACACCATGTTTTAAAATGTTTCTTTTCTCTTCCTTGTCATATCAAAAAACCCAAACACACTACTTTTTATTTTGTGCTTTTAATAGTGTTTTACAAGTCCGTTTCACCATTTTGCTACATTCAGACAGTTAGATTTTATGTAGAATAGATATTTCTCTCAACACTTTTAGTTATGGCAATCTTTAGTATTACTTATACAGCATGGCATAATAGTAATTTAAAACCAAAGTCACCCAGGAGCATGGATTTAAAAAGTTGACAGTATCACTAAGACCACAGTGGTTACATAGCTATTTCAAAAACAGGTGTGGTACTGTGTACGCTAGTCCCATCCCATGAACAATGGCAGCTATTGAATATGGTACAGGGAAGGTGAAACTGCATTAAGAACTAATTAGTGCAGCTCAGAGGGAATCAATCACAGAATTGTAGGGCTGGAAGGGGTCTTGAGAGGTCATCAAGTCCAGGCCCTTGTGCTGTGGCAGGATCAAGTAAACCTAGACCATTCCCGACAGGTGTTTGTCCAACCCGTTCTTAAAAACTTCCAGTGACGGAGATTCCACGACCTCCCTTGGAAGCCTATTCCAGAATTTAATTAACCTTAAACTTAGGAAGCTTTTCCTAATATGTAACCTAAACCTCCTTTGTGGCACATTAAGCCCACTGCTTCGTCTGACCTTCAGAGGACATGGAGAATTGATCATTGTCCTCTTAACTAACAGCCCCTTAACATATCTGGAGATTTATTGGATACCCCCTCAGTTTTCTTTTCTCAAGACTAAACATGCCCAGTTTTTTAACCTTTCCTCATAGGTCAGGGTTTCTAAACCTTTTATCATTTTGCTTGCTTTCCTCTGGATTTTCTCCAATTTGTCCACATCTTTCCTAAAGTATAGCATCCAGAATTGGACACAGTACTCCAGCTGAGGCCCCACCAGTGCCAAGTAGAGTGGGACAGTTACCTCCTGTGTCTTACATATGACACTTCTGTTAACACACCCCAGAATATTTGCCTTTTTTGCAGTTGCATTACATACTGACTCAAATTCCATTTGTGATCCACAATAACCCCAGCTCCTGTTCAGCAGTGCTACCACCTAGCCCGGTATTCCCCATTTTATAGTTATGCATTTGATTTTTTCTTCCTAAATGAAATACATCTTATTGATTTCTGACCAAATTCTGTAATTTGTGAAGATCATTTTGAATTTTTGTCCTGTCCTCTAAAGTGCTCGCAGCCCCTCTCAGCTCAGGGTCATGCAAATTTTATAAGAACACTCTCGACTCCATTATCCAAGTCATTAATGGGAAGTATTGAGTAACACCAGACCTTGGACTGATCCAGGAGGACCCCTCTCAGTTTGACAGCAAACCATTGATAACTACTCTTTGAGTAGGGCCTTTCAATCAGTTGTGCACCCACTTCATAGTAATTTCATCTAGACCACATTTCCTAAGTTTGCTTATGTGAAGTGTCATGGGGAACTCTATGGAAAGCCTTACTAAAATCAAGATACATCACACATCTATCGCTCCCCCCCCTCGGCCAGTAACCTTGTCAAAGGAGGATATTAAATTAGTTTGGGATGATTTATTCTTAACAAATCCATGCTGGCTATTCCTTATTACCCTATTATCCTCCAGGTGCTTACAAACTACTTGTTTAATCATTTGTTCCAGTAGCCTTCCCAATATTGAAATTAAGCTGACTGGTCTACAATTCCCCAGGTCCTCTGTGTTCCCCTTTTTAAAAATAAGTACTGTTTGCCCTTCTCCAATCCTTTGGGACCTCACCTATCCTCCCTGATCTTTTGAAATAAGTGATAACAATGCTGAGATTGCATCAGATAGTTCCTTAAGTACCTAGGATGAGATTCATCAGGCCTGCCAATTTCAATGCATCTAATTTAATAAAATATTCTTTAACCTGTTCTTTCCCTGTTTTGGCTTGAGTTCCTTCTCCTTTGTTGTTAATGTAATGGTGATTAGATACTCAACACAATTAAATCTTTTTGGCAAAGAAGCAAAATAAGCATTAGACACCTTAGTGTTCTTGAGATCAGTTATTAGCTCTCCTTCCCCACTAAATAGAGGACCTACACTTTCCTTGGTCTTTCACTTGCTCCTAATGTATTTATAGAACCTCTTCTTTCCTTTCATGTCTCTTGCTAAGTGTAACGCCCACTGTGCCTTAGCCTTTCTGATTTTTTTCCTCTACATGTTTGTGCTATTCTTTTGTACTCCTCTTTAGCAATTTGTGTATGTTTCTGCTTTTTGCCAGATTCCCTTTATATATTCGGGTTACTGACGAGCTCCTGATTGAGTCATATTGTTTTCTAATGCCCCCTCTTAGCTGAGGGGGAAAAAAACCCAAACAAACCTTGTTGAACTTTGAAGTTACGCTGTTGAAAGGTGCAGTAACAGGAATTTGCAGCCCAGAATGCATCTACCAAACCCCATATCTATCTATCTATCTATCTAGTCTTAACTCGGCCCTGTGTGACCTTAGGCAACTCATGTCATCTCTCTGGCCTCCCTCTCCCCCCCAGCCCCCCCATGTATAAAATGGAGATAATAGCACTCCATTCCTCCTGCCCTATATCCGTTTGTCTATTTAGACTGTAAACTCTTGGGGGGCAAAGATTATTTCTTGCTATGTTTATGTGCTCTCTCTGTAATAACTACTGAGCTGCACGTTACCAAGTTGGATTTTAAACCCTCACGCCTTTTAAAAAGAAAAGGTGTTTTTTAGTTTGGTTTCTCCTCTTAATGGCTCTTCTCTGGCTTTATTAATTTTCATACTATAGTAAACTAGAACATAAATGGGAAAGTGGTATTATATATGTCTAACTCTTCTTTAAACAAGTCCTGTGGAGGAGTTTTACTACTTGTGCTCAAACACTGAATACTTATCAAAACACGGGGTCATGTTTGGGGATTAGCGGAGGACCCAAAGCACAGCTGAGGACCATTAATACTGCAGGAAATGCCCTAAACCAATATCGCTTTTGTTTATGCTTAGAGGCAGATTAAGGAAGCTCCAGGATGTAAAGAGATCAGATTCTTTATCAGGATAAATAACAGCTCTGAAATAGCTATATCTCCAACGCCACAAGGATTTCCATGTTTATAGGCTAGGTTGCAAGCCTTGAATCCAATCAACTGTGTCTCTCTTGTGAATTTAGTTACCAATCATTTTTAATAGTTTAGAGCTAACTGATATTTACAGTATTCCTCAATCAGTGCATTAGTGTTTAAGGGATTTTAATCTGCCTTCAGCCTGGAGTCCTTTGGGAATTCTTTTTGTCATCTAGATCTCATGAGAGAAGCCAGAAGCCCCTGTGTTAAAGAGGGCCTTCCTATTGCTAACAGGTAAGGAGTCTATTACAGCGGTGGGTGGGCAAGGTTCTGTAGCCTGCAATGTCCAGGAGGTCACACACTATGGGCATGATGGTCCCTTCTGATCTTAAAGTTTATGAGACCAGCTGTAATAGTGTAAATTCATATACTGCTACCCAGAAGTGCCCTCTGGCCACCACATCCCTGCTGTGCTCTTGTGGCTGAACAGGAGAAATATTTAAGCCCAGCAGGCTACTGCTTGAGCTCCTCCCACAACCATCAGAATTAGTGCCACTGCAGGCAGGAACAGCTTTCAAACAGGCATTTGCAAAATTAAGTGTTGCTGGATTGTGTTAGTAACCATCAACTCACAGCCTCTCCTCTGGTTCTTGACTTTGTAGTAGAGGTACAGAGACAACATGACCAGGTCTGCTAGCACGTAGTAAACCGCAGTGTAAACCTGCAGGAGGAAACAGAATCTTCAGTGATACAGCAGAACTGCCTCCCACAGCTCAGCCACAGAAGGACCACCCAAACGCTGCTCAGCTGGGGGAGCTTAACCAGCTTTCCGCATTCTGATTGTAGCTGAAGCTGCCGTAGCTCGTCTGTAAGGCCCAGCCTGGAAGGTTCTCTCTTGCTCCAATCAGAGGCATTGCACAGTGGCCCGTGTAGCCTCCATTCAGAATGAGGGAAGCTACAATGTAATAATTGTAATCCCTGTCTCTTGTGCAGAGCATTTAATCAGCAGATCTCAAAGCGCTTTACAAAGGAGCTCAGTATCATCATCTGTCAAATGGGGAGAGTGTGGGATCGTGGGGTTGCACTTTGGCCACCCTGATCAAGATGCCCCGCCTTGAATTTTCATCAACTAGCCTCACCTCCTGCGAGGAAATGACTCCGAGAGAGCGAGCGAGAAAACTATGCATGACTTTGGGACATCTCTTATAGAGCAACATTCCTTCCACAACCATGACCTAGACAATCTCCAGCAATTTAGGGGCTTGTCTTTGGTTCAGTGCATTCTTTAGAAAATCTGTAGGGCAAGAGGCATTTCTTACCCATGTGCTCAGTAAATTAATTTGAAAGTAAGTCAGCTGATCTTAGCTGCCTGTAATGTGGGATAGAGCCCAATGCTGGCAGAGCCCCGGACTGCACACCGGCTCTGTCCTGGGTCAAGGCTCCTATATAAATCAGAAAATGATCTTCACTGATCGGATAGCGAGAAGGGTCCAAAGCCCAGCGCTAGACACCCCTGCACCTAGGTTTTTGGCTCCAGATCCCAAATGCATGGTTCAGGCCCATCTCTACTTACGATTGTGACAATCTTGCCCTATAAAAGTTATAGAACAGCAAGCAAAACCATCATCATTCTTTTGATAAGTGTCCTAAATCCATTCACCCACACCCACACCCCCCCCCACCCACCCCCACCCCTCCCCCCATACCACTGAGCTAGATTTTTTCCTCCCCTTCGCCCACACAGACTCTGGACACTACAACCCCTGCCAGCCAGACTCAATCACATAGAAACACCTATGTCATTACCTGTAGTGGCAACTGGTTGGCCAGGAAAGAGCCTATTAAATTTAAGGAGTCTCCTCCCAGCCAGCCCAGCAAGAAGTATATGGAGAGAGCCTGGTCCATATTACCTGTTTTACAGGCCTGGTAATATTGGCTGTGGAGAGAGGGAGAAAGAGTTAGCTCTACACAATCAGTTCACCAATACGCTAGTGGAACAGAGGCCAGGGGCTCCTTGAATGTGGGACATGACAGCCCCCGCCCCCCCAAAGGGCTAGATGCTACATTAGTTTTTAAACTCAGCAGAGGAGTACAAACTGGCAGCAAGCTTGGGGCTTATCTACACAGGGAAATTTACCAGCAAAACTATAGCGGTACTGTTATACTGGTACAGTTCTGCTGGTAAGTTTCCTCATATAGATGAGCCCTAAGGCACTGACCCATCTGTGATTTTACCAGGATGAAGAGCTGCAAGGAGAGCTTTCAGTGGGCTCCCTCACTACCACAGCCCACATTATGGCAAGTCACATGCATCAAGAATGCGCAGCCTTGAAACCCCACATCACTGGGTGTATTAGTACTGCTTTTTTCCTCTTGGGCCCCTAATCTGGAGCTTGTCGAGGCTGTGGAAAGCTAGCTCTGCTGACCTACCAACCAAAGACAGTTTCGTGAATGCTGCTTTGGCCCTAAAGGGCTGGCATGGGAAGGGAAAGAGGGGATGGAGAGACTCTTAGATCTCCTGGCTTAATCCAGACGTTCACTCTCCACTCCCCAAGTTAAATACCACCACCTTTGTGTGCCAGGAAATCCAGGGCGGAACCACCCTGGCCACGTAGCCCATAGCTGCTGCCTGCCACCCAGCCCTTCTGCCAGACAGCAACAGCATGGCTCTCAGAGCTCTGGATTATCAAGGGTGTTGCAAATCACATCGGAGGAGGATTAGTAGAGTTGTGTGGGAAACGCATTCACACCACCTGCCTGCACTGCGCATAGTGTTATCCACCTCTCACTTTCATGGGAGAAATGGTAATTCTAGTGATTAGAACAATAGCCTGGGAGCTGGGACTCTGCTTTCTTCTTGGTTTTGCCACCAGTTCGTTGTAGGACCTTGTAGTCTCTGCACCTCCGTTTACAAGCCAGGAAGAACAATGCTACTCTGTGTCTGATCAAATGTCAAAGCCAGCATGTAGAGAAGAAGGGACACTGGCTACACCACCGTGGCCTCTCCCCGTTTCTGAGTCAGCACATAATGGAGAGTAGATTTACCACACTTTGCAGTAGGGGGAAGTTCAGGGTGCCACAGCTTCCCTTCACAGGCAACCTTCTCAAAAAGCAGGCTGCACTGCATTAGCCTATTGTGGGATGAAGAGCAATTGTTCACTGCCAGCAAAACGCCTGGTCAGCCTGACTCACAGTATCTGGAGCGTCACCAGAGGATGAGACTGTGCATCAGATGAGGATCCCAACCCTCTACCTCCAGCATTAGCCCTAGTTTATCTGCTGTGACCGCCTGGGCTGGCCCTCAGGTGCACTGTTTCCTATTAAGCTGCTCCCCACAGCACATAAGAGGCTTCTATCTGAATCCCCAAGGAGGAGGAGCCCAGCAAAGCACATCAGGCAGAGCAAGGTTCCTGCTCTGGAACCTCCTCTGGATAGTTCATCAGCTCAGTAAATCTGTCTGACATGATCTGCTGACTCTGCCCATTCCCTGTGGGTTCAAGAATTTGTTTGGTGATGGGAACTGGAAGTCACTCAAGGCAGGCGTCCCAGGAAGCAAGAGGACACACATCAAGTGTTCAAGCCCACCACAGAAGAGCGCTTGTTTCCCCTGCTCTTAAATCTGCACAGACAGAAACATTAAGGTCAGATAATGGGCGTTCTAGTGAAACATGCAGCAAGAACTTTTCCCTCCAGTAGGCAGTCCCAGGTCTTAAGCAGCCAGGGTTGTTTCTCCCCCATGCGGTTGCCAGTGCAATTTTGTTCACCCTTTAGCTGGGTTGATGGACTGTTCACCTCTAACAGGTGACTTACCCCTGCTCCCCAAATAGCCCCTCAAAGGGCTGAACCTCTGTTTTTAAAATGGGATCCACAAACCAATGCCATGAGCACCTTCTTCTGGCTGACTTTAGAGCAGCAGCAAATAACTGAGGTTCCCTGAGCTGCGACAGCTCCGCTTACTCCAAACGTAATACAATTCCAGCGAAATGAAGCCAGGGACGCAGTGCACTGGGCAACAAAGGAACAGGCAAGCTCCTGCTTGTACGGGAAGAGGCCTGAGATCTTCAGTGTCTGGTTTAGACAGCTGCTTGCTTTGTTTATGAGCAGCATGGATTATTAGGATAGAGGCTTCCTGGTTTCGGTCTCCCACGACCTCAAAACAGATTGTGACCGTCTCTTCGCGCAAAGTGTTTTAGAACTGGAAAATGCTAGAGTTACAATAAAGCGATCGAGGTATTGTTGTGCAACACCTATATCCCTGCTTAGCAAGTGGGTGCCTTTGAAGTACAGTATTTATTTGCAGTAACAACATGCTAGGCACTTTCCAAATATGATCTCAAGGGTGGCCCCTGCTCTGAAAAGCTCAACTGTCAGAGGAAAGACAAGTAGACAGAGGCTGGGGAAAAGAAAATAGGTGATTTATATAGAAGTCAACTTGATTCATTATGTGCAATATAACTGAAGCAGATCTTTAATAGGGTCTTTGATCAGATCCCTTGCATGTCTTCAAATAGCTTTGATGTCACTGGCCAAACAACTTACTTCTCTCTCTGTTGGTCTGGAGTAGACACCGTTGCTCCTGGGAGAGTTATGCCCTGTTCGCTGCTGGCTCAGTTCATGCTTTGAGGAGCATCTATGACTTTCTGGATACGTTTTGAGTCCCCACACTTTGTTCCACTGGTGAACAGCAATGGGAAAACTTGGGCTAATTTGCCCTGTGCAGTAACTAACTGCTGCTGCACCCCTAGGCGGTTCTGAATGGGTGGTTAGTTGGGTGTCGGGGTTACGAAATGTGGATTGGCACCCACCCACGGTTAGATTTAGCAGCCCAAGAACAGGCCTTGGGGGTAGTGTGTGTACAACTTTAAAATGATACGGGAAGTGAATGGATTCACTGAGGGCAGCTGTTAGCCAAGGATGCTGGCATCACCCCAAGATATGACCTGACCTCCTCTACGCCCCTGAAAGAGTGACAGCTGACCTGAAAGGGGCTGCACCGGTGTTATAGGGGCCAGGAACAAACTACTCTCTCAAAGACAAGGGACCTACATCAGCGGAAGAAGGCAGGGGGTGGTGGGGCCAGAGGTCCACCTGCTGGGACAGAGTGATAAGGTGGTATTGTGCCATCAGCACCTTGGAGAAGAGCTGGCATTTCCCCCCTTCCAGTTTTTGAGACGGTGGGAGAGGCTGCTCAGGCATTGATAGTCTCGGATGGTTTAACTGGCAACAGCAGTATCTCGCTCATTGTGGATTGAGGTTTTGTGACCTGTTCATTGTCCAGGGGCCTAGCACACATGGGCAGATACATTTTAAAGATCCAGGCAAATAAGCGCATGCTTGTTCTGTCTTAGCACCTGCCACAGCCTCTTCAGAGAAAGGCTAGAAGGAAGGCAGCAAATGCACATGAAAAGCAGTGAGAAAATTTGCTCCTGCAGATGGGGAGAAAACTCTCCCCCCCAAAAACCAAGAACTAGAAACTAGAACTAGAACCAAGAACTGGAAAGCAGAGCCATCAACCCCTTCCTGGAGATCCTGCCTCACGAGGGCAGAGGATGAGAGCCTGCTTTCCATTAGTCACTAGCTATTTATTTAGGTCAGTCGGCCACTATCCACCTTGGTTCAATTGAGCTAAGCAGGTAGTTTGCCACAGACATTGTAGCTGGGATGTCTGTCACCTGATGGCCAGATAGTAGACTGGATGTAAGCAGTTAGCAAGTTAGTGACCCATGCCGTCAACCTACAGCGAGCCAGGCTGGCCCTACTTCCAAGTCTCCCCCTGATGGTTGTGCATTCCATAGGGGCATCTGAGACAGCAAGAGTGATACAGACATGCTCTTCAATTGTATGCAGACAGATTACATTCCTAAACCAGGAAGTGACTCATTCTTGAGTTTAGGAGCTGTCACAGCTAGTTAGCCCTAATATGGCAGTCCTGCCATACTGACACCTTCCCACTCCTTGTGGGCTGGGGACAAAACTTCTTTCCCAAGAAACTGGTGAGCTCAGCCTCCCCA
Organism: Mesoclemmys tuberculata; assembly: GCA_007922155.1. Taxonomy (NCBI): domain Eukaryota; kingdom Metazoa; phylum Chordata; order Testudines; family Chelidae; genus Mesoclemmys; species Mesoclemmys tuberculata. The sequence goes on from ML675630.1 coordinate 10,300,185, forward strand.
GACTGCTTTCCTCAGAGGTTCTTCTGCACACATGATCTGCACGTCACAGTCTGACTGGGGAGGCGGGCAGTACACTGCTGATGTTATATATTAATTTTTGGATTAAGCAGAAGTTGCATTAGAGTAACTGCCTCTCTAATTGCAAAACAACCTCACTGTATGTTTAGAAATGGAAGCAGCTCTCAGAACATCTGCATTTTCCTTGTCTCTCCCAATCTACAGTCTGTCCTTTTAACAAGTTTGATCCCGAAGGAGCCCAATTATATAAATAAAGGAATCACTTAAATCACTGAGATGCAGCTACCTTTGGATGGAACACTAGAGCTGTTTCACAGCATGCAGCAGCACTAGCAACGAACTATGCCTCGTTTTGTGTCAATGACAAGGTTGAAGCTGTAAATTGAGCAACTATTCCTTCTCCACTGACCCTCTCCCCATTTTAAACCCAGCCCTTTAAAGCCAAGACCAGTCAAGTCCTTCAGGAGGGTGAGTCAATGGCTGTGCTCAAGGTCTCCAAGGGAGGCTCTTGGCTTTATGTTTTGGAAGCCATCACAAACAAATGGAGAAGGACAAAACACCAGCTGGATCTAGAATCCCCTCCACTGGGCATCTAGGACACTCACCTGGACAGGAAGCATAAGAGTTTTACTTACGGGAAGGAAGCCGCCGCAAAGCAGAAGATGGAAACCAGACCCAACGCAACACTGGCGATGTCCCGGCCATCCTGGGCACATTCACTGAACACATCCCATACCCACTGGGAGCCATTGGGACAGTCTGAGAAATTTCCTCCTAGGGAACCTTGCCAAAGCCGTGAGTCCATAGCACAGTCAGGAATGAGTTGACCTTTTAGTGAAGAGACTGCAGGGGTCAGACAGCAGGAGGCATATCTTTATTCAGAGCCAGACACTGAACCTGCTGGAATAAGTGGGGAGAAGGGAAAAGCCTGTATTAACAGCAGCAAGAAGACAGATGGCTCCTTTTAGCTCTAGTTTGTCGGTTTAAAGCTGGCTCACCTTGCAATAAAACAGTTATCATCTAATGGGCCTTTAGTGGCCTAAGGGACAGATAATCAAAGATTGGTCTGTTGATAAAGAACTTCAGTCTCCAGAACTGTCAATCCAGCACTAAATTCACTACAAACAAATGTAAGGTCTACGTGGAATGTCCTTTCAGCAGCACATATCGTTATGAGACCCCTCTCTCCCCCCCTTTGCTCAGCATGTGCTTCTTACCAAAGCAAGTGCTCAAGAGCAGGTCTATAAAACAGATTTTTAGGAGAGTCCGGTTCTACTTCCTACAGTCACATCAGCCCTGGTCACCTGTGTTCATCTGTAATGACTCTGAATAAGAAATGCAGCAAGTCCACCAGGGGGCCCCTTTGCAACTATAGAATGTTTACTACCACCGCTACTCCCCACGGCTTCATTTATTTTCCTTCCCAAGCAAGAATCACTGCAGAGAAAAGAAAAGAAAGCAAAGGGCTTTCCCCCCCAACTGAACCAGATACCTGCCAGTGCTGGCCTGGTTGACTTGCTGTGCAGAAACTTCTGCTGGAAAATCTCATCATCAAACTGCCACAAATTTCCTTCTCTTCAATGAAATATCAGTTCTGACCCTCTTCTCACTGTGGGCCCAGAAAGGGGTAACCCCACTAAAGTTACACGAGGGTAAGCAAGAAGAGAATTAGGCCTGTTTGGACATTCACTGGCTCTGCATGGGCAGGGACTCTTTGATGAAAAACAATCTTGTCAGCTAATGGTGCTGGCACTGGTGTGACATCAGCAATGGCATGGACAGGGGCGAGATCTGCCTAAGGAGAACTCAAGCTGTTTGTTAATTAAGGGGCAGCCATCAGTCATGCTAAGTTTTGGGAACAGATACATATGGATGATGATGAGTTTGAACTAACAGAGGTGTGTCCCTCTTCTCCCTATTGTCCCATGCCACTTTGTTCCCTTTGAAAGGCCACATCCAATGCAGCCCATCTCCCTGGGCATCTCTTCACTGCACTCTAGAAGGGAAAAGACTGCAGACATAATGCCACCGCAGTGATAGGCCAGATGATCAGAATGAAGGGTGAGAGAACTTTTGACATGATTAAAACTCCCTCCTGAGATGGTTTAGCCATGCTAGAACAAGACTGCTGCCTGTTCAGTACATCATGTCACTCAAACCTTAGCGAAGGTATATGCCTCAACAGAAAGAGTGTTACACAGCCTGGACCAGGAGCATCTGTAGTTCTGAACTGTAGTTCAAATTCACAGCTGTCTATAGCATCCCCAGAGAGCAGCATATGCAAGATGTCAGCCAGAGGACATGTGTAACTGAACTGGGAACAATTCACAAGCTGTGTACATGGTTGTCACATACTCCATGGAGAGCTAGGTCCATATTGTGGGTCAGATCACACAGAAATTCCTTCTGCACCCCCAAAGTGAAAGGTGAGGGTGAAAACGTCACAACTAGGGATTCTGAGAAGTTTTCACAGAGACTTTTCCACTAATTCCTAGCTTCCCACAGCATATTTTAGTGCCTGTAGCTGGCACACATTAATTAACTCAGATCTCCAATGATTAGTGGGGATATTGCGTTCTGACAATGAAGAGGCTTGCTCATTCTCTTCCTCCAGATTTATGTTGGAAACAGGAGATTCTCCCCTTCCTTTTCTAAGAGATGATTACTATCAAAATGCTGAAGACATTTTTAACTAAAATCAGGGGATACATGCTCTACTGGCCTATGATCTGCAGAGACACCCCCAAAGCTTTAGCATCACATCACACATCACCCCCAAAGGACAGAAACGATGACTTCTCTAGCCACAATACTTGTGTGAAAGGATCTTTGTTCAGAGTTTAGAGATTTAACTCATGTCTAAACACGAGCTCAGGTGAAGTTGGTGCCAAAACATTTGTGCTTCATCATCTCTACTTAGCTGCAGATGCTGGTCAGAAAGTTTCCATTTCTTATTACATCCACCCCCAAGCCAAGCAGGGCTCTGTTATAAACCCTCAAAGTTGTTCCTTAAAGTACAGCAGCTGAAACTTGCACTTTCACTATTCATTGTAAGCCGACATGGCAAACAAGGTCTCCATTTCATACACAACTGAGGTAACCTCACCAGCTCATTTAGCATGGGGGTTGTAGTGCTTTACACACACAAGATTGAAGTTACACCCTGTAAGTGGAAGGATGTTGCATCACAGCTGATCATTATGTCCCAAGTGACCCATCTAATAATAATACCTTACTTTGCTTCCGTCAGAAAAGTTCAAAGCACTTTACAAAATATATGAACCCTCAAAATACCTGAGAGATTGCTATTCCCATTTTACAGATGGAGAAACTGAAACAGAGTTTAAGGGGCTCATCCAAAGCCAGTCAGTCACAGAAGCCAGATCTCCTAAGTCACAGGTCTGCACTTTATCTATAAAGCAAACATTTGGCTGTAGGAGAGAAAAAATAGTAACTGCAAAGAGGCGGTACCAACTGCTCTTGACAAAAGTATGACATCTCGGATGACAGAGTTTAATCACTTCTGCATTTGAGCCCCGCTCTGTGGGATCTGATCACACTTGTGTCTCATCTAGATTGCAAGGGCAGCCTCCCCACTGGCACAAAGCTTCTCTCAATCTCCCCTCCCAACATACGAGCATACCTGAAACTTCCACTGTATCGCATCTCTGATGTTTCAGTACTACCCAATAAGCACCCAGACACAAGCACCTCACAATGACAGGAAAAAAGTAGCCTTAAAGCAAAATGAAACCGAACAACTGATTGTATTTCTAGGGTAATCCTTGATTAAATAAAATACGAGTGTAGATGAGGGGTCATTACATACTAATAATAAAATGGGAAAGGAGGTTCAAGTCATTCTGGCCATATCCCATGAGGGTGGGAATCTCTTATCCTGTTCCTTCCGAGCTACCTTCTCCCACCTACAAATGTGCAAAAGTGCTTCCATGAACACTAGGTATTTCCTACTAAAGAGAGTCCAGAAATACCAGTGTAAGAGATTTTGCAGGTAGGCTCCTTGTTGGAGTTTTGCAGAAAGGGGCTAAGGGCTTGACACCCATCCTGGAATTTGAGGGATCATACTATAGTTTGTCCCATTTCCCAATCACCACGGGCACAAAACAGTCAGTTTAGGGCCTATGAGAAATATCACTGTGCTAGGGTATGGGCTGATAGCAGCTGGAGTCCTGTGATATCATCAGTTCTCTCCCAAGGAGATTGTTCCCCAGTGTGGGTGAGACAGAGGGATATACTTTTCCTGTATTAACAGTAGTTTCTATTTATTTGGTTTTCCAGGATGTTCCATTGAATTCAACACTTCAGGATCAGCTTTCAGACCGTTCAGCATATTACAGCTAGTAGAACATTTGAAAACACCCCACAATAACCATTTTAACTGGGCACATCACATGATGGTCAAGGGTTAAAGTAAGGAAGAGCCTAGTGGGGGATGGACTGCACCTTTTGAGCCTCTCCCTGGCTTGGGATAGCAATGATCCCTCACAGCTGCGTCTCCCCCTTGGCTCTCACTTCCCTCCCTCACCCCTTCAACCTACGTTCATCTCCAGGGAGAAAAGTGTGCCTCGGCGTTGCAAGGCGCCAATGCCAACTTGACCATGTCACCCCCTAACGAATCCTAGAAAGGGGGTGAAGAGGGGACCAAGGGGAAACACTGGCTAGTTCTCCTGATCAGTATGTAACAGGCAGCAAAGCCCAGCAGACAAGGCATGGAGGCTACGACCTGGTTTTCGTCCCTGCAGAACAAATCCCTGCAGCTCCCTGTGCCTGTTTCCCCCTGTGGCCCGGGGAGAACAGCCCTGCCTCCCCAAGCGATGGGAGAGAGAAAGGCGACGCGTTCCTACCTGGACCGTGTGCTCTCGCTGGGATCCGCACTCCCCGGCCACAGGGCTCGGGGGAGCCGGCGCCGGAGGCCGGGCGCTGGACGGGAGGAGACGCGTTCAAATGGAGACGGGGAAATGCAACCCGCAGCTTCCCGGGGGAGCGGGGAGCGCGCGCCGCAGACTCCGCCTCGGGGGGGGGAGCAGGGTCGGGTCCGGGGCGGTGTCGGATCCGCCCCCGGCGCCGCGCAGAGTCACCCCGGCTCCCGGCTGGCGGCGCCGGGCCCCGCCGCTCTCACCGCTCCGCTCGGGGCGCCGCTCTCCGGCGGCCTCCCGTGCCCGGAGGCCGGGGAAGAAACGCGGCCGGGGGCCCGCAGCCGCCTCTGCCTCCCCGCGGCGCCCGGCCCGGCCCGGCCCGCTTTGTAACCAGGCTGGGTCGCCTGACCGCGCCGCCGGCCCGGGCCCGGTGCCGCCCGGGGGCAACCGCACATACCCCCCGGGCAACAGCCCCCGGGCAATACCCCCCCGCACATAGCCCCCGGGCAATACCCC
>ML675630.1:10305605-10361724 GCA_007922155.1 Mesoclemmys tuberculata
CGGGCAATACCCCCCCGCACATAGCCCCCGGGCAATACCCCCCCGCAGTCACCCCTCCAGGGGCACCAACCCCCGCACATACCCCGGCAGTGGCTCCTCTCCCGCTGGCCAGTCGGCGAGACGCCCCACGCCCTGGCCGCGGAGGGAGCGGGCGGCCCCGGGCTGTAGCGGCCCCTGGCGCAGCGAGGACCCGGCCTGTGGTGCGGGTGCGGCGCTAAAGCCCCGCCGGGGGGCCGGGGGCAGTTCCCGCCTCGCTCCAGCCCCGCCCCCGCCCGCTCTTTGCTAGGGGCTCGCGACAGCCTGTCCCCGCTGGGGTGGGAATTTGGAGACGGTCCCTGGCGCCAGCGCCGCGCGTCCTTTCCACTCGGTCCCTAGAGCGGGGCGCCCCCCCCCCGCCCGGCACATGCGCAGTAGGATGCGGCTGCTCCTCCCCCGGGGCTCGCGGCGCTCCGGGCTCGCGGCGCTCAGGGGGCCCCGCCGCGCTCGCTCCGCCATGGCCCAGGGCGCGCGCTCCCCGGCCCAGCGCCCGGCCTCGGTGCTGGGCACCATGGAGTTCGGGCGCCGCACGGACCAGGCGGCGAGCGGGGCGCTGCTGCGGGCCTTCCTGGGGCGGGGGCACCGCGAGCTGGACACGGCCCACATGTACGGGGCGGGCGCGTCGGAGCGCATCCTCGGGGCGCTGCTGGCCGGCGGCGGGCCCGCAGGTACGGGGGCTGGGCTGGGCTCGGCTCGGGGGGGGCAGGGGTAGGAGGGGGGCTGGGCTCGGGGGGGCGGGGGTAGGAGAGGGGTTGGGGGGCTGGACGGGGGTGCAGGGGTAGGAGGGGGGCAGGGATAGGACAGGGGCTGGACTGGGGGTAGGAGAGGGGCTGGGCTCTGGGGAGGGCGGGGGTCTGGGGGCTGGACGGGAGTGTGGGGGTAGGAGGGTGGCAGGGATAGGACAGGGGCTGGGCTCTGCGGGGCAGGGGCAGGAGAGTGACTGAGGGGCCGTCCCTGCTCAGTATCCCCCAGTGCGGCGGTCGGGGGTCTGGACCCCCCACGTTCCAGGGGCAGGCGGCCAGAGCCCGTCTCCTGCAGCTGGGTTGCTCCCCTGGGGGGGTGCGCTCCAAGGCCTTCACCACCCACATGCCAGTGGCAGCGAGGGGGGTACTGTGGGGCACGGAGATCCGCTCCCTGTAGGCTGTGTGTGGAAAGCAGTAAGCGGGGCCTTCTGTGCTGAGAGGGCGGATAACAGGTGTGGGGCACTAACTGGAGCTGCTGGACACCTAGGCCTGTCTGTGGGCACACTGGCTGCCTCCCTCCCCCGGGGCCCAGAGGGCACAGCCCTGACTGCTTTTTATGCAGCCTTATGCCTTGTGAGGGGGGACAACTCCAAAGCACATGATGTTGGCTGGTTCACTGGACTGGAGCCACGTGTCCCTCCCCTGGTCACTTGTTCGGCTGCCCTTTGCCTTGCACGTGAGCTTTATTTTGCCCTTTGCACTGATTAGTCTCGTGCTCAGAGTGAGGAGGTGACAGGGTTCACTTTGAAGATCTTGTAAAAACAGCGTGTCTCCAAATAGCTCATCTGTGTTACTGAAACACTTCAATGTGTGCTGGGAAAATTCTGTGAAAATCTAATCATCAGTGATGCCCTTGGTTTTTTGCATTTGGTTTGGACAAGATTTAGGTGCCTAAGTTCAGGCAGCCATTTTGGGTACAAAATAGTGGCCGTTATATATAATATTTGTATTTCTGTAGTACCCAGGGCCTCGCTTGGGATCATTATACTAGATGCTGTACATATACATATGAAGACATCGTCCCTACTCTGGAAAGTTTAGGATATAAAACTACAGATTAATTTTGTGCCCCATTGTGGAGAAGCAGGATCCATTGAACTGACTTTTGAAATAAATGAGTTACGCCCTCTACAGAAAGTGAACAGAGGTTGGGGAAAAACAACTGTTACAACCACTCTGACCACCCAGCCTTTCCAAGAATAATAAGAGAACTTGTGTAAATTGCTGGATTGGGCTTCTACGATCTTATCTGTTCCCTTATGTAGAGATTTAGATCAGCACTAGCAATTCTATTATCCTACTCATTTGGCTTTCCCTTTGTGTAGCACAGTTTGTAGATGTTACTAGCTTTGCCTGAGGCTTCTCTAAGGCTGTACCATGTTATACATTAATTTTAAGTGGTTTGGGGTTTGTGCCTGTGCCTTATCCCTATCCTTCCTTCATACTGGTTACTAAAGAAGAAATACAAAATTAGTTATTTTCAGTTTGGTTCTGTCTTAGTGAAGGTAGCAACCAAGGCCAATCCATGGGAGGGGAAGACACTCACACCTGAGAGTGTCAGGTCCCAACTGGAGACATCCCTTGAGAGGTTACAGATGAAGAGCGTGGACCTGTTTTACCTCCATGCCCCTGACCATGACACGCCTGTGGAACAGACACTACATGCCTGTAATGAACTATACAATGAGGTAAAGGCAGAGGCCCAAACCTGGGCCTTTGTCCGCTTGTTTTTTGTTTTGTTTTACCTAGGTTTACTTGCGTCTTCTCCGGCTTTCCATCGCAGAGGGTAGTGTGAGGACAGTGGTGAGGGGGCAGTGTTCCACAAGGCAGGGAGAAGAGAAACAATGGTCTGTGTAAGGTCTAAACAGCTGGCACCATATAGTACATCCAGGTGCTTCACTTAATACAATAAGATAAAAACTTTCACAAGCTTTAGGATTTCTGGTCTTTGCCTTCTGCTATAAATTGGCCCTATGGTACATTTGGCATTAACAGGTAGGAAAATTAGGTTTTTAAAGGGTGTACATTGAGCCCTTTTAATTCAAAGAAAACAAGGGAAACATTTTTATTCTGATTGGGGTTTGTAATTCATCCTTGTTTGGAGAAGCGTGCCATATAATCTGGGGATTAAAATCAGTTGACAGTTGCTTTCACTATGTTCATTTTAAACTGTGTGTGTAAATACAATCTGAAGAGACTGGAGTAAAATACTCTTTGTATTCCTCTACAGGGAAAGTTTAAGGAGCTTGGTCTGTCGAACTACGCAGCTTGGGAAGTGGCAGAAATCTATACCATCTGCAAATATAACAACTGGGTCCTTCCAACGGTGTATCAGGTGAGGGTTGTAGATATCCTATGGTCTACCTGATGCACCTCAGACTTCTGCAGCTCTAGTCTTTCTTTACCCAACTTGGAGACACGGGGGCCTGTCTCAGTGCTCTTCAGGTGAGGACTACTCCTTCTCCAGGATGATGTTACGAAGCTTCACCTACTGAGGACAGCTCCCTGGAAAATCGGTGTGTAGGGCATCACTGAGTGGTTTGGAAAGCCCAAGCAAGTCAAAATAATTCACACACTTTTATACTTATTGTAATCAGTCCTGGCAACCTGTTGCTCTATTGTGTTAGCTCTTAGGAGCCCCAGTCTCGGTCCGGGACCCTATTGTTTTAGACACTGTACAAACACAACAAAAAGATATTTAGTTGGAGAAGGCCTTTTTGGACAAGTGGGATTAGAAAGGGGAGTGACACTGTGACATACTCAGATGCAGTTAAATTTGTCTGTCATTTGTTCAAGCAATTTCCTGGATGTGAAACTGACAGTATTTTAATGCTAGCAGTAGCATACAATGATCCAGAAAATCTGTTCTTCAGCAGTCACCAATCTAGTGTGACCTGGGGACCTTGTTCTGACTCCTTCCATATGACATGGAATCTATCCATGGGGGAGGAGGAAGAGAGCTATTCCAGCTGCACTGGAATTTTGCACTGTTGATTTGATTGCAATGCAAAAGCATCATGAGGCTAAATGGGAAGCAATCTGCATGTGCAGTGATGGCTAAATAACTGCTGCAAAGGAACTTGCTGCTGGGTCACAAACTTGAGCAGAATATATGGAAGGGGGTTAAAATGAGAAGATGACTGTCTGTACAAAAAGACAGTCCTGCTAATGCCCTGAGTCCAGATCCAGAGGACTGGGTTTTATCTCTGAATAGCTGTAGACAAGGCAAGGTGTAAGGAAGAGCAGAACGAAGAGCAGAAACATTTTTCTGAGTGTTCGTTAATTTGCCCTGCAGACTGTGGCTTGTAGTAATGAAACAGTCACTACAAAATCAGGTCTAGTTGGTCATGGGAACTTAAAATCTGTGTGTAGCTTTGATAAGACATTTCACTCAGGCATCCTTGGTGATTAGTGGCAGGGCAGGGATGGGCACTTCAGAAGTGTAGGTAAATGGTGCCAACATTATTGACAATTCACTAGGAACTGGACTGAGCCACTTCATATAGGTGGCCTAATACCCATCAGATGGTAACACATCTTGGTCATTATTAGCCTGGTCTGGATTCTCATAATCAAATAGGAGGTCCTTCCTCTTGCATTAATGCCCCATAAACTAGTCAGGCCCCTCTCTGAAGTTCTAATTGCTCTTATTTGTTGTAGGGCATGTACAATGCAACCACTCGCCAAGTGGAAACTGAGCTGTTGCCGTGCCTTAGACACTATGGAATGCGGTTCTATGCCTACAATCCTTTGGCTGGTATGAGCTGGGCAAGGGTGAAGAGGAAGGGTCTGCTAAATGCGGGGTGGGGAGAAGAGCTGAGCCAAACCGAACAACAATAGGCCTGCCCCCCTCTAAGTAGGGCTCCATCCATTGCAGCAAAATGCCACCACTAACTGTGGGCTTAGAAGTGAAGAAGAATAATGGTGTTGGGATGACTGGGTGGCAGATAAAGGGCTATAGAGTCCTCCAAGTGTAGGTCACCAGCTTGAATCCGCCTGAGTTTAATGGCAGCTAGAAGTAGCTATCATCGGATGGAGGAGTTAATCTCTCTCCATTTCCTAGTTTATCTGTATATCTATATCACTGTATGCCACCCTTGTAGTCAGCAATGTCATCAGAGATGAAGAATTGAATCTGGCCATGAAAGCTGGTCCTTTGCATGTCAAGGCAAAAGCTACCCATGCTGTGTTGATCCATTTCCAGGGCTGCCAGGCTGACACCTTTCCCCAGCACTAGAATCAAGTGTCTTGATGTCAAGAAGCCCCTCTTGCCTTAGCAGGGCTCTTCCTGGGGCAGAGGGTCCCCTCCTCTCACCATAAAGAGCTTGTTCTGCAATTCAGAGCTGAATAGGTGGAGTTTTTACAACCTTCATTTGGCTCAGTTTCTCTTGCCCTATCCCATCCTGGGGTTTATGCCTGTTCTGCAGGAGAGGCTCTGTGTACAGAGTTGTTGAAGGTCATGGCGTACACAGGGCTACAGCACTTTTTGCAGGTTGTAAAATCCAACCCACTGCAAAATCCTGGCCACTAACTAGCATGTCATTGAACCCCTGCAGGAGGGCTGCTGACAGGGAAGTACAAGTATGAAGATAAAGACACACACCAACCGACGGGCAGGTTTTTTGGGAATGACTGGGCACAAGCCTACAGGAACAGGTAAGCTTCTGGATGACAGAGTGGCTGAGAATGCGACCTCTTCTGAGGCTGGCCATCTTTGGTTTAGTCTAGATAAATCACCGAGTGAAGATGTAGGAGAAAATACAAATGACTGAAGTCTGTTAAGTGCTTATGCTCACAGGCAAGTGAACCCCCTTGGTTATTGCTGAGCAGCCCATATGCTGTTTCTAAACAATGGTGATTTGGTGCTCCCCTGAAGCACTGGGATTGTGGAAGTTTGTTAAATGTAGCAGGGATGGTTTAATGATCATAAAGAGACAAAGTGTGGTGGCTTGATTACGGCATAGGCCCTGGGCAGGGGAGCTCTCTGTGGTCTAGTTCCAGCTTTGCAGACTTGCTCAATGGTCTGGCAGAAATCACTTGAATAGCTGTCTAGCTGTTTCCCCATTTATGAAATGGGGGATATTGACCTCCCTTACAGGAAGCTGAAGCTTAATGTTTACAAAGTTCTTTCTACTCTTGATAAAAGGCCTACAACAAGAAAAGACGACAATCAGGCTTTGCTAGCTACAAGGGTATGGTTTGGTATCTGGAAAGGATGCAGGGCCATAAGCTGGATGCTGTGAACTTATTTGCTTTATCTATACAATCTATGACACTACCAAAAATAATTCTACACCAGTGAAATAAGTTGAAGCCGCAACAGGCAATATTCTTGTTAAACAGTGACTGCAGCATCTCTGATCCCTAGAGCAGTCTGTCTTTTGGATCACATAAAAACTGTTTGGGTACCATAGCCCATAAAGGCTGCCTTGGGTACATGCAGTGGTCCAGGTACTAGTTTTGATAGTTGGAGATAGGAATGCTTCTTTGTTCTCTTGCCTGCAGAATGGTTCTACGCCTCAGTCATCAGAGGAAGCTAGAGGTAGTTGAATCAGCAAAACGAATGTTCTGTTTAATGTCTCCTTTGCTGCAGATACTGGAAGGAGCACCATTTCCAAGCCATTGCCTTGGTAGAGAAAGCATTAGGGGAGGCTTATGGCTCTAATCCCCCCAGCCTAACTTCAGCTGCTTTACGCTGGATGTACCACCACTCTAAACTTCAGGTAATCACTTGACTTTAACAGACAACTTGGTATGTACAACAGAACTGGAACACTGCAGTTGGATTTCTTTGGTTTTTCCAACTGCCATACATCAACAGTGAAGTCTGTCTAAACAGCTGTATCATAATCTACTTTGACCCTGCTGCTCTGTTCTTTTTGGAATATTACTCTGGTCTTCCTCTGCCAGGCTGCTGCATGCAGCAGAGTATAGAAGTGAGTCAGTTCTACCCTTCCTTCTCTATTTTGTATCCATGGCCTGAAGGAAAGTGGAAGATGTTAAATGCCAATTGCTGTAGTTCTGACTTTTCTCAGCCAGCCTCACTACCCCATGAGGTGATAAGCTGGCTTTTCAGATGGCCAGGAAATAAATGGGTATGTTCTCTTCCTCCCCATAAATGTCCCTCTGGCCACCCACGGAGCACGAATTGGCAGCTTTTGAAGGAATGGCGAGACTTGAGTCAGTGACAGCCCACTGAGCTCTGGCCTTATTAACAGGACTGCAGCGAAGACTCATTTCCCCAAATATCTAGTAGTTGCCAAAGAGCAACATTCAGCTGAAAGACAAACAGAGCTGATGTCTGTTACAAGCTGGGAGGCAACTTGGTTTTCCTATAAGAAAGGTAATGCCTCTCTTTCCACTGCAGGGTGCCTTTGGAGATGCAGTGATAATTGGGATGTCCAACATGGATCAGCTGCAGCAGAACCTCACATGCAGTGAAGAAGGTCCTCTGCTCCCAGCTGTGGTGGAAGCATTTGCTAAAGCTTGGCACCTTGTTGCTCATGATTGCCCCAACTACTTCCGCTAGACAATGGGGGTAACAAATTCAGTGTGGGGATGCTAATCCAGTATATTGGCATATGAAACCTCCTAACGCCTCCCAAAGCGTTTCAGAGGACACACTGCCCAGGGACTTCCAGTGGTGAATGTATTAGTGCCACATTGGGGTTTTCTTGCACTAGAGACGGGGCATTTCGTACAATCGCAAACCTTACTGTGTCTGTGCTGTCTTAATGCTAGCAGCACATAACGTCCAAGCCATAAGCTGTCCGGTTTTTCCTTAAACAAAACTAAGCCAAAATTTCCGAGTGTGACCCTGAAGAGGGCAGCTCCTGTTTTCGCTTAAGCACAAAAGTAGTAGTGTGATTCAGTGATGTAATTTGTGTAAGGAACCACCGCTGTGATATGGCCAGTTGAAGTCTCCAAGTAGAATCTGGATGTTTGTCTTCCCACTGTAAAGCATCTCAGCTGTCAGAATAAAGCATTTACTAACTAAAGCCACATCTGTTTAATTGCATTTTGGGTTTTGTTTCTGTTGGAAGCTGTTTTAATAACAGCCAAACCCAATTACAGTAGCAGTCACAAGGGCTACTGTGCTTAAAGCAATGGAGTTCCTTTTAGGAAGGGTGCAGCATCCAATTTTGCTTGTGCTGTTCACTCAAAGGGACTTTAGCCAAGTTACTTAATCTCTCTTTCCAAGGCAGCAGCTGTGAAAGGAAGCCCCTCTGAAAGATCAGAGAGGAACTTCAAAGTGCAGACGTGGCCTTTTGAAACTGTCCTAAGCCATCAGGATTTCAGTCCAGGAGCAGGCTTCCTAAACCATGTTTTGTTAAATAGTATAACTGCAGGAATAACCTTAGTGGCTCAGGAGTAGGAACTAACCTGCCATTAAGTAACTGTATAAATAGCACTTGGTTTACTCCACTCTAGCTAGGTAACTTCTCTAAATTCTGTTGACAACACCCACTTGAACAGTGGACATACACAAGACCACTCCTAGCTAGGGTTGCCAATTTTGGATGTATTGCTGGCAGTTTCATCATGACAATCGTTAATTCCTGGAGACTCTGACAGCTGTGGAGCTTTGGCAAACCTAGTCCTATCTCTAAGGGAATTTTCAATAGGCAGCATATAATTTAAAGCTATAGTTCAACCTAGACTTTTGCAAGTGCCATAGGCACTAATTACAACTGGTCATGTGACAGCTTTATCAGCACCGTGCCTCCCACAGTCTTAACCACAGGATTTTGCCTACTTTTATAGATTGAGCAACAAACAGAATCCTCACTTGCACTTCAAGAGCAGCTCTACGTTAGAGGTTAATTATGCAGACATTAAAAGTATAACTTTTAGGACTCCTTTAAAAAAAACTCATTTCCTGAAAGCCTTGGAAGTGCTGAACCCAGAATCAGTTACAGGAAAATCTCAGATATTATATACTAGATGTTGGAGTGAAGATAATTCCTCTCTTTCCATGGTTTTCAACTTGCAGACTGATTTCTAAAAGGGTCTACGTCTCCATTTGAAATTTTTTAGGGGTCCACATGGAAAAAAGTTGCAAACTACTTATTTTCATTCTAGAGTGAGAAACATGCCATGCCTGAGGGAAGCTGCAGTACTGCGGGTGATGCACTGTTGTTAAACACCCTCAGTGAAGACAGAAGGAACTTACTAAAACATGGCAGAAGAAAACTAGCTTAGTCGCTACACTTCATCCTTTGGTTTCAGTTGTAGTTTAGTCAGCATCTGCTCTCAGAAAGGAATGCAGTCCAGACTGTTTTCTTAACTATCGAATGAAGACAAAGCCCAACCTATTAAGCATCCTGGGCAATTCTCCTTTAGAAAGCAACTGTTTAAATGGCAACTGTTTAAATGCAACTTGGCTCCCTGCAACTATCATTTCTAATGCAAAGACAGCAGTTCAAAAGCAATTTTCTGTAGAGGGGAAGGATTATGAGGCAGTGAAGTTGATTCCCATAGATATGGCTCAAGATTCAACAATAGACATGTAGTGGAAAGGGCTTTACTTCCTACCTGAAACCTTTAGCCTCCTGTGAGGTTCTGTAAAATTGTTCCTGGTCCAGAGATGCCCAAATAGGCAGTAAGAATCCAAAATTTCTACTTAATTTTATATATAAGCCATTTGCATCATCTCTGATAAATAGGAAGTCTGTGGGTTGATTGCTCTATCCTGCTGCAACTGAGGGAAAAGACCGCTGGGCTCCAGTGGACTATCCCTGAAATAGAACAAACTGTCTCTAATGTCCTATAGTAGGCCTTTTAGTTAGTTGTCATTGTCATCCTCCATCTCTTCTGAGGTTTCATCTGTGTCTTTCGCCAACTGCTGGAAATCTCCTGTCTCAGAATGCCACATGTACATGATGGTCACTTTAAACTCTGCCATCTCATAGCCAAACAGTTTCTGAAAGGGAGACAGAAACTTGTCACTCAGACTGCTAGCCCCCTTGTGGCAAGTCTAGCTCTCACATGCAGTAAAACCTTTAAACTAAATTGTGACAAAATTGGGAATGTAAGTCAGGCAAGTGTCTTCTATTAAAATGCACATTTTGATTAAGTTGTCCAACTTGAGCAAGACCAGAAGCAAGAAGCTATTCTAATGCAGGTTTTCCCTTCAATCTAGATTAGATGGATCCCTTCTCCAGTCCATCACTTTCAGGCAGCTATGCTTTTACTGTTCGTTTTGAAATGCACAGTATAAAACTAGAATGCAAAGGTAGGATTCAAATCTCAACATGCAAGGCATTTAATTTTTAGTAATGCCCTGGCCTAAGTACCACCCATTATCCATGAACCTGGTCATTTCTCCTTATGTTCTGATAATTAAGCAATACCTGTCTCAGCACAGGGTATTTCTCAAGTGATCAGCTGGGCTCCTTCAGATGCACCTTGGGCTATTCTCCAGCTGGTCATTAATCCCCAGTCAAGCATTATTGCTTAGCAGCCAAAACAGCTCTTAGGATGCATATTAAAACTCTAAACAGCAGCTACACATTATGGTCAATATCCAGAACTGGAGTAATCTGATTTGAGCACATATGGTCTCCAACACTGAATTAAATTTACTGGCCACACTGATTTGTAATTTCATGAAAGAGCCACAGGGCTTCTTATTGGATGGAAATATTTGCTGTAACTGAACTGTAGCTGCATAACTGTGCTGCTAATACGTTACTCACCAAGACACGAGCCTGTTCAGGAGTCAGAACATCTCCTTCCTTGCAAACTTCATAATCTGAGAGCAGTGTCACTACTCCTGCAGGAACAGGGAGGAAGAAGGTGGGATCCAGTCAGGGGGATGAATACCACATGAAGTGGAGGAACCTTAGAGCTGCTGTGGTGATTGGAGCTCCCAGCCTGATTCTCTATTGCTGGCAGCATGGAGTAATGAAGCTTCAAAGCTGCAGGTCTTTGTACCGAAGTAGTACAGGTTTTACTAGGGTTTAACATTTGTCTCAGTTACAAATCTTGATGCTAAAATTCAGCACAATGAACTGGTTTGATTTTTACACAGGCTGATAGTTTTGTGAGGAAGTGTAAGGTTGAATCAGTTATTGATATGTAGTGTAAACCTACTTCAGTGACCAATCTCTTAGCAGGTGTTAGCATTTGAGAGAAGATATATGAAGCAAAGTCCCCATGGCTCCCCCATTTTCATGCAATTACTAATTCATGCTGTTTCTGTCAAAGGAATTGGGAGGAGGAAATCTACAGGAGACTTCACCTAACCACCTGTAGCTTTGCCAAGGCATACAATGAGGTAAATAAACCACCTTCTGGGCAAGAAATCCTTGTGACCTGTAGGTCAAGCCCAGCTGTCATCAGCTGACTGATTGGAAAAACCAAGCCATCCTGGAAATAGAGCTTTCATCAGGTGCTTGGCATCTCCTGACCAGCTCTAAGTGACAAGAATTTTATGATTCACAACAAAAACAATTCTAGGAGGAAGGGCTTTAATATTCAGTGTTTCCTGCTGAACATATACTCTGATTTCTGCTTCCATCATCTAACATTCTCCCTGCCGGGCCTTTCTGTGTATATGCGGACCACGATGCTACCAGCCATTATTAAATAAAAGCCAGTAAGTCTGGAATAATTTTAGTAGCAGAGAGGAAATCATGATCACGTGCCTCTCGCCAGCTCACATACCTTTCTTCAAAGCTGTTGGCAATCCCAGCTGCCGTAACTGAGGCTCCATGGAGTGGGGAAATTGCTCTAGGGGCCCTGCATCCACACTCACTGTGAATGTCGCCTTGTTACCCGCACGGGCGAAGTCCATCTCTTTAAACTGAGAGAACCATCTGGGAGAGAGGGCACGAAACAAGAGTATTACTTATTTAAGAAGTCTCCAGCTGTAGAATAAACCTCACTTGGGATGGGTCAGCCTGGAACTCTCCCCATACTATCCCAAGAGGTGCAGACACTGTGAAATCAGCATCTAGCTATGGGTTTTGTACCACCATCCATCACTCCAGTATCCGAACACCTTCCATACAAAACATCAGCGGTAATAAAGCCTCCGGTGACCTTTAGAGAGTCTCTGGCTCTGTGAGCACAGCAGCTTATGGAAGGCCCAGAGTAATTGTTTTTTGCAGAGGGGGAAAGGGAAGGTGGAGGAAATGGGGGGAAAAGAAGGTAACAGGTTGTGAACGTTCTGTTGATGGAAAAGCTTTACAAGTAGGCAGGTTTGCAGGGTTTCCTACTACCTCATTCAAGAAATTCATCCCTTCCAAGCTAGGTTCACAATACCCTCTGTCCCCCGCCAGCAAAGTTCCTCTATTTAGCTTGGGTCCACAGGATGAATGACAGGCCAATTTATCAAGAGATGTTCTACTGCTTCCACAGGGTCTCTCCTGCACAGGTAATACCAGAAGGTAATTTGTACTTGTGTATAAACAGTGTCCATGCGTGTAGGTATTTCTTGGGGACTCTGGAAAGCTTGGCAGCTGTTTGACACCTGCCCACTCCCACCAACTTTGCAGGTAAATGCAAGTTATCTTAAGAGCATGAGATTCAGGAAAGGAAGAGTCCAGTCAGCTGTGTTTGTGGGGATTGTGGGTCAGAGATTGCTTAGCCATTGCTCACCCTGTGGCATTAGCTTTTATTCTTATGGAGACTGTCCAGTTTAAATGGACGAGTGTGGTTCAACATCTCCCCAAGAACGCAGCCATGTGAGTCAATGTAGCACCTTCCCACTCCCTTTTCCATCATGGCATAACCTGCTATAACTTTCTCCCTGCTTCTTCCACTGTGAACCTCTCCCAGTTCAACTCCGAAGCTAAGTAGGCATAGAAGCATTTTAAGATGAACAGTGTCAGGAGGCCCGCATCAAGGAGAGCAGGAGAACTGGTGCCAATGATGGCCTCTATTTCATTGAGGGAGAAGAGGCTCAGTCTGAACTGCAGTTCTTTCTCAGTCAAGATGCAAGGCTGGTGGCAAGTGTGCCAGTAGATGGAAGCCCCCGTTACCCACAAGATACTTACTCATTCACTTCATCTTTGGTGCGGTTGGTGAACAGGAGACCAACTTCACCTCTCAGGTGTTTGCTGACCTGTAAAATAAGTAGCACATGGAGTTCAGCAAGGCACTTATCCTCAGCTGTGCTGAAGCCCCCAACCACCAAGGAGTTTATTCAAGAAAACCAGATAATTCAGAGGACCCAACCCTCAGATTTGCATATACTGATTCATTGGCCCTGATGTTTCTTGTAGCCCTTTGATGCTGGGAAGAAGACTAAATTAAAGAGGACGTGATGTAGATGGCAAATCTATTTCAGAAGATTTTTCTTCCCGCCATGAAACCTGTTCTCTGCTGAGGGAAACGGTAGCTTGGCAGGACACTCCAAATGTAAAGAAAGGAGGTTAGATTGTGGCAGGAAGGAAAGAGTATGAATCACTGGCACTGAAGAAAGAGTTAAGATCAAGATTCTCAGATGTGTGATGAAAAAGAGAGACAGCAATCCCATTTGAAAAGTCACTAGGATCTAGTCTTAGAATTGCTGAAGGAGAAAAGTTAAACAGAGAATTTTTTGAAGCCAGTGAGGGCTCTTAGCCTCTGAGTTTAGTTTTTGAACTGTAGTAAGAATTCCATAGGGTTGAGACTCCACATTATTTTTAAAATTTGGATGGATGAATTCAGACCGTTCACCCACAGGCTGCAGTCTTACTTCAGTGAGAGGCTAAAAAAAAATATTTGAAGACATACATGTGGAGGTCCTTCTAGCTCTCCCAACA
Organism: Mesoclemmys tuberculata; assembly: GCA_007922155.1. Lineage (NCBI taxonomy): Eukaryota > Metazoa > Chordata > Testudines > Chelidae > Mesoclemmys > Mesoclemmys tuberculata. The sequence goes on from ML675630.1 coordinate 10,319,137, forward strand.
ATTCTGCCTCCACAGCAATAAGATTAAGCAGTACAGGCTGAGAGGTGGCACTTGCACCTGAAACCCAGACCTTCAGGAGAGAGTTGCTGAGGAATGTCCCCAATTGGGCATCTTGTGAGCAAGGCAGAGTGATTTCCACCCCCAAAACATGCTGGGAGTCAGACAGGGAAATGTTGCAACATTCTCATGCACCCTTCCTTTGGCGAACTGATTAAGAGGACAAATTTCTTACTGTTGTGAAAGAACCCATGGTGAGCAAAAGCTGCATTGACATGAAGCTAACCACCTCCAGAGTCAAAGAGCTACCCACATTGGAAATGGGACTCTTGTCCCACCATGTCACAGGCAACTTGCCTAAAGATCTACATATCAGTGCAGAATTGGCTTTGTAGTTTTTAATCATGATCTTTGTGGTAGTGCCTAGGAGCTCCAGTTATGGACCAGGACCCTTTGTGCTAGATGCTGTACAAATACAAAGCAGAAAAATGATCCCTGACCCAAAGAGCTGACAGTCTAAGGGCTGGCCTACACTACAGAGTTTTGTCGACAAGTCAGCTTTCGGCAACAATACAGTGGTGGTGTACACACTAGAATGCTCCCCCCCACTGACAACACTCCTCTGCTCGGGCAACAACATAAAACCCCCTCTCTCTGCCCCCACTCACACACTTCTGTGGGATTCTTGTGTTCGTACTCAGCAGCTGTCAGTTTGGCTGATGGAGCTGTTAAGTAGTGGCTGTCAAACTAGTAGGATGCCCATGGAACAATGTGATTCAGAAACCTTGATCATGTGACGCTGTGCCTGCCTTATCAGGCATTGCAAACCCTTCCCAAAGCACCTGTGCAGTTGCACAGTGGGATAACTACCCACAGTGCACTGCTCCACGTTGATGCAAGAGCTGGTAGTGTGAATGCACTCTACTGACAACACAGTGAGGACATGCAACAGCGGTTTAATTAGAGCCATGGCCGTACATAACTCATGTTGACCAAAGTCTGTAGTGCTGGCAAGATCTAAGTATCTGAACCCTATTTACTGCACATGGAAATATATTAATCCATTCTGTCTTTCCAAACCTATTCTTTATTTCCTCTTGAGATTTACAGAAAATAGGGTTTACTTTCAAAACACGCAAAAGCTATGGAAATCAGAACATACCTGGTGTAAGTTCTCCTTATACTCATCAGCTGGCCCTTGTCCCAGTGCCACCATCATAACTTTGTTTTTTCCAAAGAAAATCCTTTTGAGGAGGAAAAAAGAAAAGAATCCATCGTGAGGGTCTCCCTACATCTGCTGGGTTGAACCAGGGATTAAGACACAGGTTCTCAATCTGGGAGTCACAGCCATCCTCTCCCTTTCTTTAGGGTTGGGAAAGGGGATCTTGAAACATCTCTCTTGTAACCAAAGGATTAGGAAAGTTAGTGTTCTGCCCCAAACAGGAGAGGGAAGGAAGATGACACAGCCATTGCAACACTTCAGCTCTACATGCCAGTGCCTGAAAGGTGCAGCTGCCATGGAACACTGCCCTGTTCTTTTAAAAAATGCTCCTATTCACAGCTGAAATCTTAGGGTTAACCTCGGCGCTGCAGCCAAGCCTCAAGCTACTTCCTGGAAACTGCCCTGTTGAGGGGTGGAAGAGGAGAAAATTCATAGATCTCTTTTAGCAGTTTGCCAACTCCCCCAGAACTAAGTACTAGTAATCTGTCTAAACTATATGTACACCTATAATGCAACATTCATGATCAACAGTCATTAAGAGAAGCGATCTGGGAGACTATTCCTCACCTGCTATGTTTCCAGGCACTTCTGATATCCTTCAGCTTGTTGTTTCTCATATTGGCAACAGAGAAGATAAAGAGGTATTTGTAGGTGTCCACACATTTCCGCAACTATAGGAAAACGTGATGTTGAGCAGTTATAGCAAACAGAGGAAAACTCATTGCATACCAATGCTTTTCAGTAGCAGCTTAAACACAGAAGATGGGGTGGAAGAATTGTTCAAAGATTCTATTCATGGCAACCTCTGTAGGACCCCCGCAATATCAAGAACTCAATGGAATTAACAACTATGAATGTTTGATGTGAGATCCTCCATTTGAACTTATCAATGGAAAAACACTATTTTTTTTACATTAAAATAAACATATATTATAAAATAAACAAGATTTGCTAAACTGCATTAGATAACTCATCCATTAAGTCCACTGTCCTGACCATGGTAAAAGCCAATACTTGAAAAGACTGAGAGGCTTCAGTAATGTACTTGGTCAATTGTATGACCCAGGACACAGATGGTAAGAAGAATCCTTTTCTGACCCTTGTGGCACTCAGCTTAAATCCTGAGGTAGTTTTGCTGTATACAATGGAATTTTTTTTTTAAAGAATTTTAACAGATCAATAATGAATTCATCTGACATAACAGTTGACCATCCTCAAACTTTCTTTTCTGTACTTCTGGGGTCTAGTCAATTTGCCTCTGAGTGGCTGATTTTCCCCACATCTGTAATGCATGTACTGAGACTTAGTGTGTGGAAGGTACATTAAGATCCTCACAGGAGGAGATTCTACAGAAGGGGAAGGACATATCTATGCTTTTCTCCAATACAGAATGGAAAACTAAGTGCAGCTCCTTAAGATGTATGTTCTTACTTACCTCTTCTATTAAGCTCTGTTTGACTTCTAAACCTTTCTTTGTGGTTTTTGTTAGGGAAACTGAAAGAAAGAAGAGCTTCAGTATAATTAATAACTTAGGTACTCTTTATGGAACATACAATTACACAGCACAGAAACGTGGCTGCCAAACACAACCTGGAAATCAGCTTTAATGAACTCAGACTTTTGATTCGCTCCTAGACCACATGCAACCTTCTAACACTGAAGTTTTGCCGGGAGTCCCCACATGGTTGTAGGATCAGGGTTGCATTTACTGATTACAAACCCTGCGCTAGGAACCAGATAGTTGCAGCATCCCTGGCAGGGGACAAGGCACTCGTGACTGGAAAGGGAACATCTTTAGAGATTGGTTCTCCAATCCCCAGGCCGACTGGCCAAGCCTACTGCGCCTACCCTCACGCCCCAGCCCCGGCCCAGAGGAAGCGGGCGACAAGGAGCCTGTCCCACGCCTTACAGCAGCGGTACTCGCGACCCCAGCGGTTCCGGACCCAAATCAGCGACCGGCCCCGGGGACTCCTCCTGTCACCTGCCGTTCGTCTGCTCAGCACGGGCAGCGGCTTTGGGGACACAGCACGCGCGGCCCGGCCGGCCAACGCCCGGGGCTCGCAGCGCTGAGGCAAGGCGCCCGGCGCGGCCCCTGGGCCCCCGGCTGCGCCTCCCGCCCCGCGTTACAGCGCCGAGCCCCCCCAGCCCAGGCTCCGCGGGGGGAGGGGACTCACTCACTCTTCTTGTCCCGCTTGGACTTGGGCATGGCGCGCACGCTGCTGCCTCAGCGCAGCCCTGCGGTGCCGAGGACCTTCTGCGCCGCAAGGGCTGCCGGGAGAAGAAGCCCAGGGAGGTGCCTGATCAGAGCCGCCGCCCCCCCACTGGCGGGGAAATCCTTTCCGCCTTAGCTGGCCGCGCGGACCGGGACGCCGCTCCCCACGGCCCGGCCCTTCCCGCTCGCTCCGGAGAGGATTTTTTCCCCCCTCACTCCACTCAGGCGCTGCAAGGGCAGCCCCTGGGGGCTCGGCGGAGCGGCGCGCGGCCTGTCGGGAAATCTGGGTCGCGCTCGCGCGCAGGGGCAGCGACGTTCCGGCCCGCGCCATGGCGGCCGCCGCCCGCCTGTGGGGGCTGCTCCTGGTTCCCCTGGCGGCCGCGGTCTATGAGGATCAAGTGGGCAAGTTCGACTGGTGGGTGCCGGGGCCACAGCCGGGTCTTTAGGCGCCTTCTGTCGGAGGAGGGGTGTCTGAGCGTCCGTCCGCCCCACCGCCCGCCGGGGCTGGGCCCCCCGACAATCGTCCCTGGGTCTCCCCCCGAAAACACTATTCCCTGGGCGCGGGCATCTCCCCACCGTCCCCTGGGCGCGGGCATCTCCCCACCGTCCCCTGGGCGCGGGCATCTCCCCACCGTCCCCTGGGTCGGCCCCCCCCCAACGTTTCCTGGGGCCAGGTCTGGGCATTCCCCAGAGCATCTCTTGGGTTTGGGCATCCCTCCTCCCCACACCGTTCCTGCGGGCAAGAGGGGCTGTGTCTGGGTATGTCCCCCCCATCCCTGGGGTGGGCCTGGGGAGACTGACTGACGCCCTTTTTAGCCTGAGTCCGGCCCAGCTGCCAGACTGGGTTTGAAGCGGGCAAAGCTGCATCTGAACTGTGTTGTCAGAGGCGACAAGAGCCTGCTGGGAGCTGAAGGCCCGTAGGCGGCTTGCACCGCTGTCACAGGTGCTGGTATCTCTGGGGGAGCACGTATTCCTCCTTTGATATACAGAATTGCCACCTGAACATTCCACTGTCCCCAACCCTGCCCTGGTGGTGTGAGAGCCCCAGCTATAGAAACATGATGTAGGGAACCGTCCTGCACTGGCCATCAGAAAGATGTGTTAGCTGACCAGGTACCTATCCTACTGACATCTAGGATTTAGAGCTCTTTGCCTCACAGAGCTGCTCCCTGTCTCCTTTTTCTCTAAGGGATAGCTGAGGATGTTGATTTCTGCCTTCTTTCTCAGTGGAGAACAAAAAAATGACCTTTGCACAGAAGTGGCTTTTAACCTATATAGGAGTATAGGAATTACCTTATTGGCTCAGACCCAAAGTCCGTCTAGTTCAGTGTCTTGTCTCTGACAGTGGCCAACTTTGTAAGAACCTTGCAGTAGGCAGACAAAAACCTTGAAGCTTAAAATCCCTTCCAAAATGTTTGTTTTTATCTATTTTGATGACTTTGGATATTCTTGCTATCTATATAAATTCCCAGTCCTGTTTTAGTTATTGTAAAGATGGGTTCATGCAGGTTGTCAGAGATTGACATTTATTTCCTGTCTTTTTCAAAGTGCTCATTTCACATCCATGGGGTCCTAAAACACAATCTTTAATGTAACAGGGAAAATATTCTCCAGCAAAATTATCCAATTCTGGTGTGACCTTTCTAATTCTGGCTCTGTCACTGGCCTGTTGAGTGACCTTGGGCAAGTCACTTAATCTACTCTCTGCTTTGGTTTCCCCGTCTGTAAAATGAGAATAATAATGTTTATGTACTTTGTAAAGAGCGTTGAGATCTACCGATGACAAGTATTGTATAAGAACTAGTTATTATTAATAGGCTTTTATTTCATGTCTCTTCTCAGTTACATGTTTGTGGGTCAGATGGTAGAAATCCATTGACACTACTCAATATGCTGAGATCTCAGGGCAGAATTGAATGTGACCCAAAAGAAAGCTGTGAACATCAATGAATTCCTTTTGGCAGGGGGCCATCTTAATAGAAGCTGCACACAGCAGGTCTTTTCATTGACATCAATAATATATTGTTTGCTTTGGCAGTATTTAGTGTAGATCCAAGAATGACATTGGTTATATTGCAGTGTAACAGTTCATCTTTTACGTTTTTTGTTAATGAATGTAGAATATTAGACACTTTGACTTCTTGGTATGAATTACTTAGAAGCAGATATGACATTGAGCTACAAAATATCACATAATTCCTTTCTCATTCAGATTCAATTTCTCTTTCCATTTGCAGTGATTTTTTTGCTCTGCTAAGAAGGATTATAATAGTGTTGTGGTTCCCCTCTGTCAGTCCTTAACAGTTGTAACCAATGCCACTACATAGTTTGTGTTCTGACCACCTGCGTAGGCTTCAATCATTCTTTTCCTATTTTTCAGTAGGTTAAATGGAAAGTGTTCTTTGTTCACGTCTTCTCTGAATTTTCTGTTCCTAGGAGACAACAATATGTGGGAAAACTGAAGTTTGCTTCCTTGGAAACTTCACAGGGCTCCAAGAAGCTTATTGTGGCTACTGAGAAGAATGTGATGGCTGCTTTGAATTCCAGGAATGGAGAAATCTGTAAGTTAACTGTTGCTTTACACATCAGATTGTTTTATAACTCAGGATCTGCTATTTGTGTTGGAATTAATGCACGCAGGACCAAAATTAAGCCCTGGCATACGTTAAAAGTTACTCCTGCTTACACCAAAGCTTACTTTTAGCACATAGTCCATTTTAAGAGTTTTAAGGTAGTTAATTACACATTACTTTATTTTCCCTGGAGACCAGTTGTTTTTAAAAATACACTTACCAATTTTATTTAATTTCTTTCAGGCTTAGTGGCTTCATTTCCTACTTTCAAGTCTAAACTTGTTAGATGCTGGTGTGTCTAGTCTGTGCACTAACTTAAATCTAGAACTGTTCTCGACCAACATAGTGGGACCAAGAACTGAATGGGGAATGAAGACTTAATTCCTCTCTCATCCCTAGAGATGGTCATTCTGGATAAGAGTTGAGGCACATTGGAAGGGCAGTTTTGAGGAAGCTTGCATTAGCACTGCCTATGCTATATTTGCCCTGTATTTGTCTATATGAGAGGATGTCAGTCTGTGGCACTGCCAATTGATACCTTTCTTCAGCATGAAATACCCCAGGGGGAAGAAATCTCATTCCTACTTGCCTTCTTGTTCCTTTCAGTGTGGCGTCATGTGGACAAGGGGACTCTTGAGGGAGCAGTAGATGCCATGCTGATCCATGGACAGGGTAAGCAAAGCATTCAGGCTTTCCTGTGTTATGAGTGTTCATTCCTATTACAGAACTCCAGCCAAATTTGGACATAAGGATAAATTTGCTAGAGTTAATAGTCATGGTGAGCCTGTAGTGGATACAGGTGCAGTGTTAATGTTTTTGTGGTTTACTCCTTGGCCTATCCTCTTCTAGACACGTAAGCATTATTTCCTGCTTATCTACTCTATTTAATTTACCACTTGGTGCGATCAGGATCACAGAAGCACAAAATACTTTTGTGATTGTGCTTACCATTAGGAAGCCTGGACTCCTAGTGCTAAGAGTATAAGTGAACCCTAATACCTTAAATTCTCCATACATTATACAAATAAAATGACCTTCCTGACTAAGAAGCAGATCAGGTGTCTTCTGTGCAATCTAATGTCTACTTATACCAGTGTAAGATCAAGTAACCTGGACGATCAGCAGTGACTTGAATAAAGAAGCCAATATAAAAATTTTTGTTTTGTTATTTTTCTCCTCCCTGCCAGATGCCATCACTCTGTCTAACGGTGGGCGCATTCTGCGTTCCTGGGAGACAAACATTGGAGGGCTGAACTGGGAGACATCTCTAGACACTGGCAGGTGGGAAATCTGGGCTGGTATATTTTCATGGCTATTTTGCAAAGCTGAAGTAGTGGAGGGGATTTTACATAGTCTGTAATTATTGGAGGTGGAAGATTGAAATCCTTTACTTATGCATAAGCTTCCCCTGTCACGTGCGACATTCTGAACCTGGAGATGCCAGTTTGGCTTGATGGGATATTTGATCTTCAGTCCCATCCTTACCCTATCTGCAGAGATCAGCAGTTAGAGCACCAGTCAGTGCCAACTGTTATGGCGGTTTGGTTACACAATCTTAACTGTGTGTCCGGTAGTATAACTATTTTAAAGAAAAATGTGTGTGTTTTGCCAGCTGCCGGGGTAGAGAAGAGCAGAGCTATTTTCTATAATTCTAGTGCTGCTATGACTCCATAAAATGGGTTAAATCTCTATAAGTATTATCTTCTCACCCTCTGTCTCTGACCTGTGCTTAGTTTCCAGATGGCTAGTTTGGTGGGGTTCCAGGACACAGTGAAATATTTGGCTGTCCTGAAGAAGACTGGCCTTTCTCTTCATTACCTCTCCAACGGCCACCAGAAATGGGTGGAGCATTTACCAGAAAGGTACACATCCAAAACAAGCATAGATCACTGGCTCACACACTGTTGTCTTAAGGGGGAAAGGACCCCATTATTCCCTTTTCCTTCTGAAAATATTGTGTATAGTATCACATGGGGGTTGCATCCATTTCCTGCACATCTGTATAAGAATATATACTCCTTGGGAGGGGTCCATGTATTGCATAGTGTGAAGAGAAAATATGTGCACTATTTGGGTAATTGGTGGAGGAAGGGAAGAGGGTCTTCCTGTGCATAAAGAAAGGAGCACATCCATTTCTATTTACTCATTTTAGTGCAGGCAAATTGCAGACTGACAGTATTGTGATTTGTTCACCGTATGGTACTAACATGGACTTGAGAGACAGTGATCCTGTGGCATTTTAGGAGTGGTCTACACTTTAAAGTCAAATCAGATTAAGGGAGGGTGTGAATTTAAAGAGCAGTAGCCGTTACTGAGTGAGTCCATGTGTAGACAAATCCTTAGATTAGTGGAACAAAATAGATCAGGAGATGACGACATCTCTTTTGGAGAAAAAGCAATCTACTAATAAACTAATTATATTAACCTGAACAAACCAGCTTGTGTGAGTAGCAGCTTCCAGTCAGAATATAGAAGCCCACCCAGGAGGGGAAGTCCTCTTGTAATATACAAGAATCTTCACAGAGGGGCTGGTGGGATTGACTTCTGAAGAAAGATTAAAATTACTAAATAGTTATAACAGTGATGGCTGAATGAGACCTGACCATGTACCAGTGATTGAGGCCAGTGGGAGAGGGAGAATGAAACTAGATGGTGTTACCTAAAGGGAGGAGGTGGAGTTGATAGGGGAAAATCTTTCTAACGGTGAATATAGTTAGTTTGTGGAATAGTCTCCCAAGGGAAGTGTAGGTAGTCCTGTTGACTAAGACACCTATAATCCTGCATCGGCCTCAGAAGGCTAAGGGGAGGATGGACTAAGTGACCCAACAGGTTGTCTTCATCAATAATATCCAGTAAGGTTTTTAACTGCAGGAGGCAATGGCTGAAGGAGAGGAGTCTCTAAAACATTTATTTGTGTTGATGGGCAAAAATTCTCCTGTTGGCTGATGCCCCTAGTTTACCCAGTCTCTCTCTCAGACCTGTGGTGACATTGAATAGTCTTCCAGAGCAGTGGGCTTTACAGATAGCACTGCAAAACTATTGGAGAAGATGATTCATTGCTGCTTTCTCCTCTTGCAGTGAGAGTACCCAGTACCAGCTTGTGTATTCGTATGGAACTGGGGTGGTACATGCACTTGGAGTCACTCCTCGAAGCCATTTGAAAATTGTAACCCTCAACGTAGAAGATGGAGAAATTACAAAACAGGTAGAACGGATACACTGATTCATGGTGTTAGCTCTTGTCACCAGGTTGGCTCTAGTGTGGATTTGATTTAATAAAAGTGCCCATCTGGGTAAATTCAATATGATATCTAAGGAAGTTAATTGCATTTCTGGCACATATATCAATGTCTCTGAGGATGTCCCTGGAAGGAGATTTCACAACTGCATCTCCCAGGCACAGGGCTTGCAGAACATGGATCAACCTGGAAATCTCAAGCTGGATGACAGTTTACTGAGGGTTATGAAATCCTTGCTTTATGAGGAACCCACAGGGAGGATTCACTGTTCATTGATAAATGGGATTCTCCTACTTTTCAAACAGGCCTTTATTAGTGTGACTAAGTTTAGAAGTGAAACGTAACATTAAGCCTTTGATCGTACACACTGTCCAGCAGGATACAGGCCCCTAGCAAACGGACACAATCAAGGTTCTTTCTGGAATTTCTTTATGGTGTTGTCCATCTGCTGCCTCTTTCCCTTTACTGCCCTGCAGATAAAAGTAGCAGCCCCATGGATGAAGAGCCTAAGTCGGTCCTGTTGTATGGTGGGTGAGGCAGTGCTGGTGTGTGCGGACTACGACACACAGTCGCTCTATACTTTATCACTGGAGACTGAGCAGGAGATAAAGCAGATTCCACTGCAGGTGAGTGATCCTGAAATAGCCTGGCAAGTAAGTGGCTCTGAAATTTGCTGACCCAGTCCCAGGGGGATCAGGAAGGGAGGGGGTATTGGAGTCACTAGTGTGAGTTAAGCACTGGGGTGGGTGGAGGAAGCATAATCCATATCAGAATAATTAGCAGGAGGGAAGCGGAGATCACATAGCTTCCGTGTATGGTTGCTTGTGTAATGATGAGTTCAACTGATTAAGTCTTGTTGTTGTGTTGTATCATGGGAACTAGTCCATCCTGCTTGGTTTGTTGGGGGCCTAATAGATATCCCAGACCTCCTCACTTTCGCCCCATATTCAATCTGTTATAGACTAACCCTTCATAAAGGTGGTATTTGTTACGGGGGAAGTGGATGTATTTGATGTAATTGTGTAATAAGTTTTCATCTTGCCATGTTTGCTTGTTCTTCTCAGTCCCTTGATCTAGAATTTGCTGACAGTTTCCAGCCCAGGATGTTGCCCATCCAGCCCAATCTTGCCAGTGCTTCACGGGCTCAGTTCTTCCTGCAGCTGTCTCCAAGTAACTTTGCACTGCTACAGTACAAAAACAGGCTGCTAAGCCAGGTCCGGGACTTCCAGCAGGTAAATAAAATGAACAGAGCTGCAGAACCTTGAATGGAAGGAATGAACGACAGCAGTTATTCAGTGGATTGACTGTACTGCTGGCGCCATTACCATTAAAACCAAAACCTTCATAATGCATGCACTAAGTATTATGAACAAACTGCCGAAGCTCAAGTTTCAATCATGCTTTCTATAGCATTGGTTGAACCTATGTACAGTAGCAGTTAAACTATTTAACATCAGTTCAGGATGATCCTGTTTCTGACAATTCTCACCAAGGTGTAAGTTTACTAATGCAAGGTCTGTGCTGAGCCAAGAAATGGTTTGCTGCTAGAAAGCATTTATATGACAAGTGGTTCTAGTACATTTATCACCGATGGTGGTAGTTCTAGTGGACCAGAAGTAGGTGAAATGACAATTTCGGTTTCAGTGCACTGTTGTCTACAAGAGACTGGCCAATTGGGGATGGACTCAGTGACCTAATAGGTTTCTAGAAATTAGAGATGGAAAAGACCACCTTTTTCCCCCACTAGGTTCTTTTCTTTCTTTCTTTGACTTTTATAGTATCTTTGAAACCTAGGAGCATGAGTTGAATCTTTCATTTTTAATGGTATTGTTGTGGGTGCAGAATCTGTTAGTCATCAACAGCAAAGACTCGGGAAGAGCATGCTAGTGTACAAATCACCACAGCAGGTGAGACCACCTCAAAGGTGGAATGGTAGAAAGGTGCCTGGAATTTTGCAGGGCTTCTGACTGGTCAATGGTAAGATGCTAAAGGTTACTGGATCCCAGCATGAACCTTCTCTTCAGTGTACGTACCAGAGGCTGGTTCACTTCCTTGTAGCGAAACCTGTTACTGAAGGGTCCCTCAATCTGTCAGATTTGCTAGGTATGCTAATGAAATGAACGGACCTGTTGGAATTCAGCTGCAGAAGGGGCTAGTGTTCTACATCAAATGAGAATTAAGTCCCCTGCACAAGCATGTTCTTATTTTCCCTTCCTTCTCTGTTTTCAGGCAGCTCTGGTGAACTTTGCAACAACTGGGGAGAAGACTGTGGCAGCTGTCCTGACATGCAGGAATGAAGTGGGTAGTCAGCTGCACAAGGGAAATTTCAGAGTTGCTTCTCGTTCTAAAAATGTGTGGGGTTTTTATGTTTTAGTTTGTATTGCTTTATTACTGCCATAAAGATTTTGACGGGCCCTGAAGAGCAGTGCTCTCCACCGTCAGATTGAATGTATCACCTTGACTTAAACACCCTACCGCACAAGAGGCCCAGGCTGCTAATTCTGATTCCGTCTCTATCAAAGTCAGTGGTAAAACCCTCTTGACTTCAATAGGGCTAAGATTTAATCTGTTGTGACTATCAGTATGCAAGCTTCTGCAGAGCTGTTGAGTGCCAAGCAAACCCAAGGTGGACCGTGATGCAATGAATGTACAGGGTGAGGTGACTCTTAGGGCTTGTCAGCACTGCACAATAAAGCATATTAGAGGAGTGTGATTTGTAGAGCACGCTAATGTGTTACGCTCTAACTGCTCTCTGTAGACCCTGCTAGTGCAAACTAAAAAGTACTTAACTTTGCATTAACAGAGATGCTACCTTAATGGAAACTAGGTACCTTTTAGTTTGTGCCAGCAGGGTCTATGTGCGTAGCTAAAATACAGTACATTAGATCGCTGTGCAAGTCATATCCCTCTAATGTGCTTTTACCACACTGTGTAGACAAGCCCTTGGGCACTATCGCTTTAACAAACAAAATCCTACCTTTTATGCTATTTCAGTAACCAAATGCCCTCACCTGTTTCTCATTAATACCCGAGATGATTAAAATTGGAAGAATTAAAAAAATCCATTTTCTTTTTATAATCGATGCTATTTATTCTTTCATTCCTCTCAGCCTACTCAGTTTCAACTCAGTTCAGTTAATTTCCCATTCACTTTCATTTTCAGGTTCTCCTGTGCTTTGCATTACGGGATCAGATAAAGTGGGAAAAGGCACTCCTCAGACTCTGCTGAGAGTCTTCGGGTAGCTGGATATTTCTGCCAAAAGCATGAATTAAACAACATTGGTTATAGGCTTCAGAGCTAATATCCTGTTGTAATGAATATGGTCATTTCAGCCTCTCTGAGCTAGTGTTTCAGGCTGCCTGTCTGCAAATACAGGTCAACGGCACTACTTCTGGTCTCATTTGAAAGGTTATCGTCATAACGCAAGGGCTAGAAACATTGAAAAAAGTCTGTTCTGAAGAAATCGATAGTGGCATCAAATTGCTTCATGATACTAGGCAGTGCTACATACTGGATCAGCTTCTCTTCACATGTGCATCATCTCCTCCCCTGTCCACCCTTTTAACATGATACCAATCTGTGTTACAAATGCTGCAGGGAATTTTTTAAAATCTATTTGGATAGAAAGAAGAAAAATCATGGAATATTTTAATTGGTCTTAGGTTTTGTGTAAGGTGTTTTCACATAACCTACATTTTGTGCCATGTTTGACTTTTCAGTTCATTGTTGCATGGAAACTGTTGTCTTGTTAAAGGAGGCACCCACCCTAGCCACTTCATTATTCAGTAACACTTCGCATTTGCCCAAGTTTGCAGCTGCTGAGCAGGGAGGCAAAACTTGCGCCTGTTAGATACTTAATGCTCTTGTGTTTTCCATGCCTTTGTCATGCTCACAAGCTCTCATTCTGTTCCCATGTTCGTTGCAGAAATCTAGAATTCCTGATAACCTTAAGGCAGACAGCATTTTTGGACATTTCCTTAGACAGGTATGGAGAGGAGCTTGTTGCCAGGAATTGTAGGCAGTCTTTGCAATTAACAGACTATTCCCTTCTCCTGGGTGTGGAAGGCAGGATGGAGGAGGGGGATAGATTATTACTCTGGAGAATTATATTTTGCACCAGCTCCATGAAACTTTATCCAAAAGCATCTTAGAACAGTTTGTCTCTTGCAACCGTATGGAGCTGGTTGAACATGCTACCGTCTCGCAGCATTTAATGAAAGATCTGTTGCTTTGTAGACATCCATTTCCCACCTTTAAATGGAAAACTGCTTTTTGACAATCAAAGTTTACTTAATAAAAACAGGGTTCTTCTATGTATTTAAAAGGAGAGAATGCTGCCTGGCATTGGGAACCAGGACTCCTGATTTCTATTCCCAGATCTACCTTTGACTTGCTGTGTGATCTTGTAAATATTTGTATAGTCTCTTTCTGCCTCCATAAACCCAGCAGTTTAATGTGTGTTGTACCAATTACCTGGCAAGGCTGCTGACACTCAGATCACTGTTTGTAAAGTGCTTTGAGATTTTCAGAGGAAAGGCATTATAGACACATGCTGTATTCTGTTCAAATGGACTCATAATTACTGTAGTTACTCCAGCACATGCAGATGCAAATGTCACCTAGAATTTGTTTTCTGTCCCAGACTGGTGTGCTGTTTGTGCGCTGTTAAGCAGATGCTGTGTTGTGCTCCAGAAATTCCGGCATTTCGGTGGTGGCTGAATGGATCCTTGTAAATAGTTTATTGTAGACAGCACTTTGGAATCATTAGTGATGAAAAGTGCAGTGAAAGTAGATGGTGTGTTTAAGTCAGCTTGTCTTTTATAATGCTCTAGGAATTGTTAGCCTGCCCCAACAACACCTACAATATTAATCTGTATTTGGTTGAAACGGGACAAAGACTGCTGGATACCACACTTACGTTCAGCTTGGAACAGAGCGGTGCCAGGCCTGAGCAGGTAAGTCGGAGTCCCTCTCCTGTCATTGAAAGTGGTCAGAGATGGATGCATGAAGTTTCTTTTTACATTGGGCTTGGCTGTACCCTGGGGCTTATCAAACTTTTTGCTGCAGCCAAACAGAGAAGCCCCTGATTTGACGTAGTATGGTCCTTGGGTAGGATACTAGTCTGGGAGTCAAGGAGATCTGGCATCGTCATCTGCCTCTTTCACAACGTGTTTGACCTAGGCCAAGTCACTTCACCTGTCTGCCTCTGTTTCCCCAGCTGTAGAAGCGGGTTAGTGAAATTGACCCACCTTTGTAAAACTCGAGTTACACAGGTGAAAAATGCATATTGTGATAGTCTTTCCTGGTTGGCAGGGCTGGTCAGAGCTCTTTGGGTGAACTGAAGGGATTGCTGGTGGTGAGAAATGACCGCAAGACCACCACATGTACCCATGATGGTTTTGATCCAGATATGGTGGCATTGCTTATCCCTGGGTTTATAGAACCTAGTTGTAAGGACAGGGCAAGGATGTATTTGACTGATGCGGGGGACCTCATATAGCAGGAGAAGGCTTGACAATATTGCTGAGCACAGAATAGCCGCTGCATTTGCCTATGTGGTCTTGGCACTGCTGATGTCTAACTCAGTGCTTTAAAATACCTGAAGTGTGAGAGCTGCTGTATGAAACCAGACTCTAGTCTGCCTCTAGACATGTGAGAAGTGTACCCCTGAAAATAGTGCCTCATCTCTTTGTTGCTTTAGAACTTTAAATGTAACAGAGAGATCTTAAATCCTTTTCTCTTCTCACCTTTGAACTGAATCTTCTGTGTCTGGGCAGAAGGTTATAATCACGAGGATCCCTCTTTCCTTGTCTCCCATTTCCAGCTCTACATCCAGGTGTTTTCGAAGAAAGATGACTCTGTGGGCTACCGAGCACTTGTGCAAACAGAAGATCACATGCTCATGTTTCTCCAGCAGCCTGGTAACTTGGAACCAAATTGGCGTCTTACCCTAGTCCTACAGTGTATCCTCTCTTGCCAGTTGTAATAATGCAAGTTCAGTGGTCATTGTATCTAGCCAAGCAGATTCTTTCCTGAGCTAAGTTCCATAGAAGAATGTGAAGACCAGAAATATCCCTCACACCCCACAACTTAAATTTTCCTTTACTACTACATCTGAGAATTTGATCCTGCATTGTGCCTTGCTGCAGCAACATCTTATTGGTGTCAGTGGGAATCTGCAGGGTTTCAGGGTTATGCCCACACAGAACTTATTGCAAGATAGAGATCTGTAGCAGCTATTCCCCAATGCCTTTTTTTAAAAAAAGGGAAATTCTTCAGACAAAAAATGTGTGCTAACCTGAAGATAGGGTTGAATGTCCATCTCGGTGGCTTGAGTCTTTGAGGCCTTGCAAGAATGTTAGCGACTGAACTTTCCAATTGCTCTCAGGAACAAAACGCAGCGCAGATTCAGGAAATGCACTTGTTCTTTTCTTTTAATCAACCGATGTTGCCTTTTCTTTGTATCTCTCTAGGAAAGGTTCTGTGGAGCAGAGAGGAGTCGCTGGCGGAAGTGGTAAGCTTGGAGATGGTGGATCTACCTCTGACAGGTGCCCAGGCTGAGTTGGAGGGAGAATTTGGAAAGAAAGCAGGTAATAGCCGGCGCCTCACCACTTATAGAGTTGAACTTCTGCAGGGGTCTAGTTTTATGTTCGTTTGTTTTTGTTTTTTGTGCTTGTATAATTTCACTAATTTCACTAACCCTCTCCTGAAAACTCTGAGTTCTCATCCCAGATTTCTTACGCAGACAGTTGGACCAAAATGAACTGAAATTAACTTGACTTCTATGGTTTGGGGTTGTCTCTCTAACTTTTGCATCCTTCTCCTAAAACTAGATCACATATATATGCTCTAGTAATGAATTCTCCACATCCCTCTGGGTATAACAGACACAGAGTGATCTGGAAATTATAGCCAGCTTGCCTGCTCTTACCAAAACACTTCTATTAGATTATCCTGTATTGTCTTACCCTTAAGACTGAATTATAATTGCCTTTATTGTCTTTCTTGCTGTCCTGGATCCAGCCATTCAAGGTAACCCAAACAATAACATGCAGATCCTTTCCTCTCTTTTGTGACAGCCTCTTTTCTGGTGGATCTTTGTCCTCCCTGTTTGGTTTATTTCTCAGAGAAGAGATATAGATTAATCATAGGATTTGGCTCCTAACAAGAAGCTAATTTAGACTTCAGTTGTCAAGATTTGGGTGCTTCTACATAAAGGCAGTTCCTCTGTTATGAGAAGTGAATGCAGGAGGCGTAAGACCACGTGCACTGGTTAGTTTTAGTTGGGCACTTGCTGGAGTGACAAGGAAGAGACTCTGCAACAGTTAGTGTTGCAGTTTGCAGGAAAGCCTGATTTGAGGTGAGTAGGGTGACTTCTGACATGGGATATGGCAGTGTGTATTTAGGGTTTGGTAGGTGAAGTAGCTTCTGTGATGGTAATGGGATAAAATATGATCCAGGTATCATGGAGGGCGAACCAGAATTTTCTTAACCTCTCTTTCTGTATGGCAGCACATGCCTTTTAAAGACGGAGGCAGTGGTCTGTGGTGCTGTGCTGTGTGTGTTTCCCCTGCTGTGGACTGCTTGTTGCATTAACTGTTGCTACTGACTTGTTTGCAGATGGCTTGCTAGGGATGTTTCTGAAGCGCCTATCCTCTCAGCTTATCCTGCTGCAGGCCTGGACTGCGCATCTCTGGAAGATGTTCTATGATGCCAGGAAGCCACGGAGCCAGATTAAGAATGAGATCAATATTGACAACTTGGCAAGAGATGAGTTCAACCTACAGAAAATGATGGTGATGGTCACTGCCTCCGGAAAGGTGAGGAGGGCAGGGACTGGAGACCATTTCTGGAGTGGAGCATACCATCATGGCAATGGTGAGGGGGGATTCAATCCTGACACCTCTCTCAGGAGACCCAGCAGAGCATCTTGTAGTGTAGGAGGGAATTCAAAGCAGAATGCAATGCAACAACTAGATGTGAAAGACATGCTGTTACGTATGATGGCCTTTTTTTTTTTTTTTTTTGTCTCTGTGCTTTAGCTCTTTGGTATTGAAAGCAGCTCTGGCACTATCCTGTGGAAGCAGTATCTTCAGAATGTGAGGCCAGGCTCCTCTTTTAAACTGATGGTCCAGAGAACAACAGCTCACTTTCCCCACCCTCCACAGTGTACGCTGCTTGTTAAGGATAAGGTGAGTCTGACACATACTTTGGATAGGTTTTACCTGTCCCATAGTGAAAACCCCCCACATTCAGGAAGTATCTTTCCTATGTGATGATAGCCATGGCGATAGCTGGGTGAGGCTGAGAGGAGTGGAAATGGCAAATGACAGAAGGAGAGAGAAAGAGGCAGAGCCTAATCCAAAGTGTTAAAAATATCACATTTGCTTTTTTAAATGCTTTAAACGGCAACAAAACAAGAAATCATTTCACACAACTGCCTTGTCAACTACATGAAGTAGAAAGTCAGGGCCTGTCTACACCATTAGATAGGAAAGGCTTTGCCTCTGCTAATCACGTAATAGTCTATACTGCACAGAAAATAAAAACACCCTCACTTACTTTGGTGACATTCTGGACAGGCTGTGGTAGGATAGAGTTAGCGTTCACGTAAGATGTATACTTTTCTATGGGATCAGCAGAGATGAGGTGACTTCAGTACACAGCATATTCATCTGGAGAGTAAGGAATGAGCCACTCCGAGGAACTGCAAATGAATCAGATGTAGAATCCTTGTTTTATTGTATAAGTGAGGTAGCGGTAGATATGTTTCCTTTACTGCCATGATAATGGTATAGCGCTGTTTAGTGTGGCATAAGTGGACTCCATCTTGTTAGTTTCTTAAAGTACGCTCTTTCCTGAAACTTGTACTATTGAACCTAAAAATGTCTTGATGAATTCTCTTTGTGTGTGAGTGAGGAATGTATGTGCAGGGCATAAAAAGACACTAACTTAAACTGCCCAAACAACAGAACGGGGAGAAAGACACCAACTGCCACCCTAACCCTCAAGGCCGAAGAATACCTATCAACGACCCTGAAGTACGGAAATAAGAGAGATTAGTCATGCTTGCAATTAGCTGGTGAACCCAGAGGCAGCATGACGCAGCAAGGCCCATAGACTTACATGAGAGCCAGCAAATATAAAAGATGGGGTAAAAACATGGAAACCTTGGGTCTCATTCTGCAGTTGTCATCGTGGAGCATCGGATTCGCAACTGACAGAGGCCTGGCTCCCTCCTTGTGCCCAGCCTAGTTGGCCACTAGGCTGGCTTGAGCAACACATAAATGGGTTGGTAATTATATGACACTAGGTTGCAGAACTCCTTGGGTATGAATGTGTGTGTGAATGTGACTGCTTTTTAATATTCTTACATTTACAATAAATGCAGCGTATTGCCTTGTCCCCCCTAAAAAGATCCTGCTAGTCTTTTCTTTTACAAGTATAACATTTGAATGGAGAAAAGAGGTATGGACAGTAAAATCCAAATATAAAAGGTCCAAGCCAGCAGGTTACTTCATATGCTAGAAGAGCGACTGCCCTTCTCTGTGTTTTTCCTAACTAGTTTTCCATCCTGTTGTCTGTTTCAGGAGACCAAAATGAGCGCTCTCTATGTCTTTAACCCCATCTTTGGGAAGTGGAGTCAGGTGGCTCCCCCAGTTCTGAAGCGTCCAATCCTTCAGTCTTTGCTTCTGCCCATCATGGATCAAGATTATGCCAAAGTGCTACTTCTGATTGATGGCGAATACAAGGTAATTGCGGTCCTAGGGAAAAACAATCTCCATCTGCAGGATAAATATCTCCCCCGTCAGAGCAAGAAATAAGAATTTTGTCAAGCAATTGTCCAACTTAAAGTCCTTACTTCAAAGGACTTCATCAAGATAAAACCCCTATTTAAAGCCATTTTCTTATGTGTCCCCAATAACCGCATTAGATTAACATAAAAACTTTAAAATCTAACTTGCCCTTTGTTGTTCTTGTGCTTTGTTTACCTCCTGCATTTCATTCTGCTTAAACCATGAAACCAAAGTAGTTGTCTTCCCTCTTGGCTCTAGGCAGTTTAACTCTCCTGGCTCTTGTGCGCTAGGTGGCATAGTGCCCTTTGTTTTATTTGGTCATCTAATACTGCAGGGGAGATCTACATCCTCAGACTGACTCTTTTCATTGCAGTTGAAGGCGCGAGACATGAGAACCTGCTTAGTCATGTTAGGATTTGAAAACCCCATGGTTTTTAAAACTATAAATTTTCAATCTGCATTAAGTTGATTCTATCCCTCTTTTTGGTCTCCTGGTGAAGAGGTAAAATATAGCAAATCACTGGCTAGCTTACAGACCAGGAAGCTGTGTTTCAAACACAGGGGACAGCCTCCTCCTCAGTACAGATTCCTGTTGTAGATTCCCTACAGCCTCTTTATGTGGCTGGTAAATGGCCTATATTCTTGCCAGGCAAAAATATAAGCCATATATGTATGGAACAGGGTAAGATAGAGTTAGCTTCCCTATTACCTAGGGTGCTTCTGCCCTTGTTTAGCCAAATTTATCCTTAATTCAAGCCATTTAAATTAGTGGAATTTACAGCTATGGTAAACTGGGCCCAGTAAGTTTGACTGAAGTAGCTTACTTTTACACAAGAGACTAAAACTTGATGCTAATTGAATGTCTTTGTTTAAACTCTTCTTTATCTTCCCAGGTTACAGCTTTCCCAGCAACTAAAAACATTCTCCGTCAGTTAGAAGAAATAGCCCACTCCATCTTTTTTTATTTAGTGGATGCTGAACAGGGCAAGCTCTCTGGTTTCCGGCTGCTAAAGGTACAGAAGATGCTCTGTGTTATGTAATAAGTGACATGTTCATCCCACGGAATCTATGTATGGTGGATCTTTGCTGTCGTTGTATGGGATTTTGGGTTTGATGTAGAAAAAGTAGAGCTGGCTATTGACTCCTGCCACCTCCGAAAAGCTTTCTGAAATCTTTGTAAACCCACAGTTGTAAATAGTCTTCACTGAAGAATCCAAACGTGTCTCCATTCTGCAGTTTGGTGAGATTCCACAAGAGGGAGCAATTCTCTCATATTTCCCTGTCAAGATGCGCTTTGGAGCTGAGCACAGTAGCGCAAATAATCTTTCCCACCGAGCTCCCCAAGAGTTTATTGCCTATTCTAAGAACTAGTTTCTCTGCCTTAGACAATGGGCAGACAGCATGTGATCTTCCTCTAGTAAAAAGAGTTGACACGTGCTCTGGTGATCCTCTCAACTGCACTCTCTACTCGCTGCTAATGACACGGATCCAATTTCATCTTTATGTGGAAGGATTGTGATCATCCAGAGATTTCTACTAGAACCAGTGGTGTTTAAGAATTAAATTAATGATCTAGAAAAGGGAGCAAACAGTGAGATCGCAAACCTTATTGGAGATATTAAACTGTTTATGTTGTTAAGTGCAGAGAAGATTGTCTGGTACCTCTGGAGTTATTCAAAGCAAATAAGCGGCAGGAAGGCAGATGAAATTCAGTGTTGACAAATGTAGAGTTATGCACATTGGAAGAATAAGTTAAACTACTCGTACATGCTGCTGGGGTCTACATTAACTGTAGTCCATAGGAAAAAGAATCGGTTGCCGTTGTGGATAGTTCGATGCACAGTGGTGGACAAAAAGGCAAACAATGTTAGGATGAACTAAGAATGGGACAGAATATGTTATGCAAGTAAATAAATCACTGGTATGCCTTCAACTGGAATGATGTGTTCACTTCTGATCACCCTATCTGAAGAAAGATGTAGAAGAAACAGAGGGGACCTAGAGCTGGGTGACAAAAAGGACTAGCGGTGGGGAGAGGCTGTAAAGATTGAGGACAACAAAAGCATGTAAAAGAATGAAAGGTACACAGAAGACAAATTGGGAACTTTAATACAAGAACGAGGGAACATCTAAAGAAATGTTAAGAATTAAGGCTGCCCTTAATTCAGCCCTCTTGTGATAGTCTTTAATTACATGATCGCATTCCAGTACCTTTCTTTGAAGCCAGTGGCAGAATGCCAGATTGGATGGAGCATTGATGTGATCCGGTGTAGTAAATCCTATGGAACTCTGTTCTACGGAGAACCTTCCTATTTCCTATAAATGGAGATTGTGTCATTTGGAGAGTCAGGAAACACCTGTTTTGCATCTTTTTTCTGCTGTAGGATCTGAGAACAGAGGAGAGCTGGGAGATGACCATCCCCACTGAAGTGCAGAGAATTGTGATTGTGAAGGGGAAGAGATCCAATGAGCATGTGCACTCCCAAGGTCGTGTGATGGGTGATCGCAGTGTCCTCTATAAGGTACTGCAAACCATTGTGCTTTGATGGTTGTGGGCTGTATGCTAAGGTTTCCAGGGAACCTGGGATGGAAGCCTCAGGGAGCTGATATGCACCTCCTGGGCCTGTAGACACTAAGCATATTTTAAAAGCAACACTTACTAGGTGGAAAGATCAAACAGTTCTAGCTGGGCAGTGGTATTGTTCACTTCCAGCTGAGAGAGTGGTTTGGAAATGGACTGGAGATCAATGACCCCAGAGACCAAGTGAGTTACAGAACTATTGAGTGTGGTCTCCAGGAGGATGTTGCTGGCTGCTGTATTCTTGCAGAACTGCATTCTAGCAAAAACAGCTGGAGCATCACGTGTTGGAGGGCCTGACCATGCAGGTGGGCGATACTGCAAGTGAAGTATTGCATATCAGTGCACTTGCTTTTGGGGAAGGTTTTAAAACAAGTGTCTGATAAAACTTCTGTTCTTTCTTTCCCTGATTGGGGAGCACAGCATTGTAATTCAAACCCCATTTCTAGCACTGTTGGTCCTGAGTCCTGACTCAGGATATGACAGTTAGTGGCCTGTGATGCCAAGTTTCTTCATGCACATCAGTGCCTCTAAACCTCACTGAAAGATGAGCGCAGCTGAATTTTGGCAGAAAAAGTTTTCCTCTATAAATGTTTCCAGACACCTATTAAAGACCATGGGTCTATGATGACAGCTACAACTGATCATAAATCTGTCCTGATGATTTGTGCTGTGAACAGACATCTTGTTGCCTGCATCTTCGGCTGCATGGGTTTGGGATAATCTGCACAGATTGCTGCTGGCACAAAGGTTATAAACTAGGGGCTTCTCCATACCTCTTTTTTTGTCTCTATTATAGTCCTTAAACCCTAACCTGCTGGCAGTGGTAACGGAGAGCACGGATACGCACCATGAACGCACCTTCATTGGAATCTATCTGATTGATGGAGTCACAGGCCGGATCATCCACTCTTCTGTGCAGAAGAAAGCAAAGGGACCTGTCCACATTGTCCATTCAGAGAACTGGGTGGTGGTAAGGAAAAGTCATTGCTTATAATCCTTTAGATTTGAGAGCTGGAGACAACTGCCTATGCTGCCGAGGGAACGCTCTCTGACTCCACCCACCCACAGTGACTGTCCAGTGAACCTCTGTGTGTATTGACTTATGCTGTAGCAGTCTGCTCTGCCCAGCTGAACAGTGTCTTCCCCTCTTTTCTCAGTACCAGTACTGGAATACTAAGGCGCGACGGAATGAGTTCACTGTGCTGGAGCTGTACGAAGGAACGGAGCAGTATAACGCCACAGCCTTCAGTTCCCTTGACCGCCCGCTGTTGCCTCAGGTCCTCCAGCAGTCTTATATCTTCCCATCTGCCATCAGTGCCATGGAGGCCACCATCACTGAACGTGGCATCACCAGCCGTCACTTGCTCAGTAAGAATTGGGTTAGGGAAAGGTGGTGGGATTGGGTTACATGTGTCAAATTTTACGCAAGTAAAGGTCACTGCAGTATCCAGGGCAATCATTGGCCATGAAAGTCCCAGGTGCTGCTTTGCAGCAAAGTGTATTTTTAAAGCTAGCTTGTGATTTCAAGAAATAGTGCAACCTACAGCCCTTTTCCCTTGATATAAACCTTGGCGCACACTACTCTGTTCTTTGTGCATTCAGACATTGCTGCTGTCTGCATGAGCTGTGCCTTGGCCTTTCACTCATGAGCTGCCGTTAGAGCAACAACTGTATTCAGTTCCACAGCCTAAATCTCTGCTTGCTTCCACCCTCATCACTGGGTGGTAGTGGACTCAGCAAGCTTCCTCTAGAATGCAGCAGGAGGACCACTGGATTAGTCATCACATGGCATGGAGAGAAATGGTCACTTCTAAGATAAACTTTTTTAATGTGCAGTTGGACTTCCCTCTGGGGCAATTCTCTCCCTTCCAAAGGCTCTGCTGGATCCTCGACGCCCAGAGATCCCTACAGAACAAAGCAGGTAAGCAAAATGCCATGCTAGTAATACCTGTTCTTAGGCACCTGCCATGAGAGAGAGGTTTGAGTGTTTTAATTGCTTTAGTCTGAAGTATATAAATTATTCAGTTCTATTTGGCCAGATTCAGAGCAATTCTTGCTTTAAACTTAGAGAGGCTGTTTTCTTTATTGGCAATTGGATTGCTTTGCTGCCAGTCCAGGTGTGAATGAATTAGCTTTTAACCCAATAGTCCAGATGGCTACTAAAAAGCACCTGTTCGCATCATACTAGTGACTAGTATTCTACATAATGACCTATGGTTTTTAGAGTGATACTTTAACTGATTTAGTCCTTTGGCCTTAAGCCTGGTTGGTTGGTCTTGCAGACTTTAGAAGGAGGTAGATGCCACCCTAATTACAGCATGTCCTGGGCTACCAGTTTGTTCCCCTCTTTCTTATAGCCTGGGAGAATGACTAAATGATCTGTAGAAAGATTCTAATGTACTATCACCAATGTTGAGCTCCAGATAAGACTGCTAGGGATTTACATACTTGTGTTTGGTTGGGTTTTGATATCTCTCAAATGTCTTTCAGAGAAGAAAATTTGATTCCATATTCCCCAGATGTGCAGATCCACGCTGAGAGGTTCATCAACTACAATCAAACCATATCCCGAATGAGAGGGATTTACACGGCCCCCTCTGGCTTAGAGTCCACATGCTTGGTGAGTATAGGTTAGGGTTTCTTTGTGAAGCATTATGTGGGATAGAACAGAATGACATCAAAACTCCTTTCGGGGAAGGTACGTAACATCAAGCCTTGTTATAACTTATTGCTTAATGATTTCCTGAATTGTGCTTTGCTTGATTAGAACCATAGGGATGGGTCTATTACTAATGTATCTGGATTTCTGCTTGAAGCTGCTAAAACTGGTGGTTTTACTTTTTTAGGTTGTTGCATATGGGCTGGACATCTTCCAAACGAGAGTCTATCCATCCAAGCAGTTTGATGTTCTGAAAGATGACTATGACTACGTGTTGATAAGCAGTGTCCTCTTTGGACTGGTTTTTGCCACTATGATTACAAAGAGACTTGCTCAGGTGAAGCTGCTGAACCGTGCGTGGCGATAAGCACATGGGTGAAGGGAACACTGAGGGCATCGGTGAGGCTGGAGAACTGGCTGGCTGGGATTCTGAGTAGCTGATCATCTGCTGGAGTGCACACCACAGCTGGGTTTGGTTTAATTAGATGTTACAAATTGTACGGTTGTGATGGAGGCAAGTGTTTATATCACATTTCTGCTGGAGACATTGAAGGGAGGTGCTGCTGGTGGGAGAAAAATATGCCTCACATGGGAAGAATTCTCCCAAGGGCAAGGAATTAATGATACTACAAAGGAGCATCCGTCTGTCCAGAACTTCACTGAATCAGTCTGAAAAAAATCTAGTTATCTTCAAAACGCTAAGATGATACCATCACTTTCCATGAAGCAGCTGCCCCACTGTTAGTATTTTGTGCTTCTTGGGGGCACTTGGAGACCAGTTGATGGCTTACCTCTTCCCTACTCCAACCATTACTGAAATCTTGGAGATGAACCCTAGATGCACAGCAGCTGTAATTGGAAAGCTAGACTTTATAAACAGCCACTGTACATGGGGCATGGAAAGAGGAGATATTGGGTAAGTTAGCAAGGAGAATATTAACAAAATGATGCATACAAATTCAGGACTGACTGATCAAACCTTTTAAGTAAATTACAACAATGGGGGAGGAGTTGAGGAAAAGATGCTGCTTACTGAGGTCTCCATATTCTTTATTGCTACTGCACTATATGTTCCTGTTTTTTTGATTTTTCAAATGTTTTGTTGTACAACACAGACCTCAAGTGGATGTTTCTGAGGATGTTTTTCTCTGGTAAAAAAGTAAATATTTTGAGGGGTGTAGCAAACCTGTGAGATATGCCAATTGCTGTATAGTTGCATCTAAAAACATCCCGCCTTTTATGCTCTTTTCTGGAACAGCTAAGTGAAAACTTGAAACTATGTTTTAAAATAGTATGATATAGGAGTAAGGAGACCTGCAATTTGTTTTCCTTCCATGTATCATGGATGTTTGATCTTAGTATATATTAATATTCAGTCTCTAATTTTAAATTAGAATGAGTTTTCACAGTTATCTCATTGAGACATTAAGTGCTAACTGGGTTCTGAACCTCCTGTGTACTGAAATGTGATTGCAACTTGGCACATGAAGCAAAGGGCTTTGTTACCTTGGAACTAACCTCATTGATTTATGTTTGGCTGAGATGTAATCAGATAGTCAGATGCTGTCACACAAACTAGGTTTCGTTTTTAATTGTGAATCTGGTCCACGGTTGTCTTGTGTGGGCAGAAAGGATGAGGAATATGAAATCTTTCTGCGTAGTGGTGATCAGGTCATCTAAATAAAAGCAGTTTGATCAATATCTATAAGCATGTTTGTATTTTTTATTAGACTATTGTGATTGGTGTCTGCAGTTTACTTGAAAGTTAAGTATTGCTCCTTTTCTCCACTCAGAAATGTAAAGACACTTGTAAATCACTTACATTTAAACAAGAGGTATTGGTGATGGCCTCTACCCCACTGCAAATGTCACTGTTTACTAGAAAATACTGGACACAGGTAGTGGCAACTAATTAATATTTCAGATTTCTTACTTTTCATCTGAGGATCTCATTACTTTAAAGATTAATAAATTAGAGGTCACAATACATCCACAAGAAAGCTAATTAAAATGGATAAGATTAAAGAAAGGAGAACTGAACCGCAGACTTTAATAGCCTGAGGCATGTAGCATGTTACTAGCATTGTGAGAGTAGAACCTGAGTCCTGACTCAGTGGTATCTGCTTGAACCAGTAGGAATACTCCTGCCCCAAGAAAACAATGTAAAAATAAATGTGCTGAACAGAACATCCAGGAAACCATAGTCCCTGCCACAAACGAGTTTACACTCTAGACAAAAGAGAACAAGAATTGGTGAGGAGACAGCTCATCCCATATTCTCTGAATACAAACAAAAGGGTGCGCTGTGTTATGGTTCAGATAACTATTTGTTTTACTGTAATGCCTAGGAATACCAGCCAAACATAAGAGCACCATTGCACCAAGCACTGTTCAGAAAAGCAATAATGAAGACAATTCCTACCCCAAAGAGCTTGCAATCTACAGGTTGTAACAGGTAAATGAAAGACATCCAGAGTAGGGGCATGAGTTGGGAGGATGAAGAACAACACTAACAGTTGAGCAGAAAACCAGGGTAACGCTTGCCTAACCAGTGGTCAGATGGGAGTGATTTGAGGCATCCTTACAGAGGTATGTTTTAAGGAGGGATTTGAAATATAAGAGGGCAGCTTTACAAACTGAACAGGGAATTTTTCCAGTGCAGCATGTGAGAGAATGTGGAGATGCTTCTGGGCAGAAGCAGACAACAGGGATATCAAGGTTATTGTCAGTGCTTGAGTCAATGTGGAAGTCTACAGCTAGATTAGCTAGTAAATCTTATAGAGCAGGCCTACAGGGTGAGTGAGGGTCTTTAGACGAGGAGTTGGTGTATATTTTACCTTTTACTCCCCTTTTGTTCTGTTTTCCATTTCCGATTGCCCAGAAAAATAGTTTAGCTTTCTACCTGTTTTACAACTGTCGAGGGAGGACCTGACCATACTTATTTTTATTAACAGCACCTCCTCCCAGCATGGTGTGATATAAGCGTTATCCCCTTACACCTTTCCCACAGGTTACACTTCAAAGAAGCCCCCACAAAGCTGCGCTACACTCTTCAAACAGATTGTGCATCAAGTGCCAAAGGAGGTAGAGCAAAAGCGAACAAGGAAGTGGTTTCAATGTCTCAACCCCAGCACCTGTGAGTAGCCGTGAATCTGGCTGTGGTGTGCACACCATGAGCTGGGACTGCCCCAGCAGGAGCAAGGGGCCAGCCAGCCCTAGGACAATGGGGTGCAGTGGTTAGGGCAGACAGGTGGAGGAGACAGGACTCCTAGCTTGAGTCCCCAGCTCTGGCAGAGAGGGGAAGGGGCTGAGAGCTCAGTGCTCCTGGCTTCTCTCTCCTGCCCTGCCAGCTTGCCCCGTTGGGGGAACGCTGCCTTCTACGAGCCCCAGCCCAGCCAGCTACTGGCACCCACACAGAGGGAGGCCAGGCACCAACTGCACATGCGCAGCTCGCGAGACCGATAATAGTGGCCTGCTGCGCATGTGCCAACGTTGCGGATTCACCTGCTGCGCACGCGCTTCAGCGAAGCGCCTTTCGTACCCCGGCCCCATCTCGTCCACGTGCGTCATACGGCTGCGCCGGAGTACCGTACGTCGCGCGCAGGCCGAAGGAAGGCGGATTAGGTCACTTCCCGTCCCTGCAGAAGCATTTCCTGTCTCCCTTCCCCCCCCAACCCCTCCCCCGGCCTTACCCTGAGGAGGCGGCGACAAGATGGCGGCGTCGGGTGGCGGAGCGGAGACCCCGGCGGAGCCGGGTTGGGAAGTGGCCGTGCGGCCGCTGCTCTCCGCCTCCTACTCGGCCTTCGAGATGAGGGAACTGCCGCAGCTGCTGGCCTCGGTCATCGAGAGGTGAGGCTGGGGGGGAGGAGCACATCTCCCTCCCTCGCCGCGGGGGACGGGACTGGACGGACCAGCGAGGGCCCCCGGCACCGCTTTCCCGGGCTGTGCCTGCCTCGTGCCGACCTTCCCCCGCCCCAGGGCGCCACGCTCCGTTTTGCGTCTTGTGCCCTCGGCGCTGGAGGAACCCCCGAGCCCTCCCGGTGGGGGGGGGGTGGAGGGTCGGGGGCTGCCTGGTCTGAGCCGGGGCCCGCTTCCGAGCCTGCAGACAGGCACCGCTCCAGGGCCCCGGCGGCAGCTCAGCGCTTTCCCGAGCGACGCCGGAGTGAAACCGACCGGGCTCAGGGTCGTGCTGCTGTGGGCAGATGCCACGGTGACAGCCGTGGACCCTTTGCAGTCTGGGGGGCAGGGCTCCCATGGGGGGAGGGGTACACTACGGGGACCCAGGCTGCAACCCCCATGGGTATGTGTGTGGGAGGGGGCCCGTGTTACAAGTTTGTACTGGGCCTGAAAAAATTATGCTTGGGCCCTGCCTGGGAAATCTGGGGAGGGCTAGGTTGGCAGGCGCTCCCAGCACGTAAGGGGTGCTCCAGGGAGAGGGGAAGGTGTTAGCATTTTACCTTTTCCAGACAGGGATGGGATGGGGCTTCAAATGTATCCAGTAGACACTAGCTGGAGGCTGCTGTGGAAAATGGAACTCCAAGTAGTGTCCCAGAGTCAACGCCCTGGTAGGATCATTAGCACCCTGCCTCTTCCCAGCATCTGGGCTTCTCAGATTGCTGCCCTTGGGCACTCCCAAGTGGGGGATAGAGTTCATGTCCTTTTTTTCCATTTTCTGTTGCTAGTTGGTGTCTTGTAAAAAAGATGAGCTCTGCAGTTCTACTCTTCAAGTATTTTTAATTGGTGGTTCTGTCTTCATGTTTTGCTGGTTAAAAATTCATTGTTTTTTTATAAGCTGTATTATGCAAACTGTTGTGGTCCTTGTATGATGGCAAGCTAGATCTTCCATCACATTAGATTAAATGGGTTTGGATTTAGGTTCTGTCACTGAACCTATTTTTTAAAAATGAGGAGATTAAAGTTTTACTCAAAGGCAAGACACTCTCTGATTTGGTCTGTCTTTACCACGAACTAGAAGTGTCTCATTTTGAGTGCATTTGTCATGGGAATATTTTCTGACGTTATTAATGCATGATGGGTGGTGCTTTATTAAATAGCTTTTATGTAGACTAAACTTCATGTGTGAATAGCACAACATTATTTTCAGTTACAGAGAAATATGTCTCAATTGCCTATTGCACTCCCTTCCCAAACGTGACACATTAGGAAAACAGTTATAATAAAACTGTTTTGCCAAATCAGACAAAATACCCCAAACAGTAGACACTTAAAGAAGGAAGCCTCTGCCTGTATGCATATTTTGGTTCACTTAGAAACCTGTATGTGTGTTTATGCTATTCAAGAATTTTCTTGGCAAATCCTGTTCTTGAACGTTTCCCTAGCATAGCTTTTCTCTTGGGATCTCAGCTGTGGAGAGGGCAAATTCATCACCACCATAATAAAATACATAATGTAAAAATGTTGATCATTGCAGTAGCTGTATTTGATCCTTTTTGTTCTTCCTTGAATAATGAAAATGTTGACCTGATTTACTAATTAAGACCAGTGATTCATCCATATTGTGAGAACTGTCCTTGGAGGGCCTGATCCAATGTGTTGAGTGCCTTCCAGATCCACTGAAGCTGATGGGAGTTGTGGGCACCCTGTGCTTTATAGGATTGGACCCCCTGTTTCAGACAATGGCCCCACTGAAGTGTGGCCTATGGATTTGAGGATCCTTAAACTAAGGCAGAAAACAGAAGATAATGCATATGATTATATTTTAAACAAGGCTCAACTTTTAGAAGACAAAAAGCAGGCATTTCTTCAAAATGTTGCAGCAAACTTTATCTAGTTATGTTATTCTTAAAAAGATGCTGTTGAATTTTCTAATGGGTCTATCGGTGGGTGTAATTAATGACTGCATGAACAGTTGCCATAGTGACAAGCATGATGTAACGTGGTCAGAATAAATAGAGTGCATGTATTTAAACACTTTAAAATAACTTTCAAGAATAGATCGTGTCCTATTTTCCTGAGAATTGCTGCTTTTGGTTTAGGCGTTAATAGCTTAATGGAGGAATTTTCCTAATGACAAACATGTTTGGCAGCTAGTAAGTTTTGGCCCTCTTGCTTAAATATGTAAAATTAACTTTGAATTCTGAAGTTAATTATTTGAAAGGGCACCATCAACTTGAAATCCAGTCTATATACAAACAAGTTTCTTTGAATCAGATGGGACAGACTCAGGAGGAGATGTTCATACATTTAAGACAACTTTTTTTAAGTCCATCTATTCCTCTTCAAGTGGGAGGCCTGCCTTAGTGTTAACTATTATGCGTAAAGGATCTGATCCTGAACCATTAAAGTCAATGGAGCAGGCTCAAATCCAAAAATCACAATGGGGCAAAATTTTTTTGCTACAAAAATAATCCTGCTGATTATATAAATTCCTTATTGACCATAGTCTTTTATTTTATTTAAAGCAAACTTAATAATGTTGTCACTGTGGGTTTGGCTCTAGTGGCTATAGTTTCAAGCTTGACATAGTGAAAGTCACCTCTGCTACTTGCTTCAAATTTAGGGTCACTAGGAACACACAATGACAAAGGATAGTGACCACATATAGATTTACATGTACAAGGTCTAGTCTGTTTTAAAAGTTTTATTAAAGTTACAATTAAAATTATGATTACCCATGCAAATAGAAATTCTATAAAGACCTATGCATAAGTTACAAATATAGTCATACTCACATCTTTAGTGATGATCAATTGGTAAGGCATCTGTCAGACCCAAAGATCATCAGTAGAGGGATGGTTCCTTCTGGAGTTTTCCTGTAGGGAACTCATTTTTACCCAATCTGGGAGCCCCCTCATATATCTTGAGATTCTGACCACTCTTAACACTCTGCGCATATGTGTGAAACTATCCACCCTCTTTTCCATTATTTGGATTGTCCCCCAAGAATATTGGGGTACCCTGAGTTTCATAGGTAGGTTATAGTTCCTCATTAGCATTCTCATTAGCATTTTTGCACGTCAGTTAGGGCATGTGATAGAAAAAATGTGACTACCGGGCATCTTGTACTCCAAAATTTACCTTACGGTCTATTTTTTCACAATACCACCCTTTGGCACATCTTTTCCCATAATCTTGTGACATCTGGTAATTCTTTGGTTACTTATGTCAAGCATTTCTTAAGCATATGGCTAAGTTAAAATGTTACAGGCCTCATCCTGTAGGCCTTGCATTTCAGCTCTACATAGATACTTAATACTTACTTATCCCTTTTGATTACTATCAGTCTTATACTTCTAGAATCCTACAATTTAGATCTGTTTAGCATACAATCATCATATATGGCATGACATGTTAATCATAAACATCACACAATAAATGAATGATTAAATAAACGTATTGGCTATATGACTGTGACTGTTCCTTTAATAATTTAAAAAAAAATCAAATCTCTCATCTTCAAATCGAAATGTGCTACATTTCACTTCCCTGCATTATACTAGTTCATCTAATTTGGCCTCACATAACCCTGGGGGGATAAGTATATCACACAATTTGTCTTACACAGCAAAGCAGTAGCAATAGCTGAGAGGAGCTGCCAAATTGTTGGATATGCTATCATCCCTAGATTGTTCTTGCTTGTTCTCTTTAAAATGCATCATGTATGGCTTTTGCTGCTAATTTATCGTTGTGCATAAAGACCAAAACTTACTTCTGAATTTAAGCAGATGAGAATGTGAACTTTGGAAAGGTCATTTTTGAAAGATCTTTTATCTTTGGATTAATGGTAAAGCAGTCTGATTCCTAAATTACAGGAATAAATTCTATTGAAAACTTCCAAATTATTAAAAATTAAGGGCTATATGATACCCAAAATCCACAAACAATATCTATTTGTGTTAGTAGGCATTGTTGTTCTTCAATCTGACTTAGAGTAAAATACTGGCATGCGGTAGGAAGGGGTGAATCTTTGAAAATCAGTGATTTTTTTTAACTGAATATCATATTCTTAGTGACTGCTCTTGCCTATCTAAAAGTTAAAGAAAATCATTTTGAACTCTGAACTACAAACCTGCTGCCTTCATCAGAGAGGGGATGTAGCAGGGTTTATTCGATTTCAGATAAATTTCACAATAAGACAGCAATATGTGACTGGAAAATAGAAAAGGGGGAAAATGTCTCTGGTCAGCAGAGAATTGTTCCTTGTCTTCTCCTCCTGGATGTTTAAGATTACACTAGTGTGCAGGTGAGGTAAGAGGGTGATGTATATTGCCTGCTGGAGACAAGATACCAAACCTGAGAGTTCATGGTTTCAATCTGGTACGGCAAAGTGTATGTTTCTAAGTGGCTGGCTGACATTAAGAACTTCCAAAAAAAATAAATAGCTGTGGAGTACAGATAAATAATAAATGTGGTGCTGTGGAAATCACTGGAGCATATGACCAGACACGTCAACAGGATGAAGGAATATTAAACTGTCTCTCATGCCAAGAAGTTCAGAAACTATTCCAGCTCCTTCCCCTGCCTCTGCTGAATTTAGGCAGGTTCCAGGGTTTGAACTGAAGTATCTCGTTTGTTACTGCAAAGTGTTCCCTATAGACTATCAACCCACATCATCACAGTTATCTATTCTCAATAGACAAGTCTTTCATCCTAAGTTACTAGTTCAAATCTGCATCAGGATGGTCAGTGTCACCACAGTTGACACAGCTATGTCAGTCAGAGGAAGAACCAAAGACTGAATTAGCCCTGGAGACTGAACCACCTTCTCATTCTGAGAAGGCCTGTACATACTAATATTGAGGCACGTCAGTGGGGCAGTGTATGAAGCTTGAATTGCCACTACCCACGCTATATCTGTTCTGTGGATAAGTCGTTTTCATTGTTCTGGACTGGCAAAACAGTGTCCTCATCAGCAAAAAGCTAATCTGAAATTAGTTTAAATTAAGCTAACATTAACATTACTCTCATTCTGGGTGAATAATTAGTTTCCTGCTTTGGTGTTGATTTATGTGTGGAGCACAACAGAATCATAAATGAATCTTTGAGGCCACAGTTCTCTGCTTCTGGGACAAATTTCAGCAAATGTATTTTTCTCCAAATGTATGGCAACTCTGTCAAAATTTCCCTTCCTTTCCTCACTTCACAAAGTGTGTTATGTTTGTTGCTGTAACTGTTTTCAATCCTCCATTCTGCAGAACTGCGTGAGTTCTGGTTGGTTCTGTGCTCTGACAGAGAATGAATGTTAATGCCTCCTGTCTTGCTAAACCCTACAAACGGTACAAAACTTTTATAGCAACTAAGATCAAAGTGATCCACTGTTAAAGAGTAATAGGAGGGGATCTTGGGAGTAATGGTAAAATGTGCCAAATGCTTGAAGGCAAAAGGGCAAAATGTGTACTGCATCTGAATTTCCTTCTCAGATCCACTGTGGATTTTTAGCATGGTATTTTCCTGTCCCTGCTTATGCAGAAGTTCACACTGATGATGTCAGAGAGCTAATTGCGTATAGGGAAGAGCAGAGAAGCTGCATTGCTCTTAGAAAAAGTTTTATTCCAAATGTTGTATTTGAAATTAAAATAGTTAAGTTTAAAGCATCTTGCCTTCCACGTATTAATAAACACATCACATCTTCAAAGCTATATAACTGATTTGCTTTCTTGCTGTATTTTCTTATTGCAGTGAATCTGAAATCCTGCACCATGACAAACAATATGAGCCCTTCTACTCTTCCTTCGTTGCGCTCTCCACTCATTACATCACTACAGTGTGTGGCCTAAGTAAGTGTTCAGCATGCTTTGGCTCCTATTTCTTGTCTAGTGACTGGGATGTGATGAACAGGGTTATCATTGTTTTGGTACTTGCTTCAACTCTATTTTCTGAATCTAATATTAATTAAGAGTTTGTGGTTCTGGCACTTGCCAGCCATTGTTCTGATAGCCTGTTTATGATAGCGGGGGCAGCAGAGACCTAAGGATCTAGGCATTGTAGGTGAAATCTAATACAAAACTAATGGTGAACTCTTTGCTTTATGACTTTTTTCATTATTTATTGAAGACTTTTTGTGCTATTTTGCATTTCAATGACACGATAATAGTATTTCTGGTATTTATCTATAGTAGTCCTTGGACCTGTATAGATAATTATCCTTGCCTTACAGAAGTTCCTTGTATATTATTGCCTAATAAAGAAATAGACTAAACTTAATGTTCTTCAAGATAGTATGTTACTCTGCAAGTGGTTCTGATGAAGTTAATGCGACTAATTATGTAGAGATGCTACTTATAAGAGTATTGGGATCAGACCTTCCCTGTATCTCTCTATTGCCTACTGTATCCTTCAGTAGCATTAAGAATGTATTGCAGAAAATGGGGTTAAGTGATACAAGCCTTTTGCTTTTGCAGTACCCAGGAACCAGCTGCAGTCAGTGGCAGCTGCTTGTAAAGTTCTGATCGAATTCTCACTACTGAGACTTGAAAATCCAGATGAGGCATGTGCAGTTTCACAGGTGAGTAAATGGGTAACTGTATCAGAGAAAAGATGCTTGGCTTCTTCCTTCTTAGTGTCTGTGCTAATGTAATTCTGGGAGCTGTTGCAAGATGCAAAGTTAAGCTATGTCTACACTGACGGCACCAAATTCGTCGCCATCAGATCGATTTATCCAGTTCGATTGAGCAGAAGTGAAGACCCACTTAATCGATCCAGAAGTCGATTTAGTAAAACCCACCGCCGAATAAAGAGTAACACTGCATTGACGGGTACACATTTCCTATCGACGCAGTGTAGTGGAGATGGCGAGCAGAAGAGAATTTAGGAAGTCGACATAAGTTATGCAAGCTACTCTACCTAACTTGCGTAACTCCTGTCGTCTGCTGCTGAATTTGCTGGTAAATGTAGACCAGGCTTCATTCTAGAAATATTAGATTTAATGCCCTGGAAGGGTAATGCTTGTAACCTACTGGCTCTCCCTTGTTAGTTCCTCCATTTTTGCAGAATTCCTGTTTGCAGGCACTAAGATGAGCATTGCCTGCTTATTTGTGATTAAAGAGACTTCAAGGAGCAAAATTAACTCTGAACTTCCATTCTGATTTTTGGTTTTCTCTGCTTTGCTTTAATACAGTGACCTTGAGAGATGCTTCTGCATTGCCAGCTCATTTGTTCTTCTTGTGTAAGAAACAGACTCTTCTCTGGTCATGCGTTTCTCTCTTAGGGAGAGTTTTCCTCTTCCACAAAAAGA
This sequence comes from Mesoclemmys tuberculata, assembly GCA_007922155.1. Classification (NCBI taxonomy): domain Eukaryota; kingdom Metazoa; phylum Chordata; order Testudines; family Chelidae; genus Mesoclemmys; species Mesoclemmys tuberculata. The sequence goes on from ML675630.1 coordinate 10,354,612, forward strand.
AAACAGGTTGCCAAGTTCCACAATCAGTTAAAATCCTAAAGGCAAACTGGCTTCTGAGACTCAGACATGGTGTGATCAGTTGCTGCTTCTGAGCCTCAGTACACTATAGGAAAGCTTGCTTCTCCAAGAGCTTTTCTGTGGCAAAGAGAGAATTCGGGTCCCTGAAGCTGTCTCATCTGCTGTTGGTTCCCTTTTCATGCTCCTAGATGTGATGTCAGCTTTGGCATGTGAGCTTGTCATAGTCTGAATCATCCCTGTATGGGAGAGCCAGTGTTGAGGGAAAAGTAGGGAGCAAGAGCATTTGGATTTAATTTGGTGTCCTCCTTTTTGTAGAAGCACCTGATTCTGCTGATAAAGGGCCTATGCACTGGTGGTAGCCGCCTGGACAGAACTGAAATTATTACTTTCACAGCAATGATGAAATCTGCCAAGCTTCCTCAAACCATCAAAACCCTCTCTGATGGTAGGTGCTTCAGTGTAATCTTAGCAGAGAATTGTTTCAATGCAGTACTTCCCTTAGGTAGACAAAGCATTGCACTCTTCCTAACCTTGACATATGGCATAAATCTTTGCTTCTGGCCCTGCAGTGGAGGATCAGAAGGAGTTGGCCTCTCCAGTGAGCCCTGAACTGCGACAGAAAGAGGTGCAGATGAACTTCCTGAATCAACTCACATCAGTTTTTAACCCTAGAGTGACAGCATCACCATCTCTTGCTCCAGAGACTCAGGTGAACAAAAAGCCTTAGAATACAAGTGCCATGTTCATAATACTCCTGGTGTGAGCAAAGGGAAGGGCAGAAGGCTATAGAAGATGAATAGAGAGTGTTTAATATATATACTCAGATTAAGTGCTTATGCACTGGTTAAATCTCATTTGCATTGGGGGGGAGTGGCAATGAGGTGGAGGAAATTATGGTAAACTTTTGGTGGTTGATTTATCACTTTATGGAAAGCTAACATCTTTGTAGGTGTGGCTCCTCATTGAGCTGTGCTATAGATCAGTCTCACTCCCCTAAAGAGACCTACAGTAACACCAGATTTTAAGATGCTGATGGTCCTGTATTGAGCATCTGTTTGTTTATTAGGTGGAAGGAGAAAGTGATAATCAGACATCCACAGATCAAGCCTCTGCGGCAAAGACCAAAAGTGTATTCATTGCTCAGAATGTAGCCAGCCTGCAAGAGCTTGGTAAGAATGAGCTTTTAATTTAAAAAACAAAAACAAAAAAGCACTCTTGGACGGTGCCAGTCTGGCAACCTTGGAGCCTGAAGTCCTCTACAGGAGAGATGCAGCACAATAGCGCAGGCCTGTCCTATCATGCTCTGCCGACCCTAAACTGAAGGAACTAGCTCTATGGGTGGAGGTTGAGTTTATCCTCCAAGACCCACTTAGTGGTTGGTCTCTGTTGAGATTACCAGCAAAGGTGTGTCTGTGGTATGGATACTTGTTTGTTAGGAACAGGATGAAGACGATGATTTCACTTACATGCAAATGATTGTGGCACATAGAAAAAGTTGGGTCCATGAAAAATGACAAGGGATGGCACTGTCTGGGCATGCGTGATGGAATTGGGAGTCCCTGCTGCATAATTTAATGTACCGTACAAGGTGGGCATGAGACCTTCCATATAGCTGCAGAAACATCATTTGCTGTTACATTTTTGACCGGTACCCTCTTGTGGTATATTTAAAACAGAATTTAAATTCTTTCTCTCCCATTACATGATCTGTGGTACCATCCCTGTATTTCCTCACAACAAATTGTAACTGCATTATTTTTAACGATAATGCCACAGATGAAAATTTTATCGTCACTGATTTAAGCCAATGGCTCATCAACTCTGTCACCTTAATTCCAGTTTTAAAGCTGTCCAGTGGAACAACAATGGTAAAACAATGTCCTGTTTTTTCCTTTGATTTTTGTCTACTAGGTGGTTCTGAAAAGTTGTTGCGAGTGTGTCTGAACCTCCCATACTTTTTGCGATACATAAATCGATTTCAGGATGCAGTGTCAGCCAACTCATTTTTCATTATGCCAGCCACTGTAGCAGATGCCACTGCAGTCCGAAATGGGTAAGATACTTCAATCTCTCTTCCTTTGTTAATATTGGGTATGATATTTGAGGTATTGTGAAAGTGATACAGTACTGGCTGCTGTCTCTCTTCTATTAGATGTTTGATGCCAGAATGTCCTCTCCAGAATGTGCTTTGCTCTTCTTAACCCCAATTTCAATGATTATTGTAGGTTTCATTCACTGGTGATAGATGTGACCATGGCATTGGATACTTTGTCTCTGCCTGTATTGGAACCCCTCACTCCCACACGGCTGCAGGATGTGACTGTTCTTGCCCTCAGCTGCCTTTATGCAGGTGAATTAATGTCCTTTATTAGTATCATGTTTCTAGAGATCAAAAGTCTTTTTCCTCTCCCCACTGTCTCTGGAGCCCTAAGTAGCTCTTCATGTCCCCTGCTTTGTAATCTTGACCTTTGGGATTTAAACAATGACCTCCATCCTTCCTGCTGTGGTGGACTGGACAGGACATTCTTTGAAGGCTTGCCTTGATAGGAGGAGCAATGGAGATGCCATCTTCCCAGGAGTTTGAATACTGCGACACTGTAACACATTACTCCCAGCCCATAGCACTAGGGACCAAAAGTGCCCTTGACTTTCTGTAAAACTGAAGGTTAACTCCTTAGTATTGTGTTCAGGTTAAGCATGAAATTGTAATGTTATCAAAGTGACCTTGGTGTCCATGGACAGTGCTAATGCAGCATTTCTGTGCCTGTGGGCACATTGGTAGTGTTGGCAGTCCTGGCAAACCTGACCTTGGGATGCACAAGCTCAGTGATGAAACACTTCTTTAGTCATCATCTTTCATATTTTTCTGCTTTGTTTGTTGTTTTCCAGAGTTTATACTTTAGATTTGCTGGTTATACCCAGAATCCAGTCCTGTCTCCCAAGTTCAGCATATGTACCCAGAATTATGGGGATGTAATCAATGTGTAAAGTTTTCTCTATTAAGAATGTCTGCTACATCAGATTCGCTCCTGAGTGTTAGTTTGTATGTAACTTTGTTGTTTTAGGGTAACTGAAAATATCCTCTGTTCCGCCAACTGGAATGGACACTTTAGGGTAACAGAAATTATCCTCTATTCTGCCAGTTGATTGGGTCAGGGGAATCCTGATCTAATCAACTCCACGTGTAGTTTCTGCACTGCTGACTGTAGTGTAAATGAAAAGAAATATAGCTGTCCGAGGTGACCTCTTAATTGTAATGTGGTCCTTTGTCCTCTCCTTTCATCAGGTGTGAGTGTAGCAACATGCATGGCAATCCTACATGTGGGCAGCACCCAACAGGTACGAACTGGATCCACAAGTTCTAAAGAAGATGATTATGAAAATGATGCGGCCACCATTGTACAGAAATGTGTAAGTTGATGGCATGAAGTGCTGCAACTGCTTAAGGAAGAGCAGTCATCTTGTTTTCATTTTAATTTTGCCTTGCATGCAGAGGACTGGGGGAAACTCAGTTTAGGTCTTACACATGGAAGTGCCTACCAATTTTAACTATTGAAATCACTGTTAGCTTCTCTTGCTCCCTGGCACTGGACTCGCTGATGTCTGAAGAAAGATTGATACCAATATGAGCTATTAATGTCTGAGTTGCAGTAGGGAGATTTACTGTGGTTGAGTGACGAACAAGTTTGAATAGCGTGTGGAATGATTTAGTGATTTGTCTAATGGAATACTGCAAGATTACAGGGATTTTTGGTTTTACTTACAGCTTGAAATCTATGAAATGATTGGGCAAGCCATCAGCAGCTCGCGCCGTGCAGGGGGAGAGGTAATAATCATATCCCATCAGGAAGCTTTTCTTTGTAGTGGTGCATTTGGTCAGTTGGATTTACATTGCTGTGTGGTTTCTTTGTTTTGTTCTTGTTTTGTTTTTCCCCCACTGTTGGAATGCTAGCATTATCAGAATTTCCAGCTGCTTGGGGCCTGGTGTTTGCTCAACAGCCTCTTCCTCATCTTGAACCTTAACCCAACTGCCCTGGCTGATAAGGGAAAGGAGAAAGACCCATTGGCTGCTCTTCGAGTCAGAGACATTATTGCTCGTACCAAGGAGGGAGTTGGGTCTCCCAAGTTGGGACCTGGGAAAGGGTATGTGACTATGTCCACTAAGTTAATCTGTTTAAGCATATCTCTGTGATATTGTTCTGTTAAACTGTGGCTGCTCCTCCTGAGTCTAGTTGTCTTTTAAAAGAGACCCCCCCACCTTCATAATGAACCCCTTCATGTTCTTCTCTCCAGTTTTCTCCCCTTTCAGTTTAAACTGAGTGAGATAACTGAGAAATTGCTCTGCTTATTTTTCACATTATATTGTGTCTCTTTTTTTAGCTAGTACTTAGGTTCAAGTAAGAGGAGGGTTTTTTTTAATCTGTAAAGGAATATGAAGATTCCACTTTAGGCTTAGCCAGGTGCTTTCTGCTCTCGGGAGGGAATATGTCTTTCATTATACTGAATGAAGCAGTGTGTGACATTCTTTAGTGAAACCCCCACCAATCAATTCATGATTCTTTACAGTAGTAGAGTCCTTGTGGGGTGATGGGAATGCTTAAACTTTTCCCTCAGGTGGAGGAATATTTTCAAATGAATTACATTGAACTAAATGGAAAGATTATCCTATTTCCCATATTGTACAGATTTGAATTTTATACACTTGATCTGGCTAGTATTGCAGATGAGACGTAGATATAACTGATATAAACAGACAATGTTCCTGATACTCTGAACAGTTCAGAATATGTGGTACTGTATGGATTAAAGACCTCAAAGTGTACAGTGATATAAAGTGGAGAGATTGAGTTGGTAATTCTCTGATAGTTCCTATAGAAGACCAGAGAGATTATTAGACTAGTGATTAAAACATTAATACTAAGACCTTTTATTTTTCTGCAGACATCAAGGGTTTGGTGTTCTGTCAGTGGTGTTAGCAAATCATGCCATCAAACTCTTAACATCCCTCTTCCAAGATCTGCAGGTGGAGGCACTACACAAGGTGAGAAGGTGGCACTCTGATTTTCTTAAATAATCTTCTTCATTGGTGCATGCTTTGAACCTTTTGTTGATGCTGTCCCGTAGGGATGGGAGACTGATGGTCCCCCAGCAGTGTTGAATATCATGGCTCAGAGCACATCAATTCAGAGAATTCAGCGTTTGATCGATTCTGTACCACTCACTAATCTGCTGCTGACTTTGCTGTCCACGTCATATAGAAAGGTAGGAGATGGCGCATGGATAGGTCTTTTGTGGAACTTCTCAGTGAAACAGTGAGAGCTGCATGGAGAATATCAATTAAGTAAAAGAACTTAGAACTGCGGTTACTTATACTTGTCACAGGTTACATCAAGGAGCAGGATGTCTCTCATTTCATAGAGTAGGAGAGGGCATGACTGTGACAGACTCTGTCCTTAGATGGTGCCAGTGAGCTAAATATTATTCATGACCATTCTGTCACTGGAGAGAAAACAAGGATCTTGTATGCAGAAGGGCAGTCTTCATGTTTAGACTGCTATGTGAAATGTAGCTTGGAGTCGTTGAATGGATTCTAACTGTGTTAGCTTCCCCAGAAAACAATGTAACTTAGAAGAAAGTTTTCATAGAAATGTCATTAAAGCAATTTGAGCAGAACTATAGTAGAAAGAAATCAGAAAATAAATGCTGAGAATTTGAAAGCAAGTCTGTTTTATCTATTATATTTTCAAATTTTGATCTTGTGCTTTAACTTGTCCTGCTGTTCTTTTAAGGCTTGTGTCTTGCAACGTCAGAGGAAGGGTTCCATGAGCAGTGATGCGAGTGCCTCTACTGATTCTAATACATACTATGAGGATGACTTCAGCAGCACTGAAGAGGACAGCAGCCAGGGTAATAGTTTTCAGCAAGCATCTTAATTGTAGATCATAGACTTGTTTTCAGCATCACAGAAGCCTGTGCACTCAGCTTTTATCTCCCAAGACTGAATTATACTGTAGTGCTTAAGAATTAAACTCTTTCGTTAGGATCAGTGGGCAAAAAGAAATACCAGCTATGATCTGTATGTACTGAAATCAGTGCCCCAGCGTTACTGGGTTGGCCGTATCTGCTCTGAATGGAACTTAGGGGAAGAGTGAAAATTCTCTTCTCCTTTCATAGGTGAGTCCCTGCTGAATGAGGATAGAGCTCATTGGCCTTGTGACTGAAAGGGAAGGTGACGTTGTAGGGCTGCTGGTATTGCCCTTTGCTGGGTTCCTTAGTGAACTAGCTAGTAGAAGTAATGTCACTTTACATCTGTTCCATTGTTCTCCATGTACTCTTTATTAGATGATGACAGTGAACCTATTCTTGGGCAATGGTTCGAAGAAACGATTTCTCCAAGTAAAGAGAAAGTGGCCCCACCCCCACCTCCTCCACCACCTCCCCTGGAGAGTTCCCCTAGAGTGAAAAGCCCCAACAAACAGACTACTGGGGAGAATGGAAACATCCTAGCCAGCCGCAAGGATCCAGAATTGGTATGGAATGATCACGAATTATGTGATTAGTCAGATGTAGCACTGAACAGGGGTCAAAGAAGCTTGTTAGTCTGGCATTTAGCAGTTTAAATTCCAAGCATTTTATTATATTACTGATTGATAGTCATGGGCTAGCTGGGGTAGAGGGTGAATGACCGTAGGTCTGGTTGCCAAAGGCTTTGCCTTCAGATGGAGCTGTTTACATTACTTTTTCTGGAGGTATGTATTAATTGCTATTATCAAGAGAGAGAAGAATTAAGAGAATATCGATTTAGGTTGCAGGGGATGAGGGCAGATGAGGGCAAAATTATAAATTGAAATGTTAACAGCACTTTATCAGATAAAGAATTCCTTTGGGTAATGGTGAAAATTAATGCTGCTGTTGCGAAAGATAATGGATTTGCAAGCTCTTTAGACATCTATGTGAAACGATACTAGCTGAATGAAAGAAGTGGGCTTGTCTTGAAGACTAGAAACTGTAATAACAGATAAGCAGAGTGGCTGTACAGCAGTATGAATTGTACTGAGGAGAGAAGTAAATCTAAACTCTAATATAGACTCATAG
>ML675630.1:10362124-10642097 GCA_007922155.1 Mesoclemmys tuberculata
ATCCTCAGCGTATAGCGGCCCCACTTCTTCTTTCTTTGTTTTCTTTTATGGAGGAAGAGTGTAGCTGGGTGGTGAGCTACCTAGCGTATCTAGCAATGAGTTTCCTTTGTTTAGTGTTTTCTGGACTCCATTGTGTGTTGGTGCTTCTAAGACAGGTGCATTTCTATTACTTCCTTTTAGTTTTTAAATCTGGCTTCCAATATTCTGAACTTCATCACTTCTTCCATGCTGAACTCCAGAAACAACTTCATTCGCAACTACCTGAGTGTGTCTCTTTCAGAGCAGCACATGGCCACATTGGCTAGCATCATCAAGGAAGTGGACAAAGATGGGCTGAAGGGTGAGTGAGCAGTACTTCTTTACTCGGAGAATGTCTAGGATGGGGGTGTTCTACTTAAAATGGGTTTTCTTTGTCCAATGTTGGGACCATGATTCTACAAGTAGAGCTGTAGTAATAATTGACATAATCTCTTTTGGTGTTGCAGGCACATCAGATGAGGAATTTGCTGCTGCATTGTATCACTTCAACCATTCCTTGGTGACCTCGGACCTTCAGTCCCCTACCTTACAGGTTAGGATGTAAAATTGAAGTATTTGTGGTGTTGAATTACATGGAAGAATCATGTCTGTTAGTACATCAGTGCTTCTCACTGTGGAGCCCTTCCCGGTGACCCCTGGAGGAATGTATTTTTGAACACCAAGCAATGAGATATTGTGGGGTTGGCTGAGGAGATACTTTTTCTACATAGTCCCCAGAATGAAAACAGTTGGAGAGCAACCTGTCTCGACACTCCATTTGTGAGGGGGTTTGAATTAGTCTCCTTAACTCCAGAGATATTTAAAGGGAAAACTGAATAATTCTTCATGTCTAGGGTGCCATTAGTTTTGAAGAATTGTTTCTGAATATGCATTTTCCTCTAGGAGTTTCCTGCTTGGCTTATTATGATTGATCTTTTTTTGCTTTCATATACTAACCTTGCGGCCTCTAGGTTCCTTTGTCAGGCCACATACTGACCAAGCTTAATACTACAAGAAGGCTGTTTGTAAATCTGTTACAGTAGTATATCAAATCCCTGTGACTTTTATTTCCCCTGTAGTTTAAATACATTAATTTTTTTTAAGTCGTTTCTTTTTAAAATTCCATTTCTGCCACATACGAACAGAGAGCAAACATAACTGCAGTCAGTAGAAATGGAGTGTGTGGAGTGGGGATCACCTCTCCGGTTGTGGTTGGAATTTACTGGAAACGTGGCACTTTAGAGAGGGGGGAGGAAAATTAAACTTAAGCACAATCTGGAAAATAAAGACAGAGGTAGTGAGTGAAGGGCCTTCCAGAGACTGTATTGGCTCTAGTTAACCCCTTGCATTAGTGTTCAGCCTGCTTAATCGGTGTAATCAGAGTTTAAAGTAGTTTCGGATGCAATCTCTCCTTTCACATGTCCATATGTCCCTGCTTTGGTGGCACAATGGAAGTTGTCAGTCCATTCTCCTTTGGTGATATTTTTTTGTGTTCTTTCTCTCCCCATCCCATCAGTCTTAAGGACACCTGAGTTTTCACTTTAGGCAATGAAATAGGCTACCTGATTAAAGTCCTGCAGTATAACTATAGACTCTGCAAGTCTGTCTGTCTACCTTTCTGCCAAGATGCCATCTTTTCTGCCACTACTGGGTCTCATAAGTGAATGGGACTTTTGCCTATTTTTTCTAGCCTTTTTTATGTAACAAAAGTCCCCTTTGGTTTAGATGGAGGCTAAAAAAACCAAAACAAACCCAACCCAGCCTAACTTCACTTGGTACCTTTGTCATATTTCACTCGGTACATACGCCAAATAATGCAACTTTCCAGAAGTGAAATACCACTACATTAACTTCATAGATATCCACTTAGAACGCCATCATTTATCATCACCTTTGGATTATTGAAGTCTTGTAGTTACTTAAAGCAACATGTAAGGCTTTCCTCTCAACTGTGTATCTGTTTGTCTTGTGCCAGAACACTCTTCTACAGCAGCTGGGAATAGCCCCTTTCTCTGAAGGACCATGGCCTCTGTACATCCATCCTCAGAGTCTATCTGTGCTGTCTCGGCTTCTCCTTATCTGGCAGCACAAAGCCAGTGCCCAGGGAGACACTGATGTTCCAGAATGCCTTAAAGTTTGGGAGAGGTAAGAAACTGTTAGGTATAACCATGACGAAAAGTGAGTGACTTGCTGTCTCCCATGACAGCTAATTTCCTAGGAGACGATATTTTCTGATGGGCAGGTTAATCTAATGACCAGACATTTGTCCTAAAAAAACTAGGAAAATCATAGAGGGGAGGGATGTGATGCTTGGAAAAGCCAGTTGATTTGTTTGGGGAAGAGTGAAGAAGGTAGAGCTTTTCAGAAATGCCTTAGAGGGGAAGATTCAGCACCTGGATGAGAATAGGGAGTGGGAACACTTATCAAAGGATCAAGACCTGGCTGAGTGGAGTATAGAAAAAAGGCAAAAATCCCATTTATTTAGGTTCCCTATACCAAGCCCATCATTGTAGCATGTGAGCTTCTCTTTGCCAAACGATGACCCCTATGTATTTGTTTTTAAATGTTAAAATAGACATAGAATAGTCTGGCATAGTTTGGCTAACTTCTAGCCTTTCCTACTGGAGAAAGCATAATGTTTCCCTTTTTTTAAATGATTATTTATATTCAAAAGCTTTTACTGTTTGTGTTTATATTAGGGCTTAAAGTCTCTTCCGCAGTCTCACTTGAATGCATCCTTCAGTGAATTTATGGTTTATTTGTGAAATCACAAATATTCGCATAGTAAAACTGATGTCATAAACAGGATTCTAGTTGCACTGTTTGATCAAGCAGAAGGAAATCATTATTAAAATACACATCTTAATCAGCCAGCTTGCTTCAGTGAAGGTCCCCTTTAAGGCATCCATAGATCACTCTCTTGCAAGAAAACATCTTACCAATCTTCTTTCCTGTTGCTGGCAGGTTTGTGGCCACACTGAAACAAAATGCTCTGCAGGGGACTCTTCCTAATGACACCGAAGATCTGAATGTCGAGCACCTCCAGCTGCTGTTGCTTATTTTCCACAACTTCTCAGAGAAAGGCCGCAGGTCTATCTTGACCCTTTGTATCCAGACCATTCTGGAATTGACCGTAAACATGGACTCCCAGCTGCGGTCTGTGCCCCTTATCCTGGCTCGCCTTCTATTGGTATTCGACTACCTGCTTCATCAGTATTCCAAAGTTCCTGTATACCTGTTTGAGCAGGTAAGGATTTGAGGGTGCATGTTCTCAGTGTTTAGTCAGATAATCACTCAGCAATGATCTATACCATGTAGATCTTTGTTGTATTCCTGTTCCTATATGTCTCCTTTTGATATTTCCCATAACTCCTTGTTCTGATTTCACTAAGATTTATCCAGTTAGAGACACAATTAGAGCTGTTAATTTTCAGCAGCAGGTTTGGGTGGAATGTTATGTGGCTTTGTAGGCTGGCATAACTACTGTTATAAGTGAATACGTGCTGGGCAGCACAGATCACTAGTCAGCAAAACTCAGAGCCATAAACCTGACTTCTTTCTAATATAAATAGAGGCCTAAAAGTGTCTTTCACTGTTGCATGAATTCTCAAATACCCTTCAAGTAAAGTTCTTTTAGTTTAGCTCATGTGTTGCTTTGTTTCAGACTTTGGCACTGTTCCAGATTAGTGAGATGCCAATGTTTTGCACACTGTCCTCTGGAGTTCCTTGGTATCTAGATAGTAGTCTTACTCCATTGGCTGACAAGTGTGAAGCAGTTTCTAGCTGTGTGCTCAGTGCTATCTCTGACTCCTTACAAGTTGGGAAAGTTCATGTGTTTAATGAGGGGATTGCATATTTTTCTTGTTTTGTTTTTTACATAGGTACAGTATAACCTGCTGACCCAACCCCTTGGCTGGGTGAGTGGATCTCAAGATAATAGTAGACGAACCTCTGTCCCTCTATATCATGGATTTAAAGAGGTGGAAGAAAACTGGACCAAACACTGCTCATCAGGTCAGAGGGGAAGTTTAATAAATTTTCACTCCTAGACATGGGATTGTGATTGCATAAAAACTGAGAGCGCTCTAGCATGTGGTGGTACAGAGGAAAGCAAAGAAGTCCTTTTCAGCAACTTTGGAGTATGGTTTAACACACATTAGAATAAATACCATACTTGTTATGAATACGTTACTTGTAATTTTAAACAGAAGGGGAGAGGGAGAAAATCTGCAGAGCTCTAGTGTTGCCCAACCACTGCTTATTGAACAAAAACATGCCTTACTCATACACTCTTTAGGTTCATGAATATGATAGAGACAGTTTTAAAAATGCTTATCTTAAAACGTTCTGGGAAAAGATCTCAAGCACTAGACACGCATCAATCAGTTAATCTATGCACCTTTTTATGGGTTTCCTATGGGATTCCTACTCTAACCTTAAGTGACTTGTTATCTTTGAGGAAAAAAATTACCAGTGATGACATGCGAGCAATTTTAGTAAATCTTTATAATTGTTAAATTTTAACTTTGAATTATACCTTTCATACCTGTATCCCAGATACAGTTCCACAGCCCAGATTCTACTGCATCCTGTCACCAGAAGCTTCGGAAGATGACCTGAACCGCCTAGATAACATGGTACCTAGTATTTTGTTAAAGACTTTCTCTGAGCCTGTAGAATTAGGGTTGTATTGTCTTTATAGCAGCCAGATGGAGGAGTGAGAGAGATGGACTTGTGGGAGCAGCCAATGTGGAACTCCCTGTAGAAGAGAAATTAAAAAATAGCAGGAGGAGATGGGATAGAATTCAGTTTTTTCCAGTTAGTTCTACGTTAGGGAAACCAGCATAGAAAATGACCAGCACTATGCTGAGATATGAGACAAAAGCTGCCCCGGATTTCAGTACTGCATTAAAAAAGAACCGAGTGTATTGACTGAATAGATGTTAGCATAAGACAATAAACAAAAGGTTTTGAATACTTATCATTTAACTGTGTACAAATCCTAACTCGAAAGGGAATATTTGTTGAAATAACCCCAACTCATCTAGCCCATATATTCTTGCAGTGATTTGCCCACAGGGATATGTAAAGTCCACCTGTGTTGCATAGAAGTAAACACTGGCTAAAAAGAGATGAGAACTTTTCTTCCTCTGTAGTAGCTTGTGATTCTATCAGATGTGCATATGAGGAGCTCCTTCATTTTCAAGTTACCTCTCAGTGGTTCTTATGGAACGGAGGTGAAAAGTGTCTGGTGCTGGAGTTGTCTCCCCGTCACTTTGCCCCATGTTCCTTCTGACTTTTTTTCACCTGCTGTCTTTGCTCACTAGAGCTCTTCTTTCTGCAGCTCTGAAAAGGTGGTAACACATTCTTGGATGGGGCAGTTTACCATGTACATCAATGTTCCTGTTTGTACATCCAAAATGTGTTCCCTGCAAGGACACATTTAAAGCAGTTTTAAGACTCTGACTGGGAAAACCAGCAATTGACACACCTGTCCTCTGGGGTTATTTTTCTAGGTGTTTGTATGTTATTTTTACCATATCTGGGAAAGGATCTGAACTGGCTGTGGATGGGAAGCTGTGCAACCAAGGAAGAAACAGTTCTGACTTGTCTTCTTCCATAGGTTTGTGAAGTCCTGTTCCCTAGGACTATGAAGTATGATGAACTTTATGCAGCCCTGACCTCATTACTTGCAGCTGGATCCCAGTTTGATACGCTCAGGAGGAAAGAAAACAAAAATGTCACTGCACTGGTAAGGGCCTAGGAATCTGTTGCTATAACATTCTTCTCTCTGAGAGCAAAGAGTGGCTCATGCCACTGCATTTTATCCAGAGAGTCTGCTCAATGGTTACTAAACTGGAATTTGAAGTTTAAAATCTGGTAAACAATTAACTTTAATATTTTGTCAATGTGAGCTGGAGGGCCAACTCCTCACCAGCCAGTGCATCAAATAAAGCTCCCAGAGGTAGCAAAAATGCAGTCCCTTCCTTCAGGGAGGAGTTTATTCAAACCAAAACAACCCAATGCAAAACATATTAACGAGGTCCTGCCACCTATCCAGTCCTACAGCCTATCCCTTGTAAAATTCCTGCGCCTTCCCATGTAGCAGATATCTTGCCTCATTGTTGTGGAGATTCCCCTTCCAAATCCTTTCCCTTGATTCTGAGTCTCCTGCAGTAGCCTTCCTACTCCCTGAAAGTCTCACTCCCTTAATTGTGCTACATCATCTGATCTCTCACCTCAAACCCATCACCTGGGAGGCAGCTAATTAGTTATGGGTTAGGATTATGCCCATGTCCTTTTTAAGGGCCATCCCATTCTGTGACAGTCAGTAAGACTGTCTCTATCTTGTGATTGAGTGTTTACTTTAAGCTTCCCCAGCTGCCGAAAAGGAATAATTTGTACTTTTCATCTTTTGGCCTGAAGTGCATCCATTGGATTTATTGTGGCCATAAAGATGGGGAGGAACTCCACACTTTTTTAAAAAAATCACTCAAGTGTTGGTAAAGCAGAAAGCTAGCTGGTGACACTTGTAATGTAATTTTTAGGTTAATATTTCATTTTTCACTACAGCTGAAATATCTAAGTTGTGCAAAATGTCCTAGGTTTGAGAGAGTCAAGCTGCTGGCTCTCTGATGGTTCTTAAGGTTGGCACTTCCCTGCTTTTGTTTAGTGGTAAACGATAATACATAGTGCTCAGATTCTTTTAAAACACATAATGAGCATCTGGATCATCAAACCTCCCAAATGCATTCAAGAGGTCTGGCTGAAATGTGAATAGATCAGATGGGGATTAAGTGAGATGAGAAAAGTAGTGCCACAAATCCAGGAGAAAGCAAGTCAGCATGAAATGCAAGTATGGTCCAGTTCATTCTAATCTCTGGAACACTACCTCCACATGCAGACACATTTAGGACCCTAATAGGATCACAGGAGTTGATGCAGGTTGATTGTTAATGTTTGCTTACTGATGTATCTTCCACTGTCTTTGTTTAGGAGGCCTGTGCACTTCAATACTATTTTTTGATACTGTGGCGGATACTAGGGATTTTGCCTCCATCCAAAAACTACATAAATCAGCTGGCCATGAATACGCCAGAAATGAGCGAATGTGATATCCTGCACACTTTACGCTGGTCTGCCCGCTTGCGTATTAGTTCCTATGTCAGCTGGATCAAGGTACAGCCCTTTCTTTAGAATTTACAATGTAGGGTTTTTGACACATTATTAGCATTTAACACAACAGCACAAATTCCAGAGCTGTAAAATCTGCGTCAGGAGTAAGAAATGAAATTGTGGCAATGTGTGTCAGAGCCTAAAGAGGCAGGAAATAAAAACTACAGGTGTATCAAAGGTAGTTTTCATCTCCCTAAGTGCAGTTGAGAGAATTAAATGAGTTCTTAGACTATAGCTTTAAAAAAAAATTTGACAACATTAGTAGGTGTTTCTAAAATGGACAATGACAATTTTAATCTCTGCCTGGTTCGCTGCATGTGGGATTTGTAATGTTTCATGGTGGTGGGAAATGGGGATTAGTATTATATGTAGTTTTTAAAAAAAGGTATCAACATGGTGGTTCATGAATTGGTAAATTCCACAGCCTTTCTGTGTTCACTTAAATGTGATGCTAAATCTTTCTCTGCAATACATATAGGATCACCTTATCAAACAGGGCATGAAAGCTGAACATGCTGCTTCTCTCATTGAATTGGCTTCTACCAAGTGCAGCTCAGTGAAATATGATGTGGAGATAGCAGAGGAGTATTTTGCTAGACAGGTAAGTTGGTATGAATACTGATACATATAAGCTAGTGTGGAGTGTTGATCTCTCTGTGGCTGCTTGCTCTTATGAATGTCATGGTTATGTTTTAAGATTTCCTCTTTCTGTGGGATCGACTGCACCACTATTCTCCAGCTGCATGAGGTTCCCAGCTTGCAGTCCATTTACACCCTTGATGCTGCAATATCCAAGATCCAAGTTTCTCTAGATGAACATTTTTCCAAACTAGCTGCAGAGACTGACCCACGCAAATCATCTGAGATAACCAAAAATCTGCTGCCTGCTACGCTGCAGCTTATTGACACTTATGCTACATTCACCAGGTATGCTGCTTACGTAGCACTTCTAAAGGGATATTGTTTTCCTTTCTTTACTTAGTTCTTTATTTTGTTTTAGCTTCTCATTCCAGTAATGTTCTTTTTTATAGTCCAGTGTGATGGCTGTCCCTTTTCACATAGAACGTATCATGTTTAATCAGTAGACTGTCTAAAATCCGTAGGTTTTATTATTCTTTTTCAAGTAATCTACTTATCTGATCTTTCAAGACTTTCCTACCAGCTGCAAAACAGCTTTATCTCCTGACAATGAAAACTCTTCCTAACACCCTGAAAGCAAGTGGAGCATAGGGTTATTTCACTGAGTTGTTGTGACTGTCAGGATGACTAGGAAGTGAGGTAGTTGAATTGCTTCAGTGACAGGCCTTTACAACTGCCTTTAGCTCCTGTGTAGAAGACAGTGAAAGTAAGGAAGCTTTTTTTCTGAGCAGCCACTTCTATTGGTAAATGGCTTAAAGGAGTTTAAAAGTCCTGTTCAGAGGGTTGGTTCTTGAAGTTTGCCTTCCTGTCTGTCACTGTATTGGCATGCTGGTTCTGAAATGCAGAGATGCCTCCTGAAATGAATCATTTCCATCTCCAACACAGATCTTACTTGCTGCAGAGCCTCTCTGAAGAGGGGTCCACTGAGAACAAACCTTCTGAAGAGAAGCTTCGGGGATATGCTGCTGTCCTGGCTATTGGATCTAGCCGCTGCAAATCAAATACTTTGGGTAAGGCTCTTGTGAAGTTTAGCTGTGCTCCAAAATTTAAGGGAGACTTTTGATACAATATTGCAAAAATTTCAGCTTCAGAGCTGTACTGCCATAAGGTGAACCTCCTCTCTCCTCCCCTCCTCCACACACCCTCCCCCCCCCCCAAAAAAAAGACCAGGGTGTTGCTTCTGTAGAGTTGAGTCCAGTACCTATATCTGCAGATTCAGAAGTTGTCTTAGTGCAGTAGCCCAGCGGAAATCATGAAAACAATAACTAGCTGAAGTCCAGCCAGCATTAAAATGGCTTTGCAGCTGTGTTGGCACGCTGTTAGCATAGCTGTCTTTTGAATTTCCATGGATTTTCGTTGCTTATATGTGTGGGCTTATGGGATAGGTGGTACACTGTGTAGCAAGTAAAACTTTCAGAATTCCTCCCAGGAGGCGTTGTTGGTTAACCATTTGATTAAAGCATTTTGACAAGTTAATACCGTTGAAATAACATCTTTCCACTGGAGGAACTATCTGCTGCATGATGAGTTGCCTGAGGCTGTGGAGGTAATGCAGGCTTTAGTTTCTTAAGACTAACGTGACCTATTATAGAAGAATGTGAAACCAGCCTCACCAGCAGAATTACAGTTCAGACAAACCTTGCTATCCAGGTCCCCATCAAAAGTTAATTCATCTAATTCAGTTAGTGACGTTCTGGCCTTTTTAAGCAAGGCCCTGCTTTGTTCCAGCTTCCCTCTCAGCCCCTGTGAGACTCCTCTTACTCTTACTGTTTTAGGTCCAACACTTGTACAGAACTTGCCATCAGCAGTGCAAGCTTTGTGTGAATCATGGAACAACATTCATACTAATGAGTTTCCAAACATTGGATCATGGGTGAGTCTAGTTCTGTTTTAGGTCCCTGAAGTAGCCCTACCTTTTAGTGCTGTCAATTAATCGCAGTTAATGCATGCGATTAACACAAAACAAATTAACTAGATTTAAAAAATAGTCATGGTTAATTGCACTATAAAAAAGATAAACAAAAGAAATTGTATTTTTCAATTCACTTTATACAAGTCCACTCAGTCCTACTTCTTGTTTAGCGAATCACTAAGACAAACAAGTTTGTTTACATTTATGAGAGATAATGCTGCCTGTTTCTTATTTACAATGTCACCTGAAAGTGAGAACAGGCATTCACATAGCATCTTTTTATCTGATGTGGCAAGGTATTTCTCATGCTAGATATGAGTAATCATTTGCTATTTCAAAGGTATCTGAATTTTGCACAGCCAAGAACTGTACATTTTCCTTCAATAGAGCAGATTTATAGCACCTTCCCCTTTAATATAGAGGTTTGGCCAGTGAAAATTTACAAGTTCCAGCATCCTGTTCTCCATCTTGATCAGAACAGCCCTGTGACTTAGTTCAGTATGGAAGATTGCATATTGGTGTGTAAAATCACTCATCTGTATTAAGATGAGAGTGACCATAGGCTGCACTATCAACTTCTGCAGGCTGCACTTCTACCACCTTGCAGCTATTAGGGCAACAATGTGGGGGTTTTAAAAACCCAAAAGCTGAACTTCAGCCAGAAGACAGCAACAACACACTGTGTTAACTCACATATACTCCTCATTTTTTAGGCACCAGATTGTGCTTCCTGTGGTATGTATTCAACCTGAACATGTGTTCTAATTCTTTTTAGCGTAACGCCTTTGCAAATGACACAATCCCAGCAGAGAGCTACATCAGTGCAGTTCAAGCTGCGCATCTGGGCACCCTCTGTAGCCAGAGTTTACCCCTCGCAGCCTCATTAAAACATACTCTCCTCTCCTTGGTCAGACTCACTGGAGATCTCATAGTGTAAGTGAACATTTTTATTCTTTCTGGTTCTGCCTGCTTTTTTTAACATGATTTTCAACAGACCTTTCCTGTTTTTTTGGGGGGGGGGTGGAGGGGAGTTGAGTAAAGGACACTGTTTCTGGCTTTGAGACCAGGAACTATACAAGAGTGGAAAATGAACACTAACTTGGCCTTGGATCTCTGGAAGCCAGACTTCTCCCTGGAGAGAATTCCTAGCCCCATCTTGTAGAATGGGGCACAGAATAAACACACATCCCACAAAATAGAGAGAACAATAGAAGCAGTGTGGATTGCTTCTTAGATTGCGATCACCAGGTGTGTCCTCTTAGAAATATTAGTGCATACAAAGCATCACTGGAAAGGAGTACAACAGAAACAGTTCTTCGAAAGTGACTTATTCTCTAGGTATCTCAAAGCACAGAACAGAGTTCTGATACTGCACCAGTGTCTAGAGGACATGCTAAATGATGCAGTGACTACCTAGGAAAAAGATGAAGGTATTCTATACCATGGTGACTCACATCTAGTTTTGGAGATGAGAACTGTTTTGTTAAGAGAGAATAGCCAGGATAGCTAAGTTTTGCAACTATTTGAAAAGGGCTTTTGACTTACAATGTACCTAGTCTTCCATCTAGATCAATGTCCCAGCACTGTGCCTGTTAAGCTATTTCATTGTGTAAATCTTTTACTGGTCTGTTAATGGAAATGGTTTTGCTTTTTTCTCTTCTCCCTTGAAGCTGGTCAGATGAACTGAATCCACCACAGGTGATTCATAGCTTGTTGCCCCTTCTCTTGGAAACCAGCATGGAAAGTGTGGCAGAGATCAGCAGCAACTCCTTAGAAAGAATCCTGGGCCCTGCAGAGTCTGATGAATTCCTGGCTCGTGTCTATGAGAAGTTGATCACAGGATGTTATAACATACTGGCTAATCACTCTGACCCCAACAGGTATCGAATCATGTACAATGTATCCCTTCATCGTGTGACCTGCCAAGCCATATGGACAGGATTATCCTGATCCATTTGTGCATCAGTATTTTTATTTGTGCTGTGGAAAGGCCACAGATGAGCTTATTCTTTTCCCTACTGTGCTACTGTAGTTGCTGATTAAAACCACACAATATTTTATCCAAGTTGCAGAAACTTTAAATAGTGCAATAGCTATATAAACAAGCAGTGTGGATTTGATAATCTACTTGAATTGAGTGTTGGATTACATTGAATCATAGAAATGTAGGGCTGGAAGGGACTTCAAGATGTCATCAAGTCTTGCCTCAATGAAGGGGGCTGGACAGATAAACTGAAATCCTTCCTGACAGGTGTTTGTTCAACCTGTTCTTAAAAACCTTGAATGACAACTTCCTATGGAAGCCTGTTCCAGAGCTTAACTACCCTTATTGTTAGAAATTTTTCCCTATTATTTAACTTAAATCTCCCTTGCTGCAGATTAAGCCCGTTACTACTTCTGATCACCATTATCTTAGTAATAGACCTTAACGTATTTGAAGACTGTTATCAGGTCCCTCTTCAGTCTTTTGTTCTCAAGACTAAACATGCCCAGTTTTTTAACCTTTCCTCATAGGTTAGGTTTTCTAAACCTTTTATCATTTTTGTTGTCTCTCCTCTGGACTGTCTCCAGTTTGTGCCCATCTTTCTTAAAGTGTGGTATCCTGAATTGGACATAGTACTCCAGCTGAGGACTCATCAGTGCTGAATATTCGAATGTATATAATTTGCGGCTGATACTAGACAAATAGGAGATATACCAGGAAGCATGAGATCAAGGCTAGAGGTGCTAATCAGAGCCATGTAGTACATTTTTCCTTATTGTTTGTTTGCATCTGGGTATTAAATGAGCCAGTTAATGCCAGCTTTCTCATTGCAAACCAGACAGATGTAAGGCTTTTCCCTTCTCATTTCCCGTCTGCATGTCAACAAACATAATAACCTTGGGGAACAGGTACTGATGCCAACTAACCAAGGTGTAGAAACATTATGCATATTGATATTTCATCTTTTTAACATTCATTGCTTGTGGGTGGAAGAAACAGAAGAGGGTCTACTATATTTCCTGTTAGAGAATGAAAATGTCATTGGATTTTGCATGCATTGTGCAATGTGGGAATATTTGCTATCGGCTGTATTTCAAAATAACGCAAGGGAGAAACTTTGGAATTGTGTGTGTGTGTGTGTGTGTGTGTGGAGAGAGATAAAATATTATGCACAAACTTAATTTTTGTTGCTATAAAAATAAAACCCAAAGTTAAATTAAAACTAAAATTTTAAAAAAGGTCACATGGCACAGAATATACAACATAAGTGGTAGTGTAGACCAGCCTTGACATAGCTTCTACCTCTCTCAGAGGTGGAGGAATTATGCTGATGGAAGATTGCTCTGCCGTTGGCATACAACATCTTCATCATATATGGTACAGTGCTGGAGCTGTACTGATGCAGCTGAACTGATGTAGTGCTTCTAATATAGATCTGGCCCATATAAATATAGTCAAAACAACTAAACAAATTAACACGGCAGGTTATCTACTTATATTAATTGAATTAACTTGAGGCAATTTACATTATATTTTACCTTTAAAATGCTACTATATAAAAACAAACAATAAAAATAGATAACTGGAACTAGAAAGTTCCAAGCCACCAACAGCAATGGTCAATTTAGCATACCAAGCTGAGTGAGGAATATAGAAAAGGTTTTTGGGGGTTAATCAGTGGGGAAGAAGACATGCAAGTTGACTGAGAAACAGTTGGTGCTTAGAAAATGAAAGACCTGTTTACATAAATAATTGCACTTTAGCTGAATTTCATCCAGAAGCCTATTTATCTTGAATGATTGTAACAAAGCAAAAAACCTATTAAACAAATGGTTAAAAAAATCCACCCTTTGTTTCGTAACATATTACACTGTTAACCTTTAACTGGAAACTCACATTATTGATAAACAAGCAATAAAACATTTTATATATATGCTTACTGCTTTACTTAAGGATTTTAAGTATTTTGTTTGCCTTTTTTTCTTCTGTGTCCAGCAGTACATTGACTGCTTGCCACAGGGCTTTTACTGTTTTCTGTTAGCTTTTTAACTTGGAACCGAAGATAACGAGGTTAATTTACTTTACTGTTGCAATTACAGTTTAAAAATCGATAAAGAATTTAACTCTGACTATTGAGGGAAACACATTTTTAGTGGAATTCTTTGTTAAAAGCCTATTCATTTTACATATGCCTTTCTCTTTAAATAGGGTTTTTAAAAGTGTTTGTTTAGGCTCTTAAAACCTTGTTTAATTACACAAATTTATTGCATTTTCTTTTAAATGTTTTTACTTCAAATTTGGATTACTTAATGGAGCCCTTTTTCTTAAATTAGGCTCGTGATTACATGGACATACACATCAATATAGCAATTTACATTATAACACATTTAAATTTTCAAATCATTTAGTTAAATACAACTACCCACAATTACTTTATAGATTACCGATGCATTGTAAGTTGTACTCATTCTTCCGGTAAGTGTCTGAATCTTTCCCTTCCCGAAGGCGTGGATGGGGCAAGTGTGGTAATAGCCTTTTGCAGAGAGCACTGGCATTATCTCTTTGGTAGTTTGTTCTGATTCTGTAGCTGCCACTTGGCCATGGGCTGCAGCCTCTTTATTCCGTACTTCTAACAGTGTGCAGGGTTTCTTAACCCCTTTTAACTTGTCCTGCAGACACAAAACCATTACGTAGAATTCTGCCATTCACTCTCCCTTTTTATACAAGTTTTTAGATTTCTTGTTGTTCACTGCCCTACTCTCGAAGGTCTTTTGAACCATGTCCCAAGGTTCTTCCTTGGTTAAGGCTGTTCAGTTAAATCCTTCTCCCAAAGGGAGATTATAAACTGTTTAACATACTCCTCCGTTCTGAGAGCTTACTTTCTTCTCTGGGTGTTTTACAGTGCCACGGCCGGGGCTCCCTATAATCATTTGTGCTTTGTTAGTACCCAAAGTCTTAAACTGAAACCCCAAACACCAAATGTGACAGTAAGACATCTTGCACCTGAGCCCACGGATGCCAATAGCAAGGTGGAAACTGAGGCATGAATCCCAATTTGGGTTTAATCTGTTTTTGCCTTTATAAATGTTCAGACCAAATCATGGTCACATAGTTTCTGATCCTATATTTATGACAGATGATGATAAACAGACAAGACTGGATAGATAGTGCACTCTTCTTTATACTTTATTTTTCATCCAGTGGCCTAGATGAGTCTATCTTGGAGGAATGTTTGCAGCATTTGGAGAAGCAACTGGAGAGCAGCCAAGCCCGGAAAGCCATGGAGGAATTCTTTTCAGAGAGGTGATGGAATATTGCATTCTAAGGACTTGCTTTCTCCTCTATTATTCCTCGTTGTGTCACGCTTAGCATTTCTGGAATGTTGTTGCTTCTGTACAAGAAAGTGCAATGTTCATGTAGCCTCCCCAAGGAACATGTTGTCCCCTGGAGAGATTTGGGATTTTGTAAGTGTGAAAAAGTTCCTAGGTGAAAGAGAGAGACTGGTTCTTTTTTGACACTACAGATAAAATATTCAATTGGTTATTATTTCAGTGACTGGTTTTTTGAGTCTTTGGCAATATCTGTTTTGTCAGAGGCAATATGAAGAACCTCAAGAGAGGCTGTGTTCATTTGCCTTTCAGTTCTACTTGTAAAGTAGCACTCGTTTGCTCAGTACCCCCCCAGGATAGCATTGGCTTGGTGTCCTGAAGGATGCCTTTTGCCTGTCTTGGATTATGAAGACAAGATAATGTGGATGTGGAAGCAGCAAAGCATGGCTAGAGTATAGAAAGAGATACAAGAGATGAACGGGGGGAGAGAGAATTCCAATTGCAATGTTGACTTCCTTTACATGCTCTCTACTTTGTTTTGTTCAGCCCAAGCTAAAATAGCATGATGAGGGTGTTGGTTTGGTTTGTGTGCACTGTTGGGATGGGAGAGAAAAGAGTAAGCAAGAAGATGTTGGCAGAAGATGTTGAAACCAGCTTTGGCCCTTTTGTAACAGAACCCTGGTTTGTTACCAAATTGCTCATGATCTGTGATTTCGGCATTCAGCGTTCTGAACATGGAGCTAAGGGTCTGATGGCATTGCTCTGAAAGAATCGTATATGGCTAGATTGCAAAAGCACGTTAAAAGTACAACATTAACCATAAGTTAGTATCTCAGAGCGTGGGGCAGAAGCGAATATGAAAAATATGTGATTATTTTACCAGCATGCTGAAATTGCTTAAACCTTACAGCTGCAAACTTTTTTTTTTTAAATAGGCTCTTCTGTTAAGTAGCCTTAATTTTAAGATGACTGACTCCAGCATGACTCCATGTTGCTCTAATAAACATTGAAGAGAAGTGATGTTGGCACTTGTTTGATATTTCTCTTTGCTTTACTTTTTCATGGACATTCCATTAACATGGTTTTGTTCTCATTCTTTTCTGGTGAAACTAAGAATGGAATTTTAAGAATGGATGGTAGCATCTTTACTCTCCTGGGTGCTGGAATTAGAGTTTTGTCTTGTTTAGATGTCTGTTCCACCTCTCTGAAGTACTCTGTGGTGTATGAACTGATTCTGCCCCAGCATCTAAGGCTATGTCTACTCTGCTGCTTATGTTGGTGTGAATAAGCCATCCCCCTGAGCGACATGAGTTACACCAACGTAAGTGTCAGTGTGGACAGTGCTATGTCATCAGGAGAGCTTTTCCCGCCAACATAACTACTGCTGTTCATTGGGGTGGATTAATTAAGTTGATCGGAGAGCTTTCTTCTTTTAGTATAGAGCAATTACATTAGAGAGCTTACAGCTGCACAGATATATTGGTGCAGCTGCGCCATTGTAAGCCCTTTGTAGTAGCTATAGCCTAACATTGGTATATAACAGTGAAGAAAAGAGATGGGTGCGTTTTTTAAAGGTTTGACACGATGATTTCTTATCTCTCACTCAATTAGTGGAGAACTGGTCCAGATCATGATGGCAACAGCCAATGAGAATCTCTCAGCTAAATTCTGTAACAGAGTTCTGAAATTCTTCACCAAACTATTCCAGTTGAGTAAGTGACTGTTTAATCTTTGCATCATAACTTGGATGTCTATTTAACATTTTGTTTGTTCTACATAAATTGACCCTGCAGCATGAAAGTGCTTGAAAGAAGAATTTTGGGGAGATACTGAAGACTAAGGCCTTGTCTACACTATGCATTTATGCCAGCAAAACTTTTGTCACTCAGGGGTGTGAAAAAAACCACCCCCCTGAGCAGCATAAATTTTGCCAGTTTAAGTGCTTGCGTGGCCAATGCTATGTCAGTGGGAGACATTTAGGTGGTTTTACTATGTTGACGTAAGAGCGCTCTCCTGTCAACATAACATGGCTACACAAGTGCTTATGTCGGCAAAACTTATGTCACCTGGGGTGTGTGTTTTTTCACATCCCTGAGCAACAAAAGTTTTGCTGGCAAAAGTGGTAGTGCAGACAATGCCTAAGTGTACTAATTCCCAGTCATCTTCTATGTTTGCTGTCTTTTGTTCCCTCTTCCTCTCTAGCTTCAGTTTTCAGTTCTGTCACTGCCGCTTCCCCTGCAGCCTCTCATTTTGCACATTTTTCCCTAACTATTTGCCCTTTCAGTGTATAGTAAAAGCTTATTCTGAGTGACTAGTATTTCAGCAATCCCTCTTTTGAAAGTGAATGTTTGCTAAGCAGACAGTTTAGCTCTCTAGAAGAGCAGGCAGGAGGAGACTGTCTGGCAATATCTTCAGTATGCACATGAACAGCTAGAGATGACCACAAGCTGGAAAATTACAAAATTCACTTTTATGTCATGCTTGATTTAGTGACCCTCAGTGTATGAGAGAGAAAGTAAGTGTCTGGGGGGAACTAATGGAAGAATAGAATTGGAATGATGATAGTAACTGGGATAGCTGTGGGGCTGTCTCCAATTGCATGCACTTTGGGGAATGCAGTGAATTTTGTTTTTGGTACCAGTTCCCAGGAACTGTATGGTATTAGCACAAGACTAATAATAGAAGGAAAATTGTCTTCAGGCATGTTCAATTTACAGCCACTATATCAATCTCTGATAATTCTGTCTCCTAGCTGAAAAGAGCCCTAACCCAAGTCTGTTGCGACTATGTGGCTCCTTGGCCCAGTTGGCCTGTGTGGAGCCTGTACGCCTTCAGGCTTGGTTAACCAGGATGACCATGTCACCACCCAAAGATTCAGATCAACTGGATGTTGTTCAAGAGAACAGGCAGCTGCTGCAGCTTCTGACAACATATATTGTTCGGGAAAACAGGTAGAGAACAATCTTATGTGACTTACATTATATACTACTGATAAAATATATATTCCAAAGGTACTTTCTAGTCTATTAAATACTGCTGATCTCTCGTGCTATAAGGCCATTGTCTTGCTGTTATTCTCTAGTGTGCCTTAATGTAGTACTATTTGAAATGGGATTACGGTAACATGCCCTAGGGAACTTTTAGTATGTGCATGCAGGGCCCACGCTAGCCAGTTAATGTGTGACATGCTAATGCATGCTAGAATTTGCACTTGTTTGGTGTGAACTAAAATACTGCTTAGACAAGCCTTAGAAAAATTCAGCTTAACCTGGTGTAGATGGGTGACTTAATGCATCTCAAACTTTCTTCTTGTTGATTAGCCAAGTTGGAGAGGGCGTGTGCACTGTTCTGCTGAGTACCCTGATACCAATGGCAATGGAAATGTTGGCCAATGGAGATGGAACAGGCTTCCCTGAGCTCATGGTTGTGATGGCAACTCTGGCCAGTGCTGGGCAAGGTGCTGGACATCTCCAACTTCACAGTGCCGCAGTAGATTGGCTGGGCAGATGGTAAGAATGAGATGTGTGTGGGTAGTTGATTATCTTCTTGTGTTGGACTTACTTCTTGGGAGTTTCATAGTGGAGAGGGAGAGCATGTGGGCTGCTTTATAGTTGCCCCATAGTTAAGAATTCATCTGTTGGAATATGTGGTAGTAGGGATAATTGCTTTTATGGAGATTTGTATTGGAACCTAGGAGGTCATTAGCTTTTTCTCTCAATGATTTAGTGGCCACTGCCTTAATAACTTGTGTAATGCTTTTGTAAAACTAACAAACTAAATACTTGGCATCGTCATCAGTGAGGATTAAATTGATAACTTCTAAGAACTGCTGTCTAACTGTTTTTTAACTTTCCTTTATCCTATAGCAAGAAATATCTGTCTCAAAAGAACGTTGTAGAAAAAATGAATGCTAACGTCATGCACGGAAAGGTAAGAAACACAGGCAGTTCTCAGTCCTCAGTGTTTGGTGTGAGCCCTGCTCTTGATCAGAAAGGTTATACCGGTGTAAGTGTGTCACTTAGGGATGTTTATTTTTTCCCTCCTGATATAGTTATGCTATTGTAAGTCCTATTATGGACTCTGTTATATCAGTATAAAAGTGTCTCATACCAGGATAGCTTATTTTCCTTCCTGAATCGGAATAAGCTATACCAGTATGAACACTTTTATACTGGTATAATTGTATTCAAACTGGAGGGGGAGGACATTGTCACTTCAACTATAACAGTATAGTTAAAGTGTCAGAATTTTCTATTGTAGGCAAAATCTTAGTGTTTTTCTTTATTCAGGGAACAGGAATGGGTTACAATAATTAGTTACCATTAGTACACATATTGTGTGTTCGAATAAGACTTTGGTACTTCGTAAAGTCTAAATCTTCACCTGGGGAATTCTTTATTCTTCCTTTTATACATGCTTTTGTTTATAGGGATATACTGTAGATTCAGGCCCAGATTTAAGCCTTACAATCTGCCCTTTTAGGACTATATATAATTATTGTTTTAATGTGTCCCTGAAACTGAAATTCAGACCTCTAAAGCAAATGCTGCAAGCAGATAAAATCCATTTTCTTTTCTGGGCATTTCACTAACAAAGGCAAGGTGTTAAATTTGCTGTGATTTACTGGTAAACGGATATCCTCTGCTCTCCCTTGTCCATTCTGGCATGAGGTTGAGACCTACTTGTATTTGGTAGTTTCAGTATCCTACCGCTCAAGAATTCCTAGTTCAATATGCCTGCCCGCAAATCAAAGCCAGTTGGCCTTATCTCAGACCTCCTAGCCTCAAGTGTCCTTTTTAAACTTCTCAGAGAAAATGTCCTGTCGCCATACTGTATCACTGCCACAAATCACCTTGCAAATCCCAAACCAGTTAAATGCTATTGTAGAATGTGTAATGCAAATCCTCTGTCATGAAAATTGGAGATATTTTCATATTTGTGATCATTTAAAAATGGATGAAGGAGGATTTTAAGTATTCCTTCTCTTTTCACATCAAACTTTTACTTGCAGCATGTTACTATACTGGAGTGTACATGCCACATTGTCTCTTATCTGGCTGATGTCACTAATGCTCTGAGCCAGACCAGTGGCCAAGGACCCAGTCACCTTTCAGTTGATGGAGAGGAGCGGGCTATCGAGGTGGATTCAGACTGGGTAGAAGAGCTGGCAGTGGAAGAGGAAGATTCTCAAGCTGAAGACTCAGTAAGTTCTTCGAGTGCGATGTTCATAACTAGTAGCTGAAAGCCCATGATGTTGCATGGGTATGGCAGCTGGGCTAAGCCATCATCTGAACTGTCTCCCTCATACAACCAATGGAACTGTTGCATGCAAATTAGCTGTAGAGTATGGGTTGTGATTGGTTGAGTTGCTTCTGGTACCACAATGGTCTAGGACTCATGGCATGGGATAGATACATGTCTTACTGTAGCTGTATACCATTTGAGTGTAATCTGTAAAATTCAAAATGGCTGAGATCTTAAAAATTAGACAACGACAGAACATGGATCCCAGTGATGACTGAACCTTGTGATATTCTTAACCAGAAGAGCCCTAAACCATGCTTGTAGTTATTTTCATTGCTTCACATTGACTCAACAGTTATTCTAGGCTCCAGAATAGCAGTCCTGTGATCTTATTAAGTAAATTTGTAGTGAGACTCTCAATAACCTTCTGTATGCATATGTACCGCTTCCAGATCAAATATATGCCCTTGGTAAGTCAAAACACAATATTTTTCCAATTTCATGTTGGGCAAACTCAACCTGAGATCAAAAAGCTCGTGTGTTCTGTCTCTTAAATCATTGTCAGTAGTAAAGATTCTTCAGTTAGAACTTAGCTGATGAATTTGTTGATGGTACATGAGACAGAAGAGAATCCTGATCGTTCTTATGTAGATATATTAGCTTTTCAGTGTTGACAAAGGTAAAAACTTTTGTTGGTAAAGCAAGCAGAGATGAGCTGAAGACGGAGCAGAAATGTTGAGTAAGATATCGCTGGTCTTATATAGCTGGTTCTCTGACTCTGTTACATTAATACACAATTTAACTGGGGTAGGCTTTTAGATGCCTCTTTAAGATTAAAGCTGTCCTCATCAGTAATTCACTCCTTTAAACTAAGGCCCTAATATCTTATTTTCATTATTGTGTAGTAGTACTTGGATGTAAAGTGAAGCATTTTTGTTTGGTGCCTGCTGCTTCCTTTGGCTAGATGGTGCTAAAACTCACTGTTTTCAAATGTGCATTTAGCAGAGAATGGGTTTGCTTTGTATCAAGTGACTCCAGAGTAGGTAGACACACTGATTCAATGATCTTCCTTCCTAAACAGGATGAAGATTCTCTCTGTAACAAACTGTGCACCTTCACCATCACACAGAAAGAATTCATGAACCAACACTGGTAAGAGCCTCCCAGGTCTTCCTGTACAGAATATCAGCGTGGTCTTTCTGGCCATTCAGACTTGGGGGAAGGATGGTATGTTAAATCTTCGTGGGGTGTAATTTCTAACCTGTCTGGTTTCTTTTGTATAGGTACCACTGTCACACTTGTAAGATGGTTGATGGGGTTGGTGTTTGCACGGTTTGTGCTAAAGTTTGTCACAAGGACCATGAGATTTCTTACGCCAAATATGGTTCATTCTTCTGTGACTGTGGAGCGAAGGAAGATGGCAGTTGCCTGGTAAAGGATCTTCATAACTAAATTTAAACTGTCCTGCAACTATTACAGGTTGCCTAAGTTTGGCTTTGCAAAGTCTTACGTTGCACAATAGATACTCCATGATATCAATATATGGGAGCTCTAAGGAATCTACTTGAGGATAAGCTTCATCACTCCCCCTTATTTGCAGCTTTCTATTTAATGATTTCACCCCTTCACCAAAAAGGTCTATATTGGCAGATCTCCTAATACTAATTAAGCCTTTGAACCTACATAACTGACTTGTGGTTTATTGGTCATCTTCATGTTGCCCACTTACCAGATCTCTGCTCTTTTGATGTTTCCTACCAGCTGCCAACAATGTTACTTCCTGTTTAATAGAACATCTAAAAGTAAAGTAATATGCAGAGTATAGGGTTATTGTTCTCTTACCTCTCTGAAATGTACTCTATGGAATCAATTTTGTTCCACTTGAAATCCGTGGGAGCTTTGTCATTGACTTAAATGGAAACTGGATTGGGCCCTGAATATTGCTTTGTCTTTCCCAGGCTTTGGTGAAGAGAACTCCCAGCAGTGGCATGAGCTCTACCATGAAGGAGTCTGCATTCCAGAGTGAGCCCAGAGTGCCTGAGAGTGTCATCCGTCATGCGAGCACCTCCCCTGCGGATAAATCCAAAGTCACCATCAATGATGGGAAAGGCCCTGATGAAGAGAAACCCAAGAAGAGCAGCCTGTGTAGAAATGTTGAGGGCTGTCGAGAGGAATTGCAATCCCAGGTATTGTCAAGTTAAAATCTCATTCAACCATCAGGATACCTCTGTGTAGTGCTTCTTCAGGCTTACGTTCTCCTAGAATAAAGTTGTCTTTAAAGTATCCAATGCTTCTAACTTAGATACTTTTACCATTTTGATTTAGTTTATGCCAGTATAGTATTAGACAATGCAGGGAATATGTTCTATGTTGCAAGCTAACAGTGGCTTTTTGTCTAATGCCAGTCAGAAACAGTATGGTTTGGTACAGAGTGGTTGTGGAGTGGGCTGTACTGGTGGTTAGACAAGTTACTTGAGTCTCAGTTGTTTGTTAGGATAATAGTGCCATAACTGCTTTTCAAAGACTTATCTTGCCTATGAAAAGCTGCTCCTATGTGGGGGTTTAGTGGTTATGTCGTGTGCTTTACTTGCAATATCTGTTTCTTGTAGGCCAACTTCTCCTTTGCTCCTCTGGTGTTGGATATGCTGAGCTTCCTAATGGATGCCATTCAGATCAACTTCCAGCAAGCTTCAGCCATGGGCAGCAGCAGCCGAGCGCAGCAGGCTCTGAATGAGCTGCACACTTTGGACAAGACAGTGGAAATGACAGATCAGCTAATGGTATGATTATCAGCTGGTTTGCTAGTTCAAATGCTTGCTTGATTGGGCTGAGGGGAGGGGTCACTTTTGCCTCAGTTTTTAATAAGGGTAATGAGCAGCTTGAGGGCAGTGGGAGGGTGGCCAATGGGAATAAGGACATTGAAGTAGAAATCATGA
The DNA here is from genome assembly GCA_007922155.1 of Mesoclemmys tuberculata. NCBI lineage: Eukaryota > Metazoa > Chordata > Testudines > Chelidae > Mesoclemmys > Mesoclemmys tuberculata. The sequence goes on from ML675630.1 coordinate 10,385,363, forward strand.
CAACCAAGGTGGAAGTCAAACTCAACAGGACCAAATTGCAGGGCCTGGTTATTCTCCATTTAAAAATAGTAAATAGGCATATGAAATTGCCAACCCAATAGCAAGGATTTGTAATGAATCTGTAACATGGGGGTTGTAACCTATGACTGGAAAATTGAAAATATAATGCCTATATTTAAGAAAGGTGCAGGGGGGGATGTGATCTGGGAAACTGCAGGTCTGTTAGTTTGACTTCAATTGTATGCAAGGTCTTAGAACAATTTTTTAAAGACAGTAGTTAAGAGCATAAAGGTAAATGGTAATTGAGATAAAATACAACATGGTTGTACAAAAGGTATACTGTGCCAGACCAGCCTGATCTCTTTATTTTAGAAGATAACTGATTTTCTAAGCAAAGGAAATGCAGTAGATCTAGTTTACCTGGCTTTCAGTAAAGCATTTGTTACAGTTCTGTTTGAGAAATATTAGCTAAAATGGAAATGCTGGGGGTTAATAGGAGTATAGAAAGGTGCGTAAGGAACTAGTTGAAGGGGAGACTGAGTCATTCTGAAAGGTGAACTGTCAAGCTGGAGGGAGGTTATTAGTGGAGTAACCTCAGGGATTGGTCTTGGAACTGATCTTATTTAGCATTTTCATTTTTGATCTTGGCACAAAAGTTGAAGTGTACTGATAAAATTTTCAGATGAGACAAAGTTGGGAGGTATTGCCAAAACATAGGAAGACCAGAATATCATATAAGCAGTCATGGGATAAGAGGGAAGGTCTTCTCATGGATTAGTAACTGGTTAAAAGATAAAAAAACAAAGCATAGGAATAAATGGTCAGTTTTCAGAATGTAGAGCGGTAAATAGTCGTGTCTTCGGGGGTATGTACTGGGACCAGCGCTGTTCACCATATTCATAAATTACCTGGAAAAAGGGGTAAACAGTGAGGTGGCAAAATTTGCAGATGATACAAAACTACTCAAGATAGTTTAGTCCAAAGCACTGTGAAGAGATACAAAGGGATCTCACAAAACTGAGTGACTAGGCAACAAAATGGCAGATGAAATTCAATATTGATAAATGCAAAGTAATACATGTTGAAAGACATAATCCCAACTACACATACAAAATGATTGAGTCTAAATTAGCTGTTACTACTCAAGAAAAAGATCTTGGAGTTCCTGTGGATAGTCCTCTGAGAACGTCTCCTCAATGTGCAGCGTCAGTCAAAAAAAATAACAATGTTAGGAACCGTTAGGAAAGGGATAAATTGTAAAACAGAAAATATAATGCCTATGTAAATCCATGGTATGCCCACACCTTGAATATTGCATGCAGTTCTGGTCACCACATCTCAAAAAGGATATATTTGCATTAGCAAAGGTATGGAAAAGGGTATTCAAAATGAGTAGGAGGGGTATGGAATAGTTTTGATATGAGGAGAGAGAAAAAGACTGGGATTTTTCATCTTGGAAAAGAGATGACCAGGAGGGGATGTGATAGAGGTCTATAAAATCATGAATGGCGTGGAGAAAGTGAATAAAGAAGTGTTATTTATTCCTTCACACAACTCAAGAGCCAGGGTCACCCAATGAAGCCAATTGGCAGCAGGTATAAAACAAAAAGAAGTACGTACTTTCTTCACACACCAGTCAGTCAACCTGTGGAACTCATTGCCAGGGGATGCTGTGAAGACCAAAATAAGAGGTTCAAAAAAGAGCTAGATGAGTAGCTATTAACCAAAATGCTCAGGGATACATCCCCCATGCTCTAGGTGTCCCTAACCTCTGTTTGCCAGAAGCTGGGAGTGGATGATGGGACGGATCACTCGATGAATCACTCGATGATTACCTGTTCTATTCATTCCTTCTGAAGCATCTGGCATTGGCCACTGTTGGAAGACAGAATACTGGGCTAGATGGACCATTGGTCTGACCCAGAATGGCTGTTCTTATGTTTTTAAGATTTGTACAACCTTGAAAACTGAATAGAAATGGGATCAAATTTAATAATGCAAGGTGAAAAGTCATACACTTAGACAACAAGAACTTTTGCTATAAACTGGGGACATATCAGCTGGAAGCAACAGAGGAAGAGATAGACCTGGGCATTTTAGTCTATCACAGGATGACTGAGCTGCCAACGTAATACGTCCTTTGAAAAAACGGCTGATGCAATCCAAGGATACATCAGGCGATGTATTTTCAGGAGAGATAGGAGCGTGTTATCACCATTAAACAAGGAACTGATGGGACCTTATCTGGAATGCTGTGCGCAAATCTGGTCTCCCATGTTTGAATTCATTTTTCTTATACTAGAACAGGTGCAGAGAAGGGCTGCTAGGATGATCAGGAGAATGGAAAAACTATCTTTTGAGAGAAGACTTAAGGAGCTTGGCTTGTTTATCCTTCTGATGTATTTAGAGAGAGCAATCATATCTCCCTATATTCTTTTTGTTAGGCTAAACACCAGGGAAGGGGAGGAGTTATTTAAATTAAGGGCCAATGATGACACAGGAACAAATGGATAGAAACAGGCCATCACTAAGTATATACTTGAAGTTAGATGAAGGTTCTAACCATCAGAGGAGTGAAGTTCTGGAATAGCCTTCCAAGGCGAGTAGTAGGGGTGAAAAACCAAACTTGTTTTAAGACTGAGCTTGATAAGTTTTTATAGAAGGGATGGTACGAGATTGCTTCGGATAACACATGGCCCATCCACAACTGCTATTAGCAAATATCTCCAACAGCTGGAGATGGGACGTTAGAGGGGGAGGGCTCTAAGTTACTGTAGAAAATTCTTTCCCAAGTGTCTGGTTGGTGGGTCTTGTCCACAGGCTCATGGTTTAACTGATAGCCATATTTGGGATTGTGAAGGAATTCTCCCCAGGTGAGGTTGACAGAGGACTGGAGGATTTTTCACCTTCCTCGGCAGCATGGGGCACAGTACACTTGCCGGTTTGAATTAGAGTAAATGGTGAATTCTCTATAACTTGAAGTACTTAAATCAAGATCTGAGAACTTCAGTAATTCAGCCAAAGGTTAGGGGCCTACTACTGGAGTAAGTGGGTGAGGTTCTGTGGGCTATGATGTGCAGGAGATCATGGTGGTTCTTTCTGGCCTTAGTTTCCGTCAGACTCAGAATTTATTTAAGTTGTTAAATCTCGGCTATTTGTCTCTCTTTCTGTGTTCTTTGTGCTTCATAATTGCTCAGGTCCCAACACTTGGCTCTCAAGAAGGTGCTTTTGAGAATGTCCGAATGAACTACAGTGGCGACCAGGGCCAAACAATCCGACAGCTGATCAGTGCTCACGTGCTGAGGCGGGTGGCAATGTGTGTGCTGTCCTCCCCACATGGGCGCCGCCAGCATCTAGCGGTGAGCCACGAGAAGGGCAAGGTGAGTCCTGACAAGGGGGTGTGCTCCAATGGTGCAACAACCTAAAATGTATTTTAAAGTAAGATGAAATGTTCCATAGTAACAACAGAATTAAGCAGGCATCCTACAGTCAGACTTCGGTACTCTGTAAATGACTAGACACTTTTTGAAAACCTCCCTGAGTGATTGTTACTTTAATTTTTCATATTTTAGGAAATACAGTTCTTGCTGCTTGCTGCAGGGATACTGAGACAGTACATTGATGGAGTCAGATGAGAAGCTAGATACTGAGAATTTCTTTTTGTAAGGCCAACATTAGAAAATTGACTTCACTTCATTATTTTGTAGATTACAGTGTTACAACTCTCAGCATTGCTTAAACAAGCAGACTCAAGCAAAAGGAAATTAACTCTTACCCGCCTTGCATCTGCGCCAGTTCCCTTTACTGTACTGAGCCTAACTGGAAATCCCTGCAAGGAGGACTATCTAGCTGTGTGTGGGCTGAAGGTAAGGGTCTGACAAGCAAGAGAGTTCTTTTACCTTTGGAAATGTGATCCCAAACCAAGCTATGCTCCTCTTTCCCAAGGAGACTGGTTGTAGAGTTATGTTTGGCTATCAAAGATCTGGGATCATTGCATATGTCTCTAATTCTAGTTCTTGAATTACTTGGTACTAGTTTTAGCTGCAGCTTCATTTACTACGTCAGTCCTATTTATTATTTTAAACCATTCATGATGGTGACCAACTACACACTTCCTCATATGACACTTAGGCTCACAGTCCTTTGTGTTACAGAAACCAAAAAGAGTGTCCACATAAATAGAACTTCACTGAAATGAATGTGCTTAATTTTAATCTGCAATAATCTGTACTGAGCAATGGGTGCTCATTTCATATTTTCTCAAACTTGTGTACAATTTCCACAGTTAAAGAAATACACTACCTAAGACACGACTAGTCTCAAATATTTGACCAAACCCCGGAAGAGGCCCAGTTCTCTTGCAAAATCATTCATCCTAAAAACAAGGATTCTTGATTTCTTCCTATGCAAATCCATTATTGGGGTTTGGGGCTACGGAAAGGCCAATGGCAGGAATGATGGCCCTTCACTTTGTGTTTACAGAAATATTTTGATCTTTTTCTAGTACTTGATATCTTTTTCTTGTCCCAGGACTGCCATGTACTAACCTTCAGTAGTTCTGGATCAGTTTCTGATCACTTGGTACTCCACCCCCAACTAGCAACAGGAAACTTCATCATTAAGGCTGTGTGGCTGCCAGGTTCCCAGACAGAACTTGCTATTGTAACTGCCGACTTCGTGAAGGTATGGTCACAAGCTTTGGATGATCCCTGACTGATATGGTGCTGTGCATTGCCTTTCATATCACATGGAACTCCTCTGGGGTTCTAGCGGTATCCAGAGTCACCAAGGCATGTCAGAGTAACATAGTGCTCTTAATTAACTAGAAAAATTTGAGTCCTAGGGAGGGCATTACTGTTACCTCTAGTATTCTGATACGTATTTCTATTCACCGCTGTTAGTAACATACTGTTCACAGAAACATAAAGATAAAAGCCCATATTTTTGGGTGCCCAACTTGAGACACTAAAGATTTGATTTCCCTCCGCTCCCCACAGAGATATTAAACCCTTTCATTTCAGTTATGGGGTGTTGGCAATTCTCGAAATCTGGTCTTGATTGTCTACAGTTGGACACTCAAAAGTGATGGTCACTTTTGAAGATGGGAGCCAACCTTTTTCCCCTCTTTCTAAACTGACAAAAACAGATGAAAAGTTATTTACGAATCTCAGATTAATATCTTTATCTCCATATTGGGGCACCTGAAAACCTGTCCCCAGGCATCTGCACAATTGTAGGAATAGTTTCAACCTGTGTTATGCTCCATTAGGAAGAGCTGTTCCACCGGTTCACAGCTAATTCCCTTCCCTCTCCTCCCACAGATCTATGACCTTTCCATAGATGCTTTGAGCCCAACATTCTATTTCCTTTTGCCAAGCTCTAAGATCAGGGATGTCACATTTCTGTTCAATGAGGAGGGGAAGAACATCATAGTCATCATGTCGTCTGCGGGGTACATCTATACTCAGCTTATGGAGGAGGCAAGCAGTGCCCAGCATGGACCATTCTATGTTACCAATGTGCTTGAAGTCAGCCATGAAGACTTGAAGGTAATGGTGGCTTTCCCTTCTGACATAAATGGGTGCAGTGGCTTTCTCTCTCCCTCTGCTTCTGACAGTAAGAAGAAGCAGTTTCCTTTTCTTTTCCTGATCTAGATCAATGAGGTTGCACATCTTTCTGCAGAGAGATTTGGACTTTGACACCACTTGGAGGGTAGTGGTTGGGGGGGGGGGGAGGAGGTTGAAATTAAACCGTTGACCCACTCATCTAGAAAACTGAGCATGTTTTCTATGGTTGGATCTGGAATTATGCCCAGTTGGATTTCAAAGCAGAAGGATGGTTTTGGAGCAATGTTACTATCAGTACGAGGCACTGCTAATGATGCGGTAGCTAGAATGGATGGGATTATCCACCCTTGCAGGGTCTGCAGAGACATGAATGTTTTTCTGTTCAGTGTCAACTTTATTGTGGGCCTGGTGTGCACAACACAGGCTGGCTAGCTTAAAATCTTTCCAGCTTCCATTTAACTCTGCTTCTGCTTCCCCAGCCCTCTCTGAAATGGGGAGATAGATGAACAAAAAGCATCTTTGGGAACTGGAGATCAGGAGGAAGCCCATGGGGGGTTGGCATGCAACATTCTCTCACACAGGTGCTGTCTTGAGTACTATCTGCTGTCTGTGACGGTGCAGTTTCAGTATCTTCTTCAAAAGCCCTTGGAGTATCTTGTGGTGTGCAGCTTGATAATACTGCCGTTGGAGCCTGCGTTCTCAAAAGACCTTTGATGTGTTATGTGTTATGTGGTATTTGGAAGGGCAGGTGCTGAAATATTATACTTGTTCAGGAATTTTAAAAAACTGACCACTTTAGAGCACTGTATTTATGTTTAAATGCTAATGTTTTTCCTTGTTCTTACAGGACAGTAATGGCCAGGTGGCAGGAGGCGGTGTGTCTGTGTATTACTCCCATGTCCTTCAGATGCTTTTCTTCAGTTACTGTCAAGGCAAATCCTTTGCAGCCACAATTAGCAGAGCTACTCTGGAGGTGCAGCGGCTTTTCCCGATCAACATAAAGAGGTGGGGCTGAGCGGGTGGCCCCCTCCGATTTCTGTTTCTTATTAACTGCGCTGACTGTTCCAGCTCCCACTGCCCAAGGCTTGATGTAGAGAACCTTCCTGCAGTTGATTACATCTTACCATTTTATATTTCGCCTCCTGTTTCTATGCTTTCTGCTTGTAGAACAATGTGACTGAAACCAATCCCAGCTGCTTTTGCAGTGGGGTATGTTTAACTTGCTCACTAGGATCTCACAGCATAGAGAGGTGCCTTCAGAGCAATCTTGCTGTCTGAGTGCAGAGCTGCTAATGATGCAGCTACTGGAACTGACAGGATTATCCACCCTCGCAGAGGATGCAGAGCAAGAAGCCTTTGTTTCCATTTGGCACCAACCTCGCAGTGGACCCTGAGCATTGTGCATATTAAATCTTATTTTCAGGCTCCCCTGAGAGAAACCAGTCTCTTATGCAATAAAGGTGGCAAGAAGAAAGCTCTTCTAATCATCTGTTTTGACAATCAGAGCTAGGCATTCAGTCCACAGTTTTTCACTAGCTTAGCAGGAAGCAGATATCTTGTATTCTGTTTCCATCAATATGAGGTCCCAGAGTCTCCCTTACTCCATTCAGACCTGGCCTGGTCATTTTGCACAGGGGCTTTCACCTATCTGAGAGGCAGATCTAAGTGGGGTTGATGTTCCTAGGGAATATTTTCCTGTGTTTGTCTGTTTCCTCTGTGTCCATCACATGAGCAACAATGGAGCATGGAGCACTGTGTGCACTAACACAGATGCTTTGCTCTGAGACCAGGGCTATTGTATTCTGCCAACTAGGATGTTGAACTAGTTCAAATATGTTTTTAAGAGTAGCTTTTCTGTTTTTATGGTAAAGTGTCACTACAATTTTATATCCCAAAAGAAAGGGGAAGAATGTTAAAACCAGGAGTGGGTGTCAGGATTTCTCAGTTCTGTATTCTGCTACTGACTCAGCCGTGCAACTTTTTGCACTTCAGTTTCTCCATCTGTAAAACGGGGATGATAATACTGGCCAGGGATGTTCTGAGGGGCTATTTAAATAACTGAGTACTTTTAGATCCTCAGATGGTGATGTTACTTGTCTTGCTAGCTGAAATAGGAATTTTATTTATTTAGCTTGACTCCCCTTGCAGCTGCTGCTTAAGGTCATTTGAGCCTGGCCTTTCTCTTGCAGTTCCAATGGTGGGAGCAAGACCTCCCCTGCGCTGTGCCAGTGGTCTGAGGTTATGAACCATCCTGGGTTGGTGTGCTGTGTTCAGCAGACCACAGGCGTTCCTCTGGTAGTCATGGTGAAGCCAGATACCTTTCTCATACAGGAGATTAAAACCTTGCCAGCTAAAGCCAAGGTGAGTATTCCCTGCATTTTGACATTTCAGATTTACTTTCCTGTGTGTGTCTTGCTGCTGCTTCTTCCCCATTTTCCTTGCAATGATGTCTTACAGCAAAGTCGTCCTGGTAATAGCTACTAATACTGCACTTGAAAGTAATGTTTCAATATACAGACTGACTTTCCACAAACCCACCCATGTTTTTAAAGTGTTTTCAACCTCTGTTTACTCTTCCTTCTCTCTGCAGAGCCATGGACTCTCTTGTTCTATTGTAGCCTCTGCTGTGGGGTTGTGACACTTATGCAACAAGTTTGTTCCCTGAGGCAACAGCAGTCTGGGCTTTTCATTTGCTGTTGTGTGATTTCTTTCAGATCCAGGACATGGTGGCCATCCGTCATACAGCCTGCAACGAGCAGCAGAGGACAACCATGATACTTCTGTGTGAGGACGGCAGCCTGAGAATCTACATGGCAAATGTGGAGAATACTTCCTATTGGCTCCAGCCCTCCCTCCAGCCTAGCAGCGTCATCAGCATCATGAAACCAGTTCGCAAACGCAAGGCAGCCACTATCAGTAAGGCTGCTTTCATTTTATATCATTACTAAGTTGCCAGTAAAGAAATGAATGATGGGATAAATACATGGTCTGTTGCCTTCTCCCCAGAAATAGAATTCTTCACAATTCAGATGAAGTCCCAAGCAACTCTGTTAAAATCTTCCATTTGACTTCCCATCCATGAGGACCCTGTGTCCTATAACTTTGCAAGTGTTCTTGCCTATAATTCAAAGTAGGACAGATCTCTGAATAAAGATGATAGCTATTGGGGGACTGGATGGCTGAGAGAATTATCAGTGCGGTAATGGAACCTTTCATTGCTAAGTTGCTGGTTTGAATCTAGACTGGGTTGATACTGAGCATAATTCGCTATCACCAATAAATGGTGGTTTGAGTCTGTCTTGTCCTTTGTGATGTGGATGTGTTTCCACTAAGTCACTGCTACAGCTGGCCACTTTATTGGCTACTCATGCAGACTGGATTACCCGCTCTGTGCTAGAGGGCATCATTGAAGCATGTTAGTGGGATAACATGGGAAAGTGCATGCTGCCACTGCCTATGCTGTACCTGTTCTGTAAAGAGAATTTCACTCTTCAGGACTCACCAGTTCAGAATCTTTTGCCAGCATTAGATTCATTTTTTTTAATCCCTAGTGTCAAATGTTAACCTCTTACGCAAGAGCCACTACTGAAAATAGCATAGCATCAGGTGGGCACTTCGGCATTTGCCTCTGGCAATGACCTTTTTGCTCATAATCACCAAGGTTGAGTGTTATGGGGTTAGCATGGGATGATTTTAATCTTTCAGCGCTAATCTCATTTGTATGAGCCACAGTTACACCATTCTCAATTAGGAAAGGGACTATGTATCTGATAAATGTATAAATAATTAGAAAGCCGGAGCATTCCCAAGAAATGTGCGGTCAGTCTGCAGCTGGAACACACTAGCTTTACCTTTCAGTGTGTCTTTTTTAGCCACTGGTATCATCTCTTTCAGCGACTCGCACCTCCACTCAGGTGAACTTCCCCATTGACTTCTTTGAACATAACCAGCAGCTCACAGATGTGGAGTTTGGAGGCAATGATCTCCTGCAGGTTTATAATGCCCAGCAGATAAAGCACCGGCTCAACTCCACTGGCATGTATGTGGCCAACACAAAGGTAAATAAGACATTTTGGGAGCTCCCTGAGACATTTACATAATTCTGTTATGAGGCTGCTGTGCTCTTCATCAGATCATGAGCAATTGTTTTATAACCAGTACATGTTCTCATCCAAATGACCATCTGTCAATCCTGGAAACTACTGCATTCACCAACCCCATCAGCGACTGTAGGATATTGTATACAAATTTTGGTTGGTCACCCAGTCCTAGTCCTCCAAAGAGCCATCTTGGCACCAAAGCTCCAGCCAGTTCATAGACTCATAGGTCAGAAGGGACCAATATGATCATCTAGTCTGACCTCCCGCACAAGGCAGGCCACAAAACCCTACCCATACACATTTATAACAACCCCGAACCCATGACTGAGTTATTGAAATCCTCAAAAATGAGATTTGAAGACCTCAAGCTGCAGGGAATCCACCAGCAAGCGACCCAGGCCCCATGCTGCAGAGGAAGGCGAAAAACCTCCGTGGCCCCTGCCAATCCGCCCCGGAGGAAAATTCCTTCCCGACCCCAAATATGGCGATCAGCTAAACCCTGAGCATGTGGGCAAGACTCACCAGCCAGCACCCAAAAAAGATTTCTCTGCAGTAACTCAGTTCCCATCCCATCCAGCATTCCCACAGACCATTGAGCAGACTTATCTGCCAATAATCCAAAATCAATTGCTCAAATTAAACTATCCCATCATAACATCCCCTCCATATACTTATCAAGCTTAGTCTTAAAGCCAGATAAGTCATTTGCCCCCACTACTTCCCTCGGAAGGCTATTCCAGAACTTTACTCCCTTGCTTGCCACCAGGAGCTTTAGCTCTGTACTTCAATTCTGCCAGTCTTTCGCGGGGTTTTTTCACCTTCTTTTCTTTCCTTGACTGCTATTTTTCTCTCTGACTCCATTTTTCTCTCCAGCAACAGAGCACTTCCCAAATAAGTAATCCTTTGAGCCCCGTTTATCTGCTGCTTCACCCAGTCCTTCCCAGCACATCCCAAGGATTGCGACTAAAGTTAGTTAGTGTAAGAGGACAACTCCCAGGAAACATTCTGTTCCTATCATGGTGTAAAATGGCCACCAGCGTAGCAGTGAAACTTTGCACAGGCCTTTCCATTCCAGGTACTTGTGGTTAGTAAAGCCCATCTTCAGCTTTCCATTCCTGAGTAATGACTGTCTCCTGCAGCCTGGTGGCTTTACCATCGAAGTCACTAACAACAACAGCACGATGGTGATGACAGGCATGAGGATCCAGATTGGCACACAGGCAATTGAGCGAGCTCCCTCCTACCTGGAGATCTTTGGCCGCACCATGCAGTTGAACATGACCAGGGCTCGTTGGTTTGACTTTCCTTTCACACGAGAGGAAGCCCTGCAGGCTGACAAAAAATTAACCATCTTCAGTAAGTCTTTGGTCTTGGTTGCATGGTTTAACTGCTTGTAAGCTAAACGTGGGTGTCTGGGGGCTGTTGCACTTTGCCAGCTGGCAGAGGGTCCACCAGGTATCAGTTTGACATGGACATAGCCATAGTTCTAATAATTGTGGGCCTCTGCAGAGTAGCTATTTATAGTGGGTCCAGCACCTCATTGCAGAAGTCACGTGGGTACCGCTAGTTGAGTTACAAGGATTCTGTGCTGAGGTAACAGAGGGAAAGACATTAGAAAATAAGGCAAAGCTATGTTTCAGAATGTATGAGTGCTGGGTAAATTGAGTGTAAACCCTCTTTGCTTGCTTGTTGATATCAGAAAGGAGCAATCTCACATCTGTGAACCTGCAAAATCTCTCTTGCTCATTACAGTTGGGGCTTCTGTGGATCCTGCTGGAGTCACGATGATGGATGCTGTCAAAATTTATGGCAAGACCAAAGAACAGTTTGGCTGGCCTGATGAGCCACCAGAGGATTTCCCATCTGCTTCAGTGAGCAACGTTTGTCCCCCAAACCTCAATCAAGGAAATGGTACTGGAGACATGGAGTCTGCTACTCCTGCTGCTGCCAGTGGGACTGTCCTGGAGAGGTATCCATATGTTTGTTTCTTTGTTTTATTGGCCTTTGAAAGGTACTAGTTATGCTGGTGCCCTGGATGCACTTGTGTGGCGTTCTTAGCGGGGGGTTTTATACTCATAGTGTAGTGTTCCTCATTTTCATATACGTGACAATGCTGTCATGCTATCATAGAGCCAATCTGCATCTCTTCCAAAATGGTTTCCTGCTGGTCCCCTCTAATCTCCTTTGTGGAGCTGAGGGTGGAGCGCCATGCATTCTCCTTCACATTACCGATTGAGTCTGTCTGCAGCAACCTCAGCCAGTCACAAATGACTTCTGCCTTCTTCCCACCTTTTCTTATTTAAATCTAGGATCTTTTTACAGCCACCAAAGACTATAAAAGTTGCAGGTTATTTGAACATAAGCTCACTTCTGAGGAGCTGTTTCTTCATTCCTCTTTCTCAGATTCTGTGTGACCTTGTCTTACATATATTCTCTCTTCTTTGTAGCAACCACTTGTGTGGCAGCATCCTTGTAGGCCAGATGTTCCCTGACTTCTCAGTCTTGTAGCCTGACTATTATACCCTAGCTATTGCATGAAAACCTTTCCTGAAACTCATACAATAGCCAGGTGCAGGACATACCATGAAGGGGAGTTGGGGTGTATTTGGTAGAGGACAGAGAACTTTTGTTGGTTTCTTTTTTTTTCTTCTGCACTTCATTGTCTGTCCCTGCCTCAAGGTCTTATAGTCCATGCAGTGAAGACTATATGGAGCCAGGGAGCTAGTGGAGACAGAAGGAGAGAAAGTAAAATAAAAAAAGGTAGATCGGACGACTCAGTTCAGAGAGAAACTAGTATGGCTTAAAAACTAGCCAAATTCTTTGCTGGTGTAACTTGACTGACTTCAGTGGAGATGCACAAAGGTTATAACTGGCTCTTTGGAAGAAATTTTCAAAGACAGTAGGCACTTAAGTCCCATTGAATGTCACCTTTGAAAATGTACCCCATTATATTTTAGCAAATCAGTACTTCTTTATCTTTAGGTTAGATCTTCTTTCTTTTCTCTCCTCTCCTCTGCTGCCCTGTGTCCCCAAAGCATCTCCTTCTGTAGGGAGACTTTTGAGCAGTGGGGCTATGATTTTATAAAACTCAGAGCTAGACTGATCAAATAAAGAGGATGCAAGAAAAATACTTTATGCACTGAAAAATGCCCAGCTGCCTGGTGACCCCAAAGGCTGTAGACCCTTTGTTGGGAGCCACTGATGTAGGGAAGAGGCAGTTTCCTTGGAGAAGTTTCGTGTCTAGATTCTATATCCTTAACCTGTCCTTCACTGGTGCTTTTTACCAATGTGCTTGGCTTCTCTGTGTTAGATGGCCTGGATCTCCTTTAACTTGTTTTGCTGTTAAGGAGGTGTGTGCTGCCCAAATAGAAGGAGCCATGCTTGGAATTATGTATATATCGCTCTCCCAGCTTCCTGAATCCCCATTTAATTTGCCTATTGCTTAGAATGTGTTCTAGGTAGTTTTCTGTGAGCTTCACACATTTTTTTTTCTTTTTCTTTGCTCCCCAAAAGTTCTGAAACTGAGTCCCTAACCACCCTGGACCGGTTAGTATGCCATCCTTTTCTCTGCACGAATGAGTGTGTGTCAGAGACAGAACACATGATGTGGCTTTTGTTGACTGTTTTTAAGTGACATTTGCTTCTTTACATTCTGGTCATTGCATGGCAGAAGGTTTAGCAAAATGTAAAGATGTGGTGGATTGAAAATTTCTGCTGCATACAGTATAATTGTTGCCTGTTTGACACTCTTCTGCTCACTTTGTCCCTCCTTATGCCTCTTTTCTCCCCTTCCATTTCCCACTGGTTTTGTGGGTGTGTCAGGGGAAATCCGTTAAGCTGTTTAACTGTCAGATAAGTGACCAGAGAACTTACCCAGTCCTTACATTATTTCTTCTACCCGGTTTTTAATCTTACGTTCTGTTCTCTCTCCTTGTTCTTAATGCTCTGTCCTCTTCCCTTTCCCCTCCTGATCTGTGTAGCTTTGCCCCTTTTACTCTGTTCTGTGGTGTTCTCTCCTGCTGTGTTTCACTGCCCCTTTTGATGTGTCAGCTGAGCATTTCAGGCAATTTCATTGCGATGCATAGAGTAGTGCAGCAAGGGAGAATTGGCAGAAGACTGCAAACCTGAATAAGACTTCCCCGTTGGCGAGCATTTTACTAACGTGCCTTGCCTAGGGTCAAAAGTGACCGACTGAAGGCTCTTGGAATTGGGTCTCTTGTTACGCACATTTTGGACATACTTGGGTGCTCACAGGTCAGTTAATTTTACTGCTGGAGCATTTGGGATGAAACTCTAAATTAAAAAGAGTGTCTTCTGTGAAAATAGCAAGCGAGTAGAATCTTGCTTCCTTGGAAAAAGCATAACTGACTTTTCTCATATGTCATACCAACCCTTGATCTGCAGTCATGTGTACGTCTGTGGGCCACGGTGAATTGGTACTGTCAAGACAATCCAAGTTATCCCTGCCGCAGGCCGCATAAGGAAATGTTTTATCCTCTTTGGTAGAGAAAAGCCCCTGTCTTTCAGTGGTGGATTATTAAAGCAGTCCTAAGTTTGTCTGTGAGCGTGAGCCAGGTTTAACTCTGGTCTGTAACACAATGAAATGATATGCATGGTGCCTGTGGCAGGTTTTATCATGCTTTGATTTTGTACTTGGCATTCGTTAGCTGTTTCTGAGCTACTCATGACTGTAGCCTGCATAAAGCAAAGTGCTAAAGAGAGAGAAGGGTTGCTGTACTCAAGCCTGCTTTCCTTTCTCCCTTCAGGCTAGTAGTGAGTTCTTTAGAAGCACTGGAAAGCTGCTTTGCTGTAGGACCAGTCAACGAGAAGGCAAGTAACTTTCTGAATACATCTTGAGCTTTCAAAGATGTGGGGAGGAGGAGTGAGATCAGTAGCAGCTCCTGGAGCCCTAGGGGTCTGATACCAGAAGAGAGCTGCATCCGTTTTGCTCACAGCAGTGATCTGAAGGTTGAGTTAGCGAAAAGCATTTGAAACTAGTTTTGAGTGACAGTTGGCATTTGCGTTTATTGCTTCTGGGGTTTTTGTGCTGCAGAGTGGCCTGGTTTGTGAATATAGCAGGGGTGGGAGCCCAGCAGACTGAAGAGGGACTGTCTTGTGTATAATCCTGAAACACTGTCTAAATACTAAATAATAAAAGTAGCCTCATATCAAAGCAATATTGAATCAAGGAGGAAATCTGCATCCCAGGGCGGGTCATTGGGGGTGGTAATGCAAAATGGATGAAGCGAGAGGGGTGAGAAGTCAGACTTGCGTGCCCATAGCACTTTGGTAAATTTATGGAAGGCTTTTTGTCTGTCCCTGGGAACAGGAAAAGAGCAAGGCTGCAGCTCAGGAGCTGGCTACCATGCTACTATCAATGCCAGCTCCCTCCAGCGTCCAGCAGCAGACCAAGAGTCTCCTGGCTAGCCTACACACCAGCCGCTCAGCATACCATAACCACAAGGTAAGCTCTTTGATGATTTTCCAAGCCTGCTGTAACTATCTGGTGGCATGGCTGATGTACGATGTGTACTCAAAGAGCAGAGCACGCATTCCAGGCAACATGTGCCTGCTGGCTGGCTGCTTGCAGCTTCTGCTACCTGTCTGCCTGGTGTTTTTCCTTCAGCAAGCTTCATATTCATGACACTTTGAAGATTTGGGTGTGAATTCATATTTTAAGTAAAGAGTTACAATTAGTGCGGGGGAAACACATGGGTATCTTGGGACATGCTGAAACTAGTCTGCGAATAATGTCTTATAGGCCTGATGTCCGGTTTGAATCAAGTACTGTAGAAAAATATTAGGTAAATCATGGTTAGACCTGAAAAATCCAGTATTACCATAAATATGTAGACTAGTACATTGTTTACCCCAGTAAACAGCTGTAAATTGATACTCTGTTAAGCCATATAGAGAAATGAAACTCCAATCTCCAAGTAGAATTTGTTTGCTGCTGAGTGACTTTTACTGCTGCTGACACACGTGACAGTGATAATGGTGAAGAGTTAACAGGGAATTCTCTTTTTAGTGAATGCTAAATTGGCCCATCTACTCCATCCCACACTGGCTCTTCAGGCCTGTGCTACTGCTGCTCTCTTGTTTCTCTTGGTCTTTAATGATCCTTGCTTTGTAGGATCAGGCCTTGCTGAGTAAAGCCATCCAGTACTTGAGCTTCTCCAGCAAAGAAGGGAAGGACCTAGACCCTGAAGTGTTTCAGAGGTTGGTGATCACTGCTCGATCCATCGCTATTATGAGGCCAAACAACCTGGTCCATTTCACAGAATCGAAGTTGCCACAGATGGAAACAGGTGGATAAACCATTGAATTTCTATCTCTGTCTTTATTAAACTTTCCCTTTGGATAGCTGTGTACATTTTGTGGTGTTTTGTTTGTCTAACTGCTTTATGTGACTGCTTTATGTGACAGTTGCCATATACATTTCATCCTCAGTGTTGCATGAGTGATCAAAGAGACTTCAGCTCACTGATATGTGAGGGCTCGTTGTTGTTTAGTCCTTCTCTTTTCTCCCAGATTCTGGGTCTATTGCCATCTGTTCTGTATGGAAGTTGAGTAGTCATTAAGTTGGTATCTAATTCAGAAACATGCCATCAAGTGGTGCTCATTGCAAGTGTCCCAGACTACATGCAGCGCAAAGGTTTTAAAGAGGGTCAGTCAATACAGACAAAAGCCAACTATTACTGCTCTGGGGGAGGCAAAAGTCCATCCATCCTCCGCTTCTCCCCAGCCCCTAGCAGATGCTGGGATTGTTGAAGATGGGAGAAGTCGGGCTTCAAATCGGGTCCCCTTAACAAAAATTTTTAAAAGTCAAATAGAAGTGGTAGGGACAAGTCTATGAGGGTAACACTAATTAAACGTGGTAGCTGTCCTCACCAAGGCATTGGATGCCTTTCAGCAGTAATCAATGTCAAATAAACTCAGTGGTGCCTTGATTGTTAACAAACCCTCTCCCCTACCCTGCCACTAGCTGTGGCAAGCTTAAACCTCAGCTCTAATATGAGAGATGACCAGAAGATCTTGTATTCCCTAACAGATAGTTGGGGGGTGGAGAAGCAGGGAAGAGGCAATTTCTCAGATAATTGGGTTTCAAGCTATTTAGAGCATTATAGGTCAGTATCAAAAAAGGTAGGCACCATTTCAACCTCAGGAAGTGAGTTCCAGATTTAAAATAATTCTTCATTTCTCCTCCTCCTCCCCCGATTGCATAAAACAGTGGTCAGATTGGTGTAATTTTCCTAACTTTTTGTGACCAGAATCCTGTCTTGTGAGTTTGCATGGTTCTGATGGTTACTTTTCTCCAATCCCAGAGGGAGGTGAAGAAGGACAGGAAGCACAGAAACACACTGAAGGAGATGGGTGTAGTTTTATCACCCAGCTGGTCAACCATTTCTGGAAGCTACATGCATCAAAACCCAAAAATGCCTTCCTGGCTCCTGCCTGCTTACCAGGTATGTTAAAGCTGAACCTTGTCATTTGCCAAAGTGGCACTTCTGTGTTTTTTGAAGCAGCTCGACTGAAATGAAGCTTGTAAAGGGAAAAAGTAGTTTATTTGCTTGCATATTTCCCTGTTAAGTGATATGAATTAATTCTGATCTAATGCTTTTATGTATTGTACAAATACAAAAAACATGAGAAGTGATGGCTTATATACCTCACTACAAGGATGGAAGTTTTTGGTGGCGTCGGAATGTTTTCAAAGTAATTATTTTTTTTATACTAGTAGGGAACTTGTCTGTATTAATGGCTTCTGGTCTTTGTTTTATTATTTTTTACAATGCCAGCAGAGTGCTGGTCTGTTTACAGACAAGTATAAACACAAGTAATTCATGATCCTACACCCTTTTTCCTGCTTAGGTCTGACACATGTTGAAGCCACAGTTAATGCTCTGGTGGACATTATCCATGGATACTGCACGTGTGAACTGGATTGTATCAACACTGCATCCAAGATCTACATGCAGATGTTACTCTGTCCTGTATGTAATCTTGCTGTAATTATATGTTGGTTTCTCCTGTACCATTGACAGTGTGAGGAGTCTAATAAGGCAGGGTAGTAGAAGAAGGCTAGTGTGGTGGAGGCTGTATGGTATATTAGACTCAGACTCCAAGGTCAGAAGGGATGATTATGATCATCTAGTCTGACCTCCTGCACAACGCAGGCCTCAGAACCTCACCCACCCAGTCCTGTAATAAACCTCTAACTTATGCCTGAGTTATTAAAGTTCTCAAATCATGATTTAAAGACTTTAAGATACAGAGAATCCACTAGCAAGTGAGCTGTGCCCCATGCTGCAGAGGAAGGCGAAAAACCCCCAGAGCCTTTGCAGACAGTACAGAGTCACTTTTATACTCCTCTCATTTTCTTAAGGTCATCTTCACAACTTTAAGAGCTAGAAGCGTGTGTGCACGTGCGTAAATGAAACTATTAAATGGGGTACATGATTTGTGATTAAACTCTAACACTGAAAGCATGAATTACTCAGGGCACTTTTTATATTATGTTGTAAATCAGCCTGTGAATTCTCAGTTTTCTAAAAGCATCCATCAGCTAGAGCCTCATCTGATATCCAGCAGTTTTGTCCTTTGCGTGATATGGGAGGGGTGTTTGGGGGTGGAGAGGCTGACGACACCTGTTAGAGATTTGATATCGGTTCAGTATGCCAATATGTAAAGTTAGTCATACCTCACGTTCCCTGTGATGAAAGCTAGACGTTGTAAGCTCAAAGTTGACAGAAAAAAGTACATAATGTGTGCCAGCAGAAAGAATCATGTTTGACCTGATGCTCAAACTGCAAAACTGACTGCTGAGGAAATGTGCTCATATCCTGGATGAGTGGCCAGGAGGCAGACATATTGTGAAAATCCCCTATGCATTTACCACAAGGAGTAGTGAAAATAGGTCTCCTGTACTATTCGCATCAATTGTTCCAGAAACTGGTATTATAAAGGGGTAGAAAGTAATGGTAAAGGATAGAGGTTGTAGTGAGGGAGAGAGTAAATACTGTATGCTTGCCATGTGGTGGCATGAGGAGGGATCAGTAATACCTCATAGTTGCCTTTAAGAGCGGTGATAAGTGTTACAAGGGGGAGGCAAGGGCTGTGCTATATGTTTGCATGATGACTAATAGAGACTCAGATGGGTATTTCTTAGGTGGACTCATAAGGACTGTTAATATACAGTTAAAGCATGAGAAGGCTAATTACCAACCTGTTTACATCGTAGGATCCTGCAGTGAGCTTTTCCTGTAAACAAGCTTTAATCCGAGTTCTGCGGCCGAGGAACAAACGGAGACATGTGACGCTGCCATCTTCTCCTCGCAGCAACACCCCTATGGGTATGCCGAGCTCCTGCCTCTGTGCTTTTGACTAATCTGAACCACCTTATGCACAATAGTTCATATAAGATCATGTGATGTCAGCTCATCCTTAACAAGGGGAGAAACCAGTCCTTTAAAAAAAAACAATCCAGAAACCTGACTTCTCAGATTGACATTTGATGCAACATTACAGGTTCCATGTGTAATTTATAGTTCTGCACCATTTATCCAGTCTAGGCTGCAAAAGCGTAGACTGTATCAACATCTTTATCCTTTCATGGATTTAAAAGTTGGCCATAAATTTTTGCTCTGTGTTAAAATTAGCACATGAAGCCTCCATTCAAGAGAGAAATATTTTTAGAACTTAATTGCTGGTGGAACTTGCCATAGTAGAGACAGAAATATATGATCTATGGCTAAAGAGAGGACACTGCAGGTTTACTTCCTACCGTTGTACCTCTGCCCTGTTTGAAGTAGCCACATCTATATGAAGAGTGCTCATTATCAACCCATTGAATCCTTGGTATGTCTGCTGAGACTTATAATAGTGCCAGCTGAGACAGCCAACTTATTTCATGGAGGCCAAGTAACAGTGATGAGTCACTGCCAACCTGGATGGATTTGAATTTGAGAAGTAGGGTTTTTTGCACTATAGAACTTTCCCCTATTCGCCCTCTGTTCGTCCTCTGCATCCCTGAAAATGAATCCTTGCATTTTCTCCCCTTGAGGCTTCAGGTCATTTGCCTCCCCTCAGTGCTGCTCCTTCTTCTAGAGCATGTACTGCTTAGAAGCCCTCAGGTGGTGTGCATTCTATATCAGTTACAGTCATCCCAGTCTTTGCCAGTGAGCAGAGCAAGAGAGTGGGAAAAGACCCTGTGTCTCCCACAAAGCTGTGCAGAACTCTGCCCTTTTGGACAGCACTAGTGTGTTGGTCAGCACTGCCACCTGCTCCACACATTAGTGTGTAGAAAAATGGATGAGAAAAAGGTGTGTTTGTGAACGGTATTTTTGTGGCCCAGGAGATAAGGACGATGATGACGACGATGATGCAGAAGACAAAATGCAGAGCTCTGGGATAGCAAATGGCGAGCATATTCGACAAGAGAGCCAGGAGCAAAGCGAGGTGGACCACGGGGACTTTGAGATGGTGGTGAGCCCAGAGTTCTTCTGTTTGGAGTCTTTATTTTAAAAAGTACTCAGGGTTAGTTTAATTGCACTCCATTGAGTGGGGGTGATGTGGAAGAAGCTCTCACTGTGTTCCCTCTCCTTAGTCTGAATCAATGGTGTTGGAGACTTCTGAAAATGTGAATAATGGCAACCCTTCTCCTCTGGAGGCTCTCCTGGCTGGAGCAGAGGGATTCCCACCTATGCTGGACATTCCTCCAGACGCAGATGACGAAACAATGGTGGAACTAGCCATTGCCCTGAGTCTGCAACAAGACCAACAAGGCAAGATGTGCATGTTGTCTGAGACAGATGTAAAAATCCCAGTTTCAAAGGGCCTTAGGGATTTAGAAATCAGTCTTGCATTGAAGTTCCTATTTGAGATGAGCACTTAATTCCCTTGGGCCCTATTTGGAAAATCTCAGCCTACCTGACTTGTCTGAGGTTGCATAAGATGTTTGAGGCAAAGTTGGAATTGAACCAAGATCTCCTGACTCCAGGCCAGTGCTTTAAAAACAAGATCATCCTTCAACTCCCAAATAACAGATGACCATTTGGTGGGGTGGACTGGAACTGGAGCATACCAGACCCATTAAATCATGAGAGGCAATGCTGCTCTTAAGGGATGGGGCAAATGTTGGTTATGTGTATTTTTAACTTTTTTAATATACGTTTGGGTCATTGCCAAGTTATCACAAAGAGGCTTTGTGGAGGAAGATTTCTCTAAGGAGGGATTTGACTGAGTGGTGGGTTGCCAAATGGCATAGGAGAAGAGGCAAACTGCACCAAGTAGAAGAGTTGGCATGTGAGAAAATACTAAAATGATTTGGAGCGGTTGACTGAGGGACTTGTGCCAACCAAAGCAAGCAAGATGGAATCGGGGCATTTGGGGATAGATATGTCAGCCTGAGGTTTGTCCATTGTGTGTTACCTTGAAGGTATTCAAAACAGAAGGCTTAGTCATACTGAAAGCTTGTCTGTGCAATGCCTTAGTCCGCACCAGATGGCATGTAAATTCTAATGAGTACCAGTGTGGCGTGCAATAGCTGGCCCATGTGGACTCTGCTGTTCCCTATTGCTTGTTGATCTGATGCTATTTCAAAACAGTACTACATTAACGTGCACTTGGGAACTTTCTGTGCACACCAGCAGGATTCACCCCATGCAGTTAGTGCATGCCACATCCCAACTGCTGTGGACTAAGGCACCGTGTAGACAAAGTTCAGGGATTTATTGACAGTCTGTTGTGTGTTCACCTGTCACAGGAAGCAGTAGCAGTGCACTTGGACTACAGAGCCTGGGACTGTCTGGCCAAGCCCCCAGCTCTTCATCCCTTGATGCTGGAACTCTCTCTGACACCACAGCATCAGGTAACTGTTCACAATAAGAAATTAAACTCTCCTAGGGCATCTTGAACCCAATAGCTATACTGCCTGCCCTACTGTACTTCCTGCAGCACATTTACTCACTTTGAATACAGTTTTGACAAGCAGGACTTACCTTTGCAGTCACCATCGTGGAGTTCTTTGCTTTAAAAATGATCAGCCCCAGAAATCTGGAGTTCAGGAGGAAACTTTTCCAGTAGCCTGCTTCCAAGCTTGCACAGTTAAAATATAGATTGCCACTGAAACCCAAGAGATCAATTAGATTCAGTTATTACTCTGCTTTAGAGCTCTTGTGAATAGTTCACTTCTGTAAGCGCACCTCTGCTTAGTTTGGATACTTACACTTAAAAGGTATAATGGCAGGTTTGATGTGGCACATTAGTAGTTCAAATTATTAGGCTTTCCAGATTTTTTTTAAAATTAGAAAGGTTTAAGGATAATAAACACAGCATATTTCTTTAACCCTGTTTGGTCTATCTCAAACCACAGGGCAACCTTTTCAAACACCTGTTCTCCATTGTTTGTGAACAAAAGCTCATGCACACACTTTTTTGAGCTATACCACTTGTACTAACAGATAGTAGTTGATACCATTCACTGAAAATCCTCATCTGTGCATGCGGATGTTGGATTTAAGGCAACGCTCAAGCAGAGGTATGATTGTGCAGTGATGGAAGTCTGTGGTCCCTTTGGATAATTTTGCCCATGGTTTCTAACCTAAGAAGCAGAGCAGAATTTGCTTCTAAACTGACGTATTGAGAGCACTACTGTTATAGTTGGTTTCAGGGGCTTTTGATAGTATTATATGGCCTTCTGCTCTGAAGGAATTTAATCTGATCATAATTTTAGCAAGAGATTCTTTCTTCATATGGGAGAGCTGCTGAAGTAACTTTCATTTAATAAGCAACCAAATGTAACTCTTCGCAGTGGCTGATAAGCCCTCGAATTGGTGGAGATGTTTTCTTTTCTGCAGCTAAACTCCTAGACGTCTCATGATACCTGTCTAGTCAGCGCTGTCCAGAAGATCAAGAAGGAATTGAGGGACATTTCCATATCCTCTTTATTGGTTACTGAAAATAGACACAGAAACTAGACGAATCACTCTTGGCTTTTCTCTAGAGTATGCTCTTTTAGAATTTTATAAAGACGGTGTTTTTACTTGTAACAGCTCTCGTTACTCCCTTAGCTCCAGCATCTGATGATGAAGGCAGCACAGCGGCAACAGATGGCTCTACTCTTCGGACTTCACCAGCTGACCATGGCGGCAGCGTGGGCTCTGAGAGCGGTGGCAGTGCAGTGGATTCAGTGGCTGGCGAGCACAGTGGTAATAACAGTGACTTGTTTGGACAGAGCCTGCATGTTTTGGGCACTATTTAGATGACTGCTCCATGGCTATTTTATAATGATCTACATGAGAGACAAGAATATTCCTTGACAGAAAAGAGCAATTCTTAGTTCACATACCCATGCCATGCACTATCTTAGTGTTTATCTCAAAGTGCTTTACAAAATGCAGGATTCACTCCCTGAGTTTCCTGTATTGACTCCATTTAATTTAAGCTCTCACTTTGGATGAAACCTATATAATAAAGGTGGGGCATTCACACACAGTTGCTATGTGGTGTTAAATAATTTCTATTTTTGCCTTTGAAGAGACCCACAGACATTATTCTCCCTGCCTGAATCCATAGAACAATGATCCTAAATGGTCATTCAGCTTTGCAGTTTGCTATGAGGCATAGTGGAGATCATGTTCAGTTGCGTCCATGTCATCTCTCCTTCAGTGTCTGGCCGCAGTAGTGCGTATGGTGACACTACAGCTGAGGGCCATCCAGCTGGCCCGGGCAGTGTCAGCTCAAGCACTGGTGCCATCAGCACCACTACGGGGCAGCAGGAAGGGGATGGTTCCGAAGGAGAAGGCGAAGGGGAAGCTGAAGGCGATGTCCACAGCAGCAATAGGTATGGAGCTTTATTTTCCCATGACGAGAGAGAGCAGAGGGGACCCACCCTCATGCTACTGATGCTACTTTTTTATCAAGGGGGAAATGGACCTAGGAGATACTATAAATCCATAGAAAATAATGAACAGCTGTAATGGATATCAGAGGCCAATAGTCTATCTGGCTGGTCTCCAGCAATTATTTTGCATAGAACAAGCCATTGCTTGCATCCATGCATCTCTGATTCTAACATGTCACTTGTGTGTCCCATGAGACTTTGACCGAGGAATTGTACTTACAGGGATGAACAATCTCTGAGTGTTAGACTAATACATCTAGTGAGCCACTCACTAAAACGTAATCTTGGTAACATCTGACAGTCAGTGATATGATATAGATATATATAATGTGAATAGACTGCCCAGAATGTGTTTCTAATTTGGTCACCTCAGACTTGTAAGGAGGTGAATTTTTGCTAACACATCAGGGTGTCCCATTTGTAATGCCTTTGGGTTTCACTTTTGTTGCAGGATTTGTGAAACTTAATTGCTTCATGCCTGATTATTGATTTCTGACTTTCTAGATTGCACATGGTCCGTTTGATGCTGTTGGAGAGGCTGTTACAGACCTTGCCCCAGCTGCGTAATGTTGGGGGAGTCCGTGCCATTCCTTATATGCAGGTAGCTTACTGAGGGAAAGATCAAGAGACCCTATTGTTTGGTGGCTTATAAATACCTAACAATTTTTTCAGCAAAATTCTGTGTATACGTTTTCCACCTTCCTCACCTCCACCAACCGAATCACATTACCACACCTTTCTAGTTAGATATTTAAACTATTCTTTATACCGTCTGGTCTCACAGGCAATGTTCTACCCCTTGAGTTTCTGCTAGATTAATACTCTACAGATTGTTGCTCTCCTTTAGCATTCCTTTTATCTTACCAGCATAGCTAAAACCCTCTTGAATATCCTTAGCCACTTACCAGCCTAAGGTCTTTGCTGACCATACCAAATGTTAATAATAGTCAGATGTAATGGTATAAACATGATTCATGGAAGAGAGGGTATTTGAATCTGGGATTCCTCTATGGGGTTTTCTATGGAGATAGTCCTTCTCTCTCGTCATAGTAATAGAGCCTGACTTTTATGGCCTCTCCAATTTCTGTCATTCCAGGTTATTCTGATGCTCACAACAGACCTAGATGGAGATGACGAGAAGGACAAGGGTGCTCTAGATAACCTTCTGTCCCAACTCATCGCAGAACTGTGCATGGATAAGAAGGTATGGTAGTGTGGGCAAACAGCTGCAGCTTGCTAGAGTTTATGGATCAGGTCCCTTCCCATTAAGGGGGATTTGAGGTAGACTAATTGTCAGAGAAGCAATGGGTTTGTTTTAAGTAGGCTTGTTCAGATATTTCACTTGCTTTACTTTGTGAGGTGGAAAATGGTGTTGGAGTATAACTCCCCTCTTGTTGGTCTGATACCATTAAGTCAGTGTGAAATGTACTTACAGATTGTTACCCTTTTACTCAAACTCTTAGAACTGGCTTTGCCAAGTGATATGGAACATCCATTTTTATTCAGTATAACTATATTATTTGGGATCTTTACAGCCATCAGCACTAGAGGGATTTACAGTGTTAATATCAGTTGTTGCCAGGGCGTCATTTATAAACAGGTTCCCAGGATCATAGAGTTGGAACGTAGCTGTGCAACTGTGTAAAGTGACTGATTTCTCTGCCTGCAGGATGTGTCTAAGAAGAATGAACGTTCTGCCGTGAATGAAGTGCACTTGGTGGTAATGAGGCTGCTTAGTGTGTTCATGTCCAGGACCAAGTCAGGATCCAAATCTTCCATTTGTGAGGTACAGTCTGGCACCTTTAAACTTTCTTTGCAAAGGGGCTATGACTAATCCAGTCCTTCACCAGGCAAAGGGTGGTTAGGGGATACTCTCTGGAATTGATATTCTGGAATGAAGGATGACGAAGTGCTTTGAAGTAACCTTGTGGGGAATCTACATTGCTGCCACAATTTAGCTAACATTGAAAATAATCCCTGGTGAAGTTAGAGGGGAAACCAGCGTGACAATGAGACTGGATAAGCTTGTTCCTGTGACATTTGCTGAATTAGATATCATTGTTGATTTGGAGTAAAGGCAGCCGACAGGTATTTCTTAAAAAGGCCCAGCAAAGTTCACTTAAGCCAACTTGGAACTGAAGGAGTTAAAGGGATTTGTAATGTGATTATTGGAAAGCAATATGCTGCTGTGTCAATGTAAAAGTCGCTAAGAGGATTCCTTAGATATTTGTTGCTAAAAGGTATAGTAATAAGGCATAAAAACAGTATGTGTGGTAGGAAGGAGATTAATAAAAAAGCATAGAGGTTAAAAATTTAGTCTGAACTGCATCAAATTTTAATGAGCTTATGAGCTGTGGGGTTTGTTTGGATTTACAGGGCTGCTTTAATAGTTTTATTTACAGTAGCTTTTTCTCTAGCCTTTGTTATTCACTTGAGCTTCCCACAGAAATCAAAGCTCGTCATTTGCAGAATGCAGGTGGAGTAATACCTGGGTGGGGCACAGCCTGTGAGCGGCCTCTGCAGCAGTGACTCTTTAGTGGAGCTCACCCCAATCCCAGATAAACAAAAAGAAATCCCAATTTAAAAAAACAAAAACAACCTAGTCTTCTAATCCACAGCTGAGTGGCCTCTGGCACATGTGTCGAGGGGAGATTAGACTTAGGAGGAGATTGTATTTGTTTTTCTTTACTAAGCGCTTGTTCAAAAGAGTCTCGACAAATATTTCAGTTGATTTTTTTTTTAAATATAATCTCAAACCCTAAACAAGAAAGCTGCCTGTAAAGTTTCAGCAGAATTTGCCCTCCTTACCCCTAATGTCTGCAAATGTGCTAGTTTGTCCACTTTACTGAAACTGCCAGCTCTCAGGAGTGATCTTCCTCTCTCTCCCCCCCCTTTTAGTCCTCTTCCCTCATTTCCAGCGCCACTGCTGCTGCATTGCTGAGCTCTGGAGCAATTGATTACTGTCTGCATGTTCTGAAGTCTCTGCTGGAATACTGGAAAAGCCAGCAAAATGATGAGGAGCCCGTAGCCACCAGCCAGCTGCTGAAACCCCACACTACCTCTTCTCCACCTGACATGGGCCCCTTCTTTCTCCGGCAGTACGTGAAGGTGAGTTCTACCCCATGCCATCATTGTACCTGTATAAAAACACAGCCACAGGCACATAGCTCTTCCTTGCCAAACTGCTGTACGTTTGCATTTAGCATCTGCCCTGCTGTTGTCTTTCTCCATCCATTTAAAATTCGCCCTTCTGAGTTCTAGAGACCTTCCTGACATCTAGCACTGCTTGATGTTCTCTGACACCAGAGCTATGTTTTTATTGCACTCCTGCACCATGCAATTCTTTAGAGCTGCTGCCCTTGTTTCATGTCTGAATGTTAATCTTCATGAAGGGATGCTACTCTGTGGGGCGACTTCTTTTGCTTGGCAGGCAAAGATCCACAAACAGCTGTTTACTATGCCTTGCGTTGTTGGTACAATTGCAGTCATGATTTACAAGCTAAATCCTAGGCTTGTCCAACCACCATGGTATCTTTATTGTCAACTTCCATTGGTGTCAAGACTTGGATTTACACAGAGGGTGCAGTCCAATGGAAGTCTAATTAAATGATAGAATGTTTTCTAGTTAGAAGGATAGAAAGTTAAAATTCTTAAGAGCAGGGAGACCTGTTGCACCATAACCACTGCATTTTATTACACTCATCATAGGGGCTTGCCTGTTTTGTGTTCATCTGCCAGTCAAGAGTTTCCATTCTAGCTGTGAAGGTGCAATTGAGAATAAATGGAATTAGCAATAAGGATCATTCTAATTATAGAAAAAAAGCAGTTTCCGCCCCCCCAATTTACCATGCTTGGAAGCTGGCCACGTACAGTGCTCATGCTCTATATCCTTAGCCAACCCACTAAGTTTCTTCACTTCAGGGTCATGCTGCAGATGTTTTTGAGGCCTATACTCAGCTTCTGACAGAGATGGTCCTACGATTACCTTATCAAATCAAGAAAATTGCTGACACAAACTCCCGGATCCCACCACCCATCTTCGATCATTCTTGGTTCTACTTCCTGTCTGAGGTAGGTGAAGGACTTGCGGCACTCCTAGATGTGGGATTTATGGGTGGTAAGGAAGTAAATAATGGTATGTTTCTTGGAGAGCCCTAATTTTAGTGACACAGATCTGAGATCCTTCTGCTTTCCCAGGTAAGAGAGCTAATGCCTTAATAGTGTGTATGTCTGTATCAAACAGGCATCTTTGGGAGAGCATGCTCCAAGAGAGTGTTGTCATTGCTATCCATAATTCAGCACTGTTTGCTGGTGTTACTAGATGTTACTAGTACTTCAATGATGTTCTTTAGAAGAAATAATGGGTTTGGGGTGTGCATTTTTTTTCAACAGGCAGCTAAGTGTGGGTTTCCACCCACACATACCTATTTCCCCAGGCAGCAGCACGGCCTCCTACATTTGTCATAACCTAAAGTACAACTGTTAATTCAGGGCAAAGATTCCTTCAATAGGGCTTGTTCAGCCTTTAACCTGAGCTCATAGATAGCTTGGATAATTATGCCATGGGATGACCCCGCAGGATATCATTTCATAACTACTAGTTTCAGTACTACATAGCATTGCTGTGCAAATTCTTTTCTGCCTGAGATTGGTTCTCAAACTGAGAAGCTACTGAATGCATTTCCATTCCCTCTTTATCTGTGAAAATAATAGTTCATGTTACCTTGACCCACCCTGAGATCTTGTGACTGCTGTGATGGCGTAGGTCAGCAACTACTGATTTCACAGCATTCATATTGAATGCTTTATGCTTTGTCTAGTACCTGATGATCCAGCAGACTCCGTTTGTACGTCGCCAAGTCCGCAAACTCTTGCTCTTCATCTGTGGCTCAAAGGAAAAGTATCGCCAGCTCCGAGACCTGCACACTTTGGATTCTCATGTTCGTGGTATCAAAAAGCTCCTGGAAGAACAAGGGATTTATCTTCGGGCAAGTGTGGTCACTGCAAGTTCAGGCTCTGCCCTACAGTATGATACGCTGATCAGTCTGGTAAGGAGAATTGTGTTTCAGTGAATAGAATATATGTGTATATAGTGAGAGAGGCATGCTGCATTTAAAAAAGGTAACAACAGTAGAAGAGTTGATTTGCTACTTAATCCCATGCTACTCTGCATTTCAGATGGAACACTTGAAAGCTTGTGCAGAGATCGCCACACAGCGAACAGTGAACTGGCAGAAATTCTGCATTAAAGATGACTGTGAGTTGTCTCCCCAACCATATTTTGAGAACAGAGGGAGTTAGTAGTATGCTTAGGTTTGATCCAGTGTTTCTCAGTTCTTTGCTGAAAGAGAGTTTTTGTTTTGTCATTCAGCGCAGGGGAACTGGAAGGGGTAGAGAAGAGCTTGGAGTTGCCCAGGATTCATTTCTAACAATGATTATTAGTGTTCAATGGTAGCTTCTGTTCTGTGGCTAGAGAAAGTAAAAAGAAATGAAGTAGACAGTGTGCTCTAGTTGATGGAGCACTGGACTGGGAAGCGAGAGACCTGTTCTGTTCCTGGCATTGCCACGGATCTGCTCTGTGATCTAGGGCAAATCTCCCATTTATCCTAACTGTATATCCAGACAAATCCTATCCCCCTTGCTTTAATCAGGTAAATGGGATTCTGCCGTCTTTCAGAATAACCTTTTGTGGTGCTTTTAACTTACTTTATTCAGACTTAGACGTTTTCCTTTCCTTCCTCCACAGCTGTTCTCTATTTTCTCCTACAAGTCAGTTTCCTTGTAGATGAAGGAGTGTCACCAGTTCTTCTGCAGCTGCTGTCTTGTGCTTTGTGCGGCAGTAAAGTTTTGTCTGTAGCTTCATCCTCTGGATCATCTAGCACCTCTTCTACATCAGCTCCAGCAGCATCAGGCACTGGGCAGCCAGCAACGCAGAGCAAATCCTCCACCAAAAAGAGCAAGAAAGAAGAAAAGGAAAAAGAACGAGAAGGTGTGCTGTATGTTATTAGCCTATTTGGAACACTAGCCTCTTCTGCAGGGCTTCTGGGAATAGAAATACGTTTCTCCCCAGCTTTGAGAAATGCATGGCTCTTGGCAAGACCCAAGTGTGCAGAGCAGAAGAAACGCTTATGGATACATGGCTGGTTTTGTTGTAGTTTGCATGTTTATTGGAATGGATTCAGGCTTTTTTTAAAATGGTGCTGGGGAGCTCTTAGGCCCTTAATGAATTGGCTGTAATTGTAATGGGGATCATAATATCTGACATCTGTGCTAGCATCACAATTCCTACCGTGCAAGCTCCCTAGATGGCACTGCTGAGAGTTGAAGCAGCTTCTGGGGCTGCACACTCAACCCCTAAGTAGCAGCTCGTCTGGGTCTGCACTCAAAGTTTCTACCTCTCCCCCCACTCAAGGTCTGTGTATGATTTGGGGTCCCCTCTTAGTGCCTACCCCTCACCTTCTGGCTTGCGTGCATGGGAAAGTATGTTTAAAATTTCCTGTAACTATTGAATCCACAGCTCCAACTCCCGCAACTCTCCACAGTGTAACACTCATATCACATTATTACCTAGGAAGCTTCCTGCTCCACGGGCTCCCTTGTGGTAGGGAAAGCTCTTGGGAGATCCATTCTGGCAGCAGAGAGAGCTGCTGCTATAGATCTTCCTGAGAGCATAGTACATTTCTAAAACTCCCTGCTTTCATTAGTCACAGATGCTAGCTTCTGTTTTCTGGAATAAAAGATGGAGGGCACACTCATTCAGAACTAGTTCCAACCCGCAAAATTTGTTTACTGTCCATGAACACATGCAGTTCACGCAGTTGCAAATGGGGGGCATCTCCATCTCCTGCCATTCCATCTATGAAACAGATACAGCTGCCATACCTGTGGTGCATTCAATCTATCTGGTTTCCTGTGCTTTTATGACTTGTGCCATTTGCTGTTCTCCAGGTGAGAGCTCTGGCAGCCAAGAAGACCAGCTGTGCACAGCCCTGGTGAACCAGCTGAATAAGTTTGCTGATAAGGAAACTCTTATTCAGTTCCTTCGCTGCTTCTTGCTGGAGTCCAACTCTTCCTCTGTGCGATGGCAGGCACATTGCCTGGCACTGCACATATACAGGTGAGTGCTAAAGGGCCTATTCAAAGCCACAGTTTTTCTCTTGAATGGATCCATTGTAGCAGATAAAATTCAGTGGTGAATTACAGTGCAAGAACTTCTCAATCAGTGTTTTCGAGCATTTATTTGAGTTCTGTCAGTATGTTCAATGCTATACAAGTCACAAAATAAACTCTCTGTCCAGAGGAGTTTATAGACTAAGATGGGCAGATGACAAAGCGATTATTTGTCTGAAGTCTTGGTGCTCAGTTGCCCATTCAGCGGGTGTTTTGAGGCCTTCAGGCTGATAGCACCATCTTGAGTACCTATTTCCACCATTTTTGCAGTTCACTCCACTTGTGGCTCATTTGCTGATATAGATTTTGGTCATAACCCAAAGAGAATGCTCTGTTTCTACTGTGTGGAGTCTGGGCTGTGTTTCATTCTGTACAACTTGGAATTTGTGAGAGAAGTGAGGTGCAACTAACATTGTTATCAAGTGATGTACATGGTCATTTATGCATAGGACAAAATTAATTGGGCTTAACTCCTTCAACTTCCTCTATGGCTAGTTGTCACAGGACCATTTAGCAGGATGCTGGACTTAGTTCATTGGAGAGAAGAGGCGTGATTAAACAACGTAGGTGATATTGTTGTGTATCAAACTTCATTAGATACTTTGCAGAAGCCTAGACTGACTACGGTATATTTCCCGCCTGGGTAAATTCTATGAGAGCTGGGTACGAAAAGCGCCATATAATTTCCATAAACTGATTTGATTTGTAATCTGTCCATCAGGAACTCTAACAAGTCTCAGCAAGAGCTGCTATTAGATCTCATGTGGTCAATATGGCCAGAACTCCCAGCCTATGGACGGAAGGCTGCCCAGTTTGTGGATCTCCTGGGATACTTCTCTCTGAAAACACAACAGACTGAGAAAAAGGTATGGTGTCACTCTGGAACAGCTAGAGTAAGGGTGTCTCTTCCACTCCTTTTACTTGCCTAAATGTGTCCCTTCTCATGGGTAACTTCAATGACAGAGCTGGTCGTATTTTCTGTTGAAACATTTTTCAACAGAAAACTTATGTTGAAATTTTAATTTTCAAAAAAATGTTTTTCTTAAAAACATTGTTTCTCAGTAAAACCCCAAAAACTTTGAAGAGCTGTTTTGACAAAAAAAAAAAAAACCAAAAAATTTTTGTTTTCATAATTTTTCACGAAAGTAATTTCCCAACCAGCTCTAATTTATAGGTATCAATCTGCTTCAACCCTAAGTAGTATTTTATAGTAATTAGTATTGAACTGAAAGAAGAGCAAATGGTATGGTTTCTCAGGGGCCCATGGTATTGTGGGATGCACTGATAATTGTGCATTTATATGCACAAGAGGCGAGAGCATTCCACAGAGCGTTGGCACTAATCTCATTTGTCAGCCAAGGCTTGCATCATCGCTGCAGGAAAGGTCTAATTTTAGTATCAATGAAAGTCTGCTTCTTGTGCATATAGAATAGACCACTCATCCTCTGGGTACCTAAGAGGTCATAGGGAGGGAAGCTGTGTCTTTTTGTGCTGTTGCAATTGCAAACTTGCTTTAAATGGGAAGGTGCAGAAAAGGAAAGTCACTTGTTTAACCAACTATCTGAAGTTGGTCCAATAAAAGATATTACCTCCCTCATCTTGTTTCGCTTGTTTAACTGTATTTCAGTTGAAGGAATATTCCCAAAAGGCTGTTGAGATCCTCCGGACCCAAAACCACATCCTTACCAACCATCCTAATTCCAACATTTACAAGTGAGTTCTTCCCGTCATTCCTCCACTACATTACAAGAACATTTCAGCTGGACTTCACAAGGGAATGTAAAATTCTTTCATTAAAATAGCAGTGGGGTTAAGTTCTCAGCTGAAATCACACACTTGTTGCAGCTGGTCTTAAGAAAACAGTCAAACTAATCCTGTTCTGCTTGTCTGATTGACTTATGTTTAAAGCAGAGTGAACACCAAAGTACAGATATTTTAAATGTTTTCTCTATGCAGCACGCTATCTGGCCTGGTCGAATTTGATGGCTATTACTTGGAGAGTGATCCTTGTCTTGTCTGCAACAATCCAGAAGTGCCGTTCTGTGTGAGTGATCAGCGCTGTTTATCAGCTCTTCACACTGTAGAGATCCCAGCCTTTGCAGCAGTATAATTTGAAGTCTTTCTCCATTCATTGGAGTCCAGTTGTGTTGGCTGAGGATTTTAATAGCACCTTTGTTTCTCTTCCCAGTACATCAAACTGTCCTCCATCAAGGTGGATACACGGTACACCACTACCCAGCAGGTGGTGAAACTGATTGGCAGTCATACCATCAGCAAAGTGACAGTGAAAATAGGAGATCTGAAAAGGACCAAAATGGTCCGGACTATCAACCTCTATTACAACAACAGGACAGTGCAGGCCATAGTGGAGCTGAAAAACAAGTATGTACTTCTCAGGTTTGGCAGGATTTTTTCTTGGCCAAAAGCACCAAAGAGATGATCCAAATTCTAGGTTTTCAAAACCTAGAGTCTGGTTTGTGCCTGCAAAATTTGTGTGCACAGATACAACTTAAGCAAATAACCTACCTGTTTTTTGAAGATCAGTATTAAAGCTGCTGACTCCTCATGGAAGCTTGTACTTAGAATGTCTCTATGCCTCCAAAGACATCAAAGCCCCTTACCAACATTTCAGTCAGTAGTAGAGCTAAAGATAGAACCCAGATCACCTGACTCCCATACTCTGTTTTAACCACTAGAAAATGCTTCTTGTTAATGTGTTACTCAGTCTAGCCCATGTCTGCTTATATACTTATTTTCTCCTTACTTCTTGAGACCTTCTCACCAGACTCAGATCTTTTTGGCTTACGAGTTACTTTATTCCTGCTGCTTATATGAATTGCTAATCCTCAGTGACATCACAAGTGGCTGCCTAGGAGAGGATTATGATGTCACAAAGAGAGGATTCTAACTTCAGGGTGGGAATAAGAAGTGTAGGAGCAGATGAGATCTTTAAAAATATCCTGTTTTCATGCTGATGTCTTTACTAAAAAAGAGGTGAAAATCCCTAGAAAAAAATGTCTGTAGAATTAGTTTTTTTCCGTGAGGCATCAACAGCTCTTTAATCCTAAACAGTCTCTTTCTATGACGAGGATAATAGCTCGAAGTGTATTTCTGACTACATATCATGTCAATATAGAAGCTAAGGAAATGAATCTTAGAACTGCTCTCCCTTCATCCTATTTAAAATAGGTTTTCCAGTTGAGACTGTTGTTTGACTTCAGTGTGTGTGGGTGGGAGGTTACTGTTCTGTTAAATGAATGTTTCTTCCTCTCCTTCTCAGGCCTGCTCGTTGGCACAAAGCCAAAAAGGTACAGCTGACCCCAGGTCAGACAGAGGTAAAGATTGACTTGCCACTGCCCATTGTGGCTTCAAACTTGATGATTGAATTTGCAGATTTCTATGAAAATTACCAAGCCTCCACAGAAACCCTGCAATGCCCTCGGTGCAGCGCATCTGTCCCAGCCAACCCTGGGGTGTGTGGGAACTGTGGTGAGAATGTGTACCAGTGCCACAAGTGCAGGTGGGTCTATATTCCTCCAGCCAGTCAGTAATTTGTATGACTTCCAGCGCTGTTTACCATGTCAGATGTTCCGTAAACAGCCTCCTGTTTAAAGTACATGAATGTGTGGTTTTACTAATCAGAATCATATAGTCCACAAGTATAAAAAAGGCTTTCAGGGATATAACATGACGGTAGCCAAATAACACGCACCAAATATAACATCCGAAAAAGCTACCTTTAAAAAAAAATACAGTTGCGAAACCAAGCCATCAAAATTTAGGAAATGCCAGAATTAAAGTTGTCCAGGGAACCTTAATTTGGTGCCTTTGTTCGTACGCATTACGATACAGTCTAATGATCACATACTGATTTTCCCCATATGACCTGTACCTCAGTCAATGCACAGGATGGATGGCGCTCACTGAATGAGCAGCTATTCAATATTTTGTTTTAGTCTCATTGTTGGCAGTCTGGCCACAGGTCTTATTTACTGCCACTGTTCAAACCTTGCTCTGACTATAGAATTATTAATTTCCTTCTCTTTCCCTCAACTTCCCTATTGGGCTCCCGGTCTCCTTATCCCATACCCTCTTCCCCCAACGGCTCTGTTCCAGCCTCCTTGTCCAGCTGGTCTGTGTCTCCTCCCTACACTGAAGGATCCAAGGTGCTTTGCAAATTCTTTAGAAGGATCTTGTTGTTAGATATTCTGAAATGCTTCTGTTTACAGTATAAAAATATGACAGGCATATAACAGCACACAGCCACATTACACTAGTCGACTGAAGGACACCAGACAATTTTATTGTTAAAACGCACCCAGTGTGCTTCAACTGGGTCAGGTATTTGTGAGGCTACCAAAGGGTATTGTGGCAGCTTAGGTATTTTATTGCCCATCCTTCTCATTTGTGCGAGTGTGTGTGTGTGTGTGCACGCACATATAAGTTAAAGACTTTCCCAGTGTCATTCAGACACCCCCCCAATTTTTCTCTGTAAGCTTTATTGCTCCCTTTAATTCTTCTGGTTTGCTTTTCAGATCCATTAATTATGATGAGAAGGATCCTTTCCTCTGCAACGCCTGTGGGTTCTGTAAATACGCTCGATTTGACTTCATGCTGTATGCTAAGCCTTGCTGTGCCGTGGATCCAATAGAAAATGAAGAGGATCGGAAGAAGGTAAGACTAGTAGTAGTAGTGTCCTAACAAAACGCAATGTCTCGTGGACATGCCAACGATCTAGGAACATCAGAGGTAGTATTCCAGTTGGGAGTGTTATGGAGGCAGTGTGCTTGGGGCCTGGAAGGGAGGAGGAAGCACCATATGTCAGTCCTTAGTGGCTAATGCAGGGAGTGGCATTGATCATGAAGGTAAGTTTGCTTTGGCACTGAGCCTTGTACAGGATCCCCTTCCCTTCTCCAACATTGTAAATCACAATGCCTCACTTAGAGGTGTTTTGCTGCATCAGGCAGGCAACTCTTTTAAAAAAAATTAAAAAATAGTACCAGTGGCTTTCCTTCTCTTGACAAAGCAGCCTCCAGTGCTGTATCTTTTCAGCTTCACGTATGTAGGGCTCTGGTGAGAGTGATATTTGATTCCAGTATTATTATTATTTGTTGTTTGTATTAGGGTAGTGCCTAGGTGTCCCAGTCATGGACCAGGGCTCCATTGTGCTAGGTGCTGTACAAGATTGGAGCAGGGAATGTCCTTTTGTTCTAAGTGCTTGCAATCTAAGTATAAGAGACAACAGGTGGATACAGATAGGAGGTACATATTGGTCAGAGTGGTAGGCAGTGGTATCAGTGCACCCTAACCAGCGTCAGGGTTTTTGTAGGCATCATGGCAAAGGCGAGTTTAAGAAGGTTTATCAAGGAGGATAATTAGGTAACATCACAGATGTTCCTCCCAACTGTGAGGGGCAA
The DNA here is from genome assembly GCA_007922155.1 of Mesoclemmys tuberculata. Lineage (NCBI taxonomy): Eukaryota > Metazoa > Chordata > Testudines > Chelidae > Mesoclemmys > Mesoclemmys tuberculata. The sequence continues at coordinate 10,421,520 of ML675630.1, forward strand.
CATGGGAGAAATCACAGATGATCCTGGTTCTATACTGTCTACAGATCAAGTTACTCTAATTAGATGTTGCGTGCTTAGTCTCTGACTTGTGGCTATAATGACTTCCAGGAGCCCATGTACCCAAAGCCTTGTAGGTAACAGTAACAGACACAGAGAGGCAGAAATGGTGGAGGAAATCAACAACTGTTTCTGCTGGAGAGTGTAATACTGTTTAAAGGTGGAATAAAAATCTTGTCTGAATGCAAGAGATACCAACTTCTTTTTCTTTCTTCGAAGGCTGTAACAAATATCAACACTCTTCTGGATAAGGCTGACAGAGTGTATCACCAGCTGATGGGACACCGACCACAGCTGGAAAACCTGCTGTGTAAAGTAAACGAGGCAGCTCCTGAAAAGCCACAGGTAATGTGGGATAGACAAATCCCAGTATAATGCACAACTAATCTTAGCTAAGACCAAGCTTAATAAGATGCTTACTGATGCATACCACTAAGCAGCATTTTCCAGGCATGATTGCAGTGGAAGTGAATGAAGTAAATGTGGTTTGCTAGTGTCATGGGAAAGTCCTGGGAATCCACAGGCTTCGCTCTTAGACTGCCTTTATCTAACCCTTCCTCTTCTATAACTGAAATTGTCATTCTGGTTTCACACTGCACGCTTACATGAAGCAGTTTGCCAAGCCAGTTGAGTGTCAATAGTCTAGCTAGTATATATGGATGTATGTGGTCTACAAATACATGAGTCTCTCTGGTATTTTCCAGAGAGCGTAATTGTGTGTGTTTAGCTTTTCCTGTTTTGGAGAATCTTCTCCTCGCCTTATTAGTATATTAAGTTATAGAATATGGCAGAAGGGCCTCTCCTCTCATGCAGGTTTCCATAGCAGAAAGCTTGATGTTTGTGTAGTCTTTTCATATGGCTACTTGCTGCTGTGAACTTGCTGGTTATTTTCCTCTGCTCCCTGTGTTTCAGGATGATTCTGGTAGCAGTGGTGGGATCAGCTCCACCTCAGCTAGTGTGAATAGGTACATACTGCAGCTAGCGCAGGAGTACTGTGGTGACTGCAAGAATTCTTTTGATGAACTCTCCAAGATAATTCAGGTATGGATATTCACTTTGTTGTGAATCTGGGCAACCATTGTCCTAAATTGCTTCAAACAATTTATATCAAAAATAAAAACGCAAGCAGTGGCTGTTCTAAATTAACCCCCTCTAATAACAATAAGTGCTGCACTTCAGAAGAAATGTAGCAGCTAGATTTTCAGCAAACTCATGATCTACCTTCCCTTAAACACCGTGGCTGCTGTTAATTCTCAGGAACTGTGGACCAGCCCCTTTCCAATAACATGTGGTGCTGTCTACTGGTTAGAAGATGTGCCTGGGAGTCAGGCTAGGATTTCTCAGTTGTCTTGCTAGTTCTGCCACTGATGGGAGGGGACTTTGTCCAGGTCACTTCACCTCTCTGCTTTCCCCATCTGTCAAATGGGGATAAAAACTGCCTACCTCATGTGTGGGGTGAGGTTTATAAATTACTCTTTTTAAAGTATGTCGAGATCTTTGGATAAAAAGGGCTCTGTATGAAATACACAGTCAAAAGGACCATAACCTGAGACCTGAATAAATTCAAAGATGATGGTTATGTGCTGCTTCTCCTTTTACTTCATCATTTTGCATTTAGTTCCATTGAAATATGACATGTAAAAGTTAGTTTATTAACATCAAACTTCATTTGAGTTAGGAAGGGTTAAATCTTGCAGAGTTTAATTTCTTCTTTTGTATGTTTGCAGAAAGTTTTTGCTTCTAGAAAGGAGCTCCTAGAATATGATCTCCAGCAGAGAGAGGCAGCAACCAAATCATCACGAACCACTGTTCAGCCCACATTTACTGCCAGCCAATATCGTGCCTTATCTGTCTTAGGCTGTGGCCACACATCCTCAACAAAATGCTATGGCTGTGCTTCAGCTGTCACTGAACACTGCATAACCCTGCTCCGTGCCCTGGCAACCAACTCTGCCATCAGACACATTCTTGTGTCCCAGGGCCTTATCCGAGAGCTGTTTGACTACAACTTACGCCGCGGCGCAGCCACAATGCGTGAGGAGGTCCGTCAGCTCATGTGCCTTCTAACCAGGTTAGACTCAGCTCTGCATTTCCTTATGATGGTTTTTGCTTAATGGTTTCAGTTTTAGTGAGGTAGATGCACTAACAGAAGATCATTTGACGTAGCCATTTAATTAATGACACTGAGGCTTGCTTTTGATAACCCAGTTTCAGCCAAAGACCAGCTGACCTGTCCTTCTGCAATGTTAAATGTGGATTGCTTTGAGCGTGTATTGGCATTGTAAAGGATTTAGAGCTTGCACATCAGGTCAAGCTTTTCCTTAAGCACTTCACTTCAAACAGACATTTCTGTGTTTAGTTGCTGAGCTCTGGAAAGCTCTACTTGTGATGGCGTAGGTGTGTTCTCACACAACTTAACATGTAAGAAGATTGTTTCTAGTGGTTTCAGCAGTGGAATGGAAGTTGGGCCTCCTGAATTCTGTTACTTATGTTTACACTGACTTTCTGTAGGTCAACATTTACAGAAGTAGCTGGTTTTTGAGGGTCTCAGTTTGAGACAGCCTGAGCTTGATTTTTAGAAGGCATTTCAGCCGGAGTTTTGGATGCTCAACACTTCAGCAAATCAGGCCCAGAGTGTCCTGAGTTTTTGCATCCTAAATTAATTACTTTCGAAAAATGGATCTTAGTTTGTCTGTGCCTTAAGGCACATCTTCACTGATGGCGGCAAATTCACCACCATCAAATCGATCGATCCGGATTGATTGAGCGGTCAGTGAAGACGCTCGATCAATCTGGAAGTCAACTTTTTAAAACCATGCCCTCAAGTGGCGCAGCTCAGTGAAGATGCCTCACACAACAGAAGTAAAGAAGTCGACAGGAGTTGCACAAGCCACTCGGCGTAGCTTGCGTGACTCCCATCCACTGTTGCCAAATTGTAAGGTAAATGTAGACCAGGCTTCAATCTCCTCCTCTGTGGAATACTACCTTCCTCATTTAAGGTGCTGAGCCGTAAAGGTCTCTAAAGCGCATTGGGTTCCCTAAATGGAAGGCACTGTGTAAGCGCCTAGTAGTAACAGTAGTCCTCTTGACTGGCCAAGTACTAAGGTATTAAGAGACTACCAGACAGAAGCTGAGTTATCAGTTACCTTATGTCAGAAAAGTGCTAGTTGGACAGGCTTGCTATTAATTTTAGATGAGCCAGACTGAAATGAGAGATGCTCAGTATGTCTGAGGAATGTCTGCAGGCAGTATTTAATAGTAGTTACTTTTCTTCTGGAATCAGAGACAATCCAGAGGCCACCCAACAAATGAATGACCTAATCATTGGGAAGGTTTCTGCAGCTCTGAAAGGACACTGGGCAAACCCTGATCTGGTGAGGAACTCCAGCATTTTCTTCTCTTTTCTCCTCTCCCCCTCTCCTGTGGCCTTTTGATTTTAGTAACTGATTTCTGTTCCCAATCAATCCATAGTCAAGAGGGCATTTCTGACTTGGTAGGAACTATGTCACAGGCTGGAGTCAAGCATAATGTTATGTGATGGTGGCCTAGCTGCCCCACACAGCTTTTCCAGTACATCTCAGGCCTCACTTGAAGCACTCCTAACTCTTCCTGTCCTGGGCCTTTCTCAAGCAGGTTGCCAATCATTTCAAATAGAGGCTTTGAGTTGAGATCCCCAAAATTACTGCACCTCGAACTCTGACATCCAGACATTGAAGAGGCAGTGAGGACTGTATTCTGTCACCGAGCCCTCCTAAAGCTTTGTACATTTTCCTGTTGCAGGCTAGCAGCCTCCAGTATGAAATGTTGCTGCTAACAGATTCCATCTCTAAGGAAGATAGCTGTTGGGAGCTGCGACTGCGCTGTGGTGAGTTCAAACAACTCATAAGAGAGTTTAATTTCAAAAGCTCGTGTTAGGTATCTGTGAAAATGGGAAATTCCTCATGCATTGTAGTAATCCTAGCACAGATGAGCTAGCAATTGGGGGTCAGTAATGGGGGAATCAGCTGTGGGCATTAGGGGAGCAGTATATACAGCAGGAGTGCTGGGAGGAGAATATGGAAGGAGTAGAACTAGAGGTGAAGGAAAGTAGGATCTTTTTCCGATCAGGGGACAATTTCTCTCCATGAAAATGTGGTAGGTCAACCCAAGAATATGAGATCTTGCCTTCCATTAAAGATTCTTGGTTTGTGTGGACAGTAGTATCTCTTCCAAGGATTTCCTAGCTTTGCTGCATACTCGTCAATAGCATTAACCCATGTCTCCTCCTTTCAGCTCTCAGCCTCTTCTTGATGGCAGTGAATATTAAAACTCCTGTAGTTGTTGAGAACATCACCCTAATGTGCCTGCGAATTCTACAAAAACTGATCAAACCACCTGCTCCAACCAGCAAGAAAAACAAGGTACCTCCCTTGATGCTTTAACTTGGCAAAGACACAGTTAGCTGACTGAAATCTAAGACACCGTGGTATGTCTTAGAGAAAAAATACCATATGTACTGGTTTCCTGTTCCTGGTTACTGCTGCTCCAGAAGCATAAGATCCCAGGAGTTAGAATCCAGCGATAGATGTGGATATATCGAAGGCTCTCTCCATTTTCTCCAATACAGCTTTAAGATCCATAGAAAGAAGGCACTCAAGGCTATGTCTCTTACTTTATGTAGGTTCTTACAAGACTTTTACTAGCTTTTTTGAAACAAGTACATCTATTGATTTTTATCTCAACTGAGAATTTGTAAATGTAGAGCTGTAATAAGTTTTGATGAAATATTGATCAGCTTCTCTGTGTGACCCATTCACAATTGGAGCACATTTCTGTCTTTTGACCAAGATGTCTAACTTTGACTGTCTGACATCAGACACGGATTACTGAACTCCATAGCAGTATCAACCACTTAGAATAATGTCCCCATTTAAATTATAGGTCATCCATCTCCTGGACCTGAAGCGGGTGAGGTATGCTGTTAGCACAGCATCATTCGCACTGAAGTAAAGTAGTCTAATCTTACATCATTGAAACTAGTGTTCTGATTACATAGAGCACAAACCTTACTGGTGTGGTTGCCTCTCAGGCATGCCATATGAATATGCCACAGGAATAGTTTGTCTCAGAGGAACAAAATTTGCTTTTTGATGCTGTCACAGACTTAAGGCTGTTCCTTTGCTTCCTAGGACATCCCTGTTGATGCTCTCACCACTGTTAAACCGTACAGCAATGAGATCCATGCGCAGGCTCAGCTGTGGCTCAAGAGGGACCCCAAAGCATCATATGAGGCTTGGAAAAAGTGCCTCCCTGCTAGAGGTAGAGTCCTGTCCTTTACTTACCTTTTCTGAATGGAGTGAAATTGTGCAAAGAATATTTGTATGTGTCCAGCCTTGTGTGGTGACCTAGTTAGCGGATCCTAAAACTGCTGCCTGTCTCCTGTCACAACTGATATGATCTCTGCACTTCTACTTCAGCTGCAGAATGGGCAGACACCTCACAGACTGCAGTATCGAGCCACTAGGCCTGTGGCTCGACCCCTATGGCTGAGAGAGTTCTTGGAATAGAACTTGACATTGGAGGCAGTGTGGTCTAATGATATGAATACAAGGCTGGGAGCCCAGAACCCCTGAGTGCTATTTCAGGCTCTGCCACTGACTCACATTGTGGCCTTGGACAAGGCACTTAACCTCTCTGTTAGGGTCACCAGATAGCAACTATGAAAAATCAGGGCAGTGGGTGGAGGCTAATAGGCACCTATATATGACAAAGCCCTGAATATCGGGACTGCCCCTATAAAATCAGGACATCTGGTCACCCTACTCTCTGTGCCTCATAGGCCTTCTGTAGAATGGGTTGACACCACCTCCCTTACATTGTGATTAATAATTACCTGTACATCATTAATTCTGAAAACTCCATCCCTTGGTAATGTAAGTTTCAAAATCTCAAGGCTCATGTGGTGAGCAGTTCCCAGTTTGCCAGTGTGATTATCAGTGTACAGTATGGTTACAGTAATAGGCAGGGTCACCTAGTGTCTGAATCTTCTTTATTTTCACTTGGAGGATTCGTGCCTTTTCATTGATTTGGCTATAAAGTGCCAGGCACACCTATAGTACTATAGAAATAATACATTAATGGCAACTTAGGTTGATGGCAACAAAGGGCCAGCCCTGTGCGTTGGTGTCAGCACGTTGCAGTAGTGTGAGAGGAATTGGAGTTCCGGACTGCTTCAGACCTGACACAGCAGTGCTGCAAAGGCAGTGAGTGTAGTCTTTGGGGAATATCATGAGGGAAGTACTACAAGAATCCTCACTACCAACTCTAGCGTGGTACTGATGAGCTCACAAGGAAGTTGTGTTGCTCTTCTCAGCCAGAAGAAAGGTTGGCCCGGCGTAGGATTGAAAATGGCAGCAGAAAGGAGCACAGGAGGATTCCCAGGGCTCCTGAAGAGGTCTGGAGTGTTCAAGCATGAAAAAAGATAACTACAGGGAATTCTCTGATTTCCTCGAAGCAGGGTGGTGTGTTCATAGGGGAAAGGAACTCTTTATGCTCCTCTGCACAATGTGATGTGTTCATAGGGAATGGCAGCTGACAGTTCTCTTAAATTCTGTTGATATTTTAGGTATAGAAGCCAACGGGAAATCTCCCAATAGAACTGAACTTCGCCAGCTCTACTTGTCAGAAAAGTATGTTTGGAAGTGGAAACAGTTCATGAGTCGACATGGAAAGAGAACCTGCCCTCTAGATCTCAAACTGGGACATAACAACTGGTTGCGACAGGTAATCATCCTTCAGGCATCCAGCACACAACCCAAGAATTGTAGTGTGTGCTGACTTCTTAATCATTGACGATTTTTGTGTCTCAGCTCTACAACTGGTTAGTGGTAGTCTCTCATCATACATTTGCTTTGCAACCAACCCATGAGGTGTCAAAGTAGCTGTGGTTTGGAGACAGTGTGCCTACTGCAATCTTTAGGGCTAGCTGGGAGAAGAGGGGTGTTGCCCCTTTAAAGGCTCCTTTTATAGCAGATGGGGAGTAACAGGAAGGTTTTCAGGGTTGGGCAGGGGGCAGGAAGCAGTTGAAGCTGGGGCAGGACAAGGTCACTGCATTGCCTTTCCTGCTGACTGGGAGATTGGGGTGGAATTTGTATCCCATGCAGACCTATAGAGGCCTTACAGATTCTGGGACACACAGCCTCCGCTTTTGCTGGATCCATGATAATACCATTTAAAAACATAACTCCCAGCTTCCTGACTTCTTTTAAAACTCTCTGGACCTTTAAATGACCTTGTGTTCACCACTGAGTTTTTCCTGTCTAATCACTACATTTTGATTACCATTTGTTTCAAGAGTCCTGAACAGAACCCGTCAGCACTACTCTTTAATCAGCTTTATGGGCTGGCATTGAACGGAGCAAGACAGTTCCTTTCCTCTTAGTTCTGTGTGGCTTAGCATTCTGCCTACAGTGATCTCTCACCTCACCACATTTTGGTGAAAGAAAGATTCAAATCACATCTAATGTCTTGTCTGCACAAATGCTGTGTTCACGATATGCTTAGGTGTAAATCCACTCTGTACTAGCCTGCTGCGCACTAAGTGTCTGTGTGGATGCTGCTGCCATGCACCAAAAGTTCTCTAATCTGATCTTCCCTGCTTTGAAACAGGATAGATTTTTGTACCCCTGCGGTCTGCGATGTGATTGTTCATGTAGACAATCCTTAGGTCTCCGGCATGGCAATACAGAGTGACTGTTACTAGTTTACCCATCCACAGACAATATCTTGTGTTTTAATTCCCTCAACTTAGGTACTGTTTACTCCTGCAACCCAAGCTGCCAGGCAGGCTGCATGCACTATTGTGGAAGCTCTGGCTACCATCCCCAGCCGGAAGCAGCAGGTCCTTGATCTCCTTACCAGGTATATAGTTTTATTTCTCTGTGATCCCCACTAGATCTTGCCCATCACTAATTTTAATAATTCCCACCACAATTCCGATAGTACAGCTCTTCTGGGCATTTATTTCTTTATGGGAGCAACACTAAACACTAATTGAACTGGTATTGGGGAGAAAAAGCACAAATGGGGAAAGGCAGGCTCCTTACAGCTCATCTACCCTTTCCCCCTACCATCTATCACATTTACAAGATGAACTGCATCTGAAACCCCTTTCAGTTCCTTTTAAGTGCTACACCTGTTAAGTGACAGGCCTTACTTCCTGATCCTCACTGTGAATGGACCTACATAGTCCAACCGCTCTCTGTCTGGATTCTCCGTTACACCTTCCATGATAATGCGACAAGCTCAACTGCAATGAACTGCATTCTAAGCCCTTTCATTCCTAGGATCTATGACCAGAACGTTGATTAAAATGACTCAGAACAGTCTTCAATACAAAGTATTATTTGTTCATTCCCCTAGAGGTACAATGTGCACAGAGCAATAGGTAAAACCAATAAAAGGATCTTATACCATAATCAATCCCTGCCAGCTTTTGTAAGTTCCCCTCAGCTAATCCCTATCTCTGGGAGAAACAGGCCAACCTACTCACAGCATGCTCTCTCTGTCTTGTGTTCCTTTGCCAGCTTCTGCTGACACTCCCTGGGCAGCCTCTCTGTCCACTCAACCACCAACCTTTTCTGGTCCTCTAATGGTGTAATGTTTCCTTTGATCTCTCTCTTCCCAACCATGGCCAAATAGCTCTGTCACCAGGGTTGGAGTTGAGGAGTCGCATCTTCACAGCTATAAATCCGGCTATTGTTTTGTGTGTTTGTTAGGATGCTCCTTATCTAGGTCATTATTTTGCCTTTATTTGGTTCCTTTAACAACCCCTTTTGATCTAACTCCATAGCAAGTGTCCATCATAAACACACAGAGACATGCACTGTGCTTATTCCTGGGTTGCCACCCATCCTGAAGTTGTGAGTGTTCCTTGTCACTGGTAAGCAGTTAATTTCTGTTTCCCTGTGTCAGCTACTTGGATGAGCTGAGCATCGCTGGAGAGTGTGCTGCTGAGTACCTGGCTTTGTATCAGAAACTCATCAAGCCTGCCCACTGGAAGGTCTATCTGGCAGCAAGAGGAGTTCTGCCCTATGTTGGCAACCTTATCACAAAGGTACAGATCTGTAAGAAGGAAGCAAAGTAAATAGCGCTAGGAAGCTGGTGCCCACTTTGCAGCTCTCCTCAAGCCACATAGTGTCAGTCTCCTCACCTGTTTTCTACCCTCTAAGAGCTGCACCCATTTGCTTTTGTGCACAATTCTGAATTTGGGTTTTTTCCCCATGTTATCAGTTGTATGAAGTTGGTATTTCTGAGCTGACGTCTATCACTGGGGGCAGAAATGGCTATAGTAGTCTTAACCAGCTGCTCCGTGCCTCAGTGTGACCTGGCCATTTCCCTTTATTTAAGTACTCCACAAGCAGCTGTGCCAAAGAGCAAAAATGTCTGGTACATTGACTTGGCAGCAGCTCTGTGCAAAACATCGTGTCCTGGCTGCCTGACTGAATGGGCTCAGAGAGCAAAGAGTGACCACAGAGCAGAAGGATTAGGTCTGCTCCAGTTCCTCAAGCATGAATCAGGGGCTGTTTGAAGGGAATGTTTTTGTTACAGTCTTCAAGTTGTTGGGTTTCAGCAGCCCCTGATACTCAAGTTTATTGTAGTGAAATCAAACCCGACACCATTGCAAACCCTACTGGAACCTGAAGAGGCTGAAGAGAACGTTACAGGCATAGCTAGGTATAGTACACCTGCTGTGCAATGGAACATACCAGGTGCATCCTGACACTACAACAGTTGTGAACAATACCAGCACAGCGTGTGCTATGTTGGAGCAACAGAAATATTCTTAATAGAAATGAGATGAGTATGTGGAAGAGAATAGGAATACAGCTTGGGCACCAGTAAACAGATTTTCTTCTTACTTTGTTCTGCAGTTCTGGCTTTTACATAACCCCCAGTCCTCATCAGTGTCCATTAGCAGCATAATGTTTCTGCTTTGAGGCCCCAGAGCACTGATCAGCCAGTCATTCCTGACACCAGTAGTTTGCTTTGCTGCTTTGTCACGTCGTTGGTTTCTGTCGTTTTTAGGAAATAGCTCGTTTACTTGCCCTGGAGGAAGCCACGCTCAGCACTGACCTGCAGCAGGGATATGCCTTGAAAAGCCTCACAGGTACCTCGTTGCACCCCCATATAGTGGTCACACATTAAGGTCTGTAGTATGGGTCACTGCATTCCAGCAGCACATTGCAGTGTTTCAAACTGTCCCCCAGTGTAGCTATAAGTATTAGTAAAGTCATTGACCTGCATATCATCAGAGGTGGTTTAAACATCAGCGGCAAGGGGAGTAGCCAGGAGGAAAGAGCCACTGTGGAACTGCCAGTCCCTCCTCAGAGGGTGTCTCTAGGCTGGAGAAAAGAACCCACAATCCCACAAGTGGAGTTCTGTGAGGAAGTTATAAACCCCACACTTGGGAGATTGATTGCTCCCTTCCCTCTCCTCTCTCTGCTCACATTCAGTATTGCATAGAAGCCATGACCATCCCAAAAACGGGCCAGGCTTTCATTCTAAATCTTTTGGTTTATATAGGAGTACATTGGGTAAGTAACACTTAGTCACTTTAGGTCATTTTATTTTCTTTTTCCCGTCACAGTATAGTTCTAGCTTTGCTGGCTGTGTGTAATTCATAGATAACAAAGCAGAGTCCCCAGGATCCTGAATCTCTCCTGTTTTCATAGGGCTTCTCTCTTCCTTTGTGGAAGTAGAGTCCATCAAACGACATTTCAAGAGCCGTCTGGTGGGCACAGTCCTGAATGGCTATCTCTGCCTGAGGAAGCTGGTAGTGCAGAGGACAAAGCTGATTGATGAGACCCAGGACATGCTGCTGGAGATGTTGGAGGATATGACAACAGGTAGAGCCAACTGGGTTCCAGGAATCCTGGTATAGGTCACCTGAGAAGATGAGACCTGTAGTGCAGCCCCACGAAGGAACAATTTCAAGGACCATAACAGGGATTTTCATGACTTTTGCCACCAGATCACATTGGTTTTAAAGCACATGGTGCAACATTTCAAAGGTGTGGCCTGATATATACTAGCCATGGGGTGATAAACTCTAATTTAGGTCAATGATTCTTTCACCCCCTTCCCTTCATCATGTAGTAAACTTTGCAGGCGGAGCCCCTGGGCATTCCTGTCCAAAGGGAAAGTTTAAAGAAAATGTCTGGAAGAGACCTTGATTAGTTCCAAGGAATTTCATGCTTTGTTATGAAAGGATCGTTTTCCTGTGTTGCTAGCATGCCAGGAAGTTTCCTGGTTACCATGGAAACCATAAAGATTTCCCCTGCAGTGTTAAACTGATACTTTTCAGAAGAGAGTTAGACTTGAAGTGTGCTACTACCTGCAAGAGGAGGTGTTGTATATGTTGGGTTAAAAAGGAGCCCACTGAAAAATTTGACTCTAGTGAATCACTAGATTAATATAAAATGCTCCCTTCTCATTGTAGGCACAGAATCTGAAACAAAGGCATTTATGGCAGTGTGCATTGAAACTGCTAAACGCTACAGCCTCGATGACTACAGGACTCCTGTCTTCATCTTTGAGAGACTTTGCAGTATTATCTATCCTGTAAGTGAGCAGACACCTGCAGTCGTTTATGGGTCTTGTATATATCTTCAGAATGAAACAAACTTGTTAAAATAGACGATGTAGTTGTTTGCACTTCAGCGGAACAGATCCCAAACCATGCTGACTCCACTGATTTTGGTTTGATATTAACCAATGTAGAATTGTACTAATACGCTCTTCTAGTTCTGGGACCCCACACCAGTGCAGGGTTCCTGTGCCGTTACTGAGCAGGTGAGAAGCCTGAGGCTTGGCGTTTAGTGTGCGGTGAGGAATTTGCTTACAGAAGGTGATCTGGTATTATCAGGTCTCCTCCAAGATCTGCAGGTCAGTGTACAGCAGGGTGAGCTAGTGATTATACTGTCTTACTGAAAATCCTGGTAGCTGGCATAACGGTGAGAGGTGTTTGGGGAAATCTTCACCCACTCTCCCTTTGCTTTTGCTCTTAAGGAAGAAAATGAAGTGACTGAGTTCTTTGTAACACTGGAGAAAGATCCCCAGCAGGAAGATTTCTTGCAGGGCCGGATGCCAGGGAATCCCTACAGCAGTAATGAGCCAGGCATTGGGCCACTCATGAGAGACATCAAGAACAAAATCTGTCAGGACTGCGACCTGGTGGCTTTATTGGAGGATGACAGTGGAATGGAGGTGAGAATGCACAATTTCTGAACCAGGTGCTGGGAAACGGGGACAGATTTCTGATCAGGCTGGTGACCAGCATCAGGGATATGGTGTGAGTGTGTGCTCAGATTTTTTTTTCCCCCCCCCATTTCCAGCTTCTGGTGAACAATAAGATCATCAGCTTGGACCTGCCTGTGGCTGAGGTCTACAAGAAAGTCTGGTGCCCCACCAATGAGGTATGTGTTTTTGGCCCCATTCTCTGTGTTTTAAAACAATACCAGATGGGGGATTAGCTTTTGCTTCTGATACCTAGTTGCTCAGGATCTCTCCATACACTCATTTGGGGACTGGAAAGCACTTCTGTTACTCATCCCCAATACTGGTGGCTTAGAAGCACTGTACACTAAGAATAGTGACCGTCTTGTGTGTGACACTTTTGCATCTGAATGTAGCTGAGCTGGCTTCTCAGACAAGGACTCATCTTACTCTTCCTTTAAGAATCAGCTGCATTTTATGGCACTGCCTTTCAAGGTTTGCTTCAGACTCCATCTTCACATGGCAGCTTGATATACATACAGGTTGGGACAGCAGATTGCTCCTTCATTCTGCATTTCAAGGACAGGCCTAAAATGTCTGCACAGAAAGGGCATCTGATATAAATAGTATTTTGCATTGCTGTAGTGCCTTTCATTTAAGGATCTCCAAGAATGTAAGACCTCAATCCTCAGAATGTGTCTTTGAGGCCATGGTAGGAATTGCCCCATTTTACAGCTGCAGAAAAAGACAATGAGTGTAAGTGATTTGCCCAAGCTGTCACAACAGGGAGGAGTTTGTTCTGGGTTCTGTTTCCACTCTGCAGTCAGCCTGGTGTGACATCTTGGGCGCCTGTCAAGAGGTGTCAGCCTTGTTTGTGAAGGCTCAGTTGAGTGGATTGCACTAAAAAGGAAGCTGTCAGGGTACATCTTGCATGCAGAAAATGTGTGCTTTATTGCTCTAACTAATAGCACTGGTGATTATTAAGACTGACTGAATTTTTTAATCTTATTTTATATTTCTTGTTTATGCACTGTTTACTTTTTGCATTTTGCTCATCTTGGACAAGAAAACTTGGCTGGTCATTTTCACTCTCTGGTTTCCAGTCACTAGCTCAGTGTTTCAGTTCATAATACTGCTGAGGCAGATTCAAATAATTCCTGGGTTTTTTGAGATGATGATAATACCTAGCTCACATAGTATAGTGCTTTTCATTTGGGGCAGCACCTCTGATCAAACTTATAAGTAGAAAGCTATATGGTGTAAAATCAAGCCTGAAGCTAGTTGATAGTCACCTTTTTCCAGCAAGAAGCAGCACTGGATGGGGAAATGAGCTCTGGTCTTCATGGTGCACGGAAGCTGCAGAAAGCAAGGTTGAATAGTCTGTGTGATCCCCTTAGATCTCTTTTATGTATTCAGAATGTGGAAGTACTGTTTGTGTGATATGTTCTACTGCAGCCAGTGTATTGCTTTCCCAAGATGTACACTGCTGGATATGAAAGGCTGACTTTGTTCAGCATTACTGTCACTAACAGCTTTCATCTGTCTTCCTTTGTGTGCATCACTCCAAAGCACTTCTGGAGCTCCATCCTGAGTTCCCTAGGAAATAGACAGGCTCACAAGAAGCTAACCTCAGGCCTGTTTTTGTTTCTCTTGTCTCTCTCACTGGCTTTTTTTGTTCATCTGCCATTTTACCAGGGCCCCTGTGGTGTTAATTGCTGGTCTCTAGCATGGCCTTTGAGCAGATCTTCCCCCAGGGCTTTCCCTGTGCTTATGTATTTGCTGTGACATTAAGCACTGCTTATTCCACATTAGGCTTAGTGCGCTCTGACAGGTTTTTTCTCTCACGATCTCCTGTTTGCAAAGCTGGGATTTCTTTTCTGCTTTGTATTCAAACTTATAGTTTGAATGATAAGTTCAGTGATACACACACAACCAGTGTTTCTGGCTGGAAATGCATCCTGCAAGCTGACCTCCTTCCCTAGGAAAGGGGCAGCTAGTCCTTTATTGTATTTGGACATTTCCTAATACCCTGTTTTACTTGAAGCACATCAAAATGTCATCTAGTTCTTCTCTCCATTTCCCATCACTGGGAGACTTGTCTATTTAAAAGCACTGGTCTAATTAGCCTCTCTTCCTACCTGATCTCTTGGGCAGAATACCATCCAGTTCACTTCCCAATCTTTTTTAGGGTTATGCTATGGAATCAGCAAAGAAGAGAAGGTTGGTTACAGAGTAGGCACCGTCTCTGAGGACATACATGTCTCGTCACCTCATTTCTTGGCTCCATCTTTCACTGATGTAATACCACAGTGCAGTTTATTACTAAAGGAATCTGTCATGAAGGGAGGTGATATAAGAAGGAGCGCTGTTAATTAGGCAGACAGCTTGGTAATGGGCTGTGTTAGGAAACAGACTAGACTAGATGGTGGTTTAGTGGGATTTTATCAAGATGTGGTTTTATCTTTTCTAGAGTTTCTCTAAAAATGTAGAGAAATGAGCAGTTGCAGGGAAATTCCTGTATTATCTTCTGCTTTGGGTGAAAGGAAGCTGAGGCATAAATGTGTCATCCCCTCTAAAGAGAACATAATGGGACTACTGAGCACAGCATAGCAAACGTGACACTTGTGTAATTCTTCTATATTCTTTCAGGGGGAGCCAATGAGGATCATTTACCGCATGCGGGGGTTGCTAGGAGATGCAACTGAAGAATTCATTGAGTCACTAGACTCCACTACAGGTAAGGCATTTGTTCCCTAGAAACTGAAATTAGATTTGGAGTGTGGGGTTCACTACAGAAGTGTGGCACCATTACTTGACAGCACTGAGTGTCTCTTTGACTTGCACACATTTCTTTCGCTATATTTACCTGCTGTGTCAGGAGTAGTAGATTAAATAATCAACACAGTAGCTTGTAAGGACCTTGCACGGGGGGCAAGGAGGGAGTGCCAGCCCTGCTCTGCCCAGAGTCCTGTTCTGGTTCCACCCTCCCCTGCCCTCCCTCCCCCCTTCCCCCCCCAGCTGCAGTTGCAATCGCTGGCCCAGCTGCGGCCCCTACAGCCTCCTGGCTGCCACTGTAGGCCCCAGCTCCCACCTCACACCCAGCCTTGACCCCAACTGCACCCCTCTCCCAGCCCCAGCTGGAGGGGGTGTGGATAAGGGAAGAGGGGGCCATGATGTAAAAAGTTTGGGGCCACTGATGTAGCTACCTGTATGGCCCTCCTCACTGTAGTATCTCAACACCTTATAAACATGAATGGATTGATCCTCACAACCCCTCTCTGAATTAGGAAAGTATCACCCCCATTTTACAGCAGTGCAGAGAGATTAAGTGACTTGCCTAAGATCTCACAGGAAACGTGTGGCACAGTTTGGAATCAAGCTCAGTTTTGTGTCAAGTCCAGTGCTTTAATGACAAGACCCTCTTTTCTTTGACTTCAGACATCCTAGAGGTTAGAGAAAATGTTTGTTTATATTGACTGTTAATTCTGAATTTAGTTGGTACACCATCGCTTGCAGCCAGCAGCACTTTGGAGTTTGACTTCATGTTAAACATAGAAGGAACTTGTGTGTCAAAATCCTTCTTGAATATTCTTGCTCATGGTAATTTTTCTCAAGTTTGACCCAACTGCTTAATTTTGACCCTTGCTGGCATTGCCAAATGTAGCTTAATCTCCATTTTTACTTCAATGCCTCACTCCTTATTGGCAGCTGTATAGTCCTGTTGATGTAGCTGCCTCCCTCCTGTCACAATCTTTCTTTCCTGTAGATGAAGAGGAAGATGAGGAAGAAGTTTATAAAATGGCAGGTGTGATGGCGCAATGTGGAGGCCTAGAATGCATGCTGAACCGACTGACTGGAATCAAGGATTTCAAACAAGGCCGTCACCTCTTGACAGTGAGTCGGAGCTGTCCCAGCTCGTGGCAGAGACTCTGTGGTAGAGCAGATACCTAAGCAATCAAGAAAACTCTGGCTTTTAGAATAGCTGCCTTTCAACAGCTATCCTGTACTGCAGCTCTCATATTGGAGCAGAGTTTAAATTCACTAATTCATGTCCAGTAAAATTGTAGCAGTTTTTCCACCTTTCTCCTCCCTTTTTAGCTCTCTGTTAATACTTCTTCAGAAAAAGCCTTTGAAGTCTGAGAGAGTAGAGGACGTTGGCAGTTTGCAGGATCAGGCCCCAGGTTGTTAGTGTGACTATTTTATGCATTAGAGTATCTTACTGGAAAACCAAAATCATCTTCTTGGGGTTAATGTTTCAGGAGAGGTCACATCTTGTGCCTTCCAAGGGGTTTTGGAAAGTTAACTAGATTATTGGGAGCTTTTAGGTTCAGTTGTACCCCTGAAAGGACTGGCAGGATATCTTGTAGATCACATTCTCTGTTTCTTTGTAGGTGCTGCTAAAACTGTTCAGCTACTGTGTGAAAGTGAAAGTGAACCGTCAGCAGCTGGTCAAACCTGAGATGAACACTTTGAATGTCATGCTGGGAACTCTGAATTTGGTAATGAGGAATTTTGGCCCACAGTGGACTTTGGTAACCTTGGCTCAAGTTCTGCAGGGTTGTAAAGCATGCCCAAAGCTGTTGGTATAGCCTGATAATGGCACCAAGAACACAAATTCTGAGTTAGTTAAATTCCCAAGTCTCCATACTATCTTTGGGTGATTAGAGGCATTTATCTGGAAAGTAGCATTCCAGGTAACAAAACTTTTTTATCCACATCTTAGCTGAGATTACATTCATGCCCTTCCTCAGTAATGAACAGAATCCCACTCCACAAATTTACCAGGACTTGTGAAAATTATCTGTTCACCCAAAATTTCAGTCATACCTGCCTCATAGCAACCAAAAGAGAGCTTAAATAACCTCTCTGTTCTGGTGTAAACAAAGGACTTATCAGCCCTATTTTCCTTCTGTCATCTATTAGTCATTCCCTTTTTAGTGATAGCTGGGACTAGATGACACAGCTGAGATTGTTAGAGTTGGTGCTATAGTGACTGTCATCGTCTCTGCAGGCCCTGGTGGCAGAGCAGGAGAGCAAGGATAGTGGAGGAGCAGCTGTGGCGGAACAAGTGCTTAGTATCATGGAGATCATATTGGATGAGTCTAATGCAGAACCACTGAGTGAGGACAAGGTGAGTGCTTATGCTGGGTATCACGGAGAGGGAAATACTGACTGGAATCCAAGGCTTGTCAATGTCTTGTTCAGGGGTACAGACCTTCATGGAGTATAGACAAGTGTTGAATCAGAAAACTAAGCCATGCCATCAAACACAACGGTACTTGGCAGATTCAGCCTTGGTGAAGACTGTGTTAGGGGCAGGAGGAGGAAGAGTGACATTGAACCAAAAGTATTGCAAGATTCCTACCAAACTCTTGCGTTGTAGAGGTGTGTTGGTTCAGAGTGGCTGGATCAGCTGACATAGAAAGAGAAGACTCTGCCCTGTTCTTAAGAGTGCATTTATATGGACTCTGAAATCACACTTGGTTTTCTGAATAACTGGCAATATGAACTATATGCTTACACCAGAAACACTGAGAAAGGGAGCTTCTCTCCTTCCCCTGAGAGTACCACTATCCCAGTAGGTCTGTTGGAACTACTAATGCTTGAGTTAGACCTCCTTTGGGCTAGGGTTAGATTTTGACCCAAGAACATTTTAACAAGTTGTGGGAAGCCAGTTATTGATTAGATCAGTTGATACAACTGTTCCATGAGGCACCTGAGAACATGCTAAAAATGCAGTTTCCCCATGACCATGAGACTTTTACTGTTGCTGTCTGTACTTTATCACACTGTCTTACTGAGATCCGATCCGGAAGCTCTGATTGCCTCCGGATAGGGAACAGTCAACAAACCACTGGACTAAGAGGATTCTCCTGAAGCCTGTAGATTAATCCTGAACATAAATCATTCTCCTCTTTGCAGGGTAACCTTCTTCTTACTGGTGACAAGGATCAGCTGGTAATGCTACTGGATCAAATTAACAGCACCTTTGTCCGTTCCAATCCCAGTGTTTTGCAAGGCCTGTTACGCATTATCCCTTATCTGTCCTTTGGGGAAATGGAGAAAATGCAGATTCTGGTCGATCGATTCAAGCCCTACTGTAACTTTGACAAGTACGTTTTGTGACTTCAGCAAAAAGCACCAATTAAATTAGAATGCTTAATACATTAGCAGCTGTCTTCCTTAATGTTCACGTTAGTCTAATGGGTATTTGCAGGAGAAGAGAAGTCCGCTTGGAGGGTGGGAACTCTGGAGAGCTTATCTGCACTGATATAATGTGTGTGTTTGTTAATCTGCTGAGTCCTTAGAGCTCTAAATCCATTGCTGTTTCCTCTCCTCATTCAGGTACGATGAGGAACACAGTGGCGATGATAAAGTTTTCCTGGACTGTTTCTGTAAAATAGCAGCTGGCATAAAGAATAATAGCAATGGCCATCAGCTGAAAGATCTCATCCTCCAGAAAGGAATTACCCAGAACGCACTTGACTACATGAAAAAGCATATCCCCAGTGCAAAGAAGTAAGGGTCACTTTGTGGTGTGTGCAGTAACCCTGTGTATCCTTATCTCCATTTCATAGTCTCCCTATTGAACGGTCTTCCAAAGAGTGGGGTAGGAGTTCCATCCCTGGAAATATTTATGCCTGATGAATCCCTGGTGAACAGACTGTTGAGAGGACTGACTTGCAGTGGCTGACAGCTGTGGATTAGATGTCCTAAAGTGTCTTTCAGTTCTGTTTAATTACTCAGATGCAGCAACTTGCCTCATTTCCTGGCTGTATCGTATCCATCACCCTAAAACAGAGCGCCCACACTGAGGGTCATCTCATGGGCCTAAAACTAAACCTGAAGCTAACAACTGAATGAGGAGCTAGCTGTTAGTTTGTGCAGTGTGGAGAAGGGAGTGTGAACATCACTTCAGTTACCATTTTAAGGCTTTTTAAATAAACTTCTAAAATTTAAACTAAATATTTGAGCTCAGACAGGAAGGAACAAGGTAACCCTTCTGTTTCTAGGTTTAAGATCTCTGTGGAGGGGAGGAGGGAAAGGTGGCCATCTTTCCTAGCAGCCTATGTAGTGCAAGCTGGCTGTTGACTGGAAACTAGATACCTTTACAGTGCTGGCAATTATCTTTTAGCTGCTGTATGTTTTTGCCTTTTCTGTGTAGTTTGGATGCAGATATATGGAAGAAGTTTTTATCTCGTCCAGCGCTTCCTTTTATCCTGAGGCTCCTTCGAGGACTTGCCACACAACACCCTGCCACACAGGTAAGGAGATTCTGTCTTGGAAAACAGATCAGGAGGCAGATGGCTAGCTTGCTACTGGGAGATTATATGGTGGCTGTACCTAGATCTATCTTTTCATAGTAGTTTCTTTGGTTGAGTTTGGAGGACAGCGTTGTTCTCATACACAGTCAATCCATTAGTCTGGAAAGAATTATTGGATTGACTATGTCCATTCAAATGGAGATATTCTGGCAAAGTACTGTCTAGTTCTTTGTGGCTCCAGATTGTTCTTTTGTGTTAAATGTTCCGGTTCCTTTGAAGTGGAAGATAGAACCATAGACTGTGGCTGTGATGGGTTTTCCATGGGTGTTGTTTTTAATGGAGTTTACTTATGTAACTTATATGACAAACGCCTTTTAGCTCTTGGTTACTCTCAACGTATGCAGTTTTAGGACATGATACAGGTGCATTGTGGAAGACTGAAACACAAGTTTTGGGCACTTGTACCATTTGCAGTGAACTACTCCCCTTAAAACACTTGTAGTGGCCCAAAGCACTAACCAGTCAATCAGTGAGTGCTGCAGGCTGGGTCAGATGGAATAGTTCAGGTCTTGCTCACATCTTTTCCTGAAAAAGCTGCTGTATTTTATCTCTGACAGGTACTAATAGGGACAGACTCCATTACAAACCTGCACAAACTGGAGCAAGTGTCCAGTGATGAAGGTATTGGGACGTTAGCTGAGAACCTTCTGGAGGCACTAAGGGAACATCCAGAGGTGAACAAGAAGATAGATGCGGCCCGAAAGGAGACACGTGCGGAGAAGAAGCGCATGGCTATGGCAATGAGGCAAAAAGCCTTAGGCACTCTGGGAATGACGGTAATGCCCATCCACAGTAATGGATTCCCATGGTCGATAGTGAATGTAGTATTCCTGTCTTTCTAAAAATGCCACTGGATTTTTTTTCCCTTAAAGTGCAAGACAAAGGTTGACTGACCAGAGCTTTAGCCACATAGTTTTTGCATGGCTCTTGGAAGAGTGAAAGTCATTTACCTGTACCAGGGTGGGAAATCCGTTATCCTTCAGGTGCTTGGAGACCCAACTATGACAATGTTATGTCTGCAATAGTTCATTGACCATAATCTTGTCACCTAGTGTTCATTATATAACTGCTTTCTATGCATTGGTGGTTGTCTTTTGTAATACAGAAAACTGCAGGAAATCTCTGGGGTCCCAAAATATAATTCTAACTTACTCTTGATTGGTAACACTTGGCACCAAGATTATGGGAGCTTCCCAATTCTACTCAGACACCTGTGACAGCTGTACAGCTTGAGCAGCATTCTGTGCTCTAATGTTCTCTCGTTCCAGTAACTAAGACACTGTGAGACTTAACAAATATAAATAGCTCTCTGGTTTTATTCTCCTAATATGCTTGACTTGTTCACTCTTTCAGACAAATGAGAAGGGCCAGGTGGTGACAAAGACTGCACTCCTTAAACAGATGGAAGAGCTGATAGAAGAACCAGGACTGACATGCTGTATCTGCAGGGAAGGCTATAAGTTCCAGGTACAGCAGAACAGCAGCGAGAAAGCCCTAATGTGACACGGGGAAAATCACCAGTGCATGTCCTGGTGCCTGACAGAGATGGTGCTGTGACACTGTAGGGCCAGGGCACAGGTTTTGCTCCTGGGATCAGTAGTTCTCTGCTGTACTTTGGGAATGAGGATGATGGTGCTTGTTAAATCCCTTCTCTGGCTTCCCCTCACCATCTGCATCAAACCGAGCTGGTTGTCCCTGTATAGCTTAGCTCCTTTGTATCTCGTTCTGAAGGAAACGGAGTTGAGATGTTTTTTCTTCAAGCAGCATCCCTATGGGTGCTCCACTGTAGGTATGTCTGTGTCCCTGTGCTGCTGATCGCAGAACTTCAGTAGCAGTGTCCTTTGGGCCTTTATATATGCTGTCTCTCCTCATACTGCGCCACGAGGCAAGGTAGCATGCATGGGCTAACAGTCCTCAGTTCCTTCTCACTCATCCTTGGCAGTTAGCTGTCAATTAGCGATGGTTAACTCTCCTTTTCAGTTTTTAGAAACCCTTTTGCCGCCTTGAACTTTTATTTGGCCATGCCTTAAAGACAAAAAAGAGAGGAAAAAAAAAAAGACTTTGTTCTTGTGTCAACCCCCCAGACTTGCAGCAAGGCGATCCTGGTCACAGACAAGCACTCCCAGTACATTTGCTGCCTCAGCAAGGGCCACATCCAACAAAAGTGTTCCTTCTGCCATTAGCTCCAACTGAGATCCTGCAAGGACAGAGAGCTGTGCCAGAAAATCATCTTTATGGAGGTAGCTCTCCAACCACAGCCCTCTGGTGGGCATGAGTCTTCCCCTCAACCTTTGACTTCCAAGGATAGTGGGCCAAAGAAACAGTCTGGGGATTTCTCTCTCAAGTCAAAAAACAGAGCTGGAAGTCCCCTCAATGAGCCCAGGGATAGGCAAAAACACAGATGTTGTCCGGCATCCACGCCTCGTGACAATCAGTGTCTGGTACTGTTGATAGGCTTATAGACCCTTTGGACATGGGCACAGTATCTTCGGTACAGAGAAACAAGGACGGATACACTAAGACACACCCAGAGCATAAGCTGTCATTGATACCACCAGTGGCAGTGGCCTATCCAGCACTGTAGAGATCGAGGTCCCCATTTCCCCTGACACTAGCAGAAATCCATGAGGCTAGTCACCAGGCTGTGTTGGATGCTCCTGATTCTCTGCTCCTCAGTGCCAAAATCAGAGAACCGAGCCATGGCAGACCATGGGATATTTCTCCACAATTATGCTGTGCCCCTCAAATGTCAAGTGAAGGATTGGACAGTGAGCCAGACTGGGTTTCTCTATACTCTTCCCAAACTCCATATGGGACCCAATATCGACAGAATCCAGGAAAGTACCACCAGATGGCACCTTCGTATGGTCATCTGTGGGCACCTCCATGAGGTCCTATGCCACCACAGTGACCATACTGGGACCATTGGGCAGTGCATCAACAGCCTGCCATGGGGGCACTGATCCTCACCTGAGAATCTCCCAGACGTGCCCCCTCGGTCACAGCATCATGGGCCTAAGAAGCCCAAGAAGTGGAGGGAGGAGCAAGAGATGGACATGGGAGGAGGTCACATCCGACGCCATATCCTCTTCTTTGCCAGATGAAGCAATTGTGCCATTGTCACTTTCCATGGTGAATGACTTCCACTTGTTCCAAGAGCTGGCGAAGAGAGTGGCAGACACTTTCCACATACCATTGGAGGAGGTTAAATATATGCGCCACCAGCTTATTGACATTCTCCATGCTTCATCTATTTCCAAAATCACCCTTCTAATCAACGAGGCCATTCTAGAGTCAGCTAAGACTGCATCATAAACCACGGCCTTGGTGGCCCCAATGTGCAAGTGGATGGACAAAAGAATATTATGTGCTTACGAAGGAATCATAATTTCTGTTTGCCCACTCATTTCCATCTTGATGGATGCTGTGAACTGTCCAGGCCTACAGCACATCTCTAGGACAACACCCTATGACAGAGATTGGAAGTGCCTTGATCTCTTTGGTAAGGTGTATTCCTCGGCCACCTTACATTTTCAAATTGCCAGCTTCCAGGTGCTCACAGCAAAATACAACTACACGAATTACAATACATTACATGACTTTATTGATAAGTTGCTGGAGAGCTCCTGGGATCCCTTCAAGGCCATCATCCGGGAGGGACAACTGATGGCAAAACATCTTTGCAATCGGCCCTTGATGCTGCAGATATGGCTGCCAGCACCATGTCCACAGCTATGGTGATGAAACTGGCTTCGTGGCTCCACCTGTCGGTAGAGGGCCTGCCCTTTGAGTGTGTGAAGCTCTTTGCCAAGAAGAATGATGCCTCGCTCCACTCCTGGAAGGGTTCCACAGCCACTCTCAGGTCAGTGGGAATCTATACAGTGGGGCAAAAGAGATGCTTTAATTCTCACTATTAACAGAGACCTCATTTGTCCCAATTCCCATCGCAATAGAACGATGAGCTCCAGAGGGAAAAGGATAAGTTCTCAAAGTGAAAGCCTTTGGGCGCCTAGTCCTTGACCCAACCACCTGCCCTGAAGCACCACTTTTGACGGACAGCTTGAGGCTCTGCAAGACCACTCCTCACTACTATCTGTGCTCATGCACCCATTTGGCAGTGCCTGGCAGCATATAACCTTGGACATATAGGTCCTATAGATCATCAGATCTGGCAATTCCATCCACTTTGCCTCCTTCCCTACCCACCCACCCCCCACAACGCTATTCCCCATTCCTCTTTAGGGACCCTTGTCACGAGGGTCTACTATGGCAGGAGATAGACTGCCTCCTGCAATAGGGAGCTGTAGAACCAGTACCTCAACATCTCCTAGGCAAAAGGGTTCTACTCTTGCTACTTCCTAATATCCAGAAAGAAGGGAGGTTGGAGACCCATCCTGGACCTCAGAGCTCTCAACAAGTTTATCAAAACTCATAAGTTCAAGATGGTCACCTTATCGATTATATTTCCATCACTGGGAACCAGGAGACTGGTTTTTGGCCTTTGAGCTACAAGATACCTACTTTCACATTTCAATACTACCAGCTCACACATGTTTCCTCAGGTTCACCTTCGGGCATGACCATTACCAATACAAATTCCTTCCCTTTGGACTTTCATCGGGCCCAAGAGTATTTCTCAAAATTCTTTCAGTGTCGTCTTTGTCGCTCCTTACCACCGACGCATCCCTCATAGGTTGGGGCATGCATTTAAACGACCTCACAGTGCAGGCAAACACTCACCTCGTTTCACAAGAATGTCTATTCACTTTCCTGCCTTCTACCTCAAGCCTCAGTGAGACAACAGGGAGATCATACTGCATACCCTAGATGTTAGGAGAGCCCTTGCATTCTACCTCAATAGGACAAAGCCTTCAGGAAGTCCCCTAGATGATTTCTCTCTGCGGCGGAAAGACCTAAGGGCTCAGCAATAACAGCCCAAAGGCTCTCTAAGTGGGTCTCAAATTGCGTCAGACAGTGCTACCGAATATGCAACATGACCAGACTCAATCCGTACACGTTCCACAAGATCAATCTCCTCATCTGTTGCCTTCTTTAAGAATTTTCCCATCGCAGAGATCTGCAGAGTGGCAGCATGGGCATCAGTCCACACTTTCGCAAAACATGCCATCACCAAGGTCTCTGCCTCTGATGCCATCTAGCTTTGGCTCCACAGTACTATCATCTGTGACTAACCCAACTCTAAAGTCCCAGCCCCCCAAGGGGGGTACTGCTCAGGAGTCACCTACAGTGAAGCACCTATAGGGACACTACTTGAAGAAAAATAAGTTCTTCACCTTGTGCATTAATAATGGTTCTTTGAGATGTGTCCCCTTATGGGTGCTCCACTCCCTTCCCGCCTCCCCTCTAATTCAGAATTGTCACTATGACTCAGCAGTAGAGAAAGAACTGAGAACACTTAGCCCGTGCGTGATGGTTAGCCTCGTGGCACAGCACAAGGAGAGACAGTGCATGTGTGGGCCCGATGGACACTGCTACCAAAGTTCTCCGATCAGCAGCGCAGGGACTCAGGCACACCTACAATGGAGCACCTTTAGGGAGGATACACCTCAAAGAACCATTGTTACTGCACAAGGTCAGTAACTTCTTGTTTCCAATAAGGAGTTAGGCTCCTGAGGATCTCATGTAGGGCCTAGCATTAGTAACTATCCCTCCTGCTCTGGTGCCTGGTAAGAAAAATAGCATAAAGAATGCTGGCCTCATCTTTGAAATCATGGCTAAGCCCTATTGAAGGGTTTCACTTAGGCCATTCACTTATCTTGGTCCCAGTCTGAGGCTGGGTCTACACCGATGGCGGCAAATTTGCCGCCGTTACATCGATTGCTCTGGATCGACTGAGCAGTCTGTATAGATGCGCTCAGTCAATCCGGGAAACGACGCAGGAAAACCACCCCGGTAAGTGGCGTAGCATTGCATCGAAGGGAACGCTGTTCCCTTCAGTGCAGCGCAATGTGGACACTGCACAGAGGAGACGCTGCAAAGTCGACGGGAGATACGCAAGTGATTTACATCACTTGCATATCTCCTGTCGACTGCTGCCGAATCGCAAAGGTAAGTGTAGACCGGGCCTGAATAACAGATTTGAATGGCAAGTATCTTCTGTGGTTTGGTTCTGCTTTCAATATAAAGTGCCAGTTAGCAGTTTCTGCTCTTCGCAGGAGAGATATAGGCCCAACAGGATGTAGTCTGCATCCATCTCTTCTGCTAGGAGCATGTTTTGCCATGATACTTGCATCTCCAACTGTTAATGTAGTCCTAACTTAATTGTCTCCATGATTCCCCCCAGGTGGGAAGGTGGATTGGTGAGTAGGTGCTTGGGGAAAGCTTATTTGATCCTAATATCCTCCTATAGATGAGAGTCATTTAACTCTTGAATGAGTGGCAGACAACTAACCATTTGCATATGCAAATATTGAATCTCTAATAAAGCTTTGGGTTTTTACAGCCTACGAAGGTTCTGGGTATTTACACTTTCACCAAGCGGGTTGCACTTGAAGAGTTTGAGAATAAACCCCGAAAGCAGCAGGGATACAGCACGGTCTCTCATTTCAACATTGTCCATTATGACTGTCATCTTGCAGCTGTGAGGTAAGGTCTGACCAATCTCTTGGGTCATGGTGCTTTTTATATGCATTTACTGTCCCTTAAATCTCCAACCCAACATACAATGCAACTCAGCGTGAACATGCTTATCCAGAGATCATTGTTCTATCATCCATCCAACAGCTGCTGTCCTCCACCTTTATTATGGCTTCCTTAATATGGTAATTACAAACATGAACCTGTTTATAAAGGGTATTTATGGAGCTAAGCAGCTGTGGAATACCTTTTCCTTTACTGCTTAGAGTAATGAAAGGCAGTGTGACCAGCACTGGATTAGAGCTCTGAAATCTGGGTTCTATTTCCAGCTCAGCCATTGGCCTGCTGGGTGATCTTGGTTGAGTCATGTTCTCTTTCTGTGCTTCACTTTCCCATCTGTAAAATGGGGATAAAGATACTAGCCTCCTTTGTAAACTGCTTTGAGCTCTGTGACTGAAGAGTAGTGTATAAAGATCTAGGTGGTGGTATTAGACAAAAGCTTAAATAAGTGTAACCCATCTATGTATAACCTCTTTGTCAATGCAGACTGGCTCGTGGCCGGGAAGAATGGGAGAGTGCAGCCCTACAAAATGCCAACACCAAGTGCAATGGTCTTCTACCAGTGTGGGGTCCTCATGTACCAGAGTCTGCTTTTGCAACCTGCTTAGCAAGGTGAGTATAGAGTATTACTCTTAACAATGGTTTGTATTCAAAGTAGATGAGATGGAAAATTGCTGTAGGACACGTACATATTAACAAATTTACGACTGCAAGCCCAAAATGGAGTTTCCAATGCTACAAACAACTAGGTGCCATTACTGATCTCCAGAGTCTACACCACCTGCTGTATGTCAGAGAGGTTCCAAATTAAGACACACTTTGTAACATAACATGCTGCCATCTTCAGACTGGTAGGGTAGAAACATGAAGAATAAATCCACCACTAGCTGAGCCCAAAACTAATAATCATCATGTACCTTATCGACCCTTACAGTTAGTAAGTTCTAACTGCTGGCATTGCATGGTTAGTATCTGTCTCTGCTAAGAAATGAACTCCTTGCCACAGGAGATTTTTGCACCTCTCTCCCCAAAAGAACCCAACTGCAACCACTAGTGTGTTAGTGGTAGCTGTGGAGAAGCTGTACACAGCTCTCTCTGAATTATTGAGTGTTGATTGACTTTTGTGTTGTCTCCCCGTTTTAATCACTCTGAGACTGTGTTTGAATCTCCACTCTGCAATGTATTTTTAAGAAAGTTTAATACTTGCAGTTGGGCTGAATTGCTATCAGTGAAAAGTAAAGAGATGATGATATAGTTTAATCTTTGTGCTGATGAAATTCTTGTCCTGTCTGCTGAGGTTGCTAAGAAAGGGTACCAGTTGTGGTTTTTAGAACAAACCTGATTGACATCAACAAGTCAGTTGCGTAGATTGCCACACAGCAGTCTTGTGGTAATGACTTTCAGTCACTGCTGGATTCTGATCATTGCCCTTGAGTGGAAGAATTCCCTCTCCCATTACCGGTTCCCTAAGCCATCTAGTCCTATCCTTTGCACTTGTAATATTGTGTTGGATATTCGAATCAGTTGTACCTCCTAGTCCATGTCAGTAAGGAGCCATGTCGCAGGGTCTTGCAGGGGGAAAGCAGTGCTGATGCTTATGCTCAGGAAATCTACTTTGAATTGGATTTGCCCAAGACAGATGAAAGAGTTCTCTGTTCTGTGGTGTTAACTCAAAGTGATGGTGTTTGCATCTTAATCTCCTGCTTCTTTCCTTAATGCGTTTCTGTGCTGTATTTGCACAAATTCTGAGCTGTGACTTGTTTGCAGTGTGGGAGGGGAACTTTGACCTGCGTTCCCGCAGGAGTGCATATATATGCAATATAATCTATTACTGTTTTCCCCAGACACAACACATACCTCCAGGAGTGCACAGGACAGCGGGAACCTACCTATCAGCTCAACGTCCATGACATTAAGCTACTATTTCTCCGTTTCGCTATGGAGCAGTCGTTCAGTGTGGACACCGGAGGAGGAGGAAGGGAGAGCAACATACACCTCATTCCATATATAATTCACACTGTGCTTTATGTCCTTAACACGTCAGTATCTCTTTGGGTGTCTTACCTGTCTTTCCTCATGTTGACTCTCCTACAGAAGGTCTCCAAATGATACATGGATGAACAATGGAGTGGAGTCTCCTGCTGGGTGTAGCTGTGGGTGTGGAAGCTTAACAAGCTTGTTGGGAACAGGGGAAGTTGGCAGAGGGAAGGAAATAAATCTCTTAGCAATTGTGGTGCAGGTCTAGAGTATGAAATGCTGAATTGTTTCATTCCAAGTTGATACTGGAGTAGTGAACAAGAGAAATTTTGATTCTGAGCCTCACAAGCAGGATGCATTAGTGCTACAGTGCATACATTATCTGGTTTATAATAGAGGTGATGGGAAAGGTTGGAAACGGCATAAAAGTTTTAAAAGTAAATTAATTAAATCCTTGATGTAGGTTATTACATTTGTTTGTCACAGAAAA
Source organism: Mesoclemmys tuberculata (assembly GCA_007922155.1). Taxonomy (NCBI): domain Eukaryota; kingdom Metazoa; phylum Chordata; order Testudines; family Chelidae; genus Mesoclemmys; species Mesoclemmys tuberculata. Next base: position 10,450,281 of record ML675630.1, read on the forward strand.
CACAGCAGCTTGTGAACACGTAATCAGGAGCCTGATTTAACAAAAGCAAATTCCATTCTGTGTGCAATAATTATCTCTTGCGTTGGACAAAGTTGAAGAGTGTTCAGGTTATTAGAGATTAAAGGGACATTGTCAAGATGTCATATTTTTGGTGGAAAAAACCCAATGATTTCCTCACTTGCTTGTGAAAAAATTAAACCTGCTTAATTTTTCACCACTTCCCTTTTTACCTCTCATCTTGGGTAATAAACTAGTCTGTTTTGCTTCCAAGTTCTCAAGCACTAGCACTGTTTGAGTTGTTGATACTTCAGTGACAAGTTTATGTGTCTACAAGGTCTGCTGCATTGGTATTTAAAAACAAAACAGAAACGTTTCTGTTGATTTTGGTTTATATGAAAGCTTATTTTTATGAAATCTAAATTCCAAGCCCCATTTGAGCTGACAGTTTGTCTAACTGCACACACAAGTAGATAGCCAACAGTCTGAAGTGTGTTTAAGCAAATGGCTTGATGTTGTATTACATTACAAAGTATGATGCCCAAAAGTAAGGTCCATAGTCATCCTATTTCAGTAGCAAAGAGCAAAGGAGGTAATACTAATTAGATGAGGTATCTTAGAAATCAGTATTCCAGAGATGGCTGTAGGAAGTGATTAGTTATGTTCTTGATTCCCCCATGAAAGTGGAAAACAAAATTGGTTGCTACTGGGGTGTATAAATAGCACAAGCTGATACAAAGACCTTGCAATGGAAAAACCTATGGCTAAGTGCTTTGTGCTGCCTGTGGGATTGGTTATTTTAACTCTTCTGGCTGGAGTGACTGGGTTCTGATTCTCTCCCTTCCCCTAAAAAAGGGTGGGGGGTGGGGATTTTATAATAAACATTGCCCTCTAGTGGTCATGGAGAGAAAGATGGGTTCCCTTGGGAACCTTTCTACTGCTTTGTACAGTTGGAGGGAAAAGCTAGTCTGCTACCACTAAATGTGTGTTGGGAAATCTAAGACAAAGGACACATTTGGGGGAAACTGGACTCTAGATAGGAAATACAATGTTGATTGATTGTGTAGTCCTTATGCACAAATTACCTCCAAGTGCTTTATACAGTATTGAGTTACAATGTAACAGAGCACACTGCCTGGGCTAGATGTTCACTCTTCCCTTGTATTCCAGAACCCGAGCAACTTCCAGAGAGGAAAAGAACCTTCAGAGTTTTATGGAGCATCCCAAGGAGAAATGGGTGGAGAGTGCGTTTGAGGTGGATGGGCCCCATTACTACACAGTCCTGGCACTGCACATCTTGGCCCCAGACAAGTGGAAAGCTATGCGGGTTGAAATCCTCAGGAGGCTGCTGGTTATTTCACATGCACGTGTGGTATCACCAGGGGGGGCCAGCAGGTCAGTAATCACCACAGCTTTTGTCTCCTTTCCCTTCACTCTGGAGCTTCCCAGTGAACTTACTCACGTTACCTCCTGGTTGTTACAGCTGCATAGCAACATGTCTGATGCTAAACAAAGGAATGTTTATTTTTTGGAATAGTCCAGATTAACCCTTTCTATATGTATTTGTATTTAAAGCCACATGGATAGAGGTGGGGACATATATAATTACATGCAGTCATTATAATGTATTTATGCACATGGAGTTTCTTCTGCTGTCCTTCCCTATAGTCAGAATTGGTCCTAGTATCAATTGGTTAGATTGGTACACACAGATTTTTCCCAGGGAGATTTAATAGTAAAACCTGCTTTGCATGTTGCTCTCAATCCCAGAGACTTTATCTATTCTTAGGGTGATCTCAGTGAGGGGAGAATCAAGTAGGTGAGAGCTGGGAAGTTACAATCAATGAGACAGCATTGTTGCTTTATGCAATGGTGCTGGCTAATTAGTGAGTGGTGTTGGGTGCTGAGGTAGTAACAACTTGCCTGTGTTATTGGAGAAAATCTGCTCGGAAGGCTGTGTGAAAGAATTAAAAGAAGGTTTAAACTCCAAGAACTCATCTTTTATTTCCTTCTCTCCTAAAAAGAGCAGTTCAGTTTAGTTTGTTGAATGCCACTTTAAGAAACTGTCAGTTGTAGCTCACTTAACTGACATGGTCCAAACCTTTTGGGTAGGATAACCTACAGATAACTGTAAACAGAACGTGAAAGATCATGACAAGGAAGCATTCAGGTAGTCCTATCAAGTTTAGAAGACTCAACAATTGACCTAACTTCTCTCCTGAAACCACACTACAAAAGCAAATGGTGCTTCCTTTAAAAAAAAATGATATTAGCAATCGAGCATTTGAGCAAGTCTATAACAACAGACTCCCTGCTTGATGGAAGAAAATCTATTCCACAAGGGGGGACCGAGGGAATCAAATTGCATTTTCCAAAGGCGTCATTCTAAATAATAACTCATGATTAAGAATAAAATTATTGCCCAAGATACAATGTGTGTTAAGCTCACTTATCAGTCATTCTTCCAATAGTCTCTCCCAATAATCACATGCTTGGTAAAGTCATTTGGTTGCAGAAGCACACAACACAGCATACATCTATGTTTGTGATGCATTTTAATACCACTGAAGTGGTCTCATAGCCCTTAAAGGACATTAGTCCACAGTATTGATTTCTTTGTTTCTGCTGTTCATGGTAAACCTGCCACTGATTTATGTCTACTCTCTGTTTTCACCCCTTCTGCTCTAGAATGTTTGAAAAGTGAGTTTAGTGTAGGAGACTTTTTCTGGCAGGCTGTCTTCAGTACAACCACCTTCCAACTAAGACACCAGGGCTGCAGGCTTTCACACAACCTACAAAAGAGCTTAGAAAAAGCAAAGCCCTTCATCAGTTGATATGGGTTTTTCATTGGTTTAATGCTACTGAAAATCTCCAGTGAAAATTATTTGTTTTTTTCCTTTTCCAGTGTATTTTAGTGCACTTACCAAATATTTCGGAGAATGTATACAATACAAGCGTCTTGAAATGGGAATAGCAAGAATTCTACCTTCACTTACCCTGCCTGCCCCAAAGCCTCAATGATTGGATAGCTTCAGGGCATGTGGCAAGGCTTATTCAAGAGTTCTCTCCCTTCCCCTCCTCCCCCCCCCCATTCTGAGAGAATTTCAGAGGCGTTCAATTGATTACACCCAGCCCCTCAGATAGACAAACCTAGGGACCTCTTGCTCAAGCACCCTAACTGACCTTAGCTGTTGGGATGGAATGTGGAGAAGAGTGTGGCGTCTAATGCACTAAAGTGATTTTTAAGTCAAAACCAGCACCTTAAATTTTATGCTAAACTTAACTGGAACCCAGTTCAGTTTCTGGAGCATAGTGTATGTGCTCCATGTGTTGGACACAGCGCAATAAGCAAGCTGCTGCATTCTGCACTAGCTGAAGTTCCTAGGTACTTTTTAAGAGTAACACCATACCGAGCACAACTGAATAATCTGATCTGTAGGTGACAACAGCATGTGTAACTGGCAAGGATGCAGTCTCCTTTCCAAGTGAAGATGGGGAGAAAAGCTGCAATTCTCTCTGCATCTAGAAGCAACTGAGGATCCATTACAGTGGTCCTTAGATTGCAATCCTTAGTAACAAAGGTGCATGTACCATCCACTCCAGTATGAGCAAATATCACCCGTGCCACCACCTGTGGCTGGTTGTTTCCTCCAGCCACTCAGTATCATTTATATCTTGCTCTGATTGTGTTTGTCAGATACAGGTAAAGCTGACTGGCTTAGCTATTTGGGGCTGATGGAATGCACCCCATTGTGTCTCATTGTCACAGTGAGGACAAAACCAGAAACCCACCATATCCCACATGGAAGTGTTCTCAAGCTCATTAAGCCATTGCCCAACGATACCCTCCTTGTCCAGTCAGAGAAAAATTAGAAACCACTCTAACCCATTCCCATCCAGGAGCTACAAGGGTCACAACTTAATTGTCAATGGTAATGGAGGATCCTCAGTGGTGATGAGCACCTACAACTCCTGTTGACACCCCTAGTTGAGGCTTAAACATAGCTAGTAAAGGTGAAAGAATCAGTATGGACAATGAGGCACTTTTGAAAATTTTAGCCTTTAGTGCAGTACCAGAAAATGATTCAACCAGTGGGCATAGTGTGTTAAGTTATTACTGAACCAAGAGTTTTAGCAAGAGAAATCCTTAAACATATGATTCACAGTGTGGATTCTTTGTGAAGTTTAGCGGTGGGGGGTAGGGAATCTTTTGGATTTTTTTCATGTTCCTAATTCTAACCTTTGTAGAATATTCATGAGAGAAGTGAGGCTTCCAAGCTGCTAATGTCTAACTTGCAGCTGGAAATCCATGCGTAGCTGATGAGCCTGAACCAGCTTACGTTAATGCAAATATAGCAGCTATTGTATTGAGTAGCCATTCTAGATGGTGGCTACATACACTTAACCCACAAGGGCCTTTTAGTTTTCAATTAAAGGAACAGAGTCCAATTATATCAAAACCATTCACATAAAAAGAAATTCTGTCTCAACACTATTTGGGAATCCAGAATTAGCCTCACTCTGAGTTGCTCTTCTTCCCGTGGAAATTTAGTCACCTTTACTAATTGGTTTACCTTTAAATAATGAAGCCTAGCCACACAAGCAGGCTCCCACCTACAAAGCCACATGTTATAAGGAGAGGGAAGGTCTCTTTGACAGACACATGTCTTATAAAATAATCTCAGTGTATGAAGCAAGACGTATTCATTTGGTGGATTTTAGCTGTGCACTTAATCTGAGGATGCCCTTTTGTCTCTTTCTGATCCAAGCAGTGGCAGATGAACTTGTAAACCTGTACAATACAGGAGGGAGATGTCTCTAAACTTCAAAGTGACAAACAGGAAGCAGTATGTGTTGAAGTAAGGCAGATGTACCTATAAAAATTCCAAATCCATTAGGATTGTTAGCAAGACATTCCACCTTACCAGGGGTGATTAGCTGAAATTTTGTTATTAGAAACTCTAGCTAAGAGGATCCCTGCATTTTCTCCCCTCTTACTATCTCATAGCACTTCTCCAGATACTAGAGTGTTGAATGCAAACTTAGAAGGACTCTTGGGACAATACTAGAGTCAGTCTTACCTGAGCTGGAAATTCCCACAATCAGTGGTGGGTTCTTCGCCTTTGATGGGCCAAGGAATGTGATGTAATCTGACAGGAATGGAAATACTTCACTGAAGTTTTTCAGCAACACTTTACTACCGAGTACACCCTTGCAGGACATGTTTTTTTTTTCAGAGACAGCTAAACAAACAATATGGATTCAGTTTGAACCCCCTATTTGGTCACCTCCACAAGCTTCCAAATGGCTATCCATCAGTCGAAGTGTTATTCTAAATGTTCAGTGTCTTTGAAGAGCTCAGCTCAAGTCACACTTGTCTGAATGATTTTCTAAAAGTAATACCTAAGATGATTGACTACCTAACTAGAAGGTTTTTTCTGTGTTCATTTGACAGTCCTTTGTATACAGTCCCTCTCCTTCTTTCCTTCTGTATAGTCAGTCAGCTCCACACGTTCTTAACATGTCTGAATCTTTCACAGAGTGACGGGAATATAAAACTACAAAGCTTGGTAGAGGACTGAGGAATAGCTGTAGCACTGTAAATAAACATAATACCAAAAAAAAATTCAAGTTTCAAGTTGTCACTTTAGCTGGCTGAAAACGGACCATGCTCAGGCCCCTTTAGTGTTAGTACACTGCTTTTAAAAAGACTTGCTTATGAGTTTTGAAAAGGTGGCAGATATTCCAGTCAAAACTAAAGAGCCACCCTCAACTTTATCCAGGAAGGTAAAGGATGTAACTGCCTGCTGAGAAGGTTCGGACAAAAGTACCATAATTATTCATTATATCAGAACCATTGAGTAAGAGGAGCTGGTTGAAGATACTGAGCATTGAACTAAAGCCTGGAAACTAATTAGTTCTTTCTCCAGCTCTGCCACTGACTTGCTCTATGGCCTTGGTTGAGTGTTTCTCTTTCGTGTCCATTTTCCCCTTCTGTAAAAGGGGTGGTGTTGGCTTCCCTGCCTCAAGAGTTTAGTTACACCTTGTAAAACAATTTACAAGTGCTAAGAGTCACAGTGCACAGAGGTCTAAGCCTAGACCAGCAGGGTAATGTGAATGTTTATTCCACACGCTAAAGCACAGAGCAGTGCTTATTCACAGAACATTTCCCATGTGTATTATTGATAAGTTTTTGGCTGTTACAGCATTCATGCTATTCATCAAATGAGTTAGAAAGCAGAGTAAAGTGATTAACTCCGAGCTTGATTTCATTTTCTTCCAAGATTGACAGATAAAGCAGTGAAGGAGTATTCAGCATATCGCTCTGGCCTTCTCTTCTGGGCTCTAGTAGATCTAATTTATAACATGTTCAAGGTAAGATCTCTCTGGAATCAAGGCTCTTGGTTTGTGTGGGTTTTTTTTTTTTTTTTATTAATGGATGCTGTTGTAATCAATATGATATGTCTGCTCCGTTCCTTTGAATGGTAGGCAAGGCTGGAAATCCTTGAAAATTTCAGACTCTGCTTGCTCATAAGAGGAGGAGTGGTGGTACAATATCTGTCCACTTGTGATCACCCAGTTATTGGCCTTACCACTTCAGACAGACTTGTAATTTACAGGCCTTCTCACTCTCTGCTTGTTTCTCATCCCGTTTTTCTCTCTTCTGTTCACACATTGTTTCAAAGAGCTTCAATTCTGCACTGGAGCAAATGGCTGGAATAGCCTTTGTTGCAGGGGTGGGAAGGAAATCCTGGCCAGGGACACTGCTTAAGGAGTCTGACTGCTCAAAAGAGAGGGATTAATAAGACCCACTCTTCTTTTGGAAAGTATAACAACAAAGCCCAGTTAACATACAGCTCTCTGCCCCCACAAAGCAAACATTTAATTAGGGTGAGGTGGAGAAGGAAAACTCTTGGGAGCTTTTAAAAACGCTTTAGACAGGACGAATAGAAAGTCTATACTATGCACCTTTCCTATGTGGGCATGTTTACAGGAGGCAGGAAATCTAAGGCCAAATGCAACACTTTAGAATGAATTAACATTTTTAACATGGGGCATCAGGTTAATTGAACCATGTATTTTCTAAAGTTTGTATGCAGTATTGTTGTAGCCATGTCAGTCCCAGAATATTAGAGTGACAAGGTCGGTGAGGGAATCTCTTTTATTGGACCAACTTCTGTTAGTGAAAGAAACATGCTTTCGAGCTACACAGAGAAAGGTGTGAAAGGTACTCAGTATGTCAGCTCTGTTTGACCTTGTATTTAGATGTGACACTGAGTACCTTTTTCCAGACCTGAAAAAGACCTCCTGTGTAGCTTGAAAGCTTGGCTCTGTTACCAACAGAATTTGGTGCAGTAAAAGAGATTCCCTCACCCACTTTGTCTCTCTGTTTTTTAAAGTGTTCATTATTTTACAGGCTAAAACAAACTAACTTGTCCCTTTTCTCCTCCTTGTAGAAGGTGCCCACCAGTAACACAGAGGGAGGCTGGTCCTACTCTCTGGCTGAATTTATACGACACAATGATATGCCAATACATGAAGCTGCAGACAAGGCCCTGAAAACTTTCCAGGAGGAGTTCATGCCAGTGGAAACCTTTTCTGAATTTTTGGATGTGGCTGGTCAGTATTAACTTTACCTTCTAAAGGCTGTTTTTATGTAACTGGTGACTTGACAACATTCCAAACACTTGCTTATGAAAATGTGGGGAGATGATGTGACCTTAGAGCCCCTCATGCATCCTAGGTTACTTAGAAAAGCATTCTTTTTGGATAGTCTTTTGTCTCTCTATTCAATCTGCGTTCACCTCTGTAGAGATGTGTGGGTGAAATAAACTTGTTTCCTAAAAACACACCTGCTCTTGGCATTTCCCTATCTTCAAAATGGGGATAACCAAGACTTACCTTCAGAAAGGGCTTTGAGATATACCAGTGAAGATGCTGTAGGATATGTACAGGATAAGAGTGCTGCTGCTACCTCCACATCTGAATTTGTAATGTGCCATAATTACTACAGCATATATGATTCCAATTTCACAAGAGGATCGTGGAGGAATTAACAGGAACAGATGAACTTCTAAGCAACAATGTTCCTGTTTTCATTTAAACATCCCTAGTAATAAGGACCAAAGGAAATGTAAAACATAAGCTATAGGAGTGGAATTGTTGAACTAGAGGGGTCTTCCACAAAGCATCAACAGGGGCTTCGGATATCTATTGTATTTTAGGTTTTACCCTTTTGTATGAAGAGGAGCATCTTGCTGCTGTTTAACTTGGTTTATATTTGTAGGATCCTCTCTAGTTTTTGTAAGTTCATCAGTGGTACAAAAATGGTTAGTATCTGATAGGGTACCAGCTTTCATAGGAGCCATCACCCCAGAAAACCAGAGAAACTCGCCCACTCTGGAGCTACTCTTAATTACTTTATCCTCCCCAACTGCTATCCTTACTAGTAATTAGAGCAGCCGTTATTCTCATCATCCAGCCTCCTAGCAGAAGATGTCACTATCTTCATATACCTTTTTGACTGCATTATCTGTGCTACAGATTTTCCCCACTCTTCTACAGCACCTTCTAAATGCATGTGTAACGTCAGTATTTCCTGGCATTTCCTGTATCACTTCTGTAGGTGTGTTGTGAAATGAACAATGAGGCTGTGACTGAAATCCCCACTTTAGACATCAGTGCCACTCATTGGGTATAGCTGTACAAGTGCAAACCCTTAGTGTAGGCAGGGTAAACAGCTGTATGCTGCAATTTGCCCCCGTAAACTGCAGTGGTGCAAATTGCAGCTTTGCTTGTCTACATTAGCTGTTGATACCGACTGCTCTATCCAGGCCTCACAAGTCTGTTATCCAACTGAATTGACATGGGTCTGCTGTTCTCAGATATCAGCTGGCATATATTTGCTTTGAAACAGTATTTTGAGTGATTGCTCTGCGATAGGCCAGCAGTGGTATAGCTTGCCTGCCTTCTGAATCTCGTGTCCTGATTATCAAAGATGCCAGATGATTCAAAAGCGCACACATCCCCTGACTAACTTACATATGCTGTTTTTTTCAGGACTCTTATCAGAAATCAATGACCCTGACAGCTTCCTCAAGGATCTTTTGAACTCCATCCCCTGAGCACAGAGAAGCAACTTGCAAAGATCAACAGTAGCTTGCCTTCCATCTCTTTGTGTTCCTCCTTGTGCAGTCTTTCCCTCCCCCAAGGAGTGTTGCATTTTTTTTTTTTATTTTCTACACTTTTTTTTTTCTTGGAGTGATTTGGGATTTAGACTTCTTGTTTTATCTTGTATTCAGTGCTTCTCTATATAAAGCCTTGTGTATTCCAAGCGATAGAAAGAACTTGTACAGACTGAGGAATCCCAGCCAATCAATCTTAACACTTTTTAGTGTGCACCTCTTTGAAATTAAATAAATTAAACACAAAAGGTCAAGGTGGGTTTGACTAGTAATTTAACCAGCCAGTGGCAGCCTAAACACCAGGTTCCCTTTTGTCTGGTATCTTAGAGCTCCTATGTTACTGCAGTTCGCTCAGGGTCAGAGCTGTTGCTGTCTTCGGCCCTGTGATGAGGAGCATGTCAAAATCGATAAGAGTTGTAGTGGTTGAGGAAACGGTCTGTGTTGCTATGTTTACTGGCTCATTTTGCAGACATTATAAAACAGATTTTCTCTTCTTGGGGTGTTGGAGGCCTGTGGAATACAAAGACAGCATGTTATGCTTGATTCCTTCATAGTTATACTGAAGAGAGGATAGCTTTCACAGCTGCAGTGATCTCTCTTTAATGCCTGTGTGTGTTTCTCCTCTCATTGAACCTACTGGCATTTAATATTATAAATGATTGACGCATGTTGTGTGTACCAAGATCTTTCTAGATTCCATTCACTCTAGGGCTGTCTTCAAAACAAGAATGCACACTAATGGGTTGGGTAATTTTACCATGCAGGGAGGTCTCATCTATACAAGGAGATGAAGTTAGGAAACGGGGCAGTTTTGCAATTAAAATCCGTTCCTTAGTATCTGATAGTTTTGGTTCCTTTGAGATCATGGGGGGAATAGACAAAGAAGGCATGTCAAGATGGCTGCCAGTCCTTTTAATGGTATACGACTTGCCTTCTGTGGTGTGTACCCTAGCTTGAATCCAGGCATCAGTCTGTTTGAACACAGCCTTGGCTCTTCTCAGCAAGTTATGCATGCTGGTAACTTATCTTTGCCATCATCTCTGCTGTCGTGTAACCAGCTGCAGTCTGGTTAACCTGGAATTCAATAAAGCTTTCCCCATCCTTCTGTCTCTGTATGAACTTGAATTTCATCAAATTGAGCTCAGTCCCATAGCTTAGCATTGGGTGACTGTAAACCACAGTTCACAGATTGAATAACTAAACAGACCATCTGATGCCATTATTAGCCATGGACATGTATTGATATGAAGATGGGTGGAGGAACCCTGTTCTCACCTATCTCCATGGGAAGTGTCTCTGGTTGCACAATCCACTTCCAAGTGTCTGATTACATTCACTGAGGGTGTTTGGAGACCAGAATAGCCAACTGAACAGTGGGAATATTTACTAAAAATAGATTGGGGCGAAGTATCTAATGAGAAAAAGGGAAGTTGAAATGGGATAAATAAAGTTCTGTCTATACATCTGATTTGCCCTGTAAGGCACGGACCGCAAGGGCGGAGAACGAAGTGTTCTCGGCATAGCTCCCTTTTAACAAGGCTAGTGCAATGCAATAGTTCTCTATGGCTGGGGAGGCTAGTGCCAGCTAAGCACTAGACCACAGGAATAAGAAACTCCCCTTCTTTGCAGAGCACTTACTTGCAAGGACAGACTTTGCAGACTCAAGTCTGCTTTCACTTTCAAATCAGCACGTGACACCAGTGGCCTAAAAAACTAATAGAAAATGCTTAAACACTCAGAGGTAGGAGTACAACTCCAACACCAACATGGTTCAGTGCAGCTTTTGATGCACCCGCGTGTATTTCCATCAGGAGTCAGACACTACTGAAGACCAGGTTCCAAAAGGAAAGGATCTTTCAAACCAACATAATTAAGAAGAGAAGGCGTTTTTGAGAGTCAAGTAGAAAGCAAGAGTCAGCTTGTTTCAAGAACCCGTATCTGTGCTGCTGTTTGTCGTCATCTGCTTTCTGTGATTCTAGTGTGCCATGAACCAGGTACAAAAATAAAGTCGGAGTTACTACTGCATTTAGACTGCCCACCTATCACAAAAAAGGAGCCTATTTATTAGCGAAGGTTACAAAACATAGTTTATCATTTGACAATATTATGAAGGAAATTAACCACTGCTTGCCATTGCTACACATCTGGCTGTAATGTTGTTTAAAAAAAAAAACATATGCTCTTCCATTGCTTTTCTTGTCCTTTAGCAATAAATAGAGCCTATGGCATATGTTCCTGAGCTTTCTATCTGTAGATGGACTAAGGTTTTATTTTTCTGTGTCTTAGTTGCATAATGTTCTGCAGATCTTCCCCTGAACAAGGTGTACTCTTCTTGTGGTTTAGCAAAGCTTGGGGGTAAATTGCCAGTATAAACAGAGTTGGTGCTTTACCTGCTTATTATGTATTTTCACATGGCTCTGTGGTAGAAGCATCACGTTTCTTTCTCATCCTTGCAGAGTTAGCCCGCTGGGCACTACATCTGCATCTGCTTAAAAATAGTTGATTTGGTGCAGCTGTCAAAAAAAAACAAAAAAAAAACTTCCAAACGTATTACCAGCCCCTACCCACTTACACAGCACCTTTCTCTTGTTTTTTCCTGCCACATAACAGTAATGCTTGGGTTTAAAGATTGGCTTTGTCAATGTTGATATGTGATAGGTCTTGTCCACACACAAACTTGCACTGCTTTAATTAAAGGTGTGTGTTTAAGATGATAATTAGACCTCTATTTTGGATTATATTGATGCAGTTTAAATACATTCCTTAGCAATTTAAAGTAAATCACAATAAGCCACTCAACAAAAAAGTATCTGTGTAGGGCTTTGCACCGGTTTAATTATATTTTGTTTTTACCAGAGCAACTTTTCTTGTGTGTATAAATCACAATGTCCCAAAGGCAGGATTATGACTTGATAGCAGGCATAGAATCCAGTCTGTGATGGGACATGTCGAATTGTGGGAAAGTCTACAACTAAGATTGATTATTGGTCTTGTCTGCCTCAAATATCTTAGAGGCAGTGAACAGTGTTGACCATATCTACAGTGCATAATAAATTGGGAGGAGCTGAACAAGGAGGAGATAAAAAGATCTTGGAACATTTAGAAATGGGCACGAAAAACTCTAGCTAACATGTAGAGAACTAATTTGAAAGACAGTGATGCTAAAAGACTAATTTGCAGTGCATTCTGGAAGCAATAAACCCTAATGTAATTTTAGCTACACAGGCACCTGAATTATAGGGCAGGGGCCAGAGCTGGCACTAGGCATAATCAGACTAAACAATTGTTTAGGGCCCCGAGTAGTTCAAGGGGGACCCCTAATAATTAGTATGTGTGTGGGAGGGAGGGGGGAATATTCCTGCTTACGGCCCCCAATGGGCTTGCATAGGCACTGGCAGGGGCACAACAGTGTGGAACCACCCTTGGAATATCGTGTTCAGTTTTGGGAACCATTTTTAAGATCTTGACAAATAAGGAAGTTCAGAAAAGAGCAATTAGGGGGTTGGTGCAACTGACTTCACCAAGCCATTTTATTCTTAAGTCATGACTTGGGGCAAGACGCAATAACTATGCGCAATAAAGGGGGCCAGGCACCAAGGAGAGTGAGGAGTTATTTAGGACAGGAGGAAGGGATGCAATTAGGAAACAGAATGGAACTAAGAGAATCTAGTATAAGTATTGGAAAAAAATCCTGATAGTGAAATCTAAGGCTATAGAAGAATTGTGAAGTGGTGGATGTCCCATTGCTTGGGACATCTAAACTGACTGGATAATACATGAGTAAATGTGTAACAGTGAACAATGCTTCACTGAGTGACTTGGAATGAACTGTGTGACCTATGAGCTCTGCTTCATTTCTGCATCTGAGACAAGCGCTTCCCCAAAACAAAGATCTGAAATGGTTGCAATGGGACACGCCAAGCAGATTGCTTATTATTTAACATTCGTAAATGGTGCCTCAGAGAGAGAACAAAGACACAGTCCCTACCACAGATGCTTGCTTTAATATCAGTATTCTCTTCTTTCAAACCTGCTTTACTGGGAAAACCCCCTTAGACTGAATTAACATGTTTTCTTTGCTGAAGGTGCAATGCTCGATTTTGCAGTTGCAGCTAATGATTCTGTGGATTGTATAAAACCAAAACACGTGAACAATCAAAAGCCTGAAAGTCACTCATTTGAATAGACCTAGCAAGGTTGCCAGCTGCTAATAGAACGTGACTTTTGATTGCTTTGTCTTCATTACCAAATTTAAGAGGAGTCTCTGTTCATACCCAGCAGTTTGAGAACTCTAAAAACTTGTTCTCTTCTTCCCTCCTGTCCACCCTTGCAGACAAGCAAACTTTAGAAGTAATGGACTTGGTAATCTGATCGTGACAACACTTACACTGATGAGGCTGAAATCCATCAGTTCCCCAGAGACTCCAACAAAGTTTTCAACCCTTTTGTGAGTAATTGCTCTGATACGTTTCTGGTAATGCTACAGTAAATGAACACAGTGCTTAGTGTGCTCAGCAATAGCACCAGCTGGATTTTAGTGTAGTAGGGATCGCATTGCCCAAATCCCCTCCTCTCATATTAGTATTTGCACTCTGCATTTTTTCCCGTTATTATCAACAGCTTTGCTATTTCTGTCATGTTCTCTATTCCTGAAATACTAACTGTTGATGTTTTGCAAAGAAATTGCGCTCTTAACTGCCTGACCTTTCCTTAGCTGAATTACGGCTCCTTGTATTTCACAGTCATTTTCTTAACTTATCCTATGGAGGGGTCTGGTGTTCTCTCGTCTTCCTGGAGTCAGACACGGAGATCTTTTCTCTAGCCTCTGCTCGCTGAAACCCTTTCTGTGTGGTACCTACACCTATTTTAGAAGACTTACGTTGTGATGACCAGAAGCAAGCACCTTACTGCCTTATATCTGCTCTGCCCCCATTGCACGTTAGTATTTCCTTAGATATGTGCATCCCCCAGTTTCTTCTCTGTTTTGTCTCAGTCTAGTTGCCTAGAGTATTTTTAAACAAACAATGGAACTGCTTCTGTGGAGCATAAATATATATGCCAAGAACTTAAATACTTTACAAAGGTTCTGGAGTTTCCAGTGCAATAGAGGCAAAGCTGGATTTGTCTTTAATAAGACACACAATGGATAGCTGATGCTCAAGGTAGCAGAAGGGGATTCAGGAGATCTGAGTTCAAATCCCAGCTTTGCCACACAAACTACCTGTACGTCCTTGGGCCTCAATTCCCCATCTGTAAAATGGTAAAGATAATCTATTTAGATTGCATGCTTTGCTTGTGCACAGTACCTTGCACAGTGGGTCCTTTGGCTGGGGCTCTAGGCATTGCCACAATACAAACAAAATCCCTTTCATCCATAACCATCATCACTTCCTCCAGTTTCCCTGGCTGCAGCTGGGTTTCTTTCAAAAAGATGTTGAGATGCTGCCTGGTGGGCCGCCAGCAAAAAGGCAAGGACATAAATGTGAGCCAGTCCCCTCAGAGCCATGTGGCACATCCCATGCACTGTGACCTAGCATGAATGTGTTTATATTGGCAGAAACCTCTCACCACAGCTTTGCCGGATAGTGTGAAGCAGTTTAACGGTACACCTTGTTCACAAGATCTACCAATAATTATATAACAAAGGTGTCTGGAGAACAGGCAGCTAAATGATTTAGGTTTTGGAAGGGAGACACAGGATGAAATATAGCAGTGTTTTGTCTGTCACAGTATGGCTTGAAATGATGTAGTATCCTTGCAATGGCTGACTTTCCTTCATTCATGAACCAGATAGTCTATGTGCCTCTGTTTTTCGGTGGGATTTTCAAAGGAGCCTAAGGGAGTCAGGCACCCAATTTATTGAAATTCAAACTCCCTTAGGCTTCTTTGGAAAGCCGGGATGTAGTTTAGAAAGTTGTTTTGTCTCCACCAAAATAAACAGGCTGACCTCCTCCTGCTGCTGAATTAAGAGTTTGCTCTTCAGTATTTCAAACTCAGGATTTGTCTGTCCCTACCATACTCTGAGTTCTCTTTGTTGGCCTGAGCTTTACTCCATTACCCATACTGAATTACCTGAACCACTTCTCTGCCTTGTGCTCTTAATCCACAAAAAATGAATGTTACTGTTGTCTTCCTTTGCAGAAAGTGACATCGTCCACAAATGCTGCTACCAGTATGATCCTCTGTCTATTTTTTCCCCTATCTAGATTATGTGGACTTGTCACCACTGTATCTGACCACTTCTGCCTCTATTTGGTCTTTATGTATCACATCAAAGAGTACAATATCTCTACTTACGCTGTTCTCCGTGTGTCTCCCTTCCTCCATTACAACCTGCTCACAGTTATAATGGCTATTAGCATTTAATGATGCAAATTGCCACAGTCAAAAGTTATGGCTCCTGTTATGCGAGTAGTTCACAGGGACAGGGCCCTTCATAGCCAGAATGGCCTGACAGCTCTGCAGTCTGTGTGCTAGCATAAAATGATATAAAAATGGATCCTCTACCACATTCCCTCCCTTTCATCATCTATTTACTATTCCCATTTGTCTGCAGCAGATTAAAATCCTCAATTATTCCTGTTAGGTCCTATTAAAGATTACGATCTCTTCTTGCATTTCCTAGAATGCTTCAACACCCTGTTCTGGAAGGTAACAAATAGAGAGATTTGGCTTCTTGCCCTTCAGTTTGTTTCAACAATTCCTTTAAAATCATCAACACGCAATCCTTGTCCAAAAGGCTTAACACAATCCACCATCTTTCTCCTTTCCCTATTATAAAACAATAAAAGCATTCAACTCTTAAACCCAATTACAGCCACCACCACCAGAAATTCTTCTAGAGATACAGATATAAATAGCATCTCCTCATGGGCAAAGTCCCCATATCTCATTAACTAGACTACAAGCATTGATATAAAGACAATTCTACACAGTCATAGAACCTGTTCACTGTCTTAAGAACATAATAGCCCTATTGGGTCAGAGCAATGGCCCATCTAACCCAGTATCCTGTCTTCTAACAGCAGCTAGTGCCAGATAATTCAGAGGGAATAAACAGAACAGGGCAATTGAGTGATCCATCCCCTGTCATCCAGTCCTAGCTTCTGGTGGTCAGAAGTTTAGGGATAGCCAGAGCTTGGGGTTGCATCCCTGATCATCTTGGCTAATAGCCATTGATGGACCTATCCTCCATGAGTTTATCTAATTTTTTTTAACTCATTTATACTTTTGTCCTTCACAGTAGCGATTGGCAATGAGTTTCACAGGCTGACTGTGTGTTGCGTGAAAATTTACTTTCTTATTTTAATTTTAAACCTATTGATGCCTATTAATTTAATTGGGTGACCCCTGGCTTTTGTGTTGTGTGAAGAGGTAAATAACACTTCCCTATTCACTTTCTCCAAAATCATTCATGATTTTATAGATCTCTAGCATATACTTTCCCCTTAGTCATTGCTTTTCTAAGATAGACAGTCCCAGTCTTTTTAAACTCTCCTCAGTGAAAGTTGTTCCATATCCCTAATCACTTTTGTTGCCCTTCTCTCTACCTTTTCCAATTCTAATATATCTTTTTTGAGATGGAGCAACGAGAACTACACACACAATTCAAAGTATGGGAGTACCTTGGATTTATACAGTGACATGATATTTTTCTGTCTTACTATCTATCCCTTTCCTAATGGTTCTAACATTATTAGCTCTTTTGTCTGCTGCTGCACTTTGAGTGGATGTTTTCAGAGAACTACCCACAACGACTCCAAGATTTATTTATTGAGTGGTAACAGCTAATTTAGAAACTTGTCATTTTGTATGTAAAATTGGGATTATATTTTCCAGTGTGCACTACTTTGCATTAATCAACATTGAATTTCATCTGCCATTTTGTCGCCTAGTCACCCAGTTTTGTGAGGTCCCTTTGTAACTCTTCACAGTCAACTTTGAACTTAACTATCTTGAGTAATTTTGTGTCATCTGCAACCTTTACCACTGTTTATCTTCTTTTCCAGATAATTTATGAATATGTTGAACAACACTATTCCCAATACAGATCCTTGGTATACACCCCTATTTACCTCTTTCCATTGTGAAAACTGACCATTAGTCCTACCCTTTGTCTTCTATCTTTTAACGAGTTACTGATCCACAAAAGGAACTTCCTTGTTATCCTGTGACAACTTACTTTGCTTAAAAGTCTTTGGTGTAGGACCTTGTCAAAGGCTTTCTGAAAGTCCAAGTACACTGTTTCAGCTGGATCTCCCTTATCCACATGCTTGTTGACAGTCAAAGAATTCTAGTGAATTGGTCAGGCACTATTTCCCTTTACACAAACCGCATTGACTCTTCCCCCACATAGTGTTCTGCTGTGTGTCTGACAATTCTGTGCTTTACTTCTGTTCTGTTCTTCTAGCAAACCTGTTGGGCATAATCCCTTTGACAAAAAATGTAGACAAACCAAATCAAAATGTTTCCTGTTTATCATTTTCTGATTTTACAGTACTTTCAGTGAATGATCTCAAAGTACTTAAAAAAAAAAAAAAAAAAAAACAAAAAAAAAAAAAAAAAAAAAAACCAACCAAACAAAAAAACAATAACTAAGTCTCACGACACCCCAGGAGGTAAAATAGATACATTCCACATTTTGCAGATGGAAGACAAAGTTAGCAAGAACTGAAGTAATTTTCTCCAAGTGGTTGCTCATATCCATTCCACTTAGGTGTGTGCGCGCCCTCGTGCACGGCCAATCGGAGAACTTTTACTAGCAGTCCCTGCAGGGGCTGGTCCAGCGACCCCGTAGTGTCGCCGCCATGCGGCAGCACAACCGTCGCTGCCGGCCCCTCCCCTCTTCAGTTCCTTCTTTCCGCCAGTGATGGTCGGTCGAGAACTAACCCTGTTCTTCTCAGGTTTTTTTCTTTCGCCTTAAAAGTGAGTATTTAGTTAGTAGTTCGCCCCGAACTAAGTTAGTTTTTCAGTTAGCGAGGTTTTTGTAGATTAGTTAGGGAGCCTTAGGGCTCGGACGCCCGCGGCCATGCCCTAGCTGCGGGAAGGCTTTCCCAGCTAGCGACCCCCACAACCGTTGTTTACGGTGTCTAGGGGAACAACATCGGCGAGACCGATGTAAAATATGTAAGTCCTTCAAGCCTCGGACTCAAAAGGACTGAGAAGTGAGGCTGAAGGCTTTCCTAATGGAGACCGCGCTCAGCCCGGCGTCCGAGCCCACGCGGTCCACCATGGCACCGAGTGTGTCCTCGGTGCGGAGCGCATCTCCGGCACCGGGGAGCACGGTGCCGAAGAAAAAGAAGAAGCGCCGCCCGCTTGTGGAGAGCTCCCCCGCACCGCAGGAGCGGCCGGGGTCGAGCGCAGAGGTGCGCCCCCTGGACCGGCACCGACCAAGGAGGTCTCCCCGACTCCAGTGAGCGAGGGACCTACCTTACAGGCTCCCTCGACACCGGAGGCGTTCGAGGCGGCACGTGTCTTGATGACCCTGCCCACGCCTCCGGCACTCCTTCGCACGAGGGGCCCAGAGCCTGTTTTCCGGGGCAAACCCGTGTTGGGTGTCCCCGAAGGGTGGGCGGCATCGGCACCGGACGTCCAGCCGCCCACCATCACCATCGCCCGACGCCGGAGGACCGAGCCCGGAAGCTCCTCTCCCCCATCGTTATCGGAGGACTCACGGCACCGCTCCCGATGCCGCTCCAGCTCCGGATCCAGCTCCAGCCCGGCACACTCGGCACCGTTCCCTGGCACCGAGGAAGAGGCTTGGAAGGCTTCCCCGCCCCAGCGCAGATCTCCATCATCGTCTTCGGGATCACCCCACAGACGAGTCAGACGACGTCGCTCCTCCGACTCTTCATCTAGTGAGCCTCAGAGCGTCTCCTCCCGGCACCGTCGCCGCCTTCCCCGCACCCCTGGCTCGGGATCCCGGACCCGCTGCCAGAAGCAAGAACCCTCGCCGGCACTGCAACCGGCACCGGTGCAACCGGCACCAGCGCAGCCGGCACCGCAACCCCTGGTACCGCAGACCCCGGTGCCGCAGGTACCTCTCCCCGCGGTGCCGACACCGCCTGCAGCAGCGCCAGCGTTGCCCTCGGCACCGACGCTGCCTCTGAGTTGGACCAATGTGGGCCCAATGGGCGGCTCAGATGGGGCAGGGAACTATGCCGGCCCCTGCCTCGGTCACCCATTCCCAACAGGCACCCTCGGTGCAGGAGGGTGACCACTCCTTTTCCTCCGAGGAGGAGGACCCTGGGGAGGGCCCCTCCACAGGACCCCGCCACCCGTCTTACTCATCGTCCCCAGACGAGGCGGCCATAAGGGACCAAAGGGCCCCACTCATTGACTTTAAGGCCCACCAAAAACTCCTGAAATGGGTGGCCTCGAACCTAGACTTACAGGTCAAGGTTCTAGAGGAAGAGGTGGACCCCCTCTTCGGACGTGTGGGGACCCAAGGCCCTTCCAGGGTGGCCCTCCCCATTCATGACAGGGTCCTACGCCTAGCCAAAGCAGTATGGCAGACCCCTGCCTCGGTCGCCCCCACGTCTAAGGGCGCTGAGAAGAAGTATGTGCCAGCCGAGGGGCACGAATACTTATGCGCACCCTGCCGCGGGCACCTTGGTGGTAGAGGCTGCCAACCAGAAAGACAGGCAGGGTGCCCAGAGTGCCTCCCCTAAAAACAGAGAGGGCAGGAGACTAGACCTTTTCGGCAGGAAGGTCTACTCCACAGGGGCGCTCCAGTTCAGGGTAGCCAACCATCAGGCTCTCCTGGGCAGATATAACCTGAACTTGTGGGACTCCTTGAAAAGGTTCATGGAGTCCCTGCCTCCAGACCAAGCCGCTGACTTTGCCATGGTCCTGGAGGAAGGTGTGACAGTAGCTAGTGCAGCCTTGCAAACTGTGTCTGACGCTGCGGACACGGCCAGCAGGGCTATGGCCTCCGCTGTCGCTATGCGGCGGGCAGCGTGGCTGCAATCTACTGACCTGTCCCAGGAGGTGCAGCACTCCATACAAGACCTGCCGTTTAATGGAGCCGCCCTCTTCTCGGAGAGGACGGATGAGAAGCTGCACGCCCTGAAGGACTCAAGGACGACGCTACGCTCCTTGGGACTCTACACACCCCCGGCGGCAAGACTGCAAGCCCGCCAACAGCCGCAACAACCGCCACAGCGGCACCAGCAGCAAACTAGGCCGCCGCCTAGGCCCTTCCCCCCTCCCAGGGGTTGGGACAGAAACAGGGGCGCAGGGCGGCGCGACCGTCCTGCGACCTCCTCGTCTTCCTTCAAGGGTCCCTCCCGGGGCCCCAAGGGCAAAAGACAATTCTGACATTGCATCCGAGGGTGGCACCTCTTTACGTTCCCTGGGCCACCCCCCGCCTTTCCGGGATAGGCTAAGACCGTACATCAGCCTGTGGCGGGAGATAACGTCGGACCAATGGGTCCTCAGCACCATCCGCTGGGGCTATGCCCTTCAGCTGCTGGCTAACCCCCCCACACACACACCCGTCCCTTTTCAGGGGCCCATCTCACGAGCATGTACTCCGCCAGGAGGTTCACACCCTCCTTCTCAAAGGAGCCATAGAAGTGGTTCCACCACTCGAGGTGGGGAGGGGATTCTACTCAAGGTATTTCCTCGTCCCCAAGGCAAAAGGAGGCCTCAGGCCTATACTGGACCTGCGCAAATTCAACAGGTTCATAAAAAAGCTCAAATTCCGCATGGTGTCCCTAGCATCCATCATCCCAGTACTGAACCCAGGGGACTGGTTCGCCGCCCTCGACCTGAAGGATGCGTACTTTAACGACTCCATCCTTCCCGCCCACAGGAAATTCCTAAGGTTTACGGTAGCTGGTGTCCACTACCAATTTACGGTCCTCCCCTTTGGCCTGGTCTCTTCTCCCAGGGTGTTCACGAAGTGTATGGCAGTGGTGGCGGCCTCCCTGAGGCGCAGGGGGGTCCAAATCTTCCCATACCTGGACGACTGGCTGATAAGGGGCAAGACCAAGTCGCAGTTGCACGACGCGGTCTCCCTCGTCCAGACCACATGCCATACCCTGGGGCTGCTCATAAACAAGCAGAAGTCAACATTATATCCAGTGCAGAGCATAGAGTTCATAGGGGCCCACCTAAACTCGGTGCGGGCCAAAGCCTCCCTCCCGCGCTCGAGGTTCGAGGCCATGGCGGCGATAATATCGCAACTCCAGAGGTATCCCACGACAACAGCCAGGCAGTGCCTACGGCTGCTAGGCCACATGGCCTCATGCACTTATGTAGTGGGGCTGGCCCGCCTCAGACTCGGGCCCCTCCAGAGCTGGTTGAAGAAAGTGTACATGCCCAACAGGCATGCCCTGAACAGGGTGGTAACAGTCCCCCCTGCGGTGTTGGGGTCGCTGAACTGGTGGCTGGACCCCGGGATCGTGTTAAAGGGAATTCCCTTCAGGGCGACCACCCCCTCAATCACTCTGATCATGGACGCCTCAGACCTGGGGTGGGGAGCCCATATCACTGGTGGTCTGACCACACAGGGCCTCTGGTCCCGGAGGGAGACTGCCCTCCATATCAATGTAAAGGAACTGAGGGCAGTCAGACTGGCTTGCGAAGTGTTTCGCCACGCTTTATTCGGGAGAATGGTACAGGTGTTGACAGACAATACCACTGCAATGTACTACATCAACAAGCAAGGGGGAACGCACTCCTCGCTACTGTGCCAGGAAGCGCTTCGACTTTGGGACCTGGCGGTGAGATGCAACTTCTGTTTAACCGCCTCTCACCTCCCGGGGGCCAGGAACAACGACGCAGACCGCCTCAGCAGGTCGTTTCTTCCCCAACATGACTGGTCTCTTCACCCGGAGGTGGTCGCCATGATCTTCTGCGAGTGGGGTGTTCCCCACCTGGACCTGTTCGCATCAGCCTGGAACGCGAAGTGCCCGAGGTTCTGCTCGCTCAGGGGTCACGAGCCGGGCTCCATCTCCGACGCGTTCCTGATCGACTAGACGGGGGAACTCCTGTACGCGTTTCCCCCCCTCCCGTTCCTGCCCAGGGTCCTCTTGAAAATCAAGAGGGACAGAGCGGACGTCATCCTGATCGCCCCAGCGTGGCCGAGACAATACTGGTTTTGCCTGCTTCAGGACCTGTCAATCACTCCCCCGATTGAGCTCCCGAAGAGACCGGACCTTCTCTCCCAGGACAACGGTCGCCTGCTGCATCCCAACCTGGACTCCCTACACCTGACGGCCTGGAGGCTCTCTGGCTAACGGAGGAGAGAACCTGCTCGGAGCAGGTCCAACATGTGCTCCTGGGAAGCAGGCGGCCCTCCACCCAGAGCGCATACAAGGCCAAGTGGAGGAGGTTCACCTGCTGGTCGGACTCGCGGGGCATAACCCCCGGTACGTCTTCCGTGCAGGCGGTCCTGGACTACCTGCTGCAACTCAAACAACAGGGGTTGGCATTGGCTTCCCTAAGGGTCCACTTGGCAGCCATCTCGGCTTTCCACCAGCTGGTGGAGGGGAAGTCCCTATTCTCTCACCCCATGTCGGTGAGGTTTCTCAGGGGAATCGAGAGGCTGTATCCGCAGGTCCGTGACCCGGTGCCTCCCTGGGTCCTGAACCTAGTCCTTGACAGACTGATGGGGCCCCCCTTTGAGCCCGTGGCCACTTGCCCCCTGCTGATCTTGTCCTGGAAGGTGGCCTTCCTTGTGGCCATCACTTCCGCCAGGAGGGTCTCTGAGCTGAGAGCCCTGACCTCGGAACGCCCCTATACGGTATTCTTCTGGGATAAGGTACAGCTTAGGCCTCACCCAGCTTTTCTACCTAAGGTAGTCTCTAGGTTCCATTGTAACCAAGATATTTTCCTCCCTGTGTTTTTCCCCAAACCGCACGGGTTCGAGGACGAGAGGAGGTTACACACCCTCGACGTGAGGAGGGCACTGGCGTTCTACCTCGATAGGACAAAACCGCTCCGCAAGACCACCCAGCTCTTCGTCGCGGTGGCAGAGAGGATGAGAGGCTCCCCAGTGTCATCACAGGGCATCGCCAAGTGGATCACCGCCTGTATCCGGCTGTGCTACGAGAGTGCAGGTGTCCAGCTTCCCGGACCAGTGACGGCGCACTCCACAAGGGCCCAGGCCGCGTCAGCGGCTTTCCTGGAGAGGGTCCCCCTGGAAGACATCTGCAAGGCTGCCACTTGGTCGTCTGTGCACACCTTTGCCGCGCACTACGCTATCGTCCAGCAGGCCAGGGACGATGCTCGCGTGGGCAGGGCAGTGCTGAGGGCAGCCCGACGTTGACTCCTACCCACCTCCAGGTAAGGCTCGTTATTCACCTAAGTGGAATGCATATGAGCAACCACTCAAAGGAGAAAACATAGTTACTTACCAGTAACTGTTGTTCTTCGAGATGTGTTGCTCAGATCCATTCCACACCCACCCTCCGTCCCCACTGTCGGAGTCGGCAGAAAGAAGGGACTGAAGAGGGGAGGGGCCGGCAGCGACGGTTGTGCTGCCGCATGGCGGCGACGCTACGGGGTCGCTGGACCGGCCCTTGCAGGGACTGCTAGTAAAAGTTCTCCGATTGGCCGTGCACGAGGGCGCGCACACACCTAAGTGGAATGGATATGAGCAACACATCTCGAAGAACAACAGTTACTGGTAAATAACTATGTTTTCCAAAGTCGGCCACCAAGTTAGTGGCAGAATCACTAATAGAACTTCCAACTCCCACTCCTGTATCTCCCTCCTGGATTATGCTCCTCTTGGCAGAAGGGAAAAAACACGGTTTTTGGGAATCTGATCTGGTCCTCATCAAACTGAGGAACTGGTTCAAGTATGGCATAATAGAGCCACTGGCTGTATAAACTTCCCTACAGAGACCTAATGCACCTCAGCTAAGCTGCAGCACCCATTGCTACAGAGGCCCAACCAATGTCTGGTGTGTTGTTGAGTCCAACCTTGCAGGTTGCCTCCAATTTCATATTTAAAGCAGAGATGTTCGTTTAGAACATCTACCCTAAAAGCCACAGTGTGTTGAGATGAGGTTTTTCCAGTTCTTTTCAAGCAAGTTCCACATGTATTTGGCAAGACCCTATTTAGAAAGTCACTGTCTCCAAAATGTATCACGTTTATAATACACGACTGGTTCTAGATCACAAAAGTTACATTGGCCTGTACATACTTCAGTGTGTTGAAATGTAGCCAAGCCTCATTACCGCAGAAAAGGCACATTATTGCCTGCATGAAGGACTAACAGAACATGAGGGCAAAGAGAAAACTTGATATTTAGCTTGGAAGTAAGGGCTGGATTTTTTAAGCCATCTTTTATACAATCATTATCTTATGAATGTATCACTTTGTCTTACCAAGAATGTACTGAGGAATGAAGCTATTTATCATCTTCCTCTAAATCGGGTCTAGCACCTACAGTCTCCTTGGAGGTCAGCACAACAATTTTTAAAATGCTTCATTGGCAGATTGTCTGGCAGTGTTGATTCCTTGTGCAACAGGAACATAACTCAGATGAGTGGTCTGTATAGCCTGGTATCCTGCCTCAAAGAGCGGCCAGGTGCAGATGCAAGAAACTCCATGATGGATAATTTGGAAATAATCTTTCCCACATGAAAAGTTGCCTCATACCCTCTGTCAGACATTGGTTTATGTCCTGAAGTATGACAATTTAGAACACCAAGAACCTCAATGAGATTTCGAAGAGACAAAACAGAAAATTCACAATGTCTGTAAACAGATTCAAAGAAAAAGCAAGTCATCACGATTTCCCTTTGAAGTCAAATGCCATGTTCTCCTGCTTGCCTTGGTTTCTGGGCACATGCTCTGTTAGCTCATCCTTGCTTCAGGCACTTAATGTGCACTGCCTACCACAATAAATTTCAATTACCTATCTGCCCACAGCTTGCTACACCTTGTTAATGTTACCAACTGGTAGCATCTTGCTTTGAAAGCATGATGGCAAATGTGAGGCATGTTGGAAAATGCTTACAGCTCTGATGAGTAGATAGGCATGAGATTAAACAGTGGGAAACACCCGGAGTCAAGATATAAAACCCATACAAGCAAGAATGCTGTGCTGAAACTAGGAAACATCACCATTGTGAATGGGGTCTGCAGAGGATCAACATTTTGAGTCAAAGAACTGGTGCTGTTCTTAGAGGCTCTAAATCTAATAACCTTGGGTCATGCTACGGCCTGTTGCTCAGATCAAAATATCAGAACTAAAAACAGCACCCTTTCTTTCATGGTAAAAAAGGTCACATCCTCACCACTTGTAATAAACAAACAGCAGAACAATGTTACTTATTCTTGTTCGACAGAGTGAGGAAGTGGCTGCTAAATCCACTTAGCTTCCTTTCATTAAAGTGCAGGGTTAAATGCAGAGACCGTTCTTGGTTTCCTAAAGGAAATCAGTGTTTGCATTAGAGGTTCACTAGCTAGATTGACATTTATTAAATGTTGAAGTGTGGAAATTTCAGCACCTCTGTCTGTGAATGATTCTGGCTTTATTGCATGGAAATAGTCTTGGAAAGGGGCACAGGCATGTCCTTTTACCTTCGGTTTGACGTAGGAAGGATATCCTTCCAACTGCATCCCTCGCTCCTGCTTGGTTCCCAAGCCTAGTGCATGGTTGGTTCCTGACCATTCCCTCCCTGAACTAAATATCTAAGACTTTCTTGTTTGCTAGCTTTCCTGTGATGTTCTAGGCAAGCATCGAGGCCACAGGAACAGGCTTGATTCTTTTTCCTCTGAAAACCTTCCCTTCTTCCTTTCTGCAAATTCCCTGAGTGGCACTGGCTTGCTTTCAGCTGTCTCTGCACATCCTGGCCTTAAACCAGGAGACACTTATTGAGCCTCTAGTTGGGGAGCTGCATCTTGGGAAGAAGGTGTGGGTGGAAGAGTCCACATGGTGGGAGAAACAGATGGGTGGATATATTTTGTTATGGAAAATTGAAGCCACCTTGCAGGAAGTTTTGCACCTTTACATTAATGTCATTGCCAATTGTATTGGTTCTGATAAAAGTCAAGAGGATTCTGAGATTTTAAAGTGACATGGGGAAAAAGGCTTGCTCTCCGTTACCCAGAGTATTTTTTTAAAACCTTTATAACTTTTCTCCTATTCTTTTGCAAAGAGCTATTAACGGCCTGCTGTTAACAGAGAAGCCAAGACATTTACAAACACAGCACCAAATCCCCAAAGGGAAATTGCTGCCAAATAAAAAATGGGAGAGAGAGAGCATGAGTTAAGAGAACTGGCTTAAGATCTAAGCACAAAATCCTCCCCCAAACCACAGGGTCAGCTTCTGGTGGGGCTGAGTCTGCCATTACCAATCCATAGTAGACAATCTAAATACCATACAGTTCTGTAACTGGAGGGGCTCCCAACAGCCGGATTCCAAATTCAAGTCAAAATTCAAACTGGGAAAAACTTCTCTTTTTGACGCACAGGGTCAGACTCCGCTTTCATAATCTACTCTCCCTCCATGCATGGCTCTCCTATTAATATCAGCAGGCAGCCACATGTGAGGAGTTCTGGATACCAAAGTCAAGTCCTGCTCTGTGCTTCTAACGGGTGAATTTTATCATGACAATGCTTTGTGGGTTTTTTTCTGTCTCTGAGCTATGAGAACATGATCCCAAAGCAAATCAATAAAAGGTATACTTGCAGCTGCCCTCAGAGAAGCTAGAGATGGAAAAGACCAATTAGTTTGATCTTGTTTTCCACAGAAAAAAGAGAATTATGTAAACCTAAATAAATGGTATTCTACGCAAACATCTCCCAATATATGAAATCTTACTATCTGTTGCACCTAGAGGCCATGACTGAGAACAGGGCTGTATGTGGTACTGTATATTCACATAGTAAGAAAGAGTCCCTGCCCTGAATAGCTTACACTCTAAACAGACAAGCCAGATGTCTTCATTTTACAGATATGGAACTAAAGGACAGAGAGTTTAAGTGACTTGCCCAGGGTCACAATGGAAGAGTATGAAAGAGCCGGAAAATGAACACCTATTGTGTTCTAAACCATCATTTTAACCACAATTGTCTCCAGTGGGGTTGCAAAAACAGATAGCAGAATTTGGCCCACTTTAGCTACCCTGGTGCATCCTCATGCTAATCGAACTACAATTAAATAGTATCACAATTAGCACCTCCTTTTAACTCAAATTCCCTTCTGCCTTTCATGCAAGTATTTACAGATGGTATGAAAGTGACAATACGTTCCTAGGAGTTATCAACACTAATGATGATGCTTTGGCTTCATATAGCACCTTCCATTTGGAAAGGTTAAAGTGCTTTATAGAAAGTGTCCCAGATTCCTAAATTAACTAGGTTTCTAGAATGCTTTGATATGAGGGCTGCTGAGCTCTTCTGACACGGTTATACTGGAGGAAAGCCATTTCAGTGCTTCAGAGGCACGCTGTGCAATCTACCCCTAGTCCTCACAGCTCCAGCACTTCTCCTTACCTACTACCCTGCTCCACACCATGTCTTCTATGGAGCAGACAGCTTCTCATGCCAAGTTTTGTGGTGGTTTTATAAGAGACTTGAACAAACCCGCTGAATTAATTTTTAGTCCTATTGTAAGCTAAGATATGAACCGCAATCTCTTGATTAAAGGTTACCTGCATTAACCTGGTGCACTACCTAGTCCCAGCAGAGCTGTGATACCAGTCTTAACTGCTGCTTCCTCTATACTACCACCAGCTGCCTATTCAGATAGCTGTGATGTTAGCATGATTGCTGTTACCATTGTGTCCAATCTCCAGCTGTCCTCTTTTGCCCCTGTAGGATATCATGACATGGGACAGAGAAGCAAGTGCCCCTTGAGCTGGAGTACCAATAAGTTTGGTTCTGAAAGTTGCAGGTTCAATTTTTTCCCTAGGGCAAAACATTTTTTTTCTTTTCTTTTGTTGCTTGCATGCTAACAACTTTCCTCATGGTTCTGGGGGCAGAAATGTCACCCAAAGATTGGACATAATTGGGAAGAGAGGGTAGTATGTCCCCCCTACACATATGCCTACACCAAGTCCAATGACAGTTACACAGGCGACACATGCTAAAATGGGTGAGGGCCAGGAGACCTAGATTCTATTCCTAACTTTCCCACTGAACTGTTCCATGGCCTCGGGCAAGGCATTTCATGTCTCAGTATCTCCGTTTTCTCGATGTAAAATGGAGGTGACAATGGCTCTTTGTGCGAAGGAGTATGAAGATGTATGGATGGGAAGTGCTGTATAAGTTATCAAAATACTAAATAAATGCAAACACTGATGTCTAAATCAAGCCCGCCAGCCTCACAGAGAATGTAAAAACTCTAGCCGTCGCCTTGATTTGTGACATCTAAAGCGTTTTGTATTCTCCTAATGGCTTATTAACATTTTACTAGAGAGGGTAATCTGGTGTTCAGCAGTTTTACGCACATGCAACCACTGTTTCTACAGGTCCCAAAGCCCAAACAGGGAATTATAACCTCTCCCTACCCCCATTCCATCATGTTTTTCCTAACTCTCATGCCATCCTCTCCTCCCCGCCCTTGATGTGGCTCTGAGAACTTCACAGAGACGCCAAGGTGATGTTAGCCCATTAAATAAGCATCAGTTACAAAAACACGCATTAACCTGAGGCACAAAATCTCCTGTCTACTAAAAGAAGATGTTCTTCCCATTTCTTTTTTCCTAGTGAACCCTGGGGCTGAAGGGAGGAGAAGTTGTGAGTTATCTATCAGAAATGTTCCTTGTTTCCTAACTTTCCACTTATATTGGGTGGGGAGGATGATACAGAATTCTTATATAACCCTGTTCCTAAGCTTCTTCCCCACCAACCTCTGAGCATTAAGATATTTAAGGTGGTTTCCACACTGCAAGAAAGCAGATCTTTCACCATCACCTTAAGACCCATTTATAGGACCTAATGTATTTCCTTCCCCAGTGACATTCAAGGTAATCTGAATTCCTGAATCAAACGTACTTACTGAATTTTCATTCAGTCCCTCATGTGCAGCAGCTCATAGCCAAAACCAACAGACCCACACAGCAAGTTCTACCTCACCCATGGATCCTAAATTCAAGAGCTGCTCACACAGAAAGCATGGACACCTACTGCTGCTGAATTCATTGCTGCTGTCAGAAAAACTAGGAGTCAGAACCAATTTAGAATTATGGAGCCAAATTCTGCTCGCACAGACAGCAGGGGGACTCCAGAGTAACTTTGTTGAAGTCAGCTGAGTCACTCTAGATTTACACCAGAATAAGTAAGAGCAGAATTTGACCATCTCCCATTGACTTTAACCTTGTAGAGGAGAATTCTGAGGGGTTGCAGTTTGAGGGAATGCTCATATCCTGGACTAGTTGCCTCAGTTAAAAAAATTATGTAAATGCTTTTGCTCATTAAAAGACGCCAGCCTGACAGAATGAAGTCTCTCTTTAATCATAAAACAGGAGTACCACAGACAGTGCTATTGTGAGCTTCCTCCATATACCACCTCTGCCATAATGCCTCAATCCCTGCCTGGATGGATCACCTGTAAAATAATTTAGTTTCCACAGCCCTTGCATCCTAGAGATCTCTGTTGAAAGGATAATTATGGCGGTTGCTTTGATGAGTGAACGCCCATCAACTGAACTTAACAATCAAGTTCATTTCAGCTAGGCCATCAGTCACAACCACTGCTTTCAATCACTACGAGGCTGAACTTTAATCAGTGACCTAGGGGCCAAGGCTCTATACCCAATAACAGTTTCTGGAGACATTTGTATTGTAATTTATTATCTAGATCCAGAAGTGCCCACAAATCTTTGCAATACACATAAAGATGGATCTCCTGCCTCAGTGTGTGCACAGGGAACATCTGGCTGAAATTAGAGCAACAAGAAGCAATGACAACACAAGGCGAATCAGGAAAAGAGAAGGGCTGGGATAGCATGATTCTATAGGTACCTGGGTAACAAAGAAGACCTTTAAAATATATATATATATATATATATATATATATATAAAAAGACTATGCTTTAAAGTAGAAATGGGCAACCAGCGACCCAGGTGCCACATCTGGCCTGCCAGAATATTTATTTGGCCTTTCACAGCCCAGCTCCAGGCCGGCGATGCAGCAGTGCCAGGACCAGGAAGGGATAGGGTGGGGAAGTCCGGCAGCAGGATACACATACATGCCTGCTGTAGCAAGAATTAGTGGGCTGGAGTGGAGAGCCAGGCCTAGCCCACAGGTCAGGAGCTGCCACTGCAGGGTGAAGGCAAGCCAGGTACCCTCTCCAACCCCCCTCGGCCCCACAGGGCCTCTCTCCTACCCCAAGGGCAAGATCCAACTCACCCCCTTGTCACACACCCTGGCCCACCAAAGGGTTTTAGTAGGTTTTTGTGGCCGCCTCCTACCTAAAAGTTACCCATCCCAGCTATCCAGCCTCCCAGAAGATGTTATAAAACCATACAGAGCCCTTTGGTCAAAAGGTGATAACGGTCACCTACAAAGGTCAAGCGTTTTTTAAAAATTAGGCTTTATATTTCAAGAAAGACTGAAAGATTGCCGGTTTTTCTTATCTTTTGTTAATTTCTGCCTGTTTTCTATTTTAGAAATATCAGGAATCCCATCTCTGATCTTTCTAAGATCAGCAGTGAATTCAGCAGCACTTCTGCCCACGAAAGCTTACGCCCAAATAAATTGGTTAGTCTTTAAGGTGTCACAGAACTCTCATTGTTTTGCTGAAAATAGACTAACACGGCTACCCCTCTGGAACCCTTCTGACAATGGAGATCTTGTATAAAATGTTAGAAGATCTCCATGTTACTTTTAACCACCACTGATTTTTAAAACACTGTATCTCTGAAATGCAAGCACTGGATCTCAGAGTCAGTGACTTAGGCCCGGTCTACACTTACCTTGGCAATTTGGCGGCAGTCGACCGGAGATATGCAAGTGACGTAAATCACTTGCATATCTCCCGTCGACTTTGCAGCGTCTCCTCCGCGAGGTGTCCACACTGCGCTGTGTCGAAGGGAACAGCGCTCCCTTTGACGCAGCACTACTCCGCTTACGGGGGTGGTTTTCCTGCATCACTTCCTGGATTGACTGAGCGCGTCTACACAGACCGCTCAGTCAATTCAGAGCAATCGATGTGATGGCAGCGAATTTGCCACTGCCAGTGTAGACGCAGCCTCAGTAACCTCTTACCCTGGGCTGAGCACTGAACACTACAATCAGGGTAATTATGCCTTTCTCAGCAATAAAGCAGTAGCATGAAAGATAAAGTTCACTTAACTGGCGAGTCCTTAGGCTCTCCAAGGTTATAAAGTGGACTAATTATTAAAAAGAATCTGGTATTCATGACACAAGCACTTTACCTTGCTTGGCATAATTCCCCAACAAAGAGATGATGGCTTTTGTTGCAACAAAGAAAGGAGTGGGAGAATTTAATGACAGCTGCAAAAGGCTTCCATGTAGACTTGCAGTGGTGACTTTTGTTCGTTTTTTGGCGCTGTAAGAACATACAAAAGGAACAATGAGAGCAATATCTTATAGACTGGAAGCAATCTGATTTCCTTTGGAAGGTATTGTGGTTCCTTTTCCTATGGCAAAGAGAAAAATGCTTGTTTATTGAGAACTGACTTAGGAGCTCAGTAGTATATAGCACAAAAAGGAGAGATGGGCCCTGCCGTTTATACTGTTTATGTACAAAGCGAAAACTACAACACCAGTAATGCTCCGCACACATAATGCACCAGGAAATCAGGTGGGAAAAACACAAAGGTAGTGCTGAGGGTTGGTGTAGGGTTTGTTAGGTCTGACAGGCTTTAATGAGTAAACTGTTTTCAGGAGAGGGTGAAAGCATGGTATACCAAATTAGAAATGGAGTTCCAGGCACAGGAGGGACCCTTCAGGAGGAAGGCCTAATAGACATAGTGCTTAAAATGATGCCTGCAGGCTGCGGTCTATCTATGTTTTGGGCTCTCAATCTTGCTAATACAAGTGGAGCTGAACTGTTGTTAGCAACAGTGGAGAACGATTACACATTTTCCTAGTGTAGACCCACTACATCAGTAGCATCCAGGATCAGTGTTCATTATTCCCTGTCCTGTGGCGGCGGCTTCTCTGGAACTCAAGACATTGATCACATTCTCTCTGCGGCCTTGTGTTCAGGTCTCAGAAATCTTCATTTGCATGTTTGGACATTACCTCACTCACAGGCTAGCTTCAAATCTTAATGCACAGTCAGAACGGTGTTTCCCACAGGAGAGACGCATTATCCCCTTGTCTCTCAGTATATATGTGTGAGCTTTTCTTTTTCTTCCTAATTTGCAGATGGGTCTAGTAAAAGGAATTGACATTTCAAAGGAGTATTTTGATTGTGCAGAAGAAAGATTATTTTTTAAAATATAAATTGCATTAGGTTCTTCAGATCAAAGCAAATAAACACTAGAGGTTGCAACATACTAAAAGGAAATTCACTAATCAAAGCCCTAATAATGTATCTGTTTGTTACCGATTAGCAAACAAGCTAGGAGTGGAAGCAGCTTCCCTGCTGGAGTTATTTTTCTTTATTAATTCAACACAAGGCAGCTGAAATTTCAAACACTCATCCAAATTGCTTTGATGAGTGAGTTTTCCCATCACTAACTTTGTCTAATGAAAGGGAGAGGTATTTAGCGTAAACACCATGCAATGATTCTGCCAGCAAAGTCAGGAGGAGGACAGAGGCCCCAGCACAAGTTATAACAATACACTGCCCCCTCAAATCACTTCCCCCCCAGCAAACACTCCCTACCTCAGCTCCCCTTCCAAATTTCCAGGTTCTCTCCCTTTCCCCAGCAAACTCCCCTCATTCTTCCTGCCCACCCAACCACTTTCTACTGGACACCCTTCCCACCCCACGCCCAAACTACCCTTCACTCTGCTCACATACCCCACCCCAGCCGTGCCCCAAACAACTCCTCCATTTCTCTGAGCCCCACCCCTACCTCACCTCCCCACCCACCCCACCCCCTGCGCCAAACACCTCCTCCATTTCCCCTAGTCCCAGCCCTTCCACACCTCCCCACACACTCCATCCCCTACCCCACATGACCCCTCCATCTCCCTTAGTCCCACCCCCCCACCTCTCAGTCTCCTTCAGCCCTCCTTCATCTCCCCGTTCACCCCTCACCCTCCCTTAGTCGTCCAGCCCCCCTCCCTAGGTGCTATTTCTACCTTCTCCCCTGCTTCCCACAGTCCCCCTCCTTATACCTGAACCTCCAGCCAGTGACGGAGCAGCTGCTGGGGGTGGCCACCTCCCACTGGAGCGGGCTCGCTCCTGCCCTCGGGCTGGGCCCTGCGTGCCGCACACTCCCTGCCTGGGGGCTCCAGAACCTGGGACTCGGCGCCGTGCTCCTAACAGTCAGAGGCTGCACCTGTAGCTGCCTCCTCTCTGATCATCCGGGAGCCTAGAAATCCATTTGCCACAGAAAAACATGGAATTTGCGTTTTTACAGAGAGCCTTTAGTTTTTATGCTTTGTGAAAAAATAAAACATAGGCAGTCACGCCCCGTTTGTCTAAGCCTCCATCATCCAGCTCTCCATATTAACCAAACCGGGGCAAACTGACCGGGCAAAGTCCCGCCATCCAGAGCTGACACCACCAGCCCCGCCACCCAAGGTTGAAACTCTTTGCTCATTCCCTGGATTATCTGAATTTCAGGTTATCTGCTCTGGCCCCTGCCCCAATTCGATCAGATGAACTGGGTTCAATTGTATATTGTGGCTGGGGAAACTAAAGTTTACCATTTCATTTTAATTGTGGAAAAACGCAGATTTTTTTTTTAATCTGAGAATTTGGGGGGTTTTATCATGGAAAACTAGGATCCCTGCTCATCATCCACGGCACAGTTGACTGAGGAGGAGCGTTTTGAACTGCAGCTGGCCTGGTGTCTTTCCTCCTCTCCAAGTAGGGGGCTGCAATCTGTGGGGAGGAAAAGTGTTGTCTCCATCTCGAAGTGAAAGTTAGAGGGGAAATATCCCCCTAAAATTACACCCATGCTTGTTCATGATTTCTTTGTCTGTAAAAGTTATGTACTTTCATACCTTGCAAAGGCAGAAACCCTCCTAGGGCAGGTTGCCTCCAAGCTCACATCCCTGTTGAAGAAGTCTCTTTTAGGAAGTTAACTGACTTTTTAATAGTCTTCTTTTTCTGTGGGATCTCTGAGCAATTCCCTTTATCCCTATAGTAAATGGAATTGTCACTCCAGCTGAATATTTTAGGGGCACAAAAGTTAAATGTGCTATAACATATACAACAAATACAAATCATATCTGATGGCCAGACTTGAACCAGCACTGGTACATAGGGAATAGTTTTGGTGTGTGGATTGGGTTAAGCAAAGGGGGAAATGATAGAGTAATAAGGGATGAGAGCAGACATAAAGGCAGGGTGCAAAGAGCTTGACTATAATGCGAGAATGAGGGAGGGCGACTGTAGAGGGATATGATGTGATTGAAGTGATAAGCAAGGCAACATTTTGGATGGACTGAAGTGGGATGAAAGGGGAGACCAGGAAGCAGTTTATTGTTGTACACATTGAGCTTAAGGTATTTAGATGTTAAAATCTTTATTAGGATAATTAATAATAATTCTTAGTGCTTTACTTTTTCAAAGTGCTGTGTAAATGAATCCTAAATAATCCTTACAACATCCCTCTGAGGTAAATAAGTATTATCTTTACTTAGCAGATTGGGAAATGGGAAGATTAAGGGCCTAGGGTTGGGGCTCAATTCCTTAGAGGTTTGAAATCTCTAAGTGACTTGTCCAAGGCTGTGAAGCAAATGAATGGTAGAGTCAGGACCAGACCTCAGGCACGCATAGTTCCCAGGTTTAGATTCAGCCTGTTAGTCTTTCACTGCTTTTATGTTTAATTTTAATTACATAAAATTAATTATGTTTTCTGTTCTGGTTTGTCACTGATAACTTCGCAACCATTGGGTCAGCCATCAAGTCTCTAGGTCTTTGGTAGTTCTGTGCTCCAGAGAGAGAGGGGAGCCAGGAATCCGTTTGGTTATATCATGGTGGTTTACTTGTTAGCAATAAGCACCCCATAAAAGAGAAAATCAATCTCACTATCAAACGCTTACCCTCATGGTGAAAGATTGATTTGTGAACATATTTCTCCTTCCTTGGTATTCCCAAAAGGTGTTTGGCAATATGGGTCTAATGATCTAACTTTTTAGTGCCTTCAGATTTGATTGCTTATGTGCAAATTCAGCAGCAGACTGCTATTCTTTCCCAGGTTCAGTAGTACCTTGTTGCACAAAGAAATCCTGTACATTTCAACGGGTCTGCTCCTGGAGTAAGGTATTACTGAACCTAACTAGTGAGACTTCTTGTGGGGTCAGATACTATACAGTCTGTGTAAGTGTGGCAGAATGTAGCTTTCAGGCCTTAAGAGAGAGTTTTTATTATGTAAGACTCCTATCACCTTGGTCTAGTACCTAAAAAATTTTGTCTCAAGAAACTCTAGTGCAGTCTTTCACATATTTAATCTCTTATGAGAAGCAATTCATAAAAATTTATTTTTAATAATTTCTTTTAAAATGATATAATACAATTAAATTCAACCCAATCCAACTCCTTAGTACTTTCCCATATTTGCTGACAAAAATAAAATTCCCCACAAAATCAGATCACCTTCAAATATATTGCTTTAGATTTCCTTGACATAAACTTTTTTCCTCCCTTGGTTCAACCTGTTGATGTTTTGTATGTTGTAAGCAGTTCTGATATAATGAGCTCATTGACCTAGCATAGTATGTGCTGGCACAATAGAAGAGTCTACCTGCTATGGGCCATCAGCTGTAGTGCTGGTTTAGAATAATTGAAAACTGGGTGTGTAATTTTCATAGCACTCCACCCAGAGCCTCTCCCTGCTAAGGAACACACCAAGGTATTAGGAAATACAGTAGAGCCACACCAACAGCTGCAGTTAATTGACTCAGTTTGCTGACACCACATTTTAATTTCGCTTTTCTGCTTTATGCATTCTGAGCAGCCAATTTAGCCTAAAATGGGATAAATTCCATTAACAAGCTTCTGCTAACAAGTTTGCTGCTTTTGATGTCAAGCCTAAGCAATCCCGTTTGGCTCAGCCACCGCTTTATGGTGCAGGAGATAGGGACCTGGGTGTGACCTCAAGTGGGTTCAAAGAGCACATTGCAAAAACAAAACACGATCTCCAGGGTGAGAATAGTGTTATGAGAGTACTTTGTACAAGTACCTCCTGCCAGCTGGAGGAGGAAGGAATTGATTAAATAAGGATTCACAAAGCGGAGGGATGTGAGTCCCTAGAATGAAAGGGTGCAGGATATTTGGTTTCATATGGATCTAATGCAAGGGGAAGAACCAAACATCATCTATCTAGTCCAGGAAAGCAAAACTAGAGAGCAATGAATGGCTATAGTATTAGCTCCCTGTTCATTTATCCAAGCACTGGAAGCAGTTGTTCAGACATCTTGACTAGTGTGGAAGTCCCCAAGAAAGACTTTCATCTATCAGTTTTCTCCAGATTCTTCTGATTGTGTCTGAATTAATCACAGGCCTAGTTTACACTACAGAGCTATATCAATGTCAGCTGCCTTACATCAACCTAACTCTGTAAGCATCTAGATTAAATGTTGCTTCCACTGATGTTGCCCACTACCCCGTCTTAATAACTCCACCTCCATGAGAGGTGTAACAATTAGGTCAATGTACTTAGGTTGATGCGGTGCCAGTGTAAACCCTTCGTTGCTTACATCGACTGTTGCTGCCATTCAGAAGCCATCCCATAATGCTCCACACTCACAGTTAAATCGGTGCAAGCAGTCCTGGTGACAAAGAAAGTAGTGTGGACATGCTAAAGCGATTTAATTACTGTGGTGGCTGTACGTTGACATAACTTAGGTAGTGTAGATTTGCTCACAGAGAGACTAAGTGACTTGTCTAAGGTCACATGGGAAGTCTATGTCAGAACAATCAAGTGAATTTGGGTCTCCTATGTTCCAGGCTATTGCCCAAGCAACTGGACATTTTTTTTTCTCACCAGGATGACTGATCCTCATTTATCATGGGCCATGGAGTTTTGTCAGAGTAAAAGCCAAGCGAGGAAATCAGAATTTGGCTCCTTGAAAGCAAATCCAGATTCAAATCCGCTGAAAAATCTGCAAAATAACCCAAAAATATAAGACATCAAAATGCCCAGCTAACTATTTCTGAAATAGGGACTTAAAATGTTAAAAGCTAAAAATACATCTGTGCAGCACACTGAGCTCAAGGATCTCCTTTGTTCTGGGTTTCCACTGCTGCTGAATGCATCTTCAAGCTCAACTTTGGTTACAAAAACTGTAGGAAAGACAAGGAAGAAATCTGCTCCAATCAGATCAACACCAAG
The DNA here is from genome assembly GCA_007922155.1 of Mesoclemmys tuberculata. NCBI lineage: Eukaryota > Metazoa > Chordata > Testudines > Chelidae > Mesoclemmys > Mesoclemmys tuberculata. The sequence continues at coordinate 10,487,860 of ML675630.1, forward strand.
ACATTAATTATCCAGTGGTTACCTACTCAGCACTTACATTCATCAGACCAATATTTTACTTTATCTAGGTTAAGAGAAAAACTTAACAGTGATGTGACTCAAATTATATAGATGTGTGCTGACTTAGTGATCTGACTTCCCTCCACTATACATGAGAAATTGCTAAAGTAATTGCCTGTGTCCCAAACACATACCTTTGCAATGACCTGTATAGTCGCATTGTAACTAATATGGCCTGTGTATTCACCTGTATCCACTCTCCATAAACATAAATAATTGGTTATTAAAGGAACAATTAATATTAAAGAAGACTCAAAGGATAGTATTGCACAGAAATGTGTCTCAACCATTGTAATTAGTGACTGTTGCACAGTCAATAACACCTTCTATCTTACTTGCAGAATCTTTTCCTGCTGAACTAACCCAGCTATCAGTTTGGGTCTGCTACAGGTGCTTCTGTTTATAGACTGTTTATCATCTCTTTACACAGGTCAAAAAACACAGAGATAACACTGAAATCTAAAGAGCATTGGGAATAAAACTGATACAGTCTGAGCTCAATGCTCTTGGGAATACAGAATCATTTAACAGTTGAACAGTCACTGATGAAGGGCAACATTCTTGTGTTAGCCATATGCTAACTGCACCTTAAATCTACTCCAGTGTACACCTAAATGCACAAAGATTTGAAGAATTGTGAGCTGAAGTCTGCGTTTCACCACAGGTCAATAGTGCATCTTCCTCCCACCTCCCCTCTGTGGTCAGTACTTTCCAAGAGAAAACCAAAGGTAATGGGAGTCTTGGGTGCTCAACACTTCTTGGATCAGGTATTCAAAAAGGAATTCAAGGAGAAAGAACCCATGCTGGACTCCTCTAAAGAAGCTCTACTCTTGTAAGGTGACTGACTTTCGTTATAGCACCAGCCAAATCCATGATAGAGTCATGACCAAACTAATTCTCGAACATTGTTCAAGTTCAAAGCCTACCTGGGTTTTGAAGGCCAAGCTGTGATCTCTCTGGCTTGTGTATTGCCACCAGTAATAGAGATTCTGCACATCACATTCTGCACTCATTTAGGGCTCAACACAACTCCCCTTAAATTCAGTGGAGCAACTCTTGTTTAATTCAATGGGGCTCGGTCTGTCCTTCACATCTGTATAAACCCTTCACCATCTATAAGGATGCTTAAATGTAACAGATGGCAGAATACTGAGCACTAAATTGAATCTCTGAGAATGCACGAGCCAGAATAGAATCTTGCTCATGCACTTCCATAGCTGTGTTTGATTCTGCCATGCTAACGTGAGTGAAGTCCAAACTCTTAGTGAAACTACTTTTCTCCCAGAACGTTGAGCATCTCAGGCACTGAACACACCTGGAGTAGGTATCAGTTAAATAAGAAGCTGCCTTTTTTTTTTTTTACAGAATATCTACCTGTCTAAATTTCACAGCTGGACACAATTTGTATTTAATCAATGCAAAATAAAAGAACAAACCCCCTCAAAAATTCATATTTTTAGTAAGAGAAATATCATATATGGGTAAAAAGGAAACTGTAGGAACAAACAAACAAATTGTACCTATGTACTTCCCATACTACATCCACCTGGAGATAGTTACCAAAACAGGAAACAAACTGCGAAATACACCATTGGTGATGCAATTCATTCTTTTCGAATGATCAATAGTAATAACTTGGTTAAAGGTGCCAAGTATTTTTTAGTGTGATGATGTGATCTCCAAAGGAATTTTTGGGACAGTCTGACTGTATCCCTTATAAGGCAAGGAGTCATTGTCTCTATGATTAATGTGCCCTTTCCTTTTGCCACTGAAACACACCTTGCCTGTTAAATTGGCCTGTAAAGAACAAAGGTACAACCTATTTTTCTTAGTGAAATAACCACATTGGTTCTGCAGAACCTGAGTCACTCGTGAAATCAGCATGGCCACATTCTGTAACATGCATATTCTTGTCCACCTTCCGCCATGCCTATCGATTTCTTTCCTCATTCTTTGCTCTTTTGTACCTCCTGCTTTGCATCAAGAGGCAGGTGAAGGCAGGATCCTCAAAGCCAGGCTGCTGGGGTTGGAAGAAGCCTGGATGTAGCAAAACAGCAAGCCACTAAATAGCCTTGGACAAATCATGTCACTTCTCTTTGCCTCCGTTTCCGCTCCACCATTTTTCTGTCTTGTCTGTTTAGATTGTAAACTGTTCAAGGCCTGCAGGAACTGTCTCTCGCTGTCTTGACCAGAGCTTAGCTCAATGGAGTCCCTGATCTCAGAGGGGATTTCTAGTTCCTACTATAATGCAAATAATGACAACGTGGCCTGTTCCTGAGAGGTGCTGCCCACATGCAATTCACCGCCAAGTTCATTTAGAGGTGGTTTTCTTATGGAAGTTTGTAGGTTAAGATTCCCCCAGTGTTATGCTTTTGGATGTGCAGAGTTTGGGAGGCTAAGAGCAAGTGTAATTTTACTTTAATATGGAAACATCCCTTATGGGGGGACAGATATCTCCTGTGATTGCAAAAGGATTGGACTCAGTGATCAATCAGGCCTTTTCCATTTCTAACTTCTAGAAACTGTATAGTCGAGCCAGCCCGGTATTTAAAAAACAAACAAATTCAAAACAAGACAGGGAGGCAGCGCCATGGCAGATTCCTCCCACAGGGGATGACACTATGGAGATATCTGTTAGTGGAAACGAATATGGCAAAAGATGTAGTGCTTAGCGATGCCTGAAAAGCAACCTGGTATTCTGGTTCTGGGAGAGAAAAAACAACTGCTTGATCCTGTTTGGAGGCAGTGGGTGAAATCCTGGCACCAATGAAAACTCCCATTGACTTCAATGGAGACAGGATTTCACCCAGTATATTTCTGCTGAGATGGTAGCAGGACATTAGTGAGAGGGACAGAGGAAAGGACGGCGGGAACAAAAGAAAAGTTGCCACAAGAGGGTTTTTCTTTTATTTGTCCATGACATCACCCCATAAACAGTGAAATGATTGCTTAACACCACCATTGGGAAGAGGCGCCGGGGGCTGACTCACTGAGATCTTCTTTCTATAGGGGCTACGCTTTTCTAAACCTCATATTTCCTATGTGAGCTCCTGAATCCAGTGCAATCTTTAGAATTACCTGGGTGCAACTGAGGAGCTGAGGAAAGATGACCATGTCCACTGGTGGGTTCTGAGAGACCAGTATCTTGTTTTTAGAGGCTGATTTTTACGCTAAGTCCCTGCATTCACAGCACACAGAACATCACAGGCAGGTCTGAGGTGTGATTTCTTCCAAGGCCTCCTCTTTCTTAGTGCAATACTATGAGAGTTGAAGTGCCCAAGCTGCTGGGATCAGGGTAAAATGGGAAGACATTTTCAGTGAAGGGACCTCAGCTCTGGCATTTATTTCTACCTCATCTCCTTGATCTGGCTGGGCCTGGATTTGTTGCCTTTCAAGGCCTGTCTGTTCTCTCAGGCTTTTTCTTGAGGGGGTGATATGACTGATATATAGACTGGATTTGGGATGGAGAGCCTAATTTGTGGTGGTGACATATTTGCAGATATTGGTTGGAGCAAAAGGGAAACATTTCTGAGGGGGGGAACGGGAGAGTTTTATGGATGTTAATCCAGTGGAATTTTTGTATGTGTCTTTAACATCTAGAGCTTTATGAATTGAAATAAATGAATATGAACTAATGCTGCAATACCATGATTAATATATATAATTACAGACACTTAAAGGAGTGTCCAGTAATAATTAGTGTAGGACTCCAGGGTTCTGTTCCTGATACGGCCATTTTGTAATTTTGAGCAACTCACTTTCCTCACTGTGTGCCTCAGTTTCCCCATCTGTATAATTGGTGTAATTATCTCCGGTTCCCTACAGAGACTGAAGAGAGATTTGATTAACATTTCTAAAGTGTTTCTGTGAAGTGCTGTAGAAGCACAAAGTATTATATGTTGTTATCAGTGTCTCTTTTCCAAAGCTATTTGAAAGAAGCCTACTATGTCCTGTGAGGCAGATAAATATTAGCTCCATTTTACAGTTGGAGAAACTGAGGTGCAGAAAGGGGAAGTGGCACACTAAAGATAGAGCAGCAGGTCAGTGGCAGAGTCAGATATCGGACTGAGGGATCTGACTCTCCATTGTGCTTCATCTTGTGCAGTCATGACCAGAGCAAAGTTATTTAAAATGGCATCACTCTGTGGTGTAGGTTAATGAAAAGCCAGGCTCTAAGAGTTCTGATTCCCAGTCCCTACTGTAATCACTGGATCACATCCCTCTTTGGATAAAACAGCTGTCATATAACTGGGTTTTTCTGAATGATTATTATTGTTTTATTTGTATTTACTTATGAGATAAGTGCAGTGACAGCAAGGTAGTTATTTAAAGGCAAAACCCTTGCCTATTTATTTTCCTCTCTCTCCAGTTAAATAAACGCTGCTCAGAGCACCATTATTTAAATCTACAATTGGCAGGCAGTGGAGATCCTTATAACTGAAAGAATGAATGCAATCCCTATAGGAATGTCTTCAGCATTAATGGGGTATTCCGGGAGCTGTTAATTCTGCACTGCAAGGAGCTTTTAAAGAATAGCCCCTTGCAAACTGTGGCTCTTTGACAGAAATTCTGTGGCAGCGAGTTAGGTCTGTGGTTGCACAAATCCTTATGGAACAAAGCTTTCTGTTTCTCGGAAGAATCTGAACCTAATCCTAATTAATTGTTCCTTGGGTCATTAATTCAAAATGATTCACTTTCAGGAGACAAAATGAAACAGTAGCCCAGTTAGCAGCAGCTTAATACTACCCTCTTACTGAATGGCATTAATTGTCTCCCTGCCTCCAAGACCCTTGGAATTGAACTTGCCGGATAAACAGTGGTTTGGGAAGCCAGTCCAATTTGTGATCCGCATCTTACATGAATATTGTTACTGTTTTGGGGAAGGCACCACATCCTCCGGTTGAATTGTTCTATGGTACATCCAGATTGTCCATGTATGGGGCTGTCGTCTGTTACAAGATGTGACATTATGCTTGAAGGGCCTGATCCAAAGTCCATCAAAGTGAATGGAAAGATACTCAATGGGCTTTGGATCCAGCCCCAGTAAATCTGTTCACCCAGAGGCTACTGTGATAAATGTGCCTAATAAACAGCAATAATGCACATAATCTCACAGAACGGGTACCAAAGATCACCATTAATTACATGAATTAGTTACACTAATTAACTGACCATTTTGCCATACTCTCAAACATGGGGATATTCTTGCATTCTAATGGTTTCCTGCCTCCTTGAAAAAAATGCCAATTTTCAACAGGAATTTCCTAGGTTGTTCACAGGGCTGTTTTGCTTACTGCATTTCCTCCTGAGATCACTCCTTTTTCTCTAGTATAGTGTACCCCAGAGTCTCCACAGAGAGCATTGAGTAGACTTGGGAGGATGTTGGGAGATAGCTATATACTTCCCCAAAGGGTCAAATTCAACCCTTAGATATGCAGAAGGACTGAAAACTCCTGCTTCTGTAATGAAAGCTTAGATTCTGGGGAATTACCCAGATCAGTGAGAAAAGCCTAAATCTTCTGAATTAATGGCTTTTGATTGTCCCTGCTAATAACCCGAAACATATCATTTGCAGCTTTACTAAATCCTCACATTTTGTAACAATTGTAGCAGATTTATAGGGCAATACATGCAGAGGATGGAAAAGTTCCCTGGTGAGCTATTCCCTTTGCTTGTTATCTCCTAACACATATTGTCCTCCTGATATACCTCCGAGGTATGAAGACAAGAAGCTCCCACAATGTCTCCTGCATTCACACAGTTGAAGGGCACCCAGAAATACTCGAGACTGGAGCCCAGATCATGGGGAAAAATGCACCGTAGGGCAATAGGTCAGTCAGAAGTGCTGGAGATTTTGCTATAATACAGTGGCACTGGTGGTGATAGTTTGGGGGAGGGTTTGTCTCCCCATGGAATGGACAGGACCCTCCCAACCTGCAAATCTCCTAATATGTATGTCCAGATCATTGAACATGTATGGAGGGCCAAGACATTAAGGGGAAGCCTAATATGTCTGTGCTATTCCTTAAGACCTCAGTATGCTTTCTTCAGACTTACCACTTATGGCTGGACCAATCATGCCCCATTTCACAGCACAGACTGGAAGTCCACTAAGATAAAGCCAACAGGGTCAGCATTATCTTGCAGGGGCAAAATCCACACAGAAACAGTGTTGACATTTCTATAGAGAGTGGCTCTTTTCCAGCTTCATTCACATAGCCATGTCCCTGTGAAATCTCAGAGCCCCCTACTCCTGGAATTTGCATCAACTGACTTCAGTGAGTTTAGAGAGAAGAGCCAAGGTACTGTCAGAGTGGCTCGACCCTACTTCCTCCAACAAAATGTTGACCATAACAATCAATTTTTGGCTCCTTTCAACCTCTCATTGCAAGAGGTGGAGGGGAGGATCAGCCCTAGATTATAAAACAGAAAATAACCATGTGCATAAAAAAATCAAATACATAGGTAATTTAATGTGATGCATTCACTGCTACTCAACATCCTTAATTTTAGGTAAGGGTAGTTTAAATATCCAATGGTTAAATATTTTTTATTGTAGCCTCAAAAATGAATAAGCCTTCCACATACATAAACTGGGTTTTATGTTTGATGAGAGATAATCTTGTTAAAGTGTTTCTTTGAGCCATCTCTTTGTCACAGCACCTCCACCCCATGCAGTCAGATCAACACAACATCACGACTTTTCCAGAGCATGAGGCAAACTGCAGTGAAAACATGGAATAATAACAATAACAACCCTGCACGCCTAGAACACCTTCCCACTGAGGACCTGAAAGTACTTTACAAACAGTCAGTGGCTGAGCCATAGAATTTAAATAGCTTCCACTGTAATAAATAAATGAACAGTCTCAAACTTTGGTTTGTCAACCAACGTGTTTACAAATCCTAACCCTACTGAAGTCAATGGGAACACTCCCATTGGTTTCATTAGGGCCAAGATTTCTCCTCAATCGCAGTTCAGCGCTCTGTGCGATAAACCATGCTAATCTTATCTGAGCAGGTTCCCCACATGCTGTACTACTTCTCAGGCAGCAGAAACATAACAATTATTGTCTTTGAGGAGCTCAAAATTTAGTCCTTTTCTGGCAAATTCTGAACTTGCTTAGTCAGTCCCACTGACTTCTGGGAGGTTCATGATTTCATGGGAGCTTTCCCTGCGTGAGAGTTGCAGGAAAGAAAAAAAAAATTTAAGATGACAAACTTATCCCAGCTAATGCTATTACATTATTCTTAAGAGAACTAATGTGACTATTAATGCCTATACAGCTCTATGGAAATTATGCCTATTAGGCAGATTTAGCATATCCACCCTAAATAATTATTTAAGCAACCAGCCAGAACAAGCGTTATTTTATGACACATGTTTGCACGTTGAAGGTGCATTGTGAGGCATGAGGCAAAACTGCGTATGTGGAAGTGTGTCTGTCCACCTGAGAGGAGGTGTTACATTTTGAAAGATCTCACACAGTCTGGCTCATTGACAACAGGATACATGGTTTGATTTCTCCAAGAAAATATTTAGTTTGCTTAAAGAGCTTTTGGAAGTGTAATATTTGAAACATATCTTTCCTGTCACATAAAGAAACCACATTTTATATAAATAATTCTTTAGTGCAATGTATTTTCATAAATAAGAAGCAGAATAAAAATATTAATATTGCCACCAAGTTTGTTTTTCTTAAATGAAGTAAAAATAAATAGACAGATTAACTGAGCTAAAAATCGGCTTTTATTTACATTGGAGTAAATCTGGTTTAACATTGCTAACTCTGTGGAAGTTAATGGAGCAAATCAAAATTTACACTAGTGTGAGATCAGAATCTGGCTCCTAAGATTTTTATTTGCCGTAAAGTGTCATGCACACCTATAGTACTATGTATATAATAATATGATAAAATCAAACAATAGCCCTCTGATTTTTTAGCAGCTCAGATGCTCATCTGGAGATAACAGATCTGCAGCAGTAGGGAATATTTATTCAATAATAACATAATTGTAATAACATAATATCTATATTACTTGGTACGTAAATAGGGCTGCCCAACCACAAAGTACTATACAAGTATAAACTAAATTTGGCATTATATAATTTAATCTTATTAATGAATTAATTGTAATAAGTCTAAAGCTTAAATAGAGAAATATGATAAACATTTCATAGACCAGAGGCATATTATATGATTTATGTAAGCCAACTCTCCCAGGGCATGATTTGGTGAGGTGCTGACTGCCTCCTGACTACTGTCAACTCCCAATGGGGCCTATTTGCAGCAGGAAATATTTTTTTGGCCTCAGAGGCAAAAGGTCCCATTAACTTTATTGGGAACAGGATCACGCCAGTGGCCTGTGTGAAAGCAAAAATGCCATTCCTATTGTTAATCTGGGCAGGTGTGCCCTCACGTCGGCTGCAAAATTGGATCCGGAAGGTGACACCATAAAACAGCAAATGCTGGGACTAAATTAAAGCAATAAAATAGTAATTGAGTGTGTATTATTATTATATAATAGTGTGTGATCATTTCAAGCTCTCCTCCTGTTTCAAAAGCATAACAATGAAGTACCATAAAAAAATCCATGTCCTGTTAAGTATTCCAATAGCATAACGCCAAGCACAAGGGAACTGCAAAGGAGACAATTACTAATGCAACTGCAAGCTGGTCCTGTAGAAGGCAAATAATGGGGGAAATGTTTATTTCATAAGCAAGGCCAGTTTTTGCAGCTAAAAGAATGGGCTGCCTGAATCAAAGCCTAGTTCTTGAAGCTCTGTTTACAGCCATTAGGGAAACTCCAGCAGCCCTCTTCTAGTGAACCTTACAAGCTGGGCAGGCTTTAAGCACAAGAAAAACAAGAGGCGTTTTTAGGACCCTGAATCCTATGCAGGCTTCACAATAGATAGGTTGCTTGGCCCCCTCTCTCGTATTTCGTTGGTGACTGAGGCAGGCTTTAGCATAATTTATGTACTTAACTAGCTACAACAACATATAAACTAAACACAGGGTAGTGGTGCTGCAGTGATTTAGGGGGGCTGCATTCTCAGTTCTTGTCTACACTTGAAAGTTGTGGTGATACAAGTTACAGTGCTGATCAAAAAGCACTGTAATTAGAACGCTTGTGCCTGTCCACACAGTGCTTGTGTCGCTGAAGCATGTTCACAGGTGGTGCTCTTGCACTGACGGTGAGAGCAGTGCATTGTGGGCAGCTATCCCACTGTGCAACTCGCCACCTTGTGCCACTAGGAGTTGTGGGAGGTGGAGAGGACCGCAGTGCATCATGAGTGTGGGCTCCATGTCCCACGATGCAGTGATTTCCATCCCGTCAGTCCAGGGGTTTCCAAATGCATTTTGTGGCATTTTTCAATATCCCCAGCTTCCTGACCACTCCCATCTCTATCTGAAAGCTAGAAAGATCCTGCACTGCTCTCCACCGTTGTTGTCAGTGTTCTGAAAAGATCGCGGCTGGTCATACAGTATATCATGAGCTCCCAATCCAAACTGGAATCTGAGGTGCCTGACCTTCTGTGTGCCATGCAAACAAACAATGCTGGATTACTGTTTGCATTCACAGAGCATCTACGTACCGTGCACCACTGCTTTTGGGTGCATGAAACAAGCACTGAGTGGTGGCATTGCATCGTTAATGCCAGGCTAGGATGATGAGTGGCTGCAGAACTTTTGAATGCGCAAAACCACCTTCATGGAACTCTGTGCAGAGCTTGCCCCTATCCTGCTGCGCAAGGACACCCGAATGAGAGCTGCCGTCTCAGCGGCGAAGTGTGTGGTGATCTCCATGTGGAAGCTGGCAACTCCAGGCTGCTACTGGTCGGTCACTAATCAATTTGGAGTCTGGAAGTCCACTGTTGGAGCTGGGTTATCACAAGTGTGCAGGGCTATTAATCACATACTCCTATGAAGGCCTGTGAGTCTTGGAAATGTGCATGAAATAGTGGATGGCGTTGCAGTGATGGGATTCCCTAACTGTGGCGGAGCGATAGATGGCACGCATATCCCAATTTTGGCCCCGGATCATCTTGTGATCAATAGAAAATAGAATAGAAATAGAAATCAATAGAGTACATCAATAGAAAAAGGTAATTCTCTATGGTACTGCAGGTGCTTGTGAATCACTGAGGGCATTTCACTGATATCAACACAGGTTGGTCAGGGAAGGTGCATGACGCACACATCGTCAGAAACATTGGTCTGTACAGAAAGCTGCAAGCAGGGACTTTCTTTCCAGACGAAAAGATTCCAATGGGAGATGTTGAAATGCCCATAATGATCCTGGGAGATGCAGCCTACCATGGCTCACGAAGCCTTATATGGGCAATCTGGATAGCAGTAAGGAGCACTTCAATAACAGGCTGAGCAGATGCTGAATGACCATTGAATCTGCATTTGGCAGATTAAAAACTTGCTGGCGATGCCTTTATGGCAAGTTAAAACAAAACGAAGAAAATATTCCCATGGTTATAGCCATCTGCTGTGTGCTCCATATCTGCGAAGTGAAGGATAAAAAGTTTCTCCCTTGGTGGAGTGCAGAGGTGGATCACCTTGTGGCTGAACAAGAACCACCAGATCACAGGGCTATTAGAGGGGGACAACAGGGGACCTTTGAATCAGGGAGGCCTTGAGGAACAATTTTAACGAGCACCAGTAAGTTATCTTTGTATACAACACTGAGCCATGCTATGACTGCAATCCAGTTTGCACTGTGTATTAATGTGAGATGCAACCACCATGTGCAAGAGACAAATAAAGATTGCTTATTCTGCATAGAGTATGTCTTTATTAAATAACAATTATTTACAATGCACACAAAAAGGTGGGCTGGAGGGAGAAAGCAGTGAGGGGCTGGGTGAGCTATGACAGCTGGGTGTAAGTCCATCTATTGTTCTGGAAGCTGTTTGAAGGGGTGGAGTGACCGGGGTACTGAGACAGGCTGGGAGTGTGGTAGGAATGAGTGGGTGGAGTTTGGGGAGGGCATGGAAAGTAGTTCTGTATTGGCTGCAAGGGGATTGAGCACACATGAATTCAGTATGCAGCATTATGAGTGACTTTAGCAGCTCCGTTTGCTCTTCCTTGGCTTTTATCAGGCGCTCGTGATCTGCTATCACTCGCTCCTGGTTTTCCCTCCTCTCCTGCCTATCAATTTTCTGATTTTCGGACACACTGTGTCTCCATGCCCTTTTGCTTTTGTTTCTGCCTCAGAGGACTGGAGTAGTTCTTGGAACGTCTCCTCTTTGCTTCTCTGTGGTCATTTTCTTATCAGCCAAAGGTGCTTTGCAGGTGTGGAGGTGTTTCCTCGCAAGGGCACAATAAACAATGAACCAAAGCCTTATTGTGAGTGCAATAACATCACTGAGGCATTACTGTAAAATACACTTCTTTCTCACTGTCCCCTGGGGCTGGCACACAGCTCGACAATCAACCAGGGCATGGTGAGTTATGCCATGGGGCAGGAGACACTCAAGCTGGGGAAAAGGTTCTGGGTGGTTGTTTGGGGTATTGATGTAGGTATAGATTGGGACAAAATTTCAAATTATGCCACCGTTTTCCACAGGTAGGGGCCATAGAAGCTGATATCTCACTCCTGAGAGTAAGCAGGGATGCTAGAGTGTATCTCCTCCATGTGAGTAGCTTCACACAAGGTCCCTGTGCTGCTCACCTGTGTGCCGCTTTGGCCCCTGCACAAGTGATTGCCGATTGGCGGAAGAGAGTTTCCTGCAACGGGGGAAGAAACAAAGCAACTCTGCCGAGGAATCTCTGGCAGAGGGGTGGTGAGCTCCTTCAGGAAGGATTCCTAGAGATTTCTCTGAAGGAGTCCCATGAAATCTCCGTGTGCATTAATATACTTTTCTGCTACACTGCCTAGCTGAACAGGGGAATGGGAAGCACATGCAAACACAGCTATTCTTGTGCTTTTCTATCCCTTTAACCAGCTGTATAATGCAACAAAGCAAAGGACAGCCATACCTCCTGTAACTGAGCAGCATCAACTCAAAAATCAAGAAGAGGTTCTGGCTCCCCATGTCCGCAAATGACCTGGTGCCCTGGTGCATCATCCTCCAACTCAACCTCTTCGTCCATGACTTCTTTGTCGGGACTGACTCTGGTTTCCACTGCCTCTGAGTTCCACAGAGGTATCCACAGGTCTCCTGGTGGTGGAGGTGGGGGTTGCCGCTGAGTATGGCTTCCAGCTCCTTATCGAAGTGGCAGATCTTTGACTCTGCACCAAAACAACGGTTTGACTCCTTAGCCGTTTGGTACGCCTGCCACAGCTCCTTGATTTTTGCATGGCACTGCAGCCTGTCCCGTTCATTGCCCTTTTTTGCCATTAAACAAGAAAAAGGACCATAGGCATCATAGTTCCTTTGGCTGGAGCAAAACTGGGACTGCACAGCCTCCTCTCACCAAATGCCAATAAGATCCAGAAGTTCCAGTGGGCTCCAAAGGGGAGAGCATTTGGTGCATGGAGCTGCCGTGGTCAGCTAGGAAAATGAGATGTGAGCTGTCCAGGCTGACCAACCAGGATGTGGACTATCAAAAATTTCCTGGACTTTAAAGAGGAAGGAGAGGATGGCTGCAGGACAGTAGAATTCAAACAAATGACCAGAGCAGTCAGCAAGTGGGCATTGGGGTCCCCTCCTGGAGGCCATTTACTATGACAAAACCAAACATGGTGTCTACACTGATGCTTTGTTGCTAAAGGGTTGGCACAAAAAGCTCTATGCCTCTCGTTGAGGTGGTTTTATTTTGTTGCAAAATCAGAGGAGTTGGATTGGTGGCGTGTGTGTGTGTGATTGCAGTGTGGATGCCACCATTTTGGTGCAAAAAGCTGATTTTCATTGAAAAATCTCTAGTATAGACCAGTCCTCTGCAACTGGTTCTTGTCTTGATGAGAATCAACAGGAAATGTGGCACTGCCTAGAGTTCTGAAGGCTCTGTGGCAATTTTAAACACTCTGATGATGCTTAGCCGTTTATTGTGCATTCCCCTTGGATTCAGTAGCAGCCTTTGAGTGGAAGGAAATTAATGGCCTGATCACCACTTCCACAGGGGGTGGGGGGTACCCCCCAGCCAATGATAAGGCAGCCCCTGTATGTAGGGAAACCACATTAGCATCTTTCTAGCCAAGAGTGCAGTTCTACTCAGCATGCTGGAGGGCTCCTGAGGCATGGGGTGTTTGATGGTTCCCCACACAGGGCTTGGATGGTTCCTCAAGGGATCTCTGGCTTTAATGGGATCAAGGGTGCTGTGTTCCCTGCAGCTGCTCATGCACAGAGCAAACGGGAATGCGCTAGGTCTGTGGACCCTCTTCTTTACAACCGGTGCTGGCTGCCCCTTTTGGACCCTAACAGGCTGCCTACCCTGGCTGCCCGGCCCCCCAGGGCAGGGGTTACAGGGCAGACGGCCCCCCACAAGACCAGGGTGAAGCCTGGCTCAGGCCATCACGCTCAAGGAAGCAGCCAGCTGGGACTTGCGCCTGCACTGGGGGCAGCAGTCAGCCAGGCAGCGGTGCACCCTGCAAGGCAGGAAAGCAGGGCGGGGAGGCGGGGAGTCCCCGCACGCGGGAAGGCAGGGGGAGGGGAGGAGCCGTGGTGCGTGGCGTGGCTACAAGTGTAGAGGCGGGGCCATTAGAGAGAATTCGGCCGCTGCCGGGGCGCGCGGAGGCGCCGGGTGGGCGGGGCCCGAGGCAGAGGGCGGGGCCCGAGGCGTCGCCGGCCGCCGAGGGGGCGTGTCCGGCGTGAGTAGCGAGCCCCGCCTCGCGCCGCGCTCCGTGTCAGTCTGCTCCGGAGCCGGCGCGGCGGCGCTGCATGCGGCAGTGGGGGGCTGGCGCAGGCGGAGTGAGGGGTCGCAGCCGGAGCCGGGCGCCCCGCTGCACCGTCGGAGACACCCGGCGCGCGGCAGGGACTGGCTCTGGGCGGTTTTATTTTTACCTCAGACAGCGTCTCCCCTCCCCCCCGTCCAACCGCCACTTCCGGTGACATTCCCCCCTCGAGCCGGGTAAATACCCGCCCCCCCCGCTGCTGAGAGGACCCCCACCCCCGCCTTTCCGCCCTCGCTGCGGCGCGGACCCGGCACGATGATGAACTCGCTGCTCTTCGGGGAGATGGCCCGCGCCTTCTCCGCCGCCGGCCCGGCCCCCGGCCCCCTGGGCCCCGCCGCCGCCGGGCCGCCGGTCACCACGGCGCTGCGGAACGACCTGGGCTCCAACATCCACCTGCTGAAGGGGCTGAACGTGCGGTTCCGCTCCTTCCTGGCCAAGGTGCACGAGCTGGAGCGGCGCAACCGGCTGCTGGAGAAGCAGCTGCAGGCGCAGCAGAGCGAGCGCGACCGCCGCTTCCGCTACAAGACCTTCTCCCGGGACCAGGCCGTGCAGACCGACTCGGGGCCGCCGCCGGCCGCGTACGGCGCCCCGCCGCCCGGCCCCTCGGCCGCCGCCTCGTCCTCCCAGCCGCAGCACTACGGCCGCCTGCCTGGCACCATCTGGAGCTACACCCAGGTGCGCCGCACCGGCGGCGGCGGCCTGGAGACCCTGCAGGGGCCCGGCGTCTCCTGGACCCATCCGGACGGCGTCGGGGTGCAGATCGACACCATCACCCCCGAGATCCGGGCCCTCTACAACGTGCTGGCCAAAGTCAAGCGGGAGAGGGACGAGTACAGGAGAAAGTGAGTGCACTGCCGGCCCGGGGGGGGGGGGCGAGGTGAGCCTCGGAGGGAGGGGGGATGTGGGGGTGCCCCTCAGAAACCCCCCCTCCAGCCCACTTGCTTCTCTGCACTGGGGAGCTGATGGAAGGGAGAGGGTTGGGGGACCGGTCAGAGCAGCCATCCCGGTAGGTTGAGGGATATGGGGCTGAGACCCATGCGGGAGCGTGGCTCCATCCCCTCCCCCAGACTTCCTGTGGATCCTGCCTGTGCAGAGCAGGCCGATGGATTTGGAAACGTGGGGGACCCCCGGGAAAGAACTTGTTCCTCCCCCCCAGCCTGGGGGAGGGCGGGTGGCCTTCGGAAGAGCCGAGGCCGTTCGGATTGTGAAGGCCTACTTTCAAGCTGTCTCTGCAATCCTGTCTCAAAAGGAGCACTGCAAGCTTAACCGCTTTAAAAACAAACCAGCCAAAAAACCCCTCCTACTGTTAATGTTCGTTTACATGATTAGCTCTGAATCTAGTGTGGGTAATGAGAACAAGTTAATCACTTTCATAATCAATTGCACTCTCTGGCTTGTGTGAATTAGCTCAGTGCTGCAATATTTGGGTTGCAAACACTGCAGGGGAAGGTTATGGTTTGCATCCAACCCAAGCCGTTTCATTGAAATGTTTAAACAAAAAACAAAACAAAAAAAACACCAAACGCTTACAGCTTGAAAAATTTTAATTCATCTTAAGTTTTTTTTAAGCTTTGGGAGATTTTTACACAAAATTAAACTTATCTAAACAGACCTCATTCAGTGTGTCTATTGTGTGTGTGCTGAGGGTGGGAGGCCAGTAAGAGGGTAGCTGGGATACTGGAGACAGATTTCTTGCATGAGGTGGGTGCCTAGGACATCCTGAAGGACAGACCTGGGCAAAATTCTGTCCCCTTTTTGGCTTAAATGGGATCTGTCTCTGGCAGTCTGGTTTTATAGGAGAGCAAATTCAGACAAGCCTTTTGTGAGGCAGCCTGAGTAACTTGGCCATGTGGCATACAGCACATCCTGATTGCAATGCTCTGCCTAGATGAGAACATTGTGTTCCTTATAAGTTGTTAGTTGTCACATTTATGATGTTGTCCTTGCAAATTACTTGTCTTTAAAAAACAAAATAAAACGAAATTTTAAATTAGGGAGGTGTATGATACATGAGTGGTGTTACCTTTTGGGATTGCTCTAGTTTTGTCCCTGTGTGTCATCTTGAATGGACTATTCCTTATAGACTAGAATTAGGAACTATATAAGGTGAAGCTGGAAAATGGCAAAATTTAATATATTTTCCTCCATTTTTAAATTTGTTGATTTAAATTGGAAATGGCGCAGTAAAATCACTTGTGACAGATGCTATCTTTCTTTGACTACTTTTAAAAAATACCCTTCCACTCCTGATATTTCCTCGCATCTAACTGTGTGAACCATGAAAATAAAATAATCTGGAAAATACCATTTCCAAATGGTTTCTACTGTTGTCTTTCAATAGCATGACTTTTTTTGGGGGGGGGGAGGGGGGAACGACAGACTGACTCAAATATAATACTGAAAAATGGTGGTTGGCTTTCATTCCAGGGACATGTCTCATTTGGCAAAGCAACCTTTTTTTCCTTTAAGGGCTCACATCTGAATAACCCAGTCTCATCTATTCAATTCTCAACTCCAGTAAATTGTACCATTTATACTGGTTATATGACATGGATGTCTGTACCCTACAACTACCACTGTTTCATAGCTTTTTAAACCAGGATAATGGGCCTTTAGAAATGTCAGTGGAAGCTTAGTGCGGTGACAGGAGTTGATGTCAAAATTTGATTAAAGGGAAATTGGGCTATATTTTTTTACTACAATAGTTGACAGTAGTCATGCCATGGCTTGTTTTGTTCTCATGCTTTATACTAAGGAGGAGTGGTGATGCTTGGGAATATGTAATTAATCATGTTTGATTTAAGAAAGTTATGTCTAGGGTGTGAGTCCTGTCACCAGTGTCTAGTGCTACTTTTCTTTTTTTAAATAGATGGACAATGCTTTCCTGTGGAGGAAGAGGCTAAGGGGTAGTTTACGCACAGTTTTGTACTGCTTAACTTTGTCTGTTTAGACACTGATGAAGTTAAAGCGGTACAATCCCATAGTGTGGATGCAGTTATATTGGCATAAAAGTGCTTATACCAGTAGAGCTGCTTGTGATATAAGCCCCTTTAGACCAGTATAGACACTATGGGGTTGTACTGCTTTAACTAGATCTGTTTCTAAACTGATGCAGTTAAAGCAGTACAAAACTGTGTAGACAAGTTTTAAGGGTGTACAGTTTTGTTAATCTCCTGATTCCCTTTGGCAAGACTTTTTTTTATAACACTTCAGAATGAAAAGCTTAAAAAAGACAACTGTCAGGCTGAAAGTAAAATAAAATACTGGACTTACATTTTTAAAGTCGTCTTCAATATGTGTATGTCCATTACTAAGTAACTGATTATTACAATTCTTGTTTGTTCTTCCCAGCCCCCCTCCCGTGTCTGTTTATGATTTATTTAAATTTAGTCAAATTTAGATTTGATGTGACCTGCTCTTTGGGGTTGATTGTCTTTTACTTGTGAGACATCTAGCAAATTTTGTGTGATTTGAAAATTTGTATTTATGCTGTTTACTTTTGCACTCAGCTCTAGCTGTAAAAATAGATTTCAGTGTTACTTTTTCATGCTCTAACAGCCTATTGCAATGCTTGCATTACAAACACTATAGGCACATTTTACTTCCCTACTATCTTTTTGTTAAATGAAAACTCTTAAAATCATAGAAGTGTAGGACTGGAAGGGACCTTGAGAGGTCATCTAGTCCAGTCCAGTCCCCTGCATTCAAGGCAGGACTGTGTAATAAAAAGCTGACTGCCTAGGCAAGAGTTAGACTCCTGGACCCTAGGATTAAGAACCTGATGCTCTCCCATTGAGCTAGCTGGGGTTGTCAACGCTTCTGTTGTATGTTTTCTGTAAAATCACATTTTGGGAATAAAGTACTTGACAGTGCCCCCTGATGACTGAATTAGTCCTAGCAGAATGGTTTCCAAATAGAGGCAAAACCCACTGGCTTCTTTATCTCCTTTGGAAGCAACATTAAAGTCAGCAAAGAGTTAAACATGTGTATAAGTTTCTGTGCATTTAGGTTTTGTTCTGCAAAGATATAAGAGGAATCTGGCTAGCTTGCTTACTGTTAACTTTGAGAACAGACCTATGTGCAATCCTTTTTCTCTTAGCAAATGAATCTCTTTGTGGCAAGATGGAGAATCATTACATGGGTGCTCCAAACTATTGTTATCAAGCTTCAGCTTCCTTGGTGGAAGAGAACTAATATTGTACCCTGGCTATCAGACTAATGAGTAGTCTTAGCTACCTTTCTGACCTAAGAAGAAAGCATTTATCTTGAACAGGGGTGTCTTGCTCCAATGGTAATAGTTGGTTCTAAGTCTTTTTGAAGGGACCTTGTATCTTACACTACTCTGCTATGTAGGATGTGATTCTGAAATAAGATTCTGTGTGTTGATATATTTTTATCCAAAGCAGTATATTTATTCTCTGGTGGGTGTGACCATCTAATCAAGCAGGGCACAATTGTCAAACACATCTTCCTTTTGAGCAATAACTGAATGGGTGGTAAATATGAATTCTGAGATTCATCATTCATAGATAAATAAATAAATTCATCTGCAGTGTCTTAGCATATTTGCCTTTCCAATATGGAGTGAATTGGCGAATCGGTTTTGAAGTGACTTAACATTTGTCATTGGTAAGATTATTTTTTTAAGTTTGGTCCATGTTTTTATTAACTTGGGCAGCTGATAATACACATGGATTTGTGATAACATGCTGATGTTCTAGGGGTAGGCTTTACCATAAGAATGGTCATACAGGGTCAGACCGTGCAGCCCAGAGTCTTGTCTCCCAACAGTGGCCAATGCTACATGCTTCAAAGGAAATGAACAGAACAGGGCAATCGTTGAGTGATCCTATCCCCTGTCATTCACTCCCAGCATCTGTCAGATTCTTAAGGGTACCCAAAGGTTGCGTCCCTGGCCATCCTGGCTAAAAGCCATGGATGGACCTGTCCTCCATTAACTTATCTAATTCTTTTTTTAATCCAGTTATAGTTTTGGCCTTCTCAAGGTTCCTTGGCAATTAATTCCACAGGCTGACTGTGCATTGGATGAAGTAGTACTTCATTTTTATAATATATAAACATGCTGCCTCTTAATTTCATTGGGTGACTCTTGGTTCTTTGGTGATGTGAAGGGTTAAATAACACTTCCCAATTCACTTTCCCCACACCATTCATCATTTTATAGACCTTTCATATACCTTTATTTTCTAAGCTGAACAGTTCCAGTCTTTTTAATTTCTCATATGGAAGCTCTTCCATATTCCTAATCATTTTCATTGCCCTTCTCTGCATCTTTTCCAATTCTAATATATCTTTTTTAACATGGGGTGACCAGAAATGCATGCAGTATTCAAGATATGGGCATACCATGGATTTATTTAGTGACATTATAGTGTTTACCTCTTCTCTATCCCTTTCCATTTCCTAATGGTTCCTAACGTTCTGTTAGTTTTTTGACTGCCGCTGCACATTAAATGGATGTTTTCAGAGAATTAGCCACTGACTTCATGATCTTTCTTGAGTGGTAACAGCTAATTTAGATGCTATCATTTTGTAAGTATAGCTGGGATTATGTTTTCCACTGTTACTTCACGCTTATCAAAGTTGAATTTCATCTGCCATTTTGTTGTCCAGTTACCTTGCTTTTGAAAATTCTCAGACAGATTGTGAAGTAACTATAAGGTTGTAAAGCATGTTTTCTGGTGATATTCCCTTTTTGCAACAAAGCAAGTAAAATGAACCCTACTGATAACAAGTACTTTTTTTTAAAATTGCCACTTCAAAATGTGTATCAGCCCTAAAGTATATATTTTATAGAAAAATACCATGGTAACCAAGATGTGTAACAGATGACTACATTAGAGTTCTGCAAATACCATTGCTAATGGTCACGTTCTTTGTTATACAATTATTATGCAATCTCTGTACCAAACAACCAAATCACATAAGGCTTTTGAGTCTTGGTGACAAAAATTTTGTCCCCTGTTGAAATAGTTGACTGTTTGCAATAAGCTTCATGACTGGATTGCAAGGTGTGGTACATAGTTTCCTCTTGAATTTCTATGTGTTGTAGTTCATGTGTAGCCTGTTTAATACTGGTAGGAAAAAAAATCATGTTCAAAATTAAATTTAAAACATTTTTAAATTAAAACTTCCTTCAGAACAAATATGAAAATCCTGCCTTATTCACAAGCTGAAAAACACAGCAGTCAGATTGAGAGCAGTATTTGGTAAAGAGGAGGAAAAACGATCTTAAAAAATTAGAAGGTAATCAAAGATTCTTCATCAGATGTGGTTCTACAGGTGTGGACTTAAAGTAAATTTTAAAATTTAAAACTATAAATGACTTCTTTCTAGGAACAGGCATTTTAACTGTTAAATTCCCAGTGCTGCTTTTTTCCACCCCATGAAAGTCTAGATTTTCTTGAAAATGCAGCAGCATCTTACTGTGATATAACATTGAAACATATGTAATCGTTGGCTAATATTTTATGGTTAATAGACTGTTTTGATGTGTTTTAAAAATCACAAATCTCAGTAAAATCTATAGCAGAAATGAGCAAAAGTTCTCATGAGGAATTCAGCTGAATAGGCTGTGTAGAACTAATGCCTTTTTCCCCCACTTACTATTTTATTAAAGGTTACATGAAAGCAGCTACTTAATTAAACCTTTTTTTCCTGCTTCTGTTTATCACTGTGAATTATTAATTTCTGGATAATCACTAAAAGTAGCTTATGGTTCCAGACCTGCTCACAGGTCCTTTGTCACTTTTTGTAATCTGATTACAAAACTTTACTATTTTTAACTCCTTCTCTGTTGGTATTTGAAAGATCTATACAAGCAACTGAAACTAACTATACAGGGAAACTGAGATTGACTGTTTACAAAATAAGTAAACCAGAGAATCACTTTTCCATTCTTTCAGTAATAGTTACCTTAAATGTTATTTTTAAAAGTAATAAATAAAACTTTGTGTTCATGTATGTGTCCTTTGTAAAGTAAGAAAATGAGATGTTAGAAGAAAAAAGTCTTCAGCATTTTCTTTGAGATGACAGTGGATCTGTAGATGTTATACAAATGTGAAATTTTTAAATTTTATATTGGATCAATGCAGCATTTTGCATATGTATAAACCAGTTGCCTGATTACACAAAGGCTGATCAGCAAGTTTAATTGCAGTGATATGACTGTGCAGTAGAACTAAAAGAGAATTCTGGCTTCTTTGATCAGCATAGTTTATTATAAGAAGCATCCTGTTTCTGAAGACTGATGCAAAACTAAACAGTATTCTCATAATTTAGTCTAGTTATTGTGTTACTAATAAGGCAGTTATGTATGTTAACACTATAGGATCCTTCTTAGGTTTTAGCAATTGAAGTAGTGTAGCTTGAATCCAATCGTGATTCAAAGAGAAGATCTTAACCACTTACCCACACACTGAAATGTATTCTCCTGGCCTGTAGGATAATATCTTTGACTATTTCAAGAGGCACTGTTACAAATCAAGGCTAAACATAGGACGGTGACACCCGGGTTTATGATATATACTGAAATGTGCATGGCATGGAATGTGATTTCTAATATTGTATTCAAGGCAAAAATGCACACATTGAGGGTTTTTGTTGTTGTTGAGGCAGGTAACCATTCAGGTTCTCACCTTTTTAGGCTCCTAGATTTGTGTGTGGAGATCTCCTGTTAAGATCTGGATGCATTGCTGTGTATTGTGACTGTCCAAATATTCCTGTGTGTCCAACAAAAGTCTGCTGAGTTTGTGAAAACCCTCCTGTAGTCATTCCATATTCTCTCTCAATAGTTCTTTTTAAAAAAAAAGTCTGCAATCAAAAAATTCTGCTGATCAGTCTGTCCAGAGTTTGTTTGAACACTTGAATGGATTCATATTTGATGGGTCTAAAATTGTTTTTAATTGGTTTAGGTATTTAGAGTCTACCACATGTTGGGGTTCTCTTGCAGCACTGAAAATAAACTTAACTGGAGCTGGAAATTGTTGTTGTTCCTCAGGTTGGTCTTTTTGTTTTGGAGATTAATAAAGTCTAGTTGAAGAAAAAGATTATCTCAAATTTGCTGCAGCTGGGCAGATTTCTATTGTCCAAGGCAAAGCATGTCAAAACTAACTAGCTCAATTTTTTTAAAGGAACTTAATACAATTTTTCTTAGGACAAACCCTGGAGGAATGTCTAAATAAACTTTTAAGTTACAATAGCAATGGTAATATGATGCAAATGTTTTTTATTGGATCCCCGTGAATTATAACAAATGGCTTCTGAGGTGAACAAAAGAATTTCCTCAGGGTACTACATTTTCTCCTCTACATCTTTGTTTGTTACAGAGCTAGTAATGCTTTCTACCTGTAAATTAATATACATCCCTCTAATTTGTAATTCCAATATATTTCTGCTCTCCTTTTAGTAGTTTAAAAGGGCCAGTTGACTTCTCAGTAAAAGTGCTTAGTAGAGATTTCCTTATCCGTGGGACAAACCAAATTCAGATACCTCATCCCCTAATTCAAGGAAAATTCTGAAGTAAATGCTCATGCTTCTGAAATTGAACGTTAGTGTTAAAGGAATTCTAGGTGTTAACAGCAAGAGAATTTCTGCTTGAGGAAGAAAGAAAACTATCATCTAATTACAGCTTAAAAACATTAGTAAAATTTAGTGAAGCAGGGTTTTTGTGTTTTTTGCTCCATAAATTCTGCCTTTCATCACTTAGACCAGTGGTTTTAACCTTTTTTTCCCTTTGTGGACCCTTAAACAATTTCAAATGGAGCCCCAGAGATCTGCGGATCATAGGCTGAAAACCACTGATTTAGTCTTTGGGTAGTCTGGGTGTAAGAAATGTATTTGTCTCTGAATTGTGCTGCTCTGATATCCTTAATGTTAATGTTGCATCTTTGTCCAGTGCTTGTGATGAACATAATTTTTGGAAAAATCTGTATCAAATCCATCAGATTTTGGATTCTAATACAAGTAGAAACTAGAGTAACTGGCCAAGAAGTGAGGGCGTTCATGCTTCTGGGAAAAAGGCAAGGTACTCTTTCCTCTTCAGTCGTTCCTTATTTACATAGGGTCTTTGTGGCACTACTGCAATCGGGATTGGGTTCCTTGGCCTGAAGAATTTATTCAATTTCTTGTTTAAATTCAATTGTCCTCCTTTCTATAATTCATTACAAGGGTGATGGTGACAGTAACAGTACTATGTGGTTACATAGGTAACAATATGAACCACTTAATTCTGAATCATACTACTTAAAATTCCCTATTAAATTACAACTTCTCTGTGCCCCTCTGTTTGCCCTCTCAAAGTCATCCTGAGTTTGCAGCTTATTGTCCCCAAACATCTCTTTATCTCATCACTATTGTTCCCCCACCCCTTTTTTTCTTTGTTTTTTAATAAGCTAGCTCTACAACTCAGATAACTGTCCTTTCCCTGGGGTGTCTGTCCGATAAGAGGACGGGAGGTGATAGGGTCTCCAGAATTCTCCACTCTTTGTTGCTGTTCTATAGTCATAAATGCGTCCCTGCACAGCCAGGTACAAAAAAGAAAGGAAATATTTCGATGAATTGTGAAGCATATGCTCTATCACTGTGGTCTGGGACTGTGGAAGTGCTTTCTGGAATTTCTTGCTGGATCCTAGGGTTGTTCTGCCTCTGAGATGAAAGGGGCACCTCCTTTCAGCACAGCTGGTGCCTGGCTGTGTGAGGTGGGACTGTTGGGGTATATTCCACAGAAGGGGTTCACCTTCCCTCACCACGATGCCCTCTTCTGAGGAAGTGTACAAGAAAAGATCTAACTAGTCCCCACACTGGTGCCCTGCTTCCATTCTCCCTCTTAATGAGGTCCTTGGAGCTTTTCAGAGAGATCTTTTCCTCTGGGAGGTGGAGCTGTGGGTCCCCTGTTGCCCCAAGAGGCTAAGGCAGGAGAGGACCTTCTGGGGCTCTGGACTGGAGGGAATCCCCCTTATATTCTGGTTAGGGTAGGTGAGGGGGATCTGGACTGGATTCTATGCCTTTCAAAGGATGGCTGCATCTATGGAAAATACTGCTGTACTTGCCTTCTATTTATAGCTTTTAAAACACCTTTTGAATATTTTGTGAGTCTATGAAAGAGAGCTCACTTCAGGCCTTCCTAAGGCCAAAAAGCAGGATTCCTAAATACACTTGATGGAGCAAAAACAAGCTGTTTTAAAAATCTTAAACCAAAATAGTCTCTGACAATGAGTGCAATTTATGAGTCAAGCAAAAACAAGACCAGGAACAAGATAATTCTAGCTATTCATTATGTGTAATCATAGATTTAAATTGCTATATAGTAATGCAGTTCAAGTGCTTGGCTTTCTGTAGCTAAAGTAAGAATAGGACTGGTGCAGAGCTCAGCAGCTGCTTTTTTGTGGTTCAGATTTTTGTGGTGATACTGTGCCAGGGTTTTGCTTTGGCTTCCTGCATCTCTTTTGGGGGGATGAGAGGCCTGGTGACTGCTTGCTGAAATTTTCTCAAGGCTTGGTTTTTAAAGCTTTTGTGCATGCATGTGTTTAGGCTATGCTAAATTCAAGGGGGTGGAGAAACCATTTTTTTCTATTAGTACAAGAATTAGAGATGCTTATACCCATTGAGTTAAAATCTTAAACTAAATTAAGTGTGCTACAGTGGGGACTATCAACTGAAACCATTTTGTATTTTGAATTGCCATTAAAGTGTTCCCCAGACATGCCTCCTTTGTTTAGTAAAAGGTTATTTAGCACTGTCCTTTGAACTTATTTTGTAGTAGAAGATAGTCTTCAACAGGGTGCCATAAGCAGGGCAAAGAACCAGCATGTTTCTTGTATGCTTGTAACAGTCAGTTCTCAAACTATCTTCTCCCCCAAACTAATGCTTTGGTAGATCCTTTTCTCCCTCCCTATATTACTCAGAATCCCCACTCTCACATGCTGTATCTATTCATTCTTAAGACTCTAACATCTATTAGTCTCCTATTCTGTATCTTTTCCAATTTGTATGGAAACCTCTTTATTTTTCACTTGTGAAGTTTAAGGAAAAACTCTGCCTTTTAAACTCTGTTTTGACTAGCAGAATGATGAAAGATTATTGTAGTTTTGTGGCCTGTCTGATGAGCATATGCCAGTAGAGCTCAGATACATTATGAAACTGTCTTGTTTGGGATCCATGAGTGAAAGTGATTGTCTGATGACCCAGAAATCCATATTCATGTCAGCTGTGGAGTAGTGATGTAGGAATGAGTGTGGGGTTTATTCCCAAAATGAAGGGAAGGGGTAATGCTTTGGCTGCTTTTTAGACTGGACTTTATACAGCTTTTCTTGCTGGGCCTGGGTCCGTCGTCAAATGCCGGTAGGTAGAAATCCAATGGTTTATCAGATTTTCAGCTTGTTTACACATGCACATGTTCAGAATAGGTGTGCAAACAGATAGAAACTTCTTAAATATTGTGTGGGTGGAATAGGTTTGCTGCTTTCTGCCATGGAGAGTGCAGCTTTAGTAGCTTTAAATTGTAACAAGATGCTTCAATTTGTAGCTTTGTTTTCATAATCATAACATTAATATGGCATCTGGTTAAAATAATTTTTAATAAAACTGATCTAATATCCGGCTGCAGTATTTAAAATGTGTTTTAAATCTCTCTCTTTGCCATGTATGTATTCATTGAGTTGTTGATCCATATACAAAACATTACATCAATCCTGCCCCTGGATCTACCTCAATAACAAGAACACTGAGAGACTAAAGAGAATGGTGCTTTGTGCCCATTAATGATGAGTCCTGCTTGTTAGTGGCACAGAACTCCAATCTAGTTGAATTGTTACTCTGTGAAGTTGAATCACAGATGATGCATTTCTTGAATCTTTTTGTTCGGGCACTTCCATCCCTGCATAATTCATAACCACGTGACTAACATTGACTGGATACAGAACTCTGAACATCCTGCTGGAGTTCACGTATCCAACTTACACCAGAGATCACTACTTGGAAAAGGGTTCAAATTAACACAATCCAGTGAAGGAAAATTAGTTGCATCTGTCAGGATCGATGTTTCTATTTAAAGTTTTATGAAAGAGAGCGTGAAAATAATTTGGGTTTGGATCAGGCTTCTGGTTAGACCAATGAAACTCAGTACTCTCTCTGTGGATTAGAGTTCTCTCCAAATGTACCCAGTTTTTCCAGAATTGGAGTCTATCATCCTGGAAATTTCCAAGGTATATTGTTTTAGTAAAGGGGCCAGATACTTGGGATCTAACACACAGTTTGCATCATTACTGTTTGTAAGTAATGTGTTTCAAAATTTAGTCAGTCTTTAAACTGATGGTAACTTTAGTGGAGTTATTTTGGATATATATTAGAAAATAGCTGAAAGCAAAGCTTGGCACTATGGACAGTCTGAAAAATTTAATTTAATTTAATTTTCTCTTTGGATGCTACAGACAAAATAAATAACTTTTTGTGGTTCCTCAATTTAAATTGTTTCAAAGTTGTGAGTTCAAAGTGCCACATTTTTGTAAACTGTCAAACACAAACATAACTTGGGATGCAGCTAGATCCCCACAGTATTTTGTCAAATGTGAGTTAGAGATAAATGCTTGTTAATTAAAACTAGTCTATGCCAGTTTAAGGTTTTTAATGTATATTATTTATATGCATAACTGAAAGTTCACGCTAGTTCTTACATATGAAGAATTATTAAAACAGTGGAGTTGGATCCAAGACAATTTCATCTCGCATAGACCTTCTGTTAGACTCAAAACAGGCGTGCCAGCTATTCCGGATGGGGCATGATTGTTAAAATAATCTCTAAAAAATATACAAGGCCACCTGTTTCTCTTTTAAAAAAGAGAGGAAATAATTGTTATGCTTTCTCTACAACAGGTGGCAAATCACCTGCTCAATTCTGCTCACAGCCATAGATGCTAGTTTACTGACTGACAACCTAGTGCAATTCCAATGAGTCATATCTATGCATAATATTGAGTAGTTGTTGGCATATTTTATTGGTTTCAAAAACTAATTACTGGCACAAATGCAATCATAAAGAGCTGCTCATATGTACACAGAACATGTTAAATTTTATTTGGGTGAAGGGAGAGGAAGCATTAGCCAGTTGACAGTGTCCTGGAGGAGTCAGGCAACCTGAACTTTGTTTTTGGTTCTGCTGTGTGATAATGGGTAAGACATTTAACTTCTGTTTCCTAATTTGTAGAATGGGAATAATGTTTGAAAGCACATCTTATAAAGGAAGGTGAGATTCTTAAATGCAGAACAGTTAAGTACAAGTATTATAGTATGCAGTAAAACATTCTTTCTGCTAATTTGTATACTTATCCACCATGAAACAGATACTAGTTGTTAATGGCTTTTGAGCTTTTATTAAAGGGACACACCTACCCTTGAAGGTAAAACCCATTTGCAGGGATGCTGCAGGGGATATATCCTTTAAGGAGGTATGTTTTGAAGTTGAAATAAGATAGTTGTCTCCATGATCTGTAATGAAATGTAACAAACCCCCAGTGGTAGTATTTTATAAATCTACAGATAAAATATATTCTGCTCTATATAATCTCCTTCCTCTTTTTTTTGCTCTGGATTAATCAATCCCTTTGTACAGTGTATTGTGGGATTTTTTAAGTTAATAAATTCCATGTAGTTGAAATTTTCACCTTTGATTTGGCGTAGTCAGTACACCCAAGATTATTTCCCTGAGATTCCGAGATCACCACAAGATATTGAAATAATAGGTTGTATTACTCCTGCTGCTGTGAAATCAGTTTAGATGTGCAAAATTAGCTGTATATTGGTGTAACTGCTGTAGAGAGATGGACCTTTTCAGCTCTGGTTTCAAAGGCACAAATCAGCTTTGCTTGCAAGAAATGCATGAAGCATTTATTGTTACTCTCTTCCCCATCACCCCAAACTGAGTAACAGCTTTATCTGATTAAATGGGATTGATTCCCTGTGCCATACTTGCGTGGCTTTCCTGCTCACTGGGCTCTCTGATTTTTATATGGGTTTTGGACATATTGGTTGCCATAGAATTGGAGATATTTGTTGAAAACTTACTTTCCTCATATTGGCAAACTAGAAAAATCAGCAGTTAATTTGCAGTTATAATTTCTAGCAACCAGCAAACTGCAGCTCTCCCCATCAGAGAATAGTCAGGACTACTCATATGACCTAATGTTGCTAGAATTCATAAAATTATTGCAGCAAAAAACGACGAGGTTAGGCCTGTTACTTAGATATTGACTTGCATCTGTACAAACATGGTAAAACCCTAAATCTTGATTTTTTTGTGGGCTCGAAGACCTCGTGATTGTTGGCGCTCACTCTCTCACTCAATTGGCCACCTTCCATTAGAGTGAAGGGAGAGATGGTGCAGCAAAGAGCATTATTTTGTTTTAATTTTATTTCTCTACAATGGTTAGTTTTTCAGAAATTAACAAGCAATACTTAAAAATATTCATTTGTTTTGCCTTTGAGTTCAGAAATGTTTAATGTATCTGAAAAGGATCAAAGTGTCCTAATAACTACTCCTGCAGCAGCTGTCTGGGGAGTGACATAAATATTTTTGAAGTTTTATGCAAGTCTTTAGAAATTGGTTAATTCCTTACCATCTGTTAATATGTTCACTTTCTAATAACAGTTTCACTGTCAAGATAAACCTTTCATAGTACAGTTACAATGCAGGATATCTTGAGGAACAATGCATACATTTTGTAAAGACTTAGAATGTAATAATTCTTATATTACACTTTGTCTTCAGAGACCTTTACAAAATTAGTTAGTTGACCCAGTCTCCTAACTTTTGGAGTTAGGTTAAGCATTGGTTCAATTTTAAATGAATTTTAAAGATGGGCAAACAGAGTCACTTCTCTGTGGCTTTGGGTAAGTCACGAAATGTTAGGACAGGGATTAGAAAGAGTTCCTTGCTTTCTGTCTGTCCTGTGGTTAGGACAGTGGATGTAGAGAGGTATGTTTTTTTTGAGAGAAAAAGATAAGTAATGAGCTCTCTAATCACAATTTCCTATTAGTTCTGGAGCTGTCTCTGTAGTTGGTAGGCATGTTAAATTGCAGGTAGGATAAACCATTCTAGTAATCTAGTCTGTGACCTGAATGGGAAGATCTCAATCTACCATCAGTTCTGTTCCTTTGTCAGGAATGGAACATGACATAAATAGATGGGAGGCCCGTGAAAACAAACAAGTGAATCTCTTGCAATAGAACCAGGGACTCTTTCTTTCTGCTGACATGCACTTTCTGCCATAAGACAAATTCCAGTTAATTATCCTTTGGTTGATGATAAGAAAGTTCCTTTGAAAGTTGGTTGAAGACACTCCTGTGTGGTGGTTGCACCAAGGTGGTAAGGGAAACTGGTATCCACACCTGATGGACCTGGCCATAGTGAGATCAATGAGTTTCAAATGAAGACCCTCTAAAACAGAAGAAAATACAATAATTTAATTTCTTCCCTGCCGATAACAAGGGTATTAAGAAGCAATCCATGCATTTCAAATTCAGCAAAACGTGATATACAGAATATATATACACTCACACTGGTAAATTTAACCAGTTTGTAATTCAAAATCTGTGTCATCATGGGCTACTTAAAATAGCTCAATATTAGTCCCAGAAATGGTTATCTTAAGTATTCAAGATAGATGGAATATTATTCAGATCTCAAAAACTTGGTCAGCCTATTAGGCTGCAGTTAGAGGATACATTCCCCAATGTGGGAGAAGCAGAGTCCCACTAACAGGGTACCAGCAAGCATAGAAGTAAAAATTTGTGCAATCTTTTGTCTAAGATATCTTGGAGAAAGTGGTTCTTCAGACACCCTATCAATCTGATCAGGAGTGATTTCAGCCACAGCTATTGACTATGAAAACAGAAAGACAGTGTCATTTAGCTCTCTAGGATATAGATTACAGGCTTGTTTACTGAGGCTGTGTCTACACTAGCATTAACTGAGGTAAAATTCATGTTGCTCTGGGGTGTGAAAAAGCCGCCCTCCCCAAGTGATGTAAGTTACACCAGCCCAAGCACCGGTGTAAACAGCGCTATATCAGCAGGAGAGCTTCTCCCACCAACATAGTTATTGCCACTTGTGGGGCTGGAGTGTTGGAATGTTCTCTCCTGTTGGCTTAGATTGGTTACATTAGAGAGTTTACAGGGCTGCCACTGCAAACTCTCTAGTGTAGCAGTAGCCTGAGAAAAGGCATCTTCTGACGTGATCTAACTGTGAATGTCTGACAAAACCCCGCAGATCTGAAATAGGTTCTTTAGTGCAAAAAAAAAAAAGACACTTCAGAGAACAAGATATCTGAATTGTAACTCTAACAGTCAAAACTTCTAGACTTGCCTCTAAAAAGCAAATTGCCATAAAGTCATAAAATAGTTGGTCAAGAAATAATCCTTACTCTACATGGGAAAATTTCCTTAGACTGCTTTTTTTTTTCTTTAGAAGTATAGTCTGAGAAGCTGCCATCTAGTCATGTGAATCATCTGAGGGTGCTAATTTAATTTTGTGGTATCCAAGATAGACACGGATGAAGACTGTAAGGTGTTCACAGAAAGTAAAGGGGAAAATTCATGTCACAAAAGTTTGCTTGTATTTCCCAACAGTTTACACTTTATTCTGGTTTTAAGTCATCTCTGCAATCATTGTCTTCTCAGCAGGCAGATTTCCCTTCAAAGTACTCTTATTTTCCTAATTGCTCCTTGCAGCAATCAGGTGGTGAGGCATTACTATGATTGTCAGTGTTATTGGATCATTTCATGATAAATGGAATGTGTTAAATGAGTGCAGTAAAAATGCAAGAAATATTAATTGCATTTTAAAAATTGCAGAATACCTTAGCACACTAAGCTGTATTCATAAAGTACGTGACAGAACCAGAACTATAAATACAGTCATGCTCTGCTATAAGACATACCCTTGATGATATAGGTTTAAAATTTAATTTTTCTTGCATTTAATAACAAGTTATTTATTAACATAAAATAAAAGTTATTAACTTAAGTTAAGTTATTAACATAACATTAACATTATTAACATAAGTTAATAACAAGTTACACCAACAGAAGCGAGACTGCCTGACAACATAGCTATTGCTGCTTGTGGAGCTGGTTTTATTATGTCCACGGGAGAGCTTACTGATATAGCCAATGGGAGAGATCTTACAGTGGAACAGTTGCATTGGTACAGCTGTGCTCCTGTAAGCTCTCTAGTGTAGACATGGCCTAACATAGGGTCTTGACTTGTCTTACTGTTCCTTGTAAAAAAAATTTTCAGTCCACATGCAGGAATGTTGTCTGCCAGTCATTTTGGTGTATCTGCTCCCACAGTACCTTACAACAGTGATGGTACCAATGTATTAGAGATCCTAAAGGAATTTTGTTATACAGCATCTAGCATTGTTGTGAGCAGGTCTTTTAGA
Source organism: Mesoclemmys tuberculata (assembly GCA_007922155.1). Lineage (NCBI taxonomy): Eukaryota > Metazoa > Chordata > Testudines > Chelidae > Mesoclemmys > Mesoclemmys tuberculata. Next base: position 10,519,224 of record ML675630.1, read on the forward strand.
TAACTTCCAAATGCAGGTCACTCAGTTGAGGGAGAGTTAGAAGAACTGAATTATTGCAACTATACTTTTAATGCTTCTCTACCAAGACATGGAGAAACCTTTGTAAGATCCAGCAAAACAGCTGTAGTTGTGCTAAATACCATCATCCCAGGTGGTACAACCAATGCTTGTGAAATACCAGGAGTGGCAGTAAGGTGTGGATACAAGGTGCCCTAAGACATTGTAACAAAAATTTGTAGTTCTTTTCATCTTAGTATAATAGAGCTCAGATGTCTTGGTATCTCAGTTTGTGCTATTGTCCATCAGAGTTTTGTACATCAAGTTTAACTGTTACAGAAACAGTGACCTTTAGAATATCTCAGACTTGTGTGTGGGGAAACATTGAATTGCCACTATAGCTTTTGTGCATTCTTTACTAAATAAAGGAAGCATACTCAACTATTTAAAAACGTACTTGTAGTGAAAGCAAAACCTTCTTATTTGGTGGTGACTAAATGATGAAGTATTAACTACGTTAATGGCTATGAAAACTCTTCACAATAGTGAAAATTTTAACCCTAGCTCAGACTTTTTAAACTATTATGCTTCCCTTTGGTATTTGAGGAAGAGCCTAGATCTTTGAAAGTTTAACTCCTTTGGACAGGTTGAGAACTTAAAATGTTGAATTTAAAGGAAAAGCAAACGTGTTCCTAGGGTCATTAGTTTGGTTTAATTCTAGTCTAGGCTGATGGCAGCCAAAAATCTTGTCTCATGGTGGTCTATTTAAGAAGATTGCTGAAAGGCTATTTCCTAGTGGCTATATGCATAACAGTGGAATTGTAGGTGCTCTAGTCACAACTGGCATTGTTTGTTAATCTTAGTACCTCCAAGGTAGTACTTGAGCCACAGAAACTCATCTGATTTCACTTCTGAATAGTTCCTGGAGGAGCTATGGTAACCTTCCACTTTCAGTTGCATACTGTCCCTGGCCACAGTGACCCATGAACCATTCATACACTTAATAAATATGGTCCCCAAAGATATTGCATTGGATTGGAATATCTGTCATCGTTGCATCTGCTGTTTGTTTTGTCACTGATAAACTGAGCATGCAGATGTTTACATGAATTACCAACAGTGAATATCTTAATTTTTATTCACTTCTAATTTGTTTAGGTATTTCAGAAAATTTAAAAATGTGCTGGTTTTTTTTCCTGCTCTGGTCTATTAGTTGTAACACATGGTTTTTCCAGCAGTGATGAGGGTACCAAAAATGAACTCTCAAAATGAATCACATGGCATTACCAGCTTCACCATGATAATAGCAAGCCGTATTCTACAGTACACACTAATAAAGCAGCTTCCCCTCTGCCTATGCTGGGCCCCTAAAAGCTTTTTTCAAGTGACCTTTTCAGTGTAGGAGGTCTTAATTCAGAAATTCTCACACATTAACACTTACAGGCAGATTATTTCCATATGTTGGATGCTCCAAGGGATTTCAGAGGTTGGTAGTCATCTTTACAAATACTAACTGCAAAATAGTTTAGAAGCACTGGGCTACATTTCCCATTTTTGAATAATATTAGAGGGCTGGAAATTGATTGAGCAACATACATGTTGTTCCAAAATACTTAACTACTTCTACTATCCAGTTTCTCCAAATACAGAATGTTTGTGCATGCGCAGTGTGATGTATCAAAAATTCTGAAATTTGATGTGAACTCTCTTACAATAGGATTATTTTGATAGGTTGTCACGATCACTCAGATTTAACTGCCTTATTTTCCTTCCCAGAAAATGAAGCTGAACCAGTTTAGTGTAAAGGTACATAATTATATTATTCAGAGGTATGTTTGTCACCAGAGGCCTTGCAGTCCTTACCTAGATAAATAAATAATTTTTTTTTTTTTTTGGAAACTGTCTCACAAGAACACTGTTCTCTTGACATACTGAAATATTTCTAAAGCAGCCAGCTGGTGGACAAGTAATAAAATGTTTTGATATACATTATATGAAAAGCAGCTGGGTTAGCAGGCAAAATTTTAGTGTTTCTTATGTAAGAAGCACACTATGCAACATGAGTTAAATATTTAATATGCAAACTGGATGTTTGCAGTAACTTCTGCTTTTCAGATAGATTACCAAAACAATTAATTACCTGTTTACTAGACCATTTGGGTCACAGGGAACTGACATTTATCTCAATGTACTAAGGTGGACGAACTTAAAGATTGGAAAAAGATGCTCTTGCACTTTCAGATTCCTCCAGATGAACAAGGAGGATGCTATATCAACCTGCTTACAGAGGCCATGATTTATCCCATTGATATGGACTGAATGAGCTCTTTTCCTGATGAGGGTTACAAATGGCTTCAATTTCCTGTTGGTCGGTCAGTAAGTTGCAGCATTGAATTCACTCCAAGGCTTGTGTAGCAGAATTCGTAAACATTGGAAAATGGAAGAGAGGCAGTCCTTAGCTTCTCATATTATTGAACAAATTCTGTTGCTCCAGAGTCCATCATATGTAGAGGGGATGTACTGGACCCAGTTTTCAACAGTTCTAGATGTATTATAAATGTATAATAATTCCATGTTGCTAAGGCAGTGCACATAGTTTAGGGAAGTGTAGGTTTGTTGAAGGGTTCCAAGTACCAGCATAAAGATTTTTACAGGAATAAAGGAGACTAATCTGTTTGTCCTGAAGAATTGTTGGTGTTGGAACTGTTTTTGTTTTTTAGCCTAGGTATGCAACAGGTTAGTTAATTTCCTTATTTATATAATCCAGAAAATACTTCCTAAACACTCAGCTGCCACAACTTTTATTTTAAATAAAAATGTTTGTAAACTCAACTATTTTCTAAAGGAGATTACAATGCTCATTGCATTTGGGACTGATAATACTCTAAAATTAGGTGGTATAATCTGTTTTTTGTTTCCCTTCCTCCCCATTATGCAGGAGTGGAGTACTCTTAACCTTCCCCCACCCCCCCTCTGCCAAAAACAAAACAAAAAACATCCCTTTCCAGCTCATATTCTTTGGATGTTGCTTTCTCTTACTTTCCTAAGAAAGTTAACAAACCTGTCTGGAACAATAGCCTGCTATGGTATTGAAACTAATATGTTCCTTGGCACATACATAAACCTGATAAGTGTCAATCCTCCATTTCTGTGGCTGTCATGAAGGGTCTTTTATGTTTGAAAGAATCCAGTCAACAGGTCACTATCCATGCAAACTTGGGAGACTTCAGTATTACTAGTATTGTTAATAATTCCAGCCTGTCCCTTAGTATGCCTGCTGTCAGTGTTCGCATTGTGTACTGAGAAGTAAATACAGCATCTTACACAAAAGCAATATCAAGCTATGTTACAGCACAAAATTTTGGGTGCAGAGATTTGCAGTGTCTTGCATTGCATTAGCAGACATAAGGTGAGGGTGGAGGAAATCACATAGCTAGTAATTTGACTACTGTACTTAAATGTTCATAGTTATCAGTGATAGTTTCAGTACCCACAGTTGGACAGTGTCTTATTAAGATTTACACTTCATTAATCAAGAAGCTTATTTTACTGACAGTATGAAACAAATAGTTGTCTTCGTATGAACAGCACAATTGTTCAGATGTGGAGAGGCATTGTTTAGGAAAAATTGCAGTACTGTAGATCTCTTTAAAATAGTGGTCCTCCTCATCTGTATTCTGCTGCACTAGTATATCTCAGACATAACTACACTGAAATGAACAGATATCACAGCATTTCATGTATCATTTAACCAAATGTTATATGCAGAGAACTGTTATTTGGCTCACATAAAAACAAGAGTTGGTGTCTTGGCTTCCCACTTATTTGAGACATGTACATATATTCCTTAGTATGCTTAAAATGAATTTACCTAGATTTGTCTCTATTCAGCTACAGAGAATCTTGTGAAATGGTGGGGAGGGGGAAGAAATTCAGCACACGCTGAGTACCTTTCCTTGACCTAAAGAACAGCTCTGTGTAAGCTTGAAAGCATGTCTTTTTCACCAACAGAAGTTGGTCCATCAAAAGACATTACTACTTCCACCTTCTCTCTCTAATACTAGATTGAATTTATTGGTGTAAAATCTACTTGCATAGGTTCTGTGCTCATTCTTATAGAATAATTAAGAGTAAGTATTCCCAATATGTAAGTTATAAACTTTTGAAAAACTAAAAGCTTTTCCTGAGAACAAGTTTGCTTTGTCAGTTGGTAGCTGAGGCATTAACAGTCATGGTCTGAATACAAGTTGAGGTAGAATCCCTGAATTAAGTAGCTGTTAGAAAATAAAGGAGACTGGGATCTGTGAATTTGGTCTCTTGCTAAACCTAGAAGCCAGAAATAGAGTGCTTGATGGCTTCATAAGTTACCCATTACTATAGTATGGTCCTCAGCCAACATAAAGGATTGATTTCATGACCTTCATTCTAGAGAGCACTATTTTTTCAAATTAAATTGCTATTGCGGTTACCTCCTGCTGTGAGAATCTTTTATAGACACTAACAATCATGAATTTGTTGGTAATTGACTTAAGTTTTCTCAGCTGACTTTGCCACAAAGCTGAATGTGACTTGTCTTACTTCATTTCACATATCAGTCTTAAACTTGCACATACAAACTCCTTTAAGCGAGTTGTCTCTACTGCTTTTCTTTAAGAAATTGTCAAAAGTGTTGCTGAGACCTTACAGTGAGTAGAACAGGCTATCCTACATTGTACTAAAAACCGTCTTGAGTAAGCAGTTAATCTTCAATGACTGGTCTTGCTTCCCACTTGTGCTAGAAGACTCCAGGCTGGTTTCTGTATGGAAAGAGGGACAGATCATCCTTGATGTTACTCCATTGGATTCCCATAAAGTTCCTTTGTTTTCATACCTGAATATCTTTTACACCTGTTAAAGCTATTCACAACAGTATTTCATGCATGAGAAATTCATGTAGTTTATAATAGCTTGAAATAATTTTAATTAGTTATGAACCTTACACATAAGCTACTGGTGGATGTTTTTGCTTGTTAAAAGCACTGATATTTTATTTCAAAGAATGCAGCCAAGACTGTTGCTTCCATTTGACATTAAAGCTCTAAAAATCTTATTCTGGGATTCTTCTCAGGAACAAGATGCTGGCAGAAGCAAAACCTGACTGTTAGCTTCACTGGCAGAGATTATTTTATTGTAGTTCCAAGAGCAGAGTTCACAAGCATTTTTCCTCACAGGTTTAATTACAATAACACAATTGCACAATGTAGTAAATTAAGTAAGTTATCTTTAACAGATTACTTCCAGGGAATTCCTCCTGTTCAAAGGATTGTATTCTAGTATAAACAGAGCACATATCTCAAACATGCTTTGTCTTTATATATGCTCTTTATATTTGTCTTTAGTCTGTGATAGAACCACAGAAGTTGTCCTATTAGAAAGATGGAGAGAAAGTATACAAGTGTGCACTTAGCCTGTTTATAGAGCTATAAAGTGCACTAATTTACCCAGATCTCTGGAGCATCACTTTCAGGATATATCCATCTTGCATGTAGCTATACTTCAGTTAGTCATAGTATTTGCTCAGTTACAGCCAGCAAATCTTAAGCAGCACAGTGGATTGTATTTAAGTTAATTTGAGTTGAAATACTTTTACTATTTTGCTAGTACAAAGGTTGGTTAGTTAGCTAGAGGTTAATGTTCTTCTCAGAAATTCTTCCTTCTAGTCAAGAATTCTTCAGACACTCCTTTTTTCCCCTTGATTGCAGTATACAAATATTCTTAACTTTCATTTTGCATTCATACATTTTATAGTATGTATTTCCCAGCAAAGATTTTATAATTACACATTTCTCCATGACTTTAATCATAAGTCTCATTATATTTGTTCTTGAAGTTCCAGCTCCTGGAACCATAATTAGATGAGAATCTCCACTTTCTCTTTATATATAAAAATTGGTATTCTAGGATTTGTGATTGTGGAGAAAAGACAGAAAACACGACCCAAGTGTATATTAAAGGTGCAAAAAAACAGAGGGCAAATAACTCTAAATTTATTTTTTCTAAATACCATGACACTTTGGGGCCTGACTTATGATTATTGAATGCTTGTGGTTGCCAGTATGGTGTAGAACCATGTAGGTGGTTTTTTACACAGTAAACTCTAGCCACATAACATGCTGAGGCTACATCACAGCAGCTCTCTAGACTCGTATGTTAAAACAAGGCCAGATAAGTACTAAAACTGATTGATAGACCGAGAAATTGCCTGCTTAATATGGAGAAAGCCCTTATTGCCACTACTTGTTACATATCCACAAAACATAGGATGTCCTTTCCTCACTCAGGTGGGAATAAAGTGCAGAGGGCTGTGCTCTGTTCTTAGTTGCTCTTATTTGCTACCACCTCCTGTACAATCTTTTAATAGAAAGCCCCAATGCACGTTTAGTGCTGAATGTCCAAACTAAACAGGGACTAGTAAAATTGACCTAAACTAAAAGAGTACCAGCAGCTTCTAGTGAATGTGAGCAAAGGGGAATGGTTCCTGAATGAGCAAAGGAATGATTTGCTTCCCAGCTAGAAAAGGTCTATTTCTCTTTGTACCAAAACATATTTACTGGGCTTCAGCTCCAAGGATATAAATCAATCTCTTTTCAGTACAGAAACCAACTGGCACCTGAATGTGGACCACAATAGTCTGATGTTTTGGTACTATGTTGCTGAATGACTGATTCCTTGGCTAACAGATTTCTGTTATTTGGGTGAAAAGGATGCAATTGAGAAGTAGCAAGGCACAGATAACTTAATTCAAGAATGCGGTGCTATTGTGTTAGAGCCAGGCTTTAATGGAATCAGACATTCAAATAAAATTCATACGTTTTACATGGAGCTAATCAGATAGCATTTAATTTGTATTTCAATAAGAAACTAGGACTCTTGGACTTGAAATTGGCCTGAAGAATTTCCTATACAGCAGAACCTCACTAATACTCACTTAGCTTGTTTGCAGTCCCAAGTCCTTGTCCCACATCCCGACATAATCTGAGTACTGACTACATGATCAGTGTTTTACAGAGTATGGAATAGACTAGTAAACTGTCCTGAGAAGCTTACAATATAAGCAGGGGTTTAATAACAGACAGCACTCTGAGGTGTACTATTGTTACTGGACAATCTTATTTTAACAAAATACATAACAAAACATAATGACTTTTTAAACAACAAATACTTTTTTTGTTTTTACAAAATGCCTCTTGTGTTGTAACATCCTTGAGTCCTCAGTATTGTTTGACTTGCTAATTCACACATCTAGCTGCAATGTATGTCCCTGGTCACTGCAATGGATTGGTGGGATTCCGGTGTGTGTCTATACACAGGTTCTTCCCGTGACTTAACTGAAAGTGTGGGGTTCAGTATGAGGCAGGCTTTGTTATACAAGGAGACTAGGATGCTGCAAACTCTTAATTTAAAGGGGGGGGAGATTTATAAACTTCCACGTTAGAAAACTTGACAAAGAAATTTTGATCTTTCCAATTGTTAAAGAACATCCCCCACATAAGCAGGGGTGTCCTCTGTCAGAAGTAGTATCAGCAATGGTCTTCCTCTGACCAAACATGGGATTTGAAACTGGATTATTTGTATGGCATCACAGGGTGCTACTGATAGGTATGTGCTAGTGCACTATGCCAATTAGAATGAATCAATGCATCATAACCACGATTATAAACCATAGTAGTGATATCTAGATATCAGTGGATAGATGTGGGGAGACCAGATTAATAGGCATGTTACTACAGACCCACACGGAAAAGGAGCATGAGTAATTATGAGTAATCTCAAACAATTAAATTGGTTGGGCTTGAACATGCTAAACATCAAATCTCATGCCAACGTTAGAGAATGGTGGGGCACGCCCTGCCAGTCAGAAATATGGGCATCAAAAGGTGTGAAACCACAAAAGAACAAGTGATGTTGCTACAAGAAAGCAAAAAACGTGTCTCTAACCTGTGACTGCAGAACACAAGCCCTTTAGGGCAACACCTAAGAGATAATTACCTGAGCCTGGCATAGAATGACCATTTTTTCCCCCTTCTTTGTCCTTGCAGGTAAGACAGATCATAGAGAATAAATCTTAGAATCTTCACATCTAAAGGATGAGCAGTACTAGGTGTGTCTCACATGCCAAAATGAAATATTAATATCTGATTCTTTGGCCTTCTCTACATGAGCATTTATGCCAGCAAAACTTCTGTTGCTCAGGGATGTGAAAAAAAAATGCCCTCGAGCGACATAAATTTTGTGTGGACTATGTTGGTGGGAGATGCTCTCCTGCCAACATAGCTACTGCTGCTCGTTTTTGTGGTTTTATCATGTCAGAGGGAGAGCTGTCTCCTGTGAGCATAATGTGGCTACACAGGCACTTATGCCGGCAAAGCTTTCGTCACTTGGGGGGGTGTGGTGTTTTCTTTCCACACCCCTGAGCAAAAAAAGATTTGTCAGCATAAATGCTAGTGTCAACAAGCCCTTAATTTCTTTTTCTGTCTTTTTGTATGCTTCCTGTCTTCAACACTTAAGTCAGGTTAACAGGCTTTGCAGACAGTATTTCCATTGGTAGCGTATTGATGATATTCAGGTAAACTCTCGTGTTTCTTGGTGTTGACTGATGTGCCTGTGAAGAGATGTTCTTTTGTGTGATGCCATATGCCATGACATCAAGAGCATAACAATAATCAAGCTCAGGCAAGCTTCCCTACTGGTATCTAATAGAGATGGAAGGATGGAGGAAAATCCTCAACCGTCCCATATGAAGAGTTTCCTGTCTTTATAACATGCTGCAACAGTATTTCTTTGCTACAATTTTGCCATATCAAAGAAAGGTTTTTTTCTTTGAAATACTTTTGATAAAATAGGAATTGTTGTTTTAGTGGTATATGAAGAGTACTTCATTACCTTTTTGGGAGGGGTGATTTCAGTTAAGGAGTTGATAATGTGGTTCAGACTTAACTTTTGGCTTATCAACATGCTGAACTCTTTTGACAGCCTGGTGCTTAATGGCAATCCCCTCCACCACTCAGAATCCTACCTAAACTTTATTTGCTCATACTGGTAAAGAGATGGTGCAAGATCATGTTGCTTAGCTTTGGTGGTCCGGGGAGCAGGGAGCTAGTTTAGTTGTGAATTGTTTGCCAATGCGGATTCAGTATAGAAGTCTGTCTAGTTCCAATGAAAGTTGAGTAGTAAAAGCTTTGAGAAATTTACAATGGGCACTACTGAATTTATTTAAGTCTCTACCCATTTTCTTTTGAATAGCAGCTTATCTAAGTGTGGATGGTATCTTGTGTACTCTTCCGTTTTCTAAGGAAACATGAGAGTTTGAAATGTGACTCAGCTGTATGGTTCTTGCAGGTTACTCAGCATCCTCCTATGTTGTTAGTTAAATGTCTCATACTCTAGCTACTCCTCATAAAAGGCACACAATTCTTCAAGCTATATAAGATACTTATGCTTAATCACATGATTGCAGAGGCAGTTTGAGGCCTGAAACTGCAGTGACTGAATACATTTGGAATGTAATGTCGCATCTGGAAAAAAGGGAACGTATCCTCTAGTTTTATCTTGACTGGCCATTTATGTTTTAATAATTATAATGAATCTTTAAATCTGAATTTAGAAGATAGTCATAACAGTTAAATGTCTGCCCTCACTCGGGAGGAGGAGGAGAATAGAGTCAGTACTGGAATTGCCCTTTCTGAATTTCATTTTTAAAAACAATCCCAGGAACCTTGGTCTAGGCTAGCAATAGTCTTTTCTCAATCTGTACGTTCTGGTTGGCAACATTTGCCTTTTCAGCTCTGAAAGCTACTTTGGCTGCAGCTGGAAATCATAGGAATTGATGTTTGAGCCAAGAAATAGCTATATCTGAGACTAGCAGATGCACTAGAAGCAGCTGTCTAGTTAATATCCTGCAGCACGAATGTGAGGACCGCTGTTTTCAGCTTAGTAGCCTGTACAGTCATTTCCCTTCTGTGCATTATTGTCGTGATATTCCTGTCATCTCTATTTCTTCAGAGCAGCAAACCTCACTGCTCCAATGGGAAAAGCTGATCTGCTTTCCCACTATAGTCCTGCCAGGAAACTACAGGTTCTCATTTATGCTGCAGTGGAGATGCTGATTAAGCAAGTTGTCTTTTTTCCTCTCTTTGCAGGAGAGGGAAGGAAGCAACATACATGATGTGGTGAAGTGCTACAGAAGTGTCTTTATAGGCCTCTCACAGTAGCACCATTTACATGTGGAACCTACCGGTTTGTTTAGAAGCAGAGGATATTTAAGGGCATCTGAAATATGCTGTGATTGACTTGCACTTCAGCTTTTTTGTTAGAAGAGGGTAACTGAAGAAGCAGCAATTGGCGAGCATAAAATATTGTAGAACCATTTAGTGCATGTTTCATGTGTCTGCTCCAACACAATAGTTAGCACCTTCCCAAGGGTATGCTAGCTTTTTTTTTTTGCTTATTGCTATACTTGAATGTATAGTAGCAGCAATTGCCCAGGGCCCTTCAAAATCCTTGTGTTACTGCAAATACAGGATGATTGTTTTTGGATGCCATCTATTATCTAATTTGCTTGGAAGCATTAAGGGGGAGGATTTAATCCTTTTGTGTTAAAAGTGGTGGGGGAAATGAAGACTGATTTTTTTCAGATTTCAACTCTGACTTCATTTTTCTAGGCATTACACGAGGCTAATCAGTCTTGCAGTAGAGAATGCATTCTGAAACTGAAAACAAGATGACATTACTGATCAGTGATTTATGATGGGGACCCAGATTTTCATCAGTCTAATGCAATTCCTGGCTTACTTTCAGAAGAAAACTTAACTCTAGCTTAAAAATTACCACCATGTTTAAAAGGCACAGGTCTCTTGTTTCCAATGGAGAAATGTATGTGGAAAACATAATTTTAATAAGCGGTTATTTAAAAGATGGCACCTGTCTTACATTCTTCACAAAAATTATCTTGGGTTTTTACTTAAAGGAACTGGGGTTGTATGATTCTTTTTTATAAAATGCAGTTTAATTGTGGCATACGGATGGAAAAATTAAACCAGTGAAACTGCAGTGGAGTGATGAAAATAAGGCAGTTACCCCATACACTGTATAGATTCTGATTGATACGTAATTTAGACAGTTTTTTCCAGAGTGACTGAAGTTTTGGAGATGGAAGCTAAAGCATTTTGCTTGCTTTTGGCTTACAACCAGTAAAAATATATGAAAGTAATATTTACCAAAAATATATTTTCCTGCAGATCTGTATTATGTGCAGTGCCTGGATGCAAATGAGTTAAATCTCTTCACCTGAATATAATTAATATTCACAATTTCAACATTTTAAGTAATAAATTTCAGATTTCTCTTGAGGCAGCACACTGCACTTTTCCTAATCTACTTATGCTAACTTGCATTCACAATTGACAGCATGCTGGCAGCAAGGCAGTATGAATGACTAAAACCATATGACACATCCTCAGTGTAGCAGAAGGGGACCATCTTGCAGGTAGCAAGTTTTAATTTTAATCAGTCAGTTAGTTCAGAAGGTGAGATGACCAGAGAAGCTTTGAAAAATAACTTACTTGTACATGTGACTGGTAGTCTAAATGCAAATTGGAAATGAAAGCGAAAATATTTGTGGCAAATACAAATTCCAGCCTAAATATTTTAGTCTGTTTGGCAGTAAATCATTGGCAGAGAAAAAGACACTGAATAGCTTTCTGTACTACTTTAGCATTGTTACATATTGGAGAGTTCAAGTAATGCTGCCATGCCATGTATCTCTGCCCTGCAATGGCAGGGGAAGAGTAAATGCAGTCAGCCTGTTGTGTTGTAATGCACTAATGCAGGACCTAGTAGTCAATGCTGCTGCTACTGCATTAGGATATGATATATTCAGGTGCCTCTGATTTATGGGTGAAGACTGCAAACTGTAGCACACCCATAGCTGCCTTTGTTCTTCCCTGCTGAAATGATCTTTGACATTCAACTGCATTTGAAATGCAAACCTACTGCAGTCTGTGAGGGGTGTGTGTTGAGGCTTGTAAAGATGATACAGTATGTGAATTTAGCGTTGTTCAGTGTGACATAAACATCCCTTAAAATCCAGTCACTTTACCAGGTTTCTTTTGTAAACTTGAATAATTTCACATATTTTCCTTTTTGAAGATAAGACAGCACCGTGCTGGCAAGATTATGAAATTGACCCATAAAATGTGCTCTCCTTCTCCATGGAACATTCTTAATCCTATCATATTTGGATTAAAATAAATATTTTGGGGGATAGACCACCATATCCGTAACTTGCATCTTCTAATTTAGCTGTAAAACTATTTGAGTGCAAAGAGAAATAACTTTTGTTGCATACCTTGTTATAATTAGAGACTACAGGAGTGTTTTTAAATGTCATTCGGTGGACAGTATTTACTGCATTAGTGAAAGCAAATTTCTTAATGGCAGTGATCAGTCATACTCTGTAACTAGGCTTTCAAATTCCTAGGCTCTGTCTGGATTTATGGAGTGAAAGGTCTGCACAGATTTTGTGACCTGCTGCATTCCAAAGGTTTACTTAACGGAAACTTTCTGTTGAATGTTTTAGCTGACTGAGTCAGTGGACCCTGGTTCCTTTTAACTGCCGGTGCCAGAAGCCAAGCTTCTGTTAAACTATAAAAAGAAGCTTTATTCTAAATGGGAGAATCCCTTGTTGCCTGATGAAGCCACTGTTTTGAGATTCAATTGACTTTAGTGAACCAGGAATACTTCAGACGGATTTTCCAAAGATAAAGCTTCTGCTTTCCTTAAAGTTGAATGAATGAGTATTCTGTAGTTACCTCTTCAAGAATAGTGGCACAAGCTTGGCCCAAGAAAGGATAGACAGCAAAGTTGTGCACATTAACATCCACTGTAGAAAAGCAACCTTGTTTCTATCCTCTCCAGAATTTACTTTGCATAAAACTCTACAATAATTTGTTTGCCACACATAGCTTTTTATGTATGATGGGGAGATGACTGCCAGATACTTTCACACTAAACTAATGTTGGATTTATAATTCAATGATGTTAAACTAAAGCGCCAATTATAAATTTAAGGATTAAATCTATCACTTCGGCATATATTCTTAAAGGGGCACAGAATTTAATCATTTTTAAAAGCCACCTTAACTTTTATATATAGCACATTAGATTAGAATGTATCATACAGCATCCAGAAGTGTACTAGGTACTTTATTTAAAAATAAATACCTAATAAAAAGGACTCTCTGAAGAGCTTATTGTGTAGTAAAATTATAATAAAACCTGAATTTAAAAAAAGTTACTTTTTTACTGTCCTCTGTCTTTGATCAATGAAAATGTGTTTAGTTAACTGCAATTCCTAGTTCTTCAAGTTAGTACAGTAGTGTCAGGATTGCATATGTTGCAGGGAAGGTGTAGCAAATCATGCAGTGCTGCAGATATGCACTCTGTTTTTGTGGAGAAAATGGGATTCTATTTCCGAACTGCAGGGTATTGGCCACTTATGGAGCAACTGTTTCTCCTGGTTTAGCAAATCCTTTGTTCTTATTGGTATTAGACCCGACTTGTTCTTTCTCCCGGTTGCCAACTATCATAAAACTACGCAGTAAAGTGATGAAACCTTGACTTGAGAAGACTCGGGGGGGAATAATTCAAAGTGATTTGAATAGTATAGGAACACAAGGTAGATGAGTGGCAAGGATAAACAAGAAAACCTGGAAATTCTGAGGGTAAGCCTATTGGTGGAGCACTTATTACCGGTACCATACTTCTGTTTTGTGATAAACATGGGGACGCTACTGGTGGTCCTCAAGAATGATACAGGGGCTTAAAAGGAGAATAGTCTTAATCAAAAGAGAGGGAAGATGAGGGAAAAGATTTTTGGAAAAGAAATGAGAATATTGAAGTGCAAAACGCTCAAATGGAGGCTGGTGCTAAAAACCTATCTAGCTCAGTTCATACCTCCTTTGGTTTATGCTGGACATCAGCTCAAAGGACAGTGAATATTAAACTAGCACCTATAAACATTTTAAAAAGATGAAACAACCTCACAAGATTTTCTTCAAGAAACTGCTAATGGAAAGGATTGGATTTGGCCCTGATAGGATGCCAAGGAGCCTTCCTTTCTTCTTACTACTTCAGTGGTTGTGCTCTATTTTTGTTCTTTCTGACCTCCATTGGTTTTCTTGTCTAACTATTTTTGTCAGACATGTCAGCAAACAGCTTTTTCAGACTTATGAACTGTTGCTATTATTGGATAGGCCTTACGTTTGAGAGGCCAGACCTATAAATGTACATGAAGAAATATTCATTTTGTATATATTTACACTCAATATCTCTTACCTTAAATTGGTCCTCTTCACTGGCATTAATGTATATTTAAAATATTGGCTGGTAAGTAGCTTAGTCTATTTTTGCCTAAAGTTGGTTCCATGATTTTAGTGTTTTTCCACATGTGGTAATGTCATTAGACAATTTTCATCTCCTCTTCTCTTCTGGTGGACCAGATGCTATGTTGTCACTTACCAGTTTCCCATTTCCTGAGCTTGGGAACTAGTTTTGGGTCACCAGCCTGAAGTGCACTGATGAGATGGAATGTGTAAAAATATTTCAGGAGTGTCTTTTAGAAAGTGTGCCTGCCAGTCTAAGATGTTTGCAAAGTTTTAGCTCCCTTGATGTCATCCTGGTTCCTACTATGGTTGTGCCTCTTGCACATGACAGTAATGAGTTATATCTGTCATTGCATTCATACAACATTCAAGGACACCTTTGCAAGATAGATACTCTGCTTGGAACTGTGCTTCTGTGGTACAAGTGAAATACATAAATATAGGCATTTAACGATATTGTCATGAAGAAGGCTTATAACTAGTCCCTGAAGTTTATAGAACTAAATACCAGAAGTAGCAAATTTGCTGACTTTGTGTAGCCTGGAAGATTTTCAGTTTATTGCTGTTGCAGTGAAAGTGTCCCATTTTTATACATGTCCACATACTACAGTCGAAGAATGAAAATAGGATTAGCCGATAAACTAATTTAACTCTAATTGCTATTTTGAAAATTGGCACTGTGTGCGAGCACATGTGGCTAAGATGGAGTGATGTTTTCCACTTGACACCTACAATAACTAGCTAATCTTTTTATTGCAAGTGGCAAGATCTTTGTGATGGAAATAAAATCTACCAGGAATGTTGATCTAATCTCTGCCTGTAAATCTTTTTTCTTTCAGATGGGAGGAGGAACTGGAAAAGCGAATGCATCTGGAGTCTATGGTAGAAAACATGCAAGAGGTGGGTTTTCAGTTGGATATGGGCTTTACTAGTACTAATGCCCACCATCCCTCCAGTCCTTGAGCTAAAATACTTCATAGTGTAGGTTTTTTCCCCTTTAATTTGGTCATTTAAAATTAATATTTTCTCTGGATTAATTAGTCTTTGATCCCAAGAGTCCTGAGGCCTTGTAGTTATGGCTGAATTACCTCCTGCTGGATAGAGCTATTAATATTTGAAACCTTAGGCTGTTTGATGCTGAATTTTGTGACTAAAGCAGGAGGAATGTCTTGATTCACCTAGTTCAATCCCAAGCAATGCGTCTTTATTCTTCAGCATGTGCAGTAAATGGAATGTTAATCCTGTATCAGTTCTTTTGTGGAAGGCAATCTCTAACTTAATGAAGGTAAGAGGGTGCTTCTTTGATGTGTTCACTTACAATAGTCCAAGCCATTAGCCTCTCATCATGATGAGAATCCTTCTTAATAGAACAAAACCAACCCCTGTAATTTGTGTTCTCTTAACATAGGAAGTTCCTAGTGTTCAGAATGGAGTAAGAGAAAATATGCTGATACAACCTCAACCTCTAGATCACATTCTACTTAAATATTCCCCATTCCTTCACCCCCACTACTCTCTTGGCTGAACAGCAAGGTAGACTGTTCCTAAAACTCACTCACGTTCCTTCCACCACTTGCATTTAAAGCAGAGCAGCAGTGGGGCTGCCATGGTTGGTGCAGGTGGTACATGCAGGCTGTCGAGCCAATATACCCTACCAGCTATTTTCCACCTTTGCGAAGCTTAGTAGCTAAGTAAATGCTTCCTAATATTTAGCTCTTTCCTTAATTTCTTTCTCATAGGAGGCTCAAGAAGCTGAAGCACTCCAGGAAGAGTTAAATGAAAAGATTAAGCAGCTGAAAGCAGAACTGGTTGTCTTTAAGGGTCTGATGAGTGATGTAAGTACTCTGGGAGGTAGAGTGGCCATATCCACCTGCTTTTGTGAAATCTATCTCTGTCATGCAAATGGCTTCATTCATAAAAAGGTTATGGTCTTAATGAGTGCTGCTTTGTAGTTAGTATTATGGCTGCCTTTATGATCTAATGCATCAGACAGATCACCCTCCCCCCTGCTTCCTGTCTGGTCTGTGTAGAGAGATGCATTAACTTGCTGCTGAGTCCATATCTCTGACTTCCCATTCCCTTCTCACCAGCTAGCATTGATGGCATTTAAAACCTGCAGCCTTTGAAATGATGCACTGGAGAGACCACATGCTCTTAGGGTAGACATTCAGTCACTGTGCAGCCATTGATATTCTTTTATAATTATAGGGAGATTTTGCTTTGAGTCATAAAAGCAGTTATTGTTAGAAAGGAAAACTAAAATGGCTCTCCCAATTCTACCATGGTGAAAGGCTCTGTGGAGACTATCCCAATTTACCTCTGTCATTGGTTCCAAGATATGGCTTTGTCTGCAGTGCTGCTGTCTCCTTTTAGAAAGCTGATAAACTGGGTATCTCTGGTGTTGTCCCCTTTTGAGTCTCTACCAAATGCCACAGCTTTGGGGGAAATTAATGTCATGACTGGCAGCTTTGAGAACTTTCTTTAGCAATCTGGATATAGTCATAACATATTGTCTGACTCAATGTGTAGGGCTAGTATGTAAATATGGGTGAGGAAAATGTGTAAGGTGAAAGTGTAGGATTTTAAGGGTCACCTGGCTTCTCTTGTACTCAAGTGCTGCTGATCTCAGCAGTGTAGCTAAGATCCTTCATGATGCATATCTAGTCTGTAATTCTATAAGAATTTTATTTTTATCCCTCTTGGTCTGATGCAAACTTGCAGGCCTGTTTGTTGAAGTCGTATCCATTCTCTCTATCAGGGCTGTTAAACCTACTGCTATAAAATTCAGCAGTTAGCTGTCCCGTTCTTTGAGTGGCTTATCAAGAATAGAAATATTTGCTGGGTTAGATACAGTCTGATGGAGAGCAATTTAGAGAGACAAGGTGTGTGAGGTAATATCTTTCATTAGACCAATTTCTGTTGGTGAGAGAGACAAGCTTACGCAGAGCTCTTCTTCAGGTCTGGGAAAGGTCCTCGGAATGTGAGCCATTTGTCAGAACTTTATCCTTCCCACTCTAATTTTTTACTGTGGATACCGAGGGAGGTAGTGAATGTAACATCCTGTAGTACTTGAAGAACAAACGCTTCATCCAGCCTTTCTGAGATCTGCACAGTGGAGCTAAACAGAATGGTAGAGAGAGCCACAAAGCTGTCTGGAAATCAGAAACTATTTTTTAATATTTATACAAAGATATTCAGGACAAAAAAAGCTTAACTAAATGACTTGCAAGTGATTTTTTTTGTCCTATTGATAAATTGAATCAATGTAAATACTTTATCAAAACTTTTGTCAAATGGTTTTTCATGTTTGTGTAGACTTTTCTGAACACAAACATGTTGATTTAAAATAAAACTGCCACTTTCTCTAGTTTACTTATGTCTTGTGTAGAGAGAGATTACCCTGGGTGGGGGAAATTAAAAACAAAACACACCTTTCTGGTTTAATTAGCAAAATCATTTCCACTTGGAAAATAGTACTTACAGGGTAATGCACATCTCTGAATGGTGTTTTCCCAAATACTCTGTGAAAGCAGGCTATGAGCGCATTCAGGCCAGCCCTTCCCAAGACAGCAAGGTTTTTCTAGTCCAGGAACTCTACAGTTGTAAATACAGAACATCTCCTCCCAACCATGCAGCAACATTGCCCATGGGGAAGGAGGAGCAGCTATTTACAAATATATATAACTACTGTCTAATGTGCAGCACTATATGATGCGGTGGCATACAGTTCTGTGCTGGAATGGAAGACTGACTAAAGTGGGTATTACTTTTGCTCTGTACCAAAATTCACATGGACTTCTATAGACCTAGGTCTGTTAACTTTTTTTTTTTTTTTTTTGGGTGATATATATGGAGTTGGTAAACAGTTTCCCTCCTCTCCCCTCCACAGAATCTGACCTTTCCTTTACGCTGAAATGCTAATTTCCTATTTGAAATGGGCAAAAGTGATGAAGTATAATCAAATCCCAGCTTTTGTTCTTCACTTGCTTAACAGGTTTAAATCTTTTTTTCTTTCATTATAAAGTTTCACTGAGTCCATACGAGTTAACTTTTGCTGGGTCTAGGTGTCTTTTTGGTTTGGGAGTGAATATCTTAGTAGCTAGTATTCATTCTCCAACACCTGCATTTGTTGGAATCAGATTTGAAAGTGTTAATTCCAGACTAGACTATCCATGTGCTGCCTTTCCCTGGAGAACAGGCTTAATGTGTTGTAAAAACGG
The DNA here is from genome assembly GCA_007922155.1 of Mesoclemmys tuberculata. NCBI lineage: Eukaryota > Metazoa > Chordata > Testudines > Chelidae > Mesoclemmys > Mesoclemmys tuberculata. The sequence goes on from ML675630.1 coordinate 10,537,861, forward strand.
TGTGCTCTGGGCTTATAGAGATACCCACAGTATCTCTTCTCTCCTGAACTGTATAACAATAGAAGATAATCCACTACTGTCCTTCCTGCAGCCCATGACAGACCTGGACACAAAGATCCAAGAAAAGGCCATGAAGGTGGACATGGACATCTGCCGGCGAATCGATATTACAGCTAAGCTGTGCGATGTAGCACAGCAGCGCAACTCTGAAGATGTTTCCAAGATATTCCAGGTGATTAGGCCCTGAATTTTCTCTAGGGCAGGACCAGATGGCCGTATGAAGGGGGGGAAAAAGAAAGGAAATGTTGGGGAGTTTGGTCCAGGCTCAAACTTCATCCAACATTCTCAACTTTTTTGAAATTTCTCCCCAGTAGACCTTTTTCTTCCTGAGTCTGTCTCCAATTGTAGAACTGATCCACATAAACCTGCAGCAGTATTAAGATTTGAGAGTTCATAAAAGTCTCATAGAAAGTTCATAGAAAGTTTCCTCATAATGTACTTTGAAACATACTATTAAAGTTTTGATGGTAGTTTGTAAGTGATTATGCACAAAAAAAGCATCCTGGGATTCCATTTTGTCTAAATGGCTCCATCACATTTGCTCTCTTCACAGGTAAGAGGATTTTAACTTCATGCACAGCACATGGAGCCTGTAATCTCAAAGTTGAGCCCTTATTTTTCACTCATACATTATGAGAGAAAAATAATTTTAAAAAATTGTGATTAATAGTTAACTGAAATTATTCTGGTATGTGAGGGAGAATAGAATACTGTTTTCTTTTCCATAGCTGTATTGGTTCTGCAGTACTTACGGGAGAAAAATAGTTACTTTTATTTTTTTACAAAAGTGAGCAGTTATATCTCAAAATACACCCAACGGAGCTGGGTGCCCTTAGCACAGTCACTTTTTTATCATAACTGCATTTTAAATGGATCACTGTCCTTTCCAACCTACCTCTAAAATTCCATTACAGTCTTTGAATAAATAAGTCTGACTTTTAAAAATCTTTCTACTATAGTTGCTGCTAGGGGCTGCACTGTACAGAGTTTAAAAACGTCCCTGCCCTTCTCTTGAGCCTTCCACGTAGATATGTTTTAAAGGTGATGGACAGTAAACCCTACACCACCCCAAATCAACTTTTTAATATGTCTTATAAAATGCTTAGCTAAGTAAAGATGAGTTTCCATTAGCTTTGTGGTAATCTGGACAGAAATTAATTCAAGTTATGTACCTACTTGATGGGGGAGAGAATTGCAGCTCCCCTTTGTTCAACAGTATTCCATTTTTCTAAAGAGATCTTGTCTTTTAACTTTGATAAATGGTAAAACTGTGCTACTGCTTTAAATTCAATGCACAGTTTTGATCAAATATGCAGTGGTTAAAGTCATCAACACAAAGAGCAATACCAGTACCAGATCTGAATGGTTCACTTAGGAAATTAGTGAAAATTAAAGAGTAGATCTGGCATTTACTGTGTGCTTTAAATGTGTTTTGAGACTACATCAGATCACCTGTAAAAGCTCATGAATATTTGTTTGCGCCAAAGTCCCACAGGCCAAAGGAATGATCCTTTACTTTGCAGGAGTAGCATTTGGTTCTCTTTGCACATCTGTCAACTTCATTTATTTGGAGTTGTCCAAGTATTTTCACAGTTCAGTTCCCACATACCTCTTGTACTGTCAAATTGATGTCACAGGCACCGATTGCTAGTCAGCAGGGTGGGAATAGCAAAGGAATCAAGATTACCTTTAAAAGTGTTATGTACTCTTTCTGTGACTCTTCAGCTCTGAAAGCGCCAGGCTTGTGGTGGTAGTGGCAGGAGAGGTAGAGTACTCAGTCATTGCTCTCAAGCCTGCTGCCTGGGCACTCTTGCCAGCTTATGCTTGGTCCCTGTATCGTTCCAGCCTTTGCATGTCCTTCTGTAGCCCATGTAATGTTGTCAGTGAATACAACCTGTGTATAGAGCTCTGGTAGTCTGCAGCTTGCTTTGCTTTGTGCTGTTTTGAACTGCTTCCTTTTGCTCCTCGTTCACCACTTGTTAATAGATGCGATTCCCACCCTTAATGAGTGCAGTCACTCATGCACCTGAATAACTAGGTACGGATGAACCATTACCTTCCACCCAACCTAACACTTCTCCTTTCTTGCCTCTGTACCCTTTGACGCAGCACCTCAGTTGAGCCTTGTAGTCATTGCCCTTCTCTCCAATTAAGGTGGCATCCAAAAAGAAAGAACGCAAGCTAACGTCTGATGATGACCTCTCTGAGCAGGATGGAGATAACAGCAGATTCTCAGATGATGAAGTCAGCTGTTCTCTGAACATCACAGATGAAATGAAGCGAATGTTTAATCAGCTGTGAGTATTCTGGAGAGTATGATATTTTTATTGTGGGACTTTCAGGTCAAATGTAGCCCCAAATTCAGATTTTTTTGTTGTAGCAACCTGAGACTCTGGTATATTTCTACAAACTTTCTAAACTTCCAGTAGAAAGTTTTTCACCAAATATTCAGGATTAGCTAAACTCCAACTGCAGAATTTGGGTAGTGTATAAGAAGGGAATGAAATTTAGATAGAAACAAAATTAACTAAACAGTTGATATTCACTGTCCAAGCCAAGTACAATGCAGAAAGCAAGCAGCAATAAATAGTGGAATAAAACTTCTAAAACTTTGCTTTAGCTATAAGCAGGGTGATTATTAAAGTGTAGCCTGCTAAAGAATTAAGCTTTGCCCTTATTTATGTATATGGTTTGGCATAAATGTTAGAGATTTTCAGAGTTGAGATTTCTTTCTTACATCTGCTTCTTTGTCTGAATGGAGTGTGAGAATGTGAGATTTAAATAGATGTAATGGTTTTTCTTTAACTTCTTTGCTTAATGCTCAGTTCATAATATGAACTGAATTTCTGCAGGAGGGTTTGGAAATAACTCTAGTCAAGCGCCATCATGATTCTGTCTGGAAACTCCCAACACCAGACTACCTAGTTATGGAGGTTAAGGACACTAATGCTGTAACAGTCTTGCTCAGGACTGGTGTGTTCTTGCTTATTAGAATTAGTAGGGCAAACTTCTGCAAACTTCCCTTCCCCGCTTAGTTGGGATGGTGATAGCAAAGCTGTAGCAACCTATCAAAGACTCCAGAACCATCTTGCTGGTGCAGGATAGGGTAGTTCAGGAAGTCTGGGGGCAACGAGCTCTGCAATTCTCCTTACTGGCTCTCGGGAAAGGAGTGGCATGTGCTTCTCTAGCATCTGCTACCAGCAGTGGCAAGCATGCCTTGGAGGCTTTGCCATGTTTTCAAGCTGACTGGCCATACTCCCTTGGAGATGAGGAATACAATCAGCTGCACAAACTTTGCCCTTTCCTGAAGTTGTAATAATGAGTGTATCCTGCCTGTCTCTTGAATGAATACATTGGGGAAAGCAGGAGATTGTGAAATTAATTATCTAGAATCATATCTTGTCTTACATCATGTGGGAAAGCACAGGCAATCTCCAGAGTTCAGTCTCCTTGCTTTCTGCCCTGGTTGGCTGCTATCTAAATTGTCACTATGAGGCTTTTCAAGCCTTACATAATGGGAACTAACTGATCTGAGAGCTGTAGGTGAGTTCTTTTCATTCTAAGAAGGGCACTAACAAGAGTATCACTTGTGAGCCCCAGGTGCTCACTATCCCTTCCCTCTGGCCTTCTTCTCCATGTCAAAGTTCAGTCAACTGCGGGTCTTTCATAGAGTAATAGAAATCCATTTTTGGTTTTTCTTTTTCCTTTGCTGCTGAAATTCAATGTTGCTTGATTGTAAACCAGCAGATTTTTTTGAAGTTTTTAATAATACTTAGCACTTAATGGTTTTATGCTGGAAACCTGATACAAACACTAATTTCCACACTAGTTTAAAAAACAAGGAACTTAAAATCTGTTTAATATGGTGAAGTCCTCTTAATACTCTGTCTCTGATGCTCTCCTAATTAACAAATAAATCTTCCAAGTCCACTATACATGCTCTTTACAAAACTTTCTGTTGTGGGGGAACTCATTTGTAACACCATTCTGAAGATCTTTGGGTATGACACTAAACCCTCCTTATTGTATCTTTCTTATAGCTTCCCACGCAGCCTGTCATGCTGCTGGTGTGTTTTTTGCTTTCCATGCCAATGAATTATTGATGCAAGCTTTGCAGTAATTTATGGCTACATTATTAAAGTGCAACAGGCTTATACAATGGTTGTTTTTATAAACTTGATTTAATAAGAAAAAAATTTGTATCAGCAGTAGCACCTAGAAATCTTGTAATTAACTGCAAATAAGTTATATCGTCATAAGTTTGTCTAAAAGTGACCTGTGATAGACAAAGGGTATTTCAACCCTGCATCCCCTTGGGTATGGTGGTGGTGGATTTGTGGGTGAGGGGTGGGGATTAAACACCACCAAATAAACTGACTCATCCCAATACCAGAGATTAAAATAATTGGTTTTCTGAGCTGTAATTAATGAGGAGCATCATTAAAGCACTGTTGTTAGCGAAAGGTCTTGAGTATTCAAATAAAACAAATAACCATTTTTAAACAATGAATACCTCTGAAGCAGGCAGCAGTTTAAATTGGGAGGTCTTTGTTTTTTCAAACAGTGAGTTCTTAAAATGAAAAGAACTCTAATTGAACAGACTGAGAAGGGCGGGTGCAATAAAACAAGTTTTTAAAAATAAACAAGGCTTGTAATCAGAAGTGTATTCCCTGCCTGTCCTCTTGCCAAGTTTTTGAACTTCTTCATAAGATACAGCATTGGACTCAACTTCCGGCTTGATGTGATCATCTTAAAAGGAAATGAACTCCGAAAACAAAAATATGTCTGTAAGCCTGAACCAAGAAGCAGAGTATAAAATGATAAGTCATTTTTTTCAGGCTCTCTTATAACAAGGAAAAGAAACAAAGTAGCATTTCCATTCTGCTGCTATTCAAGTGTTTCATGTCTCCTCTTTCTTGTAATTTTAATTTACTTAGTAACTGACCAAATTAAAGATGTTTTGTCCTGTTAAAAATTATTGCTGGCTGTTTTTAACTTGTTAATAAAACCATTACTCAAAATGGAATTTTTAAAATCCTGCTTACTTGCTCATTTTACTTATTACGTGGTTTTATGCCTCTGTTTGGAGAAGGAAAATCAGTGGAGTCAATTTAATTTGTTCGCAGTTAGTCTTTCTTGGAACTGCAACATTTGATTTGCAAGCGCTGCAGGCGGCATGTTTATGTAAAAACGTTCCATTTGACATTTTAAAACAATCCATGGGAACTGTTCTATTGGCTGTTGCTTTTTGGAACGTTTAAAACTATATTTTGAATCAAACTTGATTTCCTCCTGCATAACAGAGAATAGTTTAAAACATTCTTGTGGTTTTGCAAGTGTTCAGTGCTGAAATAGTAAACTTATAGCAGCATCTGGAGGCCAAAACTGGAACTGTCTGTTTAAAGTAGAATTAATGTTGACAACATTCCAGTACTCTGCTGCACAGTAGGGAGAAGCCTAGATGTCAGAACCTTGCAGACAGAGCCGTGGAGCCTTTTTTAATAGCCTTTAGATTTTTCAGCTGTTGCAGTTCTGTTTCTCCTCCTTTCCTACTATAGTTTTAATGTAGTGTTTTAAACCTGTTGTTTTGGAGGTATTTCCAAGGCTTGCGGAAAGACATGGTTTGAAATAGTTTCCACCCATTCTTTTACCGCTCTTTTAACAGGCGAGAGACATTTGATTTTGATGATGACTGTGACAGTTTAACATGGGAGGAGAATGAGGACACCTTGCTGCTTTGGGAAGATTTCACAAACTGCAATCCGATTGAAGTCCAAGGGGAAGTGAGTTGAGTTCTGTTGTTCATTTGTTTTCCATTTATTTCCATCGGGGGATGGCACACTGCAGCTTATATCATGTATAGCCACTCTCAGCCTTTGGATCCTTGGCTGGGGGTCCAGTTTGCCATGAAAACTTGCTTTTATTCAGATCCTCTAAGAATTGCTCCTTTTGGCTTGCTTTCTGATACTGATCTACCCTCCATCAATCTTGTCTCTTTGCTCCCTCAAAACTTAAGTATAACATTATAAATAAAATACAAGGCAAAAGGAAATAACAAGATATTCCGCCCCCAAATTAATGCATCATAATCTGTTGCTTTAAATCTTTTTCTTCCCATGCGCACACTTGCTCATCATCCCTTGCAGTCATTTAACTACCTTTGGCTGTAAGCTCCTCCACTTAGGGGCCAGCATCTCACTTTCTGTGTGAAGGGCAATGTACACGTGTGGCTCTGAGGAAATATATATTTAAATATTCTGTGTGTAGAATACCATCCACATGCCACAGATGTGCTGAGTTTCAGAATGTTGGCCATCCGGTTATTTTTATGTGATCCAGACAAAGCAGAAAAGCTAGAATTACTGGGCTGCATATGATCTTTGGGATCTTCTAAAGCATAGTTTCTCAACCTGTGGTATTCATACCCCTGGAGGTACACGAGACACAGGCAGGGGCTATGTGGCGAAAAACCCAGCGAAGGGAGACGGGCGGCAGCTACTGGCTTCCTGCCTGGTCCCACCTCCTAGCTGGGAGGTAGACAGCAGCCACCTCAGTCCTGGGAAGCTGGGCAGCAGCCACTGGCTTTTTGGGATGGTGGGCGGTAGCTGCCTGCGTCCCACCTCGTCCCAGGTCTCAGGTGGGAGCCCAGCAGCAGCCTCCTGCACCCTGCGAGCTGGGCTTACAGCTGGGTGGCTGCCACCAATGCTCCGGCTCTGAACCAAGAGACAGCCTCCCATGCCCTGGCTTGAAGATGAGCAGCAGCTGCCTGCTCACATCCTTGGGTCCCAGCCTATGCGGAAGCCTCCTCTGCCCCAACTTAGAGCAGGTGGCAGTTGCCCATCTCCTGGGCCGGCAGCCAGGTGGCAGCTGCCTGCAACTTGCCCAGGTAGCAGCTCCCCTCTCCAGCTCAAAGCCCAGTGCCCAGAAAGCCACGCAGAGAGCACAGTGGCTTGCCTGGTCCTGCAGCTGGGCTCTACCTGCAGGCTTACTTGTCAATTGACAGCTATGACAGCCCCAGAATTTATCAGTCTAAAAATCTTAAGAGGGGTCCACACAGTGTGACTTGCCCCAGACCTACACCCCCTTAGGGACAGCCGTGGGGAGTGCTGCTATCCACTCTGGTGGGCTGCTAGTGCCTGCTCATACCTCACAAGTTCCCACCTGCGTGAGAACACCATGTGACCCCCCCCCCATCAGTCCATAGTGATTGGCTTTTGTTGACCTTTGCTCCTATATGGAGGAAGGGGAGAAGGAAGGAGGGGAGAAACAGCAGGGAGTTTTGTCATCTGCCACAGCCATACTGCATTGCAGAACTCAGAACTCTCCTGCTTTACGAGAAATAGTCATCCAGCGGTAAAGGGGGAAAAGACTGTATTTCTCAGAGTGGAAAATGGAGTGTTGGGATACTTATTAAAATGCTGAGAAGTTAAGGGGAACTTGCTACTTAAAAGGTTGAGAAACACTGTTCTAAAGCAGTGGATCCTGTGCTTCCATCTCCCCTTTAATAAGGCCACCTGGCAAGAATCTCATGGAGTTTGCTTTTAATAAGCTGTTGTTTTCAAGTCTGTTTGATATAAACCTGATTGCTACAAGCTTCCTCTTTTAGAAAATTGAGTGTCTGAGAAAGGCCTAGGCAGATAAGATTTAAACAGGGAGACCCTAGTGTTCTATACACTGTCACTTCATTACTGAGGAGCATGACCACTCTGGGTGAGTAGGAATCCTGCCTTCCCCCACCATCACCACTAGAATATAAAGATGCTGAGGCAGCTGTCTCCTGAATATTGTCATGTGTTGACTGCCAGGAATCTGTTAATTTACATCTTTCCATTTGTGTATCATATGGCACATGCTGAAACTGCAGAGATTACTTAAAAGTGCTAAGACTGCAGAATACTGCATATTTAGCTATATGTCTTCTGGTGAGCAGGAAGAGTGCCAGAATGATAAAGTAATGTAGCTGTGTGCTAGAATTAGTGACAGATTATTTGCATATAGCCATGTGTGCCTGTATAAGCTCAGTTATCAGTGGTGTATTACAGAACTCGGACCTTCTGTGCTGTAATTCTGAAGGTTTTAAGAGGCTTAAATCCTTTTGAATGAAAATTACACAAGGCAAGGGTAGATTTGCCTTGTAGATGGAGATTCTGACTAAAGACTGACTGTTTTGTGTATGTGCCTGGCCTTTAACGTCATAGTACTTTACATTCCTGAGTCTTTTCCAGTAGAATTCTTCTTTAATACCCGAGTCACTTTCATTTATGATCTCCTTCCTTTTGCTTGAAAAAAAGTAAATGGGATGACTCTGGTAAATCATAGGCCAGCTAACCTAACATCCATCCCAGGCAAACTCATAGAAAGGATGATATGGATGCAATATTTAAAGAATTAAAGTATGAAAGCATAATTAATAGCAATCATCATAGTTTTATGGAAAACAGGTTTTGTCAATCTTAATGTAAAGTTAATTGTGATGGTATACTTAACCTTCCGTAGGGCATTTGATTTGGTCCCTTTTGACATTGGCTTTTTTAAAAAGCACTATATAAAAATCAATGTTGCTCATTAAATGGGTTAAACACTGGTTAAGTGATAGGTCTCAAAGTAATTGTAAATGGGTAATTGTTAGCCAATGGGATTGTTTCTGAAGTGTCCTATACCGTTCTGTTCTTTCCTCATTGTTTAGTATCTTTACCAATGTTCTGGAAAAAAAATTGCAGATAATACACAAATTGGAGTGATAAATAATGATGGACCAGGTCAGTTATACAGACTGATCTGAACTGTTCGGTGAAGTGGGCTTATTTGAACAATATGTATTAATACTTAGGAATCCAGTAGCAGGCTTGCTGTATTCATTTCTGGTACCAACACTTCAAAAAGAATGGTGAAAAACTGGAAAGGTTACAAAAGCTAAAAAGAATGGTTCAAGGTCTGAAAAAAATGCTCTTTCATGAGAAATTTATGACGTTCAATATCATTTGATGTCTTTATTGAAAAATTAGATGTCTTTCTAAAAAAAATCATAGCTCAAACAGAAGATATGGGCTTGGTACAGAAGTTTGCTGGCTGAGGTTCTCTGGCCTGTGTTATGCAGGTTGTCAGATTAGATGATCAAAATTGTGTTTTCTGGATTTAATATCTGTTAATCCTTCTGTGTTCGACACCTAGCACAATGGGCTCCTGGTCCATGATTACAGCTTGTAGGCACGATGGAAATACAGTAATGCATAATAATCTTTCATCTTTTTGTGCTACTCCTTTTATCTGTGGAGCCTTCCTCAATTCATGAATCAAACTACCTCCTCTTCTCTCAAACTTTTTTTAAAAGCTCCACATGGCTTCCAGGAAGCCTTCCAATAATCTATCCAGTATAATATTTCCAGTATATCATGGTTGGTTTTGTTCTTCTGTAGCAGGAGGAAAATCTGGGAAACTTGATCCATGAAACAGAATCTTTCTTCAAAACAAGAGACAAAGAATATCAGGAAACAATAGGACAGATCGAGGTGAGAAAATGCCAAATGAAAGAAAAATACTCTACATAAGGATTCATTCACCAGCCTAAAAATCTGTTCTGAACTTCAGTACTGTATACTCTGGGCCAAATTGTGTGCTGCATTGCAAACCGCTGAAGATGATGATGGGTTGTATGTATGTAACTGCAGAACTTGACCCTCAGCATTATACCTAGTATAGCATTTTCCTCTTCAAGAGTGCAATAACCTACTTGAGCCTACTGTATTGGATGAAAGTAACGCTGAACTAGAGGTTAAAGCATTGCTCAGATGAATATAAATAAAAATGCATTCAGATTTTATCAGGTTTCTACAACATCATCTCTTTGGTAAATCCCTCTGGTTGCTAAGAAATTATTTCAGAGAATGCCAAGCTGTACTAATATAGCTTCTCAAGATCTTTATGCTCCATCTATGAGTCATAAAATATAAATATCATTTCACGGGCAGTTTGCAGGTTTAAGGAATCACTGCACATTGATAAACAGGATGTAAACAATTAGCCGAGAACTGTTGAAAGCAACAAAACTAAACTGGATTGCAGTACTGAGCACAAGCTGATAAATATGAGAACTTCAGATAAGATGGAAGGTAAAAATGACCTGTGGCCCTCATGAATGTGTATGGAATAGGTTACTGATGTGCTTGCATGACATTCAGTACGCCAACAACCCATAAAACTGCACAGGACAGGAGGAATTAGCAAGTTTGCTTGTTATATGCTGACCACTGTCTCTTGTTTTGGACAGCTGGAGTTAGCCACAGCCAAGAGTGACATGAATCGCCACCTCCATGAATACATGGAAATGTGCAGCATGAAGAGGGGCCTGGACGTACAGATGGAAACCTGTCGTAGGCTTATCAAAGGCTCAGCTGACAGGTAAATAGGATGTTCCCTGGTTCTCTGCTGTTCTCTAAGAACTCCTCCTGCAGACACATTGCGTAAGAGTGCATTATAAAGCAGTTAAGTAAAATATTTCCTGTTGGTGTGTGTTTCACTTTAAGAGAGTGTTTCGCACCTTCCAAAGGGGCTTGATGTGGACTATTGTTTTGGAAGGCTTGTATGTCATTTGTGCTCTCAGCTTCCACATCCCCATCAATAAAATGGGGCTGGTGATACTCACATTTGAACAACACTGAGGTTCTGTGCATGAAAAGTGCTAGATATCCTGTTAATACTCATTAGAAAATGTAAATCCAGTTATAAGTCTGTTTTACCTACTTTGAGGATAGAAAACGACCCCTTTTTTCTTAAAATGAACTGTAAGAAAGCTGTTTAACAGTATCACTTTCTTAACTTTGTGTGTCTAAATCTTACTCTATATTTTTCTACAGAAATTCTCCATCTCCCAGCTCTGTAGCCAGCAGTGACTCAGGAAACACAGACGAGATTCAAGATGAGTTTGACAGAGAGGCAGATGTGGAGCCTATGGTCAGCTGATAAATAATCAGATCATTCCAGTAAAAGGGAAAATTCAGAAGAAGAAAAAAAAGCTAAAAATTAGAATACTGACCGAACAAAGACTAATAAGCCCTTGCACAGGGTTCCTGAGGACTAATTCCGTTATGCATCCCCACCCCACACAAGGATTGGTGCTGTACATTTCTACTGTTACACAAATTACAGATGCAGAATTCTGTAAGAAAATATGGTTTTTAATTGTGCCTTTGCCCCAAGCTGAGCCATGTTGTGCTCTAGTGGAATATTAATAGGTGGTTTTTATAAATAAAACAAAAATAATAAAGGGAAAAAAATCTGACAGCAGCAGAGATTGGTGCTGCAGAAGTCTTGGGTGTTCCAATATGCTTATGGCTTACTGAAGTGCTGTACTGACTAGCAAAAGGAACACTGGCAAAATGATCAGGGAACACAACACAATTATAGTGTCACAGGTGTCTGGCAAAAAAAAAAAAAAAAGGTAAGCACCTCCAAATGTAGCTGTTAACCCCATTTAAAAATAGCAGTGGGTTAGAGGTAGACTGTAGGCTCATGCAATTATAAGGTATCTAAAGGGATCTCTTTACGCCATCTCTTTGGGTAGAGAGACCTTTGGAATCTGCACAAGCTTTTTGCTTGAGTCTAGAACCCCAAAAAGCAGTTCTCAGCTCGGTGGCAAAGTAGATGGACAGGGTACATGGGGTGGGAATATCACTGTTAAACTACTATGCAAAAAAAAAAAAAAAAGCTCGCCTTACTTATATGGAATGTTTGGTCCCTGCTAGGCTACAGTTATCATTTGGTGGAAGGAAAGCTAAAAAACACATTTGCACATACTAGTTATCTGTAGAGCTTCCTTTGTGGAGGCATGTCTGTTACAATGCCTTTGTTTTCTGGGTTAGGATTAAGAGGGGGATCAGCCCTTCAATTCCTGATTCTTCCCACCTCCCCCCAAGATTGTTTTTTTTTTTTAACCATAATCGTTGCAGGTCTAACTTTACTGTCTGGGAGATAAGCAGCATAAAATGAAGTTTCATGAGCAGTGTGGTTGAAGCATCAGGGTGCTGACACCCACCCTATGCTACAAATGTAGGTTTGAGACATGACATCGTTACAGTTCCAGACCACTGCTCTTTGGGAAAACTGAAAATCAGAAAATACTATAATCCTTTTTAGGGCACAGTAAAAGGAATCCCAAACTACTGCTGCTCTGGAATTAGGAATAACAGCCATGTGCTTTCTCTGTGAGAAAGCAAGTAGACGTAGGCCTTATGTATCTGTTCTTCTGTATTTTAAACAGAGAAAGCAGCATCAAAAGCCTAATTTATTTACTTTCTGTTCAGGGAGCTGGTGGCATGAGAGAGGCTGTTCTTGGTTGTAATTAGAAATTGTTAAACTTAGCCAAAAGGAAATAAGAATGGAAACCTCTGGCTATAAGCAAATGAAAGACAGTACCAAATTGTTTTGCAGGCCACGGTTGAAGACTTAAATTAATGGCTTTTAGAAGTAGCTATGTAGGTAGTGACCATTTTAAGACTTATGGAATAAATTTCAAATTATGATTTTTCTACCCCCTTTCATGAAACTTTCCTTGTACTGGGGGTGGGAGCAGTTTTCTTCTCCTACTATTTCATATAGATTGGACAGAGATGTCAGGTATTAGCATCCTCTCAGTGTTAAGTGGTGCTGAGATGACTTGTTCTGTATCCATCAGCCTGAAATAAAATCAGGGGGATGTCATTGTGACCAAACAAAATCCAGTACACAGCAGAGTGCTGCTTTCTCCATAACAGAGCACAAGCCTCAGTAAAGTAGTGTCTATATTAGGCAGAGAATGCCTCTTGGAATTTTGCACAACTTACTTAACCTTAGGGGTAGTGTAATCCTGACAGATCTTTGCTTGTAAAGTCACTTTGTGTACAGTACCAACTTATTGGCTTCGGTTCCATGCATTACTGCCTATAGTTCTTTCATCACTATTCTTGTTGAGTCTTCTGTAACAGACTGCTTAGACCCAGACTGAATTTTGTGGGCCATTTGAACCATATAAAACAAATGGGTTCCCCATACCTTACCAGGTGGGGAGAACTATTGTAATGAGACCATTCTGAATCCACAATGTGAGTTGAAATTACTCCCGTCCATGAAAAGAATGGTAATGCAAAGGCACACTATTAATTTACTTTTCTTGCTGTTTGAAACATTCAAGCCACTTGTGTCTGTAATATCTATTGTTAGGAACTCTCTTATTCATCGTACTGTACCTCCGTGGCCTTTTAAAAATGTTTCATTACATGTGTAATTTTGTGCTTAGATCTTTTTTTTTAAAAAAGAAACCTGTATTCCAAAGTGCTCATTCCTAGCATCTTTTATCTAGCCAAAGCAGTAAATTATGTTCACTAGGAGCGGGGTTTGCGGGGTGGATGGAAAAGAACATGTCAGTCGTGCTCTTTTGTTAAGGGAGTGGGATTCCATGTTCTCAGTTAAAGTATTTTTAAGGTTATCAAGTCTCTTTGAACCTCAGCTGCTAAATATATTCGGTTTCTCAAAAGGTTGAGAGACCACCTGCCAAAGCTGAATGTTTGTAGTACTCTAGTGACTTAAGTGGAAACATTTGTTCATAATAGGAGTTCATTTCTGTAGTGACACAGCCTTCCTGGGGGCTACCAGTCAGCTGTCCTCAGATTACGAAAACCTAGCTTGTAGCGGAGAAATTGAACAGTTTAAACAGCTGTCCTACTTAACTGCTGCTGCTTTCTTTGTAAAATGCAGTGTTCTGCAAGAAGACTGGTGCAATGTTTTACCTTAATGGTTGGCATGTCGAGGCAGGGAAAGAGAAAAGAGTATCCTGGGTTTAGTAGAGTGAACTGGGTGAGGAAGCAAAATTTTACCTGTTTAATACAAGTAATCTGTAACCTACAGTTCATCTCTTAGCCATAAATATGAGGAGCATCTGTAACGAGATTGCATTGTTTGCAAGTGTAGGAGGTGGGGATACCTGTATAGTAAAGAATAAGAAATAATGTGTATGATGATGAAATGTGTATGATGGTAATAGAGATTACCATGGTTGTTGTCTGTTTTTTCTATAATCATATGTAATCCATTTTAAAAAAATCTGTCTTCATACTTGGGTTTGGAGTTATATTTTAGTCAAGGCAGTGACTTGATAGTTAGCGGGGTCAACCTTTGGTAGTTATTGGATCCATCTCATGGTAATTTCCCATGAGGTTTTTTGTTTAGTTTTGTTTCAAATGCTGCTGCTGCTGATTTAGCTGACAGTGGTTCTGTTTTGTCTGTCTTTAACACATCTGGAGCGACCAGATCAAAAGCTTGCCAGAAAAAAAATTGTGAAAATGCTGGAAATCATTTTGATGATCTCTTTTTTTCCTTTGTAAAGCTGTAAATACTTTATTTTTATTTTCTATTCTTAATGCAGTGTCATATTGACACTTTTTTAGATTTATAATCAGAAAATCCTCAGTTGTTTTTCTCATATTTTAAGAGGATTTCAAGAAAGCAAACGCCTTTGCTTGTTAGCAGTGTAATAAAGTAGATCAAATTTCTAAAATGGGTTTGTACAAAAACAAATTTTCAGTGACTAAATCTCAGTTGCTTTTATGAATGCATGTTCCTCAAAAAGTCCAAAGAATCATGTGGTACAAACATTTTTCAATGATTTAATAAATATCATGTTAGGTAAGGCAAATAAAAGGAATGAACTTTTTTTTAAAGTAAGGGTTGGAAAAAATTAAGCAACTAAGCTAAATGTGTAATTTATTTATAAATAACACAATATATTCTATTTTTATTACATTTTTTTAAAGTGAAGACAAAAGTTATCGAATACAAGTCTTCCCCTGTAAAGTATTATCCACTTTAATGGGACTCCAAATTCTCAACACTTTCAAGTAATGGTATGAGAAACTAATGTAACAGGTGTGGCTAGCTGTAAAACACTCCTGCTATCTCTTCCTTATAGCAAGAAGAACATACGTTGCCAGCATTACTGTAACTACAGAATTATTTCCCCCATCTTCACTGATTCCAGTGCCTTCTACTAGAGGGTGAGCATGGACTGACATCTATTCTGCTAACAACAAATGATACTTCAGATGTATTATTAAAACCTTATTCTAAATTTTAAAAATTTAGTATTTTCTCCTCAAGCAGGGTAGTATGTAACTGGGGACTGCAATTTAGAGTTGAGGGGCCTGATTCCTAATTTCTGTATACCACTTTAAATGGAGAGTAACTCCATAGAAATTGTACCATTTGGAGATCAGAATCTTTCTGTATGTAGGAAGGCTTTTTAGAACTAATGCCATTTCTTTATGGTAAAGGAAATATTAACATAACATACTTGCTATCAAAAATGGAAGTTCTCATTGTCAGTCCAGATTTGGATAGGGTGACCAGATGTCCCAGTTTTATAGGGACAGTTCTGATATTCGGGGCTTTCTCTTATATAGGCACCTGTTACCCCCCGTCCCAATTTTTTTTTCCCCATTTGCTATCTGGTTACCCTAGACTTAGCTGAGTGATGGCATTGATGGCACAGACTGCCTACAGCCATACCAAGAACACCCTGTTGAAATAAAGCAAGTATTTGCTTACATTTTCCTTAGTTCTATACTGTGGAAAGACCATATTGATGAAAGAATGTTTGTACCTGGAATGTGCAGTGAAGAGCATCTAATAATGAAAGGCTTCTGTCTGTGCTTCATTTTTGTGAATGCTACATTTCTGAGCAGCATAATGTTTGAAAGGTGGTGCTGCAGACTAAACTCTTAATGCTATTAATGCTTATAACAGTGGAAAACTTTAAAAATGTCTTTCACTTAAGCTGTTCTGTTATACTTTAAACTGCTTGGATGATAATGCTGATCGGGTTTTTAAATGCCAGGGTTCCAAGGTAATACTCAGATCATTTTTTTCATTTTATTTCCAGAGCTTCACTTCCAGGGGTCAGGTTCACTAGCATGAAGACGCAAGGCTTGGATTGCAGGCCTAGCAAAGGAATGCTTTTAAAAAGTTTTCCTTTGGAATTATATAAAAATACTTAAATATTTGTTGGCCTTAAGTTTAGTCAAATCTTATTTTTACAAAACCTAAACTTTAGATACACTTTGGCCTGATAGGTTTTTATACGGGGGTGGGAGTGGGCGGCACTAATAAATAATACAAAGATCACAAATCCTCAAGCAAATGCACATGTAGGCTTATACTAAATACCATTTTAAAAAGCTAACTTGAAAGAGTTTACCTGCCAAGCTTTGAACTTAGCTCCTTGCTTGATCTAAAATTTCCTTTTAAAAATGTCTTCCCATGCATTTGTGCATAACTTTGGGTATTGAGTCTATTGGATTTAAAGCAGCCTTTCAAAAAGCTCATCTTTTGAAGAAGCAGAGATTTTGAGAGGCTGGATGAAATTGAATGCTGTTGAGGCCCTCAACTCTTTTAATAGAGAATGTCAAAGCTCTCCTTATCTGTGACTTGTGGCACTCCAATAATGAAGCACTTTCACAAACTAGATATGGTCTTAAATCTTAATAGGGCTGTCTTTTCAGGAAGGCAGTGAAGCTAGCATCAGAAAAGCTGTTTAAGAAATAGTCGTTAACTCTTCTGACTTCATTGCACTACTCACCTAAAGGTTTTGAAATTGATAGTCCAAATCATTCCTGTGGTGGAATGTACACATACCGCTGTGCTGCAAATCTGGGCCCTGTTTAGTTTGTTGGCTGCCTGAACTGAGACCCCATGCAAAGATTTAATCTTAAATCCTGTTTGAGAAATAAATGTTTAAGATGGTTAAAAGCTCGGGCACTTAACCACATTCTCTTTATAATAAATAGGGTTTCACTGAAAGAAATATACAAAGTCCTCTGTCCCTAGGATTAAAAAAAAATTAGCTAAATTTTGCCAAAAATGGTATTTATTTTTTAAAGTGTTTAAATGGGAGACATTAATTAACTCCTTTCCATGCCATGTCACTTTGTCAGTTTTTTTGCATCACAGAAGAGGTTTTTACTACTCATTAAGACAGACTACTGTTCAGAGTGAAAATGAAACTGTTTACTGTATTGTTGTAAATATTGTGCTTTATATTCTGTATATTAGCTTATTTTAAAGGGAAAAATGACCAGTGATGATGCTGTTTGTTCTCTGGTAGGGAAAGATCCAAGGATGAACCAATTCCTAAGCTTGCTCCAGAAGGGCCATCGTTTCTTGCCCTGAGTTCAGATTTAAATGGATTGCCCCTCTGTTTGGAAGTCTGTCCTTAAGTTTAAAAGCAGACCAATTGTTACATGCACTTAATGGCAGTGGTTTATAGACTGTCCAAGATTTTTGAATTATCCATTTTGGAGGGAGCACTAGAAATATGCACAGCAAGAGCCTGAAGCATTTGAACTCTTGAGATAATCCACTGGAACTCTCAATTCCCTATTAGTGCCAAAAACTAGCACCTTTAGATCTGATCTCTAGCTCCCAGTAGACTGGGTTTTTTTTTCCTTTTCTTCTATCTTGAAAGGGTAAAAGTCCAATTAACTATCTGCCTCCATTGTTCTCAGCCATCCTGTGCTATAACACTGCTCTTTTGAGAAGCATTGTGATATTGGTTCATCCTTCAGCTCTTGATTTATAAAAATTCTAACTATGAATGTTGATTTCGAAGTCACGTACCAAATGGGCTTCTCTGTGAAAAGGTGATGTTCTGAAGCTCGTTGATGAAAACGGGTTATGGTAATTGTCTGGCTACAAGGAAAAACCCCTTCCAATAAATGCCAAACTTCTTGGTTGTCTGTTTTGTGTGTATCCGTACATGTCTTCTAATACTTCTTCCATAACACCTGACAAATGCAGCTAAACATTTCTGTGGAACAGAAACTCATCAGCATTGAATCACTCATCCAGCAATCCAATCTTCAAAGGAAAGGGCCCTTCAGTGTCATTAATGGTCCCTTTCCTAATTTTCTAAAATCTAGACATATCAGCTAACCTGAAAAGCATAATAGGCAATAATGGATCATCAGCTGGCAGCATCTTATACAGGTAAGACTAAATGCTAACCCAAGCTCACAGATCAAATCCAAAGGCGCAGAGCAAATCGGGCTGTCAGACTGAGCTAAACTGTTCAAATATCCCATACCAAAACCCAAGTCTATTTACCATTCAGCTGTATGTGTTAGCAAAAAATGCTATGAAATTTTGGCTAAACAGTTAAGTTCTCTGTCGGTGAAGGGTTCCTCATACAACCCCTCTTAATGTTTTGCACTTTATAGCACTTCTAGGATTTCAAATTTCTTTACAACCATTAATTTTCCCAAGAGTCCTGAGGTGATGTATCAAGTTTGCTGATGGGGAAAATGAGGCAGGGGTTGTGTGACCTTGGCTAATGATCCTAAACAGTAGTAAAGCTAAGGTTAGAATGTAGGAGCCCTGATGCCCACTCCCATGAACTAATGTATTAATTTAGAACACATTTATCCTGAAATGAATAATGCTTTCCATCAGACTAATATAAATATAGGCTTGGGGCAGTGCAGGTCCATGGCAGCCACTGTGCGATGAATGAGAAACTTTATTAAAATCTGAATAGTAGCAGAAAGGAACATGACTGCACACCATTGACCTGTTATGTCTCAATACCTTTCCCTCTTGTGAATGTTCTTCCCTTCTACACCAAGCTTCTCAAAGGACATTGGTTCAGTGTTGGAGCTACCTCACATCTTATACTATCCTGTCAAATAGCCTCTGAATTTTAAATACCCTCTGAATAAACCAAAAATCCCACTAATTAGTTAAGCAACAAAAGAGCTGTAATTTTGGAGTACTAAATTCCTCCTGGTGAAACTGTGGCTGCTTCCTGCTGGAAATCAGCAAGAGTGTAAACTTCAATATTCAGAAGCGTGTCCTCATTATTCTACAGACATCAAAAATATCTGAAAGGGTGGGCAAGATCCTTTTAACACCTTGAAACTACATGGATCATGCACGTGCATGAAAAGCCACTTGTTACCTTGGACGTTATTTCTACGTCAGGTCAAAAGTCCATCTTTATGCTACAAAATTATTTAAATTGATGAATTATGCGCAGCTATTTATAAATAGGACAGAATTTATTTAGACAAACCTTTATAAATCATGTCAACTATCCAACATGCACCCCATTCCTACCCTCCTTTTTTTGCCTTGCCCCTGGACCCTGCTCATTCAGAAGAGCAGTGTTATGATTTAAATATTAGAACTAAGATCCGACTTTCTATCTGTATGAAAGTTTTGGGAACCTGTAGTTAAAACACCCTACTCCCATGTCCCACTCATACTGTCTGTTGGCCAAGTGCATTGTGCCTAGCAGGGATCTTGCCATTCCTCCATTCCCTACTCCCTCCCCAGGGCCCTGTGGGCCATTCTGCTATTTCCATTTCAGGAACTCACTGCAAGTCCTCCACTTCCCCCTCATGCTTGGGCCTCTTGCTACATACCAGGGGCTCTCTGTTGCTATGTCTCCTTCCCCTTATTATTGCCCCAGGGCAGGGGCTCTTGGTGCCACCATTCTTCCCTGCCCATCTCCATGGTTTGTTCTACTCTCATGTGAATTTGGACCATTAGCAAAGATTGCAGAAAAACTCAAAGCTGCCGTGTTTTCACATCCATGTCACAATTTTTAGTGTCCATGGAGAGGAGGGAATACTTCAAAGCCAAATCCGTAACTTAGCAGTAGAAAGGCACCAGGAATGCATTGATTTATAACGAACAGTAGAAAAGCTATGCCTAGCTCTAGGTTCCTTGACAGATCACTACAAAAACAATCAAACTGAAAGCAGCGGTTGAACGTATGTGTAGCTCAACCCCCAGCCGGAAAAGGAAAACATTTTCAGCAAATAACACCCTCTTTCCCCCACCCCAACATCAGGGAAGAGGTTTTTTTCCCCTCATTCTTTGCAGTGAGGCTGTTGAGAGCTGCTCTCTCAGCTTTATAAGTTCTTGCCTTTAACATGAGGCAAACAATGGAACTCCTGCCTCCACTGGCTGCCTTTTGAATTTATACAGGAACTAATGATGTACAGTTTTTCCTGGGCTTTCTACATTCAGGGCCAAGATTTTCCAAAGTGACCTGTGTGTTTAGCTGCCTAGTGGGAGATGTCAAAAGTCCAAGTCAGGGCTCAGCACTTTTTGAAAATCTTTGCACCAGTTTTTTTAAACAGTGTGGCTTAATTGCCCCTCTTCACAGAGTTCAGGAAGATTAGTGGGTGGATCTCAAATAGGCCTTGCACTCCTGCTGCTATGCCAGGCTGTATATTTTTTGCTTTACTGCCCACTCTGAAGCCCCGTGAGCCACATCTCACTTACACTCCTTGTGCAAAGAGATTCCCCTCCAGCTCATCTAGTGCCAGCCTGTGTGGTTGGAGCAGGAGGCTGGGGGATTCCCTTGCAACCACTGCAGAGTTCTGAGTGGCTTTGGGGGAGCAGTGCCCTGTAAAACTCCTTAGGTGGGTGTGGTACCAACAGCAGGACAGGGGCACTAAGCATTGGGCTCAGGGCACCCTGCTCCTGCTTATGTTCGCCAGCTGGAGGAGTCAGGTGTCAGATAGATGTTTAAGGAGCCAATCAGGCTGCTGTGCCCAAGTAACTCCTGAGGGTGCTTAGACTATGTCCACACAGCCCTAGGGGGCAGATTCGAGAGTCAGGTTAACCTTGATCCTTTCAGTACCTATGTTTTATTCTCTAAATCTTGTCCCTCTCAGCATGGGGACCTCCTGGGGGTAGGGGGCTGGTGCATTGAGAGAGGCCTCAACCACCCCCTGGTGGGGGTACCCAAACTCTAAGGAAGTTTTTCTCCCCCTTACCCCTCACCTGACCGTGGCCCTTTAAAAAACTTTGCCGACACCTCCCTCCAGGCATGGGGTTGGAACATGAAGCAGCAGATGATTGGTCAGAAGCCCCCCGAGTTACGATTTGATTGGCTGAAACAACCCCACCCCCAGGAAAGAATGGACTGCACCATATGCTGGGGGGGGAAGGGGACAGGGATTTGGGGTGACTCAATATTCGGTCCCTGGGGAAGGGACGCTGGGGGAGGCGGGCTTAGGTTGGGACCTCCCCCCCGCCGGCTGCTCGAGGGGCGCCCTGCTGCTGGATGCACTAGCCTTCGGGGGAGGGAGGCCTGCAGCCCGCTCCCCCCATCCCCGAGATGGTACCGCCCGGCGTTTGGGTGCCCTGTGCAGCTCGGCTCGGCGCGCGCTGCTCTCGCGCCTGCCCGCCGCGACGGGACGATGCTGCTGCCGCCGCTGCGGAGAGCGCTGCTGGGCCGCCCCGGGGCTGGGTGAGCGAGGGGGGCGGGGCTGGAGGGGGAGCCCCCCCGCCGGGGCCCGGCTCCTTGCGGGGTCCCCCCCTTTGCAGCGCCCCCTCCCCGCCGGCGGGGTCCCGGGCCGCCCCGGCCCTTCCAACACGGGCGGCCCCGTCCCGGGCCGAGCCGGAGCGCGGCTCCCCCTGGCCTGGCTGGGCGCCCCCCGCCCACGCACCTTGCTCCGCTCGGCCCGCCCGCCCGCCCGCCCAGCCGGGCCCTGGCTCCCCGCTTCGCATGGGGGTGCGCGGGGAGCCAGGGCGCGGCAGCCCGGGAGATGCCCTGGGGTGAGCGCGGGGGGGCTCAGCCGCGGCCCCCCCCCGTCTCTGCCAGCTGTCCCGGGCCGCCCCGCCCCTGGCGCGTGCCCCCCGTCTCACCCGCACCTGCCCCGCCGCCCCGCTCTCCCGGCGGCCGCCTGCAGGCGAGGCGAGCCGTGTCGAGGCAGCGGAGGCGCGGCAGGGAGCAGCCAGGAAGGCGTCGGCGGGGGGAGCCCGCTTGGGCCGGGCCGGGCCAGACGCGTCCCCTTCCCGCACCCCCCGCGTTCCACGTCCCGCCCCGGCCGGGGGTGGCCAGCGCGGACCTGCGTCCCCTCCAGTGGGCTCTCCCCCCTCTGCTCTTGCAACACCCGCGCACGGCCGCCCCCGCTAAGTAACTGCTGGCGCCTTGGCTGACCTGCCGGTGCCACCCTGGGGGGTAGGAGGCTGGTGCGGGGCCAGGTTTGCTTGCGTGACTCCTGGATTGTGTTGCCACAGGCTGTGCTGTAACCATGTTCCCTGCGCAGCGTATTTAGCTGGCACCTGTGAGCACCAGGAGTCATGATGGCAGGAGCAGCTGCTTTACCTATTTTCCCCCGGTCAGGTAGGATTGCAGGTAGTTTCCTGCTTTTGTGCTATTGGGTGTGTCTCTGCTGCATAGTCAACCCAGGATCTTGCCTGGGTTTTAGTCTTACTTCCCCTTCTTGTCCACACAGGAAAACTCTGACCTCAGTTCGGAGGAGCTTTAAGCCTGGCCTCGCTCACCCAGATGTGGGTGTAAGCTAGAGCCCAGGCTCTGCTTTAAGGCTGGCTGGAACTCACTCACTTTGCAGTGGGTACACAGAGTAAATCATTTGAGCGCTGATAGTCCCCCAGGGCCTTCCCACAGTTCTCCCTAAAAGACAGAAAAGCTCTCCCGCAATTGACACAATTGCCGGGGAAATAATCCTAGAGCATCTCAGCCCACAGAACCCCGGGCTTTGCCCCCAGACAGACACGAATGAGTGCAGAACCAGTGAGGACACGCTAACACAGGCAGGACTTTGCAGGAGGGGGACACACACCTGTGCTACGCTAACCCAAGTGCCAATCGCACAGGTTAACTGTACAGTGTAGACTTAGCCATTGTGTACTCAGGTTCCATGGGGGGGGTGAACGGAGATCTATGACTCTAGGTGGTTAGAACTGAAAGAACATTGAGACTCTAGCTTTATAAAATAGAAATATTTATTAAAAAACAAAAGGGGAATGTTTTAAATCTGAACAAAATTTCCATGGGAATTATAACAAAACAAAACGTGGGTCCTTCGTTCGAGGTTTTGTCACATCTAAGTGAGTGTGACAGGCAGCCTCTTTATCTGGTGTCGTAAGTGAATCTGTAGATGGAAGAGTGGCCAGCAGTTGAACTAGTGGTATCTGTGCAACGTTCTAGTGTCTACCAAATTTCCAAGGGCCTTTCTATTTCCACTGCAGGGTTGAACTCCGAGGTAGGCAGGATTTGCAGCAATAGCTTCCTGTTAACTTTGTCACGTGACATGGGCTGAAGTTAATGTTCTTTGCTGCTTCCAGCTGGGAAACCTGAAATGTGACTGATGCACTGCCTTGATCTGAGCCAGACTCTGCCTCCATCAAGACTGAGCATTGCCCACTGCGACCTGTAGCATCAGAGGATGACACCTCTGCATTAAAAATCAGTGATCATGGTGACCCTTGGATTACAGGCCAGACTTGTACCATTGCTATGCTACCTACTGCCACTAATTTATCTTTCATAGCCTTTGCTTCCGCCTGTCATAGCTCTGCCCTCTCTCCCAGCCCACTCCTGGGTTAGCATCTTTTCTCTCAACAGCCCAAAGGCTCCTTCACCTTGTTTGGCTTTTGGTGGTTTGTTTTTTTCTTACTGCCTCTGGGAAATATTGCTGAGGTGGAGAATTTAATGCCAGACTGGGCCTGGGAAACTACAGCATCCAGGGTAATCTGCAGCTACCTGTTCAAGCATGCACTTTGCTGACACAACAAACCTGCTCAGTTTCTGCCCCCCGTAGTTTGAACTCTTCTAAAAGCAGGAGTAGTGATGTAAACCTACCGCTCCTCTCTGGAAGAGGCTGCATTCGGCAGCAGAGAAGCCTCCCACCATGCTGGGATGTTGGTTCGATAGCAACTCAAATGAAA
The DNA here is from genome assembly GCA_007922155.1 of Mesoclemmys tuberculata. Classification (NCBI taxonomy): domain Eukaryota; kingdom Metazoa; phylum Chordata; order Testudines; family Chelidae; genus Mesoclemmys; species Mesoclemmys tuberculata. The sequence goes on from ML675630.1 coordinate 10,561,651, forward strand.
TAAAGCCCCCTACTGAATTGCCATAGCCGCTTCCTGCATTGTTCTTCTCTTATTGGTAGTCTCCCATCTCAGGCCTTATCTATAGGAGACAGTTGCACCGGTTTAACTTCTTTTCTGGCAGAAATTGCTCTTGCATCCATGCGTACACAGTCTTTTTTCGGTCAATCTTGGGTCTTATATGGGAGTAGTTAAGCTGCACTGGAGGTGACGGAACTGTTTGGATAGGAATTATATTGGTAAAAGGTTTGTGTGGACGCAGCCCCTCATGGCATAACTACGCTGTTCAAGCTAGTCCTCCCGTTGGCATCCCACAGTGCATTGGTTCACACCTAGACTAGCCTGCCTGGTTATCTATGTGCGCCTCACTGCTCCAGGCTCATCCACACTGGATGTCCCACCCTGTTCAGATACTACTGGCACGTTCAGTCTGTCCCAAGAGTGTCTGCCCGCAATTCTAGGCCTCTACAAGGAGAGAGGAAGTATGGCCTAGTGGTTAGGGCACTAGGTGGGACTCAGGAGACCCAGAATCAATTCCCTTCTCTGTCACAGACTTCCAGTGGGACCTCCGGCAAGTTGCTTAATCCTTCTGTAGAATGGGAATGATAGCATTGCCTTCTCTCACAGGGATGTGGTGAGGATAGACACATGAAAGTGTGTGAGATGCTCAGATACTACAGTGCTGGGGATCATATAAGTACCTAAGATAGATACGTGGATCTAGACTCCACTGCATGTGATCCACCAGGAGGTCCTGGACGTCCTTTCCTGCTGGGGAGAGGAGCACTAAGTTCTAACCAGCTCGACCCTGCCTAGCTTGTGCACCAGATCACAGCACAAGATCCTGTACTGATACGGCAAAGGTGCAATGGACAGCATCGTCACTTGGGTGACGGGTACGGCTGAGGCTGTACTTTACATTGGTAGAAAGGTAATTTTCCTGATCTCTGAGAGAGCTGCACATGAGTTTTCTCGATAGGATGACAATTCAGTAAATCTCAAGGGGTTGCATTAGTCACTATGTGAAGTAGATGCCTTCTGCTGTTCGATGCTCAGCCAAACAGTCGGCCGTCGCGATTGTTCGCCATTTGGTCCTTTCCTGTGTAGCAGCTAGCCGAGAGTCCAACATCGGAGCAGACTTGATGAACCCATGTAATAAGGGGTCTGCCTTCACCCCTTGGTTGATGGAATTTTATCCCGGATGTTACAAGCCATCAAGAGAATGGCATTCACTGGAATGTCTTGTGGCAGTCTCGTGATGTATCCGAAAAACATAAGACACCATCTGTGGATATGAGTGATTGTTAACATCTGCATTACAGATGAAGTCATTGCACTTCATGTCCAATGTACAACGGAGGCATTTGATATAGAAAGCCTCCGGCTTTGTCCAGTCTGAGTGGCATAGTGTCCATATTTTGAAACCCTACAACAGTATGGCGAGGCTACAGCTTGAATAGATCCTGAACTTGGTTGTTGTGCCGAGAAGATGTTGATGCCCCTTGGTTGCAGAAATGACACCACGTTCTGATGATTGCAAATGGGAAAACAGCGCTGTATAAAGGCGCACCCAAGGTTGTTGTATTGCCCTGCTGCGTGTTTTCAAGGGACGCTGTTAGCTTGAGATCTAGGGCAAAATTTTCAAACGTGACATAAACTTCAAAGTCCCATTGTATTTTGATGAGATTTAAGGTTGTAAGGTCCTACGTCGCTTTTGAAAATAGGACTTACGTATCGTCTACATTTCTTTTTTAGCTCAACCTAGCTATGTGGCTCAGGGCTGAGGTGACAAAGGGTTAAAAACCTTTTTAATTCGTCTATTTTCCATGCCTTAGACGAGCGGGGAGCTTGGAGGAGAGAGAGAGAGTGTTTGTTTTTTTTATCTTATCTACTTTCGCTAATTTATGACTCTCTGTCAGTTTTACAACTTGAAATGGGACTTTCTATTCTTTGCTTAAAACAGTGGGTTTTCTAAAGGGATTAATTCTTAAAACACACACTTACAAGCACACATTTGTACAATTTAGGCTTGGCTTATTGAGGAATCCGCACCGTTTCAATTTCAACTCGTAATACTGCCGAGGTGTGAATGAATCCGATAACGGAACGCTTATTTAGTGGGAGGGGGTGAAAAGGTACAGACACACGTAGGGTGTTAGTAGAGCTGTGACAGCAGGGGACTGAGCAACGGAGCTGCAGGGGCTCATGTTTGGAGGGAAAAGGAATTGACCTTTCGGTCCACACACTCCGCCTGCCTGTTGGGTCGCTAGGTTCAGACAGGCCCCCCTTGCTATTTACCCGACCAACTTGTGGACGGATGGGGGTGGCTGGAACCTGTCTTAGTCCAAGACCTGGTCAGCGGTTCATAAATCTATCATTCATTTATACAATAACACACATTCTATATCCAATCTAAATCCACTATTTATTGGGGCTTTTACCTTACCACAAATGATCTTCTCTTATTCTTTTACAAATTCTTAATACACAAATAAAACTTAAAAAACAACTGATTACAATAACACAAATACCCAAAACAGGTTAGAATTATTACTAGTTTTACATTCACATTTACTACTCACCACATATATGAACGAACTCAGCTGCAGCAAAAAAACAAACATATCATGGCCAGGTTCTCCTTACTTTTATACTATATTATACTATCGTATTCACACCCAGGTTATCATCCGCAGAACAACACCCCACGGGTTATCAGCTCTGACCCTACCCTATTATTTTGAGCGACGAGCTGGAGAGAGACAAAATGGTTGATCAGACTCTTTGCGCAGTGCTATTCTGGTGCACTTCCTTCTTGATTCCTGGCTCCCCAAAAAGCCTCGGTCTGACGACCCCTTTTATATCTTTACATCAGCCAATGCGTCTGCTAAGCCAATGATAGACCCTTCCTTTACCATCTTATCAGCAGCCCTCTCCTCAAAACTTTACTGCTGACTTGCAAAGCTAATTTTGCAGCGACTGCAAAATTCCCATGTCTGGGTCTGGCACTGCTACATGTACAAATTCCTGTTATCATGGGTTTACTTCTTGGTCAAGGTCTTTTCGTTTTTGTTTTTTTTTTTTGCTGTCTGAATCCCCCACACATGGGTTTGTAGCTTTTCTCAAGGTGGACTCAGGGCACTGATTTTACAAACATGTTTTTACCCTGGTACAACAAGGGCTATGAAAAATACTGCGCCCAGAGTGCTGTGGTTAGGTTTACCTAACCCCCAGTGGAAATACAGCTAGGTTGATGGAAGAATTCTTCTGCCAACCTGGCTACTGCCTCTGGGGGAGGCGGATTACCTAAACCAACAGGAGAACCCCTCCCGTCAGCGTAGGTCGTGTCCACACTGACGGGCTGCAGCTGTGCCTTTGTAGCATTTTAAGTGTAGCCGAGCCACAGACAGGTGGATTAACTACCATGGAAAAATACTTCTGTTGCTATAGGAAGCATCTACGCTACTATTGCTACAGTGGCACAGCTGCGGTGCTTGTGGTGTAGACGTAGCCTGTGGCTCCTAGTTAGTTTGGAAATTCTGCCCGTAGTCAGTTTCAAAAAGCAAATTTAAAGGCAGTTTCCATCCCAGCACCAGCCCAAGTCCACTTACCAAAGTCCTGTGGTTTTATAATCCTGTTCTTTAAAATCCTGTTGCTGCGCGAAAGATGCACACGACACATGGGACGCTAACTAGGCAATGGAACTGACTACACACAAAGCGCAGTCAGTTGTACATAGCAAACAAACTGGAAAAATAGAGAGAAATTATTACTACTTGCTGCTCATACCCCACTGTGCTAGGTGCTGTACGAACACAGCACAGCAACAAAAGCTTCTCCTGATCTCTTTCAGCTCTAGCTACCTTAGTTGCTCCTTGCAGCAAAAAGCGTTTGGCAGGAAATGCGATCTCTGAGCTGACTGTCTGATACAGTGTGCATCGCTGACAATAATAAGGAATGAAACTCAGCGGCTGTGACTCTGTGGGTGCCCGTCTCACTTCGCTGGCCGGGAACGCTGCCGTATAGATTGAAGGAAGAAGGCTGAGGCGTCTCAATGTCTCTCTTCTTTCCCTTCCCAGGCTGCGATGGCAACATCGTTCCGTTGTGGAGGTGGCCAACGAGCCCATTCTGGAGTTCAAGCAGGGCAGCCCAGAACGAGCGGCTCTTCAGAAGGTACTACCCCGCGCCGCCTGTGGGAGCCGAGAAAGCAGGTTCTTCCCTACCAGGGCTGCCTGCGATCCTGCAGGCTCTCTAAAGAGGGGCCTTGGGTGTGTGCTTGTGCTTTAGCTCAAGTGGTAGGTAGCCTGATGGTTACCCTCTTGGGGAGGAGCCTTTCACTCCCCCCACCTTTGTTACTCCTCCCGTAACCGTGCAGGTGGTCCCCAGGACCCGGGGATGTTCAGTCTGAACGGGACATGAGCGCAGCACTGATCTGGCAGGCAGGTTCAAGAGAGACTCAGACATGAACCTTTGGCAGGGCTGGGCATGGGACCATCAGGCCATCCGATCTGAGTGGGTGGTGGGGAGGGAGGCGATTCAGAATCATGGCTGGCCGGGTACCCTTTCCATCTCTGGTGCTGCCTTCCGTTCAGCACAGGGATGCCAGTCTCTCACGTCTTCGGTTTTGTTCTGGCTCATCCAATAGGCACTAAATGATCTGAAGGGCAAGACGGAGGCTATCCCATGTGTGGTAGGGGGCGAAGAGGTATGGACATCCGACATCAGGTACCAATTGTCGGTGAGTCCTAACGGGGAGCGTCTTGTGGCTAAGTGTACGGGCTGGGAGAGCCCTGGAAACCTGCGGGGAACCTCTCTGACATGATGGGGAAATCCCAATGTGGGGCAGCTCTATTCCCTTCCTGAAAAGACGTTCTCCTCTCCCAGGGATTGCTCCAGCTCATTCAATTTTCTCCCTTTGGGGTGTAGTTCTACCTACTGCCCTTGTTAAATGCTGCCTTTTGCAAATCAGCCCATTACAGAAAGGAGAGGCCTTCCCTGATACTTCCAACAGGAGCTTTCCTTTGTAGTTGGTACAGCTGTCTTAGCCGGCATCGTGGTAATGGTTGGATCTTTGGGGAGGTCCTCGTAGGAGTTGCCAGATTGGGTCAGGGACACAGGCCAGCTAATCCAGAACCCTGTCTCTGACAGTGACTGCTATCAGCTTCAGAGGAAGGGTTAGGAACCCTGCCATAGGCAGATGGGGGATAACGTGCCTCCCACATTGGTTTCATCCCGATTCCGGTCCCAGGAAGCCATCCTTACTGGGACCAAAGAGCTGCTTCTGGGAACTGCAGTCTCAGCTGTTTCCCTATCATATAAGGGCCCACGCAGCCCATCCTCTCTAGGTAGCATAGAGCAGGGGCTGGTACCCACAATTCAGTCCCTGTCTACACGGGCAAAACCGAAGCATGTTGCAAGTGAATATCCCAATGTGCATCATTGAAGTGGGACCCAGGCAGCCGGGTGAAACCAGCAGGAGGTTGCATCCCTGCGGATGGGGATCAACGCACACCTTCTCTGCTGGGGTTTGAGCCCACGTCACTCAGAGTGAATGGGTGACTGTTCTGTACACAGAAATATTGTGAGTGGGGTGGCCAGGGTGGGGGTGGTGGGGGGTGCAAGTGGAGTGGCACTAAGGGGGGGGCTCTTGACAGCATTCATCACCCCAGGCTCTCCTCTTCCTTACAGCCGTTCAATCACTCGCACAAGGTGGCCAAGTTCTGCTATGCAGACAAGGTGAGTGCCCAGGCCTGTCTCCCAACGTCTGGCCTAAGGAGGCAGGCTTGAGGGCGGGTGGGCGTGGGGCACGGGAGATCTGAGCTCTTCTCGCCTGCGACACAACAAACCTAGGAAGCTTTCCCTAGAGCCTGCAGGCGCACAATGACACTTCTTCCCTCTGGTTTAACGAGGCTGAGTTAGCACAGGGTGGCGGTTTGGGCCGCTGGCCGGCTGGCTGAGTGAGAGCAGCGGTCGGCTGCTGTGCTGTCAACAGCGTAAGCTAGGGTAGCGCCACACGCTGTGTGTGAGCGGCTGCAGGTCCGGGCCCTGCCCAGATCCATTCTCAGGATTCATCACTCCTGCTCCTTGCCGCTGCAGCAGTTTGGGGAGAGGGAGGCTTATCTTAGCTGCTCACAGTGAATGTGGGAGTGGAAGCCGGTGCTGGAATCCAGCGACTGGGGAGAGTCACGCAGAGGGCTCACCCAGCTGGGGTGGGTAGTGAGGAAGGTGACTCCTCAACGGGTGCTCTTCTCAACTGGCCCTGAACCAGTGCCCAGCAGGTTGCCCTGAAATGGTTAGGTAGTGTTAAACAGCTGCTGCCTTCATGCCAGAGGGGCTGCCTTACACTAGTGGTTGAAGAGACCCTGATATTTCTTCCTTCCCTACCTTGCAGTGGGATTGTGCCACTGGAGGGATATGCGTGGAGTGCTGTGAGATCCTTGTTGGAGCACACAGTGGTATTTATGTAGTGTTCTAACCATTAGCAGGGAAACTGGAAAATCCTCTTGTCTCTGATCTGCCAGCCTAAGAGAATCTCGACCCCTTGGTGCTCAGAGTCCACATGAGCTCTGGCATAAATCCAAACTCACAACTACGGCCTTCAGCAGAATGCCCCGGCTATTGTTGGGAACGTGTCTGCAACGGAGTTGGGGTAGGGCTGGAACGCCTCCTTTCTCCAGCCACGGATCTGAGCCACGAGGCTGTCGCGAACCCCAAGGTGGGGTTGGGACTGAGTCTCTGACCGGCGCCGATCTGTCATGGGGTTTCCATCTTCCACTCCTCAGGGCTTGCTTAACAAAGCAATCAATGCCGCCTTGGTGGCGCGGAAGGAGTGGGATCTGAGACCTGTCCAGGATCGGGCCCAGATCTTCTTCAAGGCGGCCGACATGCTGAGTGGCCCAAGGCGAGCGGAAGTGCTGGCCAAAACCATGATTGGGCAGGTAAGGCCGCATGTGGAATGGTCCCCAGAGAGCCTGCTGGGACAAACCATGATGATTGGGTGGGGGGAGATGTCAGGAGGAGCTGCTGGGTCAAATCCTGATGATCAGATGAGTTAAGTGGCACCAATATGAGAAACATCCAAGAATTAGTGAGAACTCAGTGTAGTGTGAGCTCTTCCTTTGCTGCTAGAGCTGTGCATCCATCCGTTTCTGCCAGGGACGTTGGTCCTTCCTGCTGAAGGATCTCTTTAAGGGAGCGGATGTGCGGGAGCAAATGTCTTCCCCTTCCCACTTAACAGAAGGCTGTTATAGCATCAGGTGTGGGGAGAAGAGGCTGTTGAGTGGGGTGGAAATGCCCAGGAATGGTGAGGTGAGCAGCTGGTTGGGCTGCTTCAATGCCACATTGGTGTCGCATCAGCAGGAAAAGAACTTCCCAGGCCAGCCTGGGTGAGACGGGAAGTTTGGCTAAAGGGAAGGGGACATCATGGGTTGGGCTGATGAGGAACAGCCAGTGAATCCTGGTTAGATTCTAGTGGGAGCCTAGTTTCCCTCTTGGTTTTGCTGCAGTCAAGAGGCTGTAAGGATCCTGCAAGACATCTGGCAAGGATCAGTTCTGATGCACCCACTTAGGAGCACGGACAGCGTCTTCAAACAAAGACAAGATTACCCTCCCCGCAAAACACCTGAGGGACAAGAGGGGCCTTGGTCTCTTTTGTAAATCTCAGCAGACTCCTGTTGTGTTGACCAAGCAAGGGAAGCAGATTTCAGAGCCGAGGGCCCTGTGCTGAATGCCCCCAGCCTTTAAATCTGCCAGCTTGAGTGCTTCAGCTGGTCTCAGTCGCCTTAGCTGCATGTGGGGGGAAAATGGGTCACTAGGATGTAGCCAGGAGCCTATACCGCATACCGGGCTCCGTAGATTAGCATTGTGAAAGGCTAGGAAGGGCTGTGCATGGAGGGAAAGAGAATGAACTAGCTGCTAATGAACAGTGCCTGGCCGGGCATTGCTGAAATGGACCGAGGGAGCAGGGAGGGGCTGTCAGAGAAGAGATTCGTGGCAAGGAGAGGAGAAAAGGGGCCATCCTGGGCACTGATGTAACTAGCCATTGTTCCTTTGCCCTGTGCTGGGAGTCTCGGATGGGTCAGGGCTCAGGCAGGGAGAGGGAAGGGAAAGAAACTAACCAACCCTTTCCGAGTCGGGGAGTCAGGCTTTCCTACTGTCCACGGCTGGTCTTCACCCACCCAGTGAGAGCAAAGGGTGGCAGCATCATGGGGCAATATAGCTTGAAATAAGCCAAGCCCCTGTGCCCAAGTCCTTGGGGAAAAAGCCAGGCGGAGTGTGTTTAGAGGTGCCTGAGTGCTGCTTATCTCTCCCATCCCCCTTTCAGGGCAAAACTGTCATCCAGGCGGAAATCGATGCAGCGGCGGAGCTGATAGACTTTTTCCGCTTCAACGCCAAGTATGCGGTGGAGCTGGAGAGCTCTCAGCCCATCAGCGTGCCCACCAGCACCAACAGCATGGTCTACCGGGGGCTGGAGGTGAGACACGGGTGGGGTCCTCAGACATGCGCATCCAAGGTGTGGGAGGCATGAGAAATCACGGATTGAGCCAGATGCTCTACACTGAGCTCTCCCTGTGCTTTGTGAGCCACGGTGGGTGCTTTTCCTCACTCCTGCGGCCTCTGTTGGGTGTGTATGTTATGCTGTGTAATTTCTCCCTTTCCCTCCATGTGTAGGGCTTTGTGGCAGCTGTTTCTCCCTTTAACTTCACTGCGATTGGTGGGAACCTGGCAGGGGCTCCGGCTTTGATGGTGAGTGTGGAGGGTGTGTGTATGTAGGTTTTCTTTAAGCACTGCGGGGGGTTTTAATTCAATGGCTTCTTGCCCAATGGGCTGCGTATGCTAGCGCCAGGGGGTCACAAAGCAACCAACACTCCATGATTGGTAAAGAAATTAGTTTTATTGGAATGCTAAGGTTGAAATTTCAAAACCCCAATGCTAGGTGCTCATAGTAAATGGGACCCCCTCCCCGCATTCCAGTACCCCGTCTCTGAGGTTACCAAATGCTTCATAGGAGGGGTAGGAAACCCCTGTAATGGACAACTGTGGCATCAGCTGCCTCTAGGGGAAGCTTCTCCCTGATCTCCATCAGTTAATGATTGTCTTGTGCCCTGAAGCATGAGGGTTTATATGCTTTTTATTTTTACTTGAGCCTCTCTCTATGAATAATAGGCTACATTAAATATTCCTTCCTCCTTTCCCCTCCCAAGGAAATCTTGCTAAGCTCTTGGCCTAAGTGACATATTGTGGCAGCGAGTTTCACTGCCTAACTCGGCAAATATATTTCTTCTGTTTTAAAGGTGTTGCCCTTGAGCATCCCTTTGTTCTTATATCATGTGAGATGGTAAGTAGGCGAGCCCACCTTACCTTGCAAGGCTGGTGTAGATGGCTGCAAGGCTGTAATGCTTGTAATGCCTGCCAGGCTGGTGTAGAGACTCTGCCATCGCAGGCATTTATTGGGGGCAGTCTGGTAGGGTAGGGCAGCCTGAGTGCTGTGCGCTTGCTGAGCATTGCCCGTGGAAAGGCTGGCGTAAGTGGTGCTCTGCACCCTAATCGCTGGCTGCTGTAGAGCAGTGGTTGCATTAGGAGACTGTGAAATTAACTTGTTAATGAGGCTGCTAATTTCACAGTCTTGCAGTGTTACACAGGCGTGTGGGTCAGATCGAGCTGATACGGTGGGTGTCATGTGAGCAGAAAAGATTTCTTAGTGCTGACGTGTGGCGAGCTGGTACTTGGTAGCATCTGCTTGGGTCCTGCCTTGGAGTGTGGGATCATGAGGAGGGATAAACCAGGGTTTTTCTAACAGCTGGATTATTGGGGGTGGGAGGAGGGGCAGACGAGGGAGTGGGTTAGAACAATCAAACCACTGCAGTTCTGTGATGCTGGTGTGGCCTGGAATTCCAACCTTTCTTGCCAGTTCTGCTGTAGCCCCTTGGATTTGTTTGAAAAAGAAATGAGGTGGGAAGCAGGATGGAAGAGAGAGAAGTGTTAGTGTCTAAAATTCAAGTAGTAGCCCAGATTCTCTCCTGCACTGAGATCTGTTTGACACAGGGCTGGCAGGGAGCAAGGTCTGCCTCTCTGATTTCTCCTGGGACATTTGCACATGGCCCAGCCCAACAGTGTAAATTAGAGCAGTTTAGGGCCTGTTCTAGCTTATGCCAGCTGTGAATTGGTGTGGCACAGATGCGCCCTGCCCTCCCCTACCCCCTGCGCTTTGGGAGTGAGGGGGAAGTTGGTCTAGGTGCCAGCTAGGCCACTTTATGCCACCTGAGAACTTCCTTATGCTGGACAATCCTCAGCTGACCTGATAAGGCCAAATTTCACCACTTTGTGCTGCCTGGTGTGGTCCGAACAGGAGGAGAGATTCTGGGTCAGTATTTAAAGTATTTCTGAATGAAACTAGCTAAGCCCTACCCTCCACGAAACTAGCCTATGCTGAGTTATCCGAGATTCCCCATCAAACACGGCCAAAGGGGTACAGAGTCTGCCCCGAATATTGAGAAGTGATTAGTGTTTTTGGTTGCTTCCCTTGTTGGGTGCTCAGTTTGAAATTCCTTCTGATTTATTGACTTATTTTCAGAAGGCACTAAGCACCTGCCCCAGGAATATCTTTAAGGTGTCTCCTAGGCCGGACACCTACAAATTGAGTGCACCCTACCCAAAATCAATAGCCCCTCTTGAAAATTTAGGCCCACTGGAAACATTCCATTATCCCACCTCCGCCAGCAGTTCAAGTAAAATGTCACGAGTAGCCGCCAAGACTGTCCCTGCTTTTGTTGATATAAACACGTTACTCTGTTAGCTGTTTGGTGAACTGCTGTGAGCTTTTGAATGTCATTTCCTTTTCTATAACGCAGACATGCCTGCAAAAGTAAAAATGGGCATCTCTGCTTACTGACGTTAGCATGTTGATACTAAAGGGTGACTGCGCTGATGAAGTATTTCCTGATGAGTCACCCTGATACGGGCTTGGCCTGTGTGTTGCATTGGGCTTGTCTACACAGGAAAATTGACCGGCGTAGCTATAGTGGAAGACCTATTCTGTTGTAGCTGTGCCAGTCTAATTACTCCATTTGTACACTCCACTCTGGCATAAAAGTGAATTTATTCAGGAATAATTACGCCTCTTTGGAATTATTGTGTAATAGTGCCCACATGGGGCGTTATACCAACACAGCTATAGTGGAAAAATTATTCTGCTCTAGATATGCTGGCCAATTTCCCTGTGTAGACAAGCCTCAGGATTCTTGGTTTCTTGGGGATCTGGTGAGGTGATCACTGGACTATAATTACTGAGACTTCCCTTATTTAATTAAAGTTGGGGCCAAGTGTGTAATTCAGTGGACGTTTCAGCTGAATAAGGCAGGCCACATTTGGCTCCATGCTTGTGACTTTGGGCTTTGAATCAGGAGGGGCTCAGGATAATGCAGGAAGGGGAGCGGAGGTGAAATCGCCTCTAATCTTGGAAAGAATAAAGGGTTTATAACCATGGAAAGAAAGCAAGAATAGGAAGGGACATACTGGACTGTCTTTTTGTTCTAAGCACCTGGTCCAGGACTGCAGTTTCGTGGTGCTACAGCCACCCAAATGGCCTTGCAAGGTTAGACTGGTAATGACAGAGCAGTGGTTCTGGCTCCTGCTCTAGGAACCCTACTGGCGTGGAATGAAGTGGTGTTTGTAATGGACTACGATATCCGGGCAGCACCTTCCAAAGCATAACCGCACATGTGGATGAGGGCAAGGCCATGGATATAATGTACCCAGATTTTAGCTTTGGGTAAGGATCCCTGCAGGACACTAAAAAATCCTGGCAGCAATTGGAGATGGCCCAACAGTTGCAATAGTGCTAACTTGCATTTTTGTAACCTTCCCACCAGAAGGATTCCGAAGTGGATCGTCGACGGATGTACGTATCACACACAAGCATTGCCTGCCATTGAAGTAGAGGGTAGAGCATTACAGCTATTAAACAAGGCACACAGCAGTTTCGAGCTGGATGTGAAACATACTATTCCCAAATGGAAGTGCAGGGGGGATTCAGAGAGGCAAACTGAATTGGGACCAGGACTCCGGGGTTAACGTCTCTGCTCTCATGAAATGTGTTCTGGCATCTTCAGCATTCAGACTTGCACGCCATACGGAAGATGAAGTCACAGCAACCTCTACTGGAGTTGGAGGGGATTGATTGACAAGGGAAAATAACCAGACTTTTTGTCTGCATGTAGCTCTTCTAAGATGACGATGGAGTCGGTGGACATAAGCCTACAAATGCAGAGGGGTAAACCCCAAGGAGGGAGAATGAGAGAAGGAGGCATAATTAAGAGGATACTCAAACTGTCCGCTCTCTGGGGCAGGGACCATCTTTTTGTTTGCAGGGCGCCTAGCACAGGGGGGTCCTGGTGCATGTCTAGGGCTCCTCGGGTGTACCGGTAATACAAATAATAGCAACATTAAGAGCTGAAGAACTGGGGACTCCTGGTGGGGTGAGCAGTTTTTCTGTGGGTAGAATCTCAAGGAACATGGGTGAAGCCCCATTGCTTGGGACGTTCAGAGCTAATCCAGTGCCATAAGGGACAATTCTGGCTGGCCAGAGTGAGCCACATGGTGGCAGATTCGGCTTGTAGGGCTGATCCATCCCTAACAGTTGTGAGTCTCCTACAGGGTTTCTGGTCTTTCTTTCCTTGAGTCTGCCCTTCACATGAGGACAGAAACCCCAGGAGAGGTGCTGCATGCCAGCTGTTGAACAGCAACCAGGATGGCAGCATCTCTGCCTCCATTTAACTGGGAAAACTTAGATCTTCTTTACCCCTGGTGCTCGGCTGTTACAGGGGATCCTTCTGGTATTGGAAAGCAGCTAGTTTGGCAAGGCCACGTCCCTGCCTTGTGCTCCTGGAATTGAAATTGAGAGCTGTTGGCAACTCTTTATAATGAGTGGACATTAATTAGCATCATGGCAATTAGTGCTTTAGTAATTTACAGTGGAATTCCCATGGGATTAAATATCTCAGCTGCATGAATAGCGGGAGGGATCCGCAAGTTTAATGCCATTACATTGATGGGAGAAGGGTGATTAGGGGTGGAGCTTTTGCCACAACATAATAGTCCAACTGCCTGGCTACTCTGGTCTCTTGTCTCTGACTGTGGCCTGTGTTGGATTTCACAGTTACTTGAACGTTTTGCTGAGTGTGATGTGGTTTTCCCGCCACTTGGAGTGGAAGAAAATGGGAGTGGGGGGGGAGGGAGGAGACGGGGACTGATGGAAGAGGAGGGTTTGTGTTGAAGGGTTTGGAATTGAACGTCCAGTTCAGATGGACAAATGTTTCTGGTCCCATACCCTGTCCCGCTTTCCGTGTCCGCTATGACTGTTGTGTCTGTTCATGACTCCACTACAGCACTGCCCTGAGCCTCCATGCAGCTTGCCCTTCGAGTGGCTGGATGGCTGGCATAGCTGGTATTGTGCAGTGCTTGGTGGGATGTTTCAAACCTGGGAGTCAACGGGCTTCAGCGTCTCACCAATTTGAAAGTCGGGCCCAGGGTGAGGAGGGAAACGTGCGGCAACCTGGAGAGGATGAAATGGATCTGTGCTGATCACATGGCTGCATGGGGAAGAGAACAAAAGGAAAGGGGAGCTGGGTCAAAGAAATGAAGGGGTTGGATGTGTCCCTTTTCTTCCAGGCTGGCTGAAAGGGAGGTGGGGAGACACCTCTCTAGGAATTATTGTCCTGTGTCTTTCAGTTGATTTGCTCCTCTTCTGTGGGCAGTAAAACCAATCCTGAGGAAAACCATAAATGGACTGACAACAGGAGCTTTATTTCCCTTCCCTGGCTGGTTAATGCACCCACCAGTTTATATGTAGCTTCCAGCAAACCTGGCTCGAGGAGAAAGGACAGTTGTGGCTGAAGTCGCTGGCTGAGACTCGGATCCCATTCCCAGTGCCGCTGCTCGCTCTGCGACCTGGAGCGAGTCCCTTATCTTCTCAGTGCCTCTGTTTCACCATCTGTAAAAAGGGGGGACACCTACTGTCTACCCGGTGGTGCAAGGCTTTGCTGACGTGAGATCTGCAGAGGGAGGGCACTAGAGATGAGCAGAGGTTCGTTATGGTGGCTGCCCGGTGTCCGTGTGACTGAAAAGAAGTTTTATGGCTTCAGCTGCATTTAGCATTAAGCTTAGCACTGTTCAGAACTGAAGCTTGGAGCCAAATGCAGGGAATAGGAAGGGTATAAGTCCCAGGCACATCAACAGCGCTGGGCCCCCAGCAAACACAGCTGGCTCACTTCTCTCTCCCCATCCGCTTTGCTGCCAGATAGAACTTAGGTTGGATCATGGAGGTTTGGACGTCTGGTGTTGGCATTGAGGGGGGACCTCATTGCTGGCTGTCTAAGCCCTTGGCTCCCTTCTGTGATCAGCTGATTTCTGTTCCTCCTCCAGGGAAATGTCGTCCTATGGAAACCCAGTGACACTGCCCTGCTGTCCAGCTTTGCTGTGTATAGGATCCTCCTGGAAGCTGGTCTCCCTCCAAACGTCATTCAATTTGTCCCAGCTGATGGGCCTGTTTTTGGAGACACGGTCACAAGCTCTGAGCATTTCTGCGGTCTCAACTTCACGGGCAGCGTGCCGTAAGTGGGCAGGGGAGTCGGCCAAGTGCTGGTGCCTCAGAGAGGTTGTGGGGCAGGACTGTGTGGGGTCACGATGCTGCAACATCATCTGCTGAGGTGTGATGCAGCAACATGTCAGTGTTTTGCAGGCACTGAAAGCTAGTTCAGGACTGGTTAGTGTCTTGCAAGCAAGGTCAGGATTGGGACAATCCTGATACTTAAAAAAGGGAAAAGTGGGGCCACCGTCATGCCTGTGCTGCCCTCACCCCCCGTTTGCTCTGACGGAATAAGAAAAAGTACATTTGACACCTCATGGTGGAAGTGAAATGATGTTGATCTCCAGGGCGTAATGAAACCTAGCCACTGCTTCTCTATACTAGCCTGTAAACACCTTGCTGTGGGCACTTCCTGTAGGGCTGCTGGTGGACCAATCCACACTCCTGTCTACACTGTGACCCCGGGACAGGGCCCCAGTTAAAAGTTGGTATGTAGATGGAACCTAACCTAATCTGTGCAAGCAACTGAAAACTCTGGCATAGCCACCATTCTTTCCCTACAGGGAGTGTATCTAGAGGGCTGGGAGTTCAGACTGCAGAGTCCTGACCTCATCTGTGGCAGGAACTCCTGACAGGTTGCTCAGCTGAGGTACAGCGAGAGGTTAACCCTCATCTGTAAAGTGGGGGTGACACTAAGCTTCAATTAACTGCTTGTGAAGCCTTTAAAGAGCTACTTGGGAGAACTACACTGTAGGAAAGGGAAGTGGTGGTTGTTTCAGGTTCACCCTGCCAAAAGGTGTTCAAAAGATGTGAATTAGCCACATGAAGGACTGCAGGTCCTGATAAATGGCATTTCAAGCAGGTGCTCCCTTTGTCCAGGGAGCCTTGCAAACATGCATTTGTCTTCCAGCGCTTCAGGGTCAGTTATTCTTTCGAAGGGCTCCACTAGCCCTGCCCGAAGCACCGCTCCCAAAGACGACAGACTATTAAAATCTGGGGGCCCTGCTAACCAGCCGAATGACATGGTCTGGTGAGCATTGGGCTTTAAAAGTGGGAAGCTCATAAATTAGTATTTAGTGGCTGTCTCTCCTGGTGGGAGCATATTAGCAT
Source organism: Mesoclemmys tuberculata (assembly GCA_007922155.1). Taxonomy (NCBI): domain Eukaryota; kingdom Metazoa; phylum Chordata; order Testudines; family Chelidae; genus Mesoclemmys; species Mesoclemmys tuberculata. The sequence goes on from ML675630.1 coordinate 10,577,342, forward strand.
TTTTATTGTTTTGCAGCTCAGGGGTTTGTCACAGTCAGAACCAAAAAGGAGGGAAAGAAAAGAAACTGGAAGCTCCTGACAGACACATTCTCTTTCTCTTTTATTCTCTCCTGTGCCTCTCCTCTCCCTCAGTATCAGTCTATGTCCGCCATTTCGCTAGTGCCCATCTAGGTTCTGGGTCTCAGGTGGTCTCCCCTCTCTCGGGGTATGATCCAGAGCCCATTGAAGTCAATGGGAGTGGTTTCCATTGGGCGTTGGATCAGGCCTTTTGGCTGCAGTGAGGAGCTGACGTTTCTTCAGCACGTGGATGTGGGGGTTTGGGACCAATCCCAAACCTTTGGGCTGCCTGGGAGCTGGAGCCTGGGTCCGTGGTTCTAGAGATGCTCGCTCCAGTGTGCTTTACTGTGTCACTCTCCTCCTCTGCCTTTCAGAACCTTCAAGCGCCTTTGGAAGCAGGTGTCGGAGAACCTGGATCGGTACCGCACCTTCCCACGCCTGGCAGGAGGTAATGCCCAAATTTAGCTCACGGGGGACAAGAGCCAAATGGGCCGGGCCAGCTGTAGAGAACTCCTCCTTGCCAGTAACTGAGCAGCTAGCTGGCCACAGGCGTGTGGCCAGCGTGCTCTTAACTTCCATGGCTGCGCTGTATTTCAGATGGTTTTCTAGCAAACACATGCATTGAAATCAAACATGTCCAGAGTGATACCTGGGGAAGAGTGGGCTCCAGTGGGTGCAAGGGAATTGTGAATTAGGACTCTGCGTTCTTTTCCCAGCTCTTGGTGGCTCTAGTGTTCAGAGCAGAGGCCTGAAAGCCAGGACTCCTGGGTTCTACTCTCAGGGCTCTGCTAGTTCCTTGCAGGGTGGGGGACCTCTTTTAACTGCTCTGTGGGGTTCTGAGCTTTAAGAAGGGGTTAATCCTTCTTCAGTGCGCAGAGTTTAGAGGAGGTCAAAGTGTGGTGATGTGCACACCACAGGGGCCTGCACTCACGGCCCAAGCACTGCAGGGCCTGCGACCAGCTATGCAGAGCGGCATGGGGCTGAACATATCTGTCTCCTGCACACAGACACAAAGCTGATTCAATCGGCTCCTGCGTTTGGGACTCCATGGGTGCTTTCCTTCCCCTGTACAGATTAGCTGTGGCCTAGCTGTGACCTGATATTTCCCCTAGCTATCCTGTCAAAGAGCGCCTCCTGATCGGAGGGCTCTGTGCCCCAGCTGAGCCAAGCAGGCCGAGGTATTTGGGGAACCTGGTGCCATCTTGAGATCAACTAGGTAGAGGCTTCTTGCTCGGAACTCAGCTATACCACTGCTTGGAGTGAGCCTGGCGCAGAAATGGCTGTGGCTTCTCTGGTGGGATGTGGTGCCCCACTCACTGCATGAGGAGTTGAGCAGAGGATGGGCGGGTGTGGGGCTGTAAGGGATTCCTGGGGCAGAATATGAGGATAGGGTGCCGAGGGCAAGATGGCGCTCTTGCAGCTCTTTAGGTGGTTGTATAAGGTTCTCATCCCGCGCTGGGCATTCTCCTCTCTGCTCACACATAAGACCCTACAGCAGATGCTGTTCTCATATATAAACCCATTGCTCTCCTCCTCCCCTGCCATGGTCTCTTTGCTCCCTCCCTAGAGAGAGAGAAAGGGAAGATATGGGATGAACCCAAGTGATTGCAAGGCTGGAGGGAAGGCTAGGACTAGGAACAGAGTTCCAACTCCAGCGCTGCCACTGACCTGCTGGTGACCTTGGGCGAGTCACATCCCCTCCCCGTGCCTCAGTTTCCTCAGCAGTAAAATGGGTTTGATAATTCTGGCCCATCTCACAGGGCTATTGGGAGACACGTGGCTGGAGCTGCCATAGAAGAGCCAAGCAGGTGGCTCCCATGTTGTTGGTGTTTATTCCTCACGTGTGTCTTCACTTAGAGCCAGCCCTGTGTCCCAACAAGCATGGGGCATGGACAGGTGAACTGGGTAGGCCGATGGCTGGCCTGGCTGCTGAGGGTGCTGCGGCTGCTGCCCGTGGCTCGAGTGTTAAGCAGGACTCTACATTAAGAGAGCTGTGCTGTACAGAGTGTTTAGGACCAGCTGTAAGTTGCTGTCTCTGGAAGCAACGTGGTGGTGACAGCTCCTCCTGCGTGGGGTGGGCGATTCATCTCTCCCCTCAGAGTGTGGCGGGAAGAACTTCCACTTCGTGCACAGCTCGGCTGACATGCCCAGTGTGGTGAGCGGGACCCTGCGCTCGGCCTTCGAGTACAGCGGCCAGAAATGCTCCGCCTGCTCCCGCCTCTACGCCCCCGACTCGCTGTGGCCCCAGATCAAAGAGAAACTGCTGGAGGAGCACAGGAAGATCAAAGTGGGAGACGTGAGTGGAGCTGCTGGGCTGCTGAAGGGCTTTGCGGCTCAGCGGGTGGCTGATGGGATTAGAGGCTGCAGTAGCCGGCTGCTAATTCCTATTGAACCTAGCTTTTTATCCACTGGTTCTTCCTCCCCCCTCCCCATATCTTTTTAGTGATTAGAAATTAACTTGTAACCAACACTGCGGAGGAAGAATTGTAAGGAACTGTTAACGCCACAGCATAATTGAAAAAGGCCGGCTGTTTCCTCTGAGGGGTGTGGGGGGTTGTTATATTAAAGAACGGACAGCGTTGCTCTGGGGATTTAGATTCCTCTTTCTTCCTCCTCCTGGCTTTGGAGCTACCTGCCTGGTGCTCCGAGGCAGCTGATGGCCTGCAGTGTGAAGTGGCCTTCTCACTCTTTCGCCCTCTCCCCTTCCTTCTGCAGCCTGCGCAGGACTTCGGGACCTTTTTCTCTGCTGTGATCGATGACAAGGTAAGATCAGTCCCCTGCCCCAGTTGCCTTGCTGGCTGACTGCTTGAGTCCCTCTAGAGGATGGGCACTGGCTGCTGTGGGGAGGCTCTGGTGAGCACCGTGGTAGGCCAGACGACTCACCTGAATATGTGCCATTGCCCCTTTGGATTGCCTAAGTCTGATCTACTGAGCCGCCTTTCTTACTGCTCCCCCGGAGGCCTCGCTTTGTTTTCGCACGCCAGCCACACTCTGCTTGTATTGACTATTCCTTCTCCCCCCCCGGGGCCGCCTCAGGTGCTGCACCTCGTCCCCTTCCGTAGCAGACACTCCTCCTGAGATTTCCAGACATTGGTGAGCTGGCAGCTGCCATCTTACGCGTGTTTTCATTGCTCACAGGCAGGCAGTTGGCAATACAGGTGGCTTTTTGGCTGCACCCGCCCCCCCCCTTGTTCACCTCCATTGCAGGGAAGGGGCCTTTGTGACACAGGGCCTGCCCCTCACTTTGGAGGCTTTGGGCAGCCCCTTGGTGGGCCTGGCCCCCTGTTGATGGTAGAGTCCATTTCCCTACTCTTCCCTTGCCCCATGGCATGGCCAAATCATTAGTCCTCTGAGACTGAAGTCGCTCCTCTTTAATACAGAGAAGTGGCTGGCCACGCTACAGGTCCCAACACACAATGCTCCCCCTTGCTTGTAACACTTGGGACTGCGGCTTCTGTTGGCTGTGCCGCCAGGGCCAGTGGCAGCGTGCAAGGTGGGCACGGCTTTGGGCCTGGGTGCCACTGCCTTACTGCATGAGCACCTGACGGAGACTGCCGGCCCCAGTGGCAGCTCTCGGGGGCTGACTTTGGCCAGAAGAGGCCTAAAATTGGTAGTGCAGGGATAAAGCAAAATGCTCCCGGGGCATCTTCCAAGGGCATGCAGCGAGGTACAGGCCCCGGGCAGCATTCAAGCAAGTAGCTTCACGTGCTGTGATAGTTCGTCTGCCACTGGTGGAGCTGCCAGCAGTTCTTACAATGCCAGGGAGTGAGGAAATGAGTCTGCCCTCATTTACTGGAAGGCCCAGGCCACTCCATGGCCAGTGTGCCCGATGGCCAGTGCCCCCTTTCAGACTCATCCTCACGCTGTGTTTCAGTCTTTTGCACGTATTAAGAAGTGGATCCAACATGCCAAGACCTCGCCCAACCTGAGCATCTTGGCTGGGGGGAAGTGCGATGACGCAGTTGGGTATTTTATCGAGCCGTGTATTGTGGAGAGCAAAGACCCAAAGGACCCTATCATGGAAGAGGTGAGTGTCCCAGACTGGACGGTGATGCCCTTTTCTCTCCTACTGGGGTCTAGATTGAACTAACGACGAGAAGAGCAGGAGGAATATTCGTTGCAGAAGCATCGAACTTTGAGAGAGAAAGAAACCTTGGCCATCGAAGCCAGAGATTCCCATCCACTAGGACTGATCCCATAAGCACCTCCTCCCTCCCCTTAATCAGTAACCTGCACTGCTCTTCACTCCTCCTGATTAGACTTTAGCCCTCCCATGGACCTGGAGGTGTTTACCAGACTGGGCCTCAAAGCAATGCACATTCCATGATGAATGGATGCTTGCAGTTAAATAAGGGGGCCACAGGCACCACGTGGTGCCTGATTGTTCCCCATGCTATCTTTCACAGTGCCTTAGCTGCTCTAGGGGGAGACCGTTGTATATGCTAGGAAGCCCTTGCTGAGATCTAGCTCAGTTTCATTCCATTGCTCCTCTTGGCTCAGCCTAGCCAGGGATGGCAATCGCAGCTGCCCGGCAAATAAAGAGCACAAGGGCAGTGTCTGTGTTCAAAAGCCAGCTGGGTAGGCTCCTCAAAAACTCCCAAAACTAGAGCCCATTGAACTAAAAGAGAAGCAGTGGCCTTGTCACAGTAATTCGTGCTTCAGCCTTACCCAGCAGAGACAGGGTTAGGGCTGGCTGCTGTCAAGCTTAGCATTCCTCTCCCACACGCCACCACCACCTAATGCAGCTCAGGAGCAGGTATTTACCAGAGGGCCTTCATGGGTATGTCTCAAGCTGCAGGGCTGTTTCATTGCTGTGTAGACTGGGGCCTCGGCTCTGGGACCTTCCCACCTCACAGGGTTTTAGAGCCTGGCCTCCAGCCCAAACATCTACAGAGCAGTGAAACAGCCCCACAGCCGAAGCCTTGTGATCCTGATTTGGCTGACGCGTGTGCCTAGTTGCTGTGTAGACATCCCCTTTGACAGCCAGCACCATAGTGCATGTGCACGTTTCTTTTCTTCGTCCTCTGCTTTCCCCTTGTGCCTCCATACAGTCCTAGAATTATTTACTGAGCCAGAATAGCTCTGATCCTCAGCTTGGGACTAACAGGGATGGAAGTGTGTAGGGGCAAGGCTGTAACCAACATTCATCGATGCAGGTTGGAAAGGACGGGGTGTTGTGTGGAGGGGAGTCTGGCCCAAATACTGGATACTGGACCCTGTGCGCCTTCCACAACAATCAAGAGGCACGGCTGTCCCTGGCAGGAATGTGCAGGAACTGTCTGCTAGGCAAATTCTATAGCCTGATGGGCTGGGAGGTGGTGCTCTGCCTCCCTCCCTCCGAGTCCTTCCCTGCAGGAGTTAATTGTGCGCTTCCTACTTTCACAGTGCTGGTCATTTCTTCTGTTTCACACCGGCTATTTGTTAGAGCAGCAGGCGCTGCCATCAGTAACAAGCAGCAATTGTGGCGCACGCTCGCAGGCAGGCAGACTCGGCTGCTCCTGCCCTGACAGCCTTTGTTTTGCTATGCAGGAAATTTTTGGCCCAGTCCTGACTGTGTATGTCTATCCAGAAAAGCAGTACAAGGAAATCCTACAGCTCATCGACACCACATCCCCCTATGGCCTCACGGGGGCAGTGTTCGCCCAGGATAAGTAAGTGCCCGACTTCTCATCTCATCGCTCTAGCAGTGTGCACTAATAGCTCTCTTTCTTTCCAGTGTGGACTAGGGGAGAATCATTTAACCCTTTGGTTTCTGTCTCCATTTTCATCACAGTCTTCTGATAGAAGAAAGTGTTAGGTTAATGGCTCATTTCCCCTTCATGGGTAGTGCTTTGCATGGCATGGGCCTAAAAGTGATTTAGGGCAGGGAGGCCTTTTCCCTAGAAGCTGTGGAGTGTAGTTCACGGTGTGGGTGTGTGAGTCTTGAGGCGTTCTCCCTCAAGACAACTCATACCTCCTACCAGCTGGCTCGTTAGCACTGCCCCATGGCCATCAGAGGGGGTGAGCTTTAAGTGGTGTAACCCTTTGGGACTAAATACTACAGGGGATGGGTTTGAGGCAATAACACCTTTCACATCCAGGGTTGAGCCCAGTCAAGGGTAGCAGCTACGAAGAGTTGGCCAGCTTTGTTGTCAATTTCTGTCCAGAGGATTGACCTGCAGAGCAGAAATCTAGTACCCCAGGGAAACTGAACCTTCTAGGACAGATCAATATCGGCAGGGTAGGTTGCTTTGTTTTGGGTAGATGTTGGGCTGGGACGTCCAGCCAGCTCTGTGTTCTCTTACGCACTGTATGAGGCCCAGGAGGCTCATAGCTGATTGAAAGGATGATGCCTGGATGAGGTAACCTGCGCTATCACTGCTCCCCCATCCCTCCTAGAAATATCATCCAGGAAGCAAGGAAACTTCTGAGGAACGCAGCTGGCAACTTCTACATTAATGATAAGTCAACTGGTGCAGTCGTGGCCCAGCAGCCGTTCGGGGGTTCCCGTGCCTCAGGTGAGAGAGCTCTGTGCTGGGGCAGATGTTTACATGGGAGGGGAATAGCTGTCAGCTGATGCATACACAACGGCGTGTGAATGTTCCTCTGGGGAGGGGGAAGTGTGGTCTGACTAGAGCCAGATGCTGGGAGTGAGCAGGCCTGGGTCCTACTCCTGGCTCTCTGTCACTGGGCCCCTCGCTTCTGCTCCGTGCCTCCATCCCCTCAGCTGGGGACGGAGATCTCTCTATGAACTGCCACCAGGGCAGGGACTGGAGTTTGCTCCCTACTGGGGAATGACGACTTCTCCCAATAAAGAGCCTTTTCTGGCTTCCAAACAGGAACCAACGACAAGCCCGGCAGTCCCCACTACCTCCTGCGCTGGACGTCTCCCCAGGCCATCAAGGAGACGCATGTGCCCCTTGGAGACTGGAAATACGCATACATGTTGTGATCCCGGCTCAGTGCCTTCCGTGCTGGGAGAATATCCTCTCGCTACTGACTCCAAACGCACAACATAGTTGCCGATCTCCTTCCTAGAGTACGGTAGCCAAACTACAGATCTAATAGTATTTAAAGCATTTCATCTTTTAAAACAGAATTTAACAGACTGTTACCCAGCAACAAGAGCAGCCCTTGTGATTTCTCAGTCCTGAGGTAGAGGATTAGCCTAGGGCAAGGTTCTTCTGTAGGCTGCAGTTTGTTCGCAGGCCTCTGGCAAGAAGAGGCTGTTCATCAAGGAAGCCAGGCGCCTCAAAACAAATGGACTCGGACAGGATTGCAACAGCAAGAACCCCAGGCCTGAGAGGTAGTAGAAGAGAAACGTTCTGGAAAGAATGAAGTAAATGGGGTTGGTGTTGATCTGTGCTAAACAAATCCACAAAGCTTGTCCTCTAACTCCAGGTCCTGTAGAATCATAGAGGAACGTGATCTTGGAGATGCTCTTGTCCGTTTCTCCCTCTGCATTGGTATATGCACGATTGAGGATTTCCATCTAGGTCTCAGTGATGAGTGTCTCCTGCTACAGCTGTGGAGACAGTTTCCATTCTGCCATTGGCAAGGGAACGCTTCATGTCTTTAAAGGGCTTGGCTTACTTTGCAGCAAACTGTGGTGTAAATCTATCCTGCATGATCCAGCTATGCAATAAGTGTCTGTGTGGACCATGCTGCTGTATGCTAAAAATTCCCTAGTGCGCTTTAATGTACTGGGAACTTTTAGTGCATGGTAGATTTACATCCCATCTTCCAATAAGCTTAGTGTGTGTTTCTGTGGACAAGCCCCATATTTTATCATCAAACACTTGTAGGTGATAAAATGCTTTGGTTTAACACATCTTGAAGGGTTTTACAACAGAGTTTAAAGGGAAGATGCATTTAGGGAAGCAATGCATGAAAACAGAGCTACTGAATTGAAAGTTGGCAGAGCTCTCGTGTTCAAACTCTGTCCATCCTTTTCTAAAAGCAGACTGTAACGCCCAGGTCCTTCTCCACCATAACGAGACAACTTTGCTTTCTTCCCATCAACTGAGATTCCTGAAATAATGGAAGCAAGAGATATATGAATTGTACTGGAGCAGATAATGGCATTAACTGGATTGGCTTGTTGCTGTTACTTTCAGAACTGTATTATTTTCCAAACATTTGTGTTTAGTTAATGCATGGGCCTTGTTACCAATCATGCTTGTTAAACTCTTTTTAAATTGCTTGTTGGATAAGAATTCCTATTCTGCATTGTGGGGAGTGCCAGGAAATGTATGTGAATGCTGGCTTGAATTGATCCAGAGAGCTAGTTAGGCTCTAGCTGCATGCTTTCCCAGAGTTCCTTGGTGTTAAGATCAAAGGCTTTAGTTTGGCTGAGGCTCTAGTTTGAACAGCATTGTGATAGCAGCTCTATTTTGCATGTAGCATCGAGGGGATGCTGTTCTGGTTAGTTTAAAAACTTACTTAGTGTTAGCCACGTTTCACATTAGCACAGTCACTAGCTGTGCTAATCCAAGCCAATGGCCAAGGTTAACCATACACAGGCTACTTTGCAACTGCATCAGTTAGAGATGCATTAAGACTTCCGTGTCTGGGATGGGATCCGCTAGTACTCTAACAGCTATCCAGTTCAGCAGGCTCCTCCAAGCTACTCTCTCCCCTGTGAGGTTACCTGAATGGATCCAGAGAGCATCTCCTCTTCCCTGGGGTGGGTTTCATGTTAGTGGGGCAGCAGCAGGAATCTTAATGGCTGCTCAGAGGGAGGGAGATCTGATCACAATGTAGAGTCCATTTTGCCTCTGTTGGGTCTTAGCCAGGATGCTGTGTGTACAGTGAACACCCCCAGCAGTATGTTACTGTGCAGTATGTGTAACACAGACCAAGCTGAGGCTTCTGGTCCCTTGCGTTACAAAACTGCTCTAAATTGCAAATACTACTGCCGTCCTATTAGTAGGTTCTCACTGGACGTGTCCACTGAGATCTCATATCCAACTTTCCAATCCCCGATTGCACTGGACTGTCTAACTTCACTTCTGATTTTGTTACTTTAGTGGCAAGCTGCTATGGTTAGCAGTTCCATAACCATATTCGTGAGATTGTAGATGGCTGACGGTACTGATGTTAATTGTCTGAGGTGTACAGTCATGGCTAGAATTAAATGTTAACTGCTACTGTGCCTTGGCTACTATTTAGCTTTCAGGTCAATAACGGGTTACCTCCACTGAAACCAGTGTTCACTTATCAAATGCTGAATCATGAGACAGATAAAGCTGTTAGCTTAACTCAGTTACACATAATTGTATGATTCTTCTCTTGATGCAAAGGTTTGTTAATGACTGACTCTACCAGCACTTTTTAATTCTAACTGTGTAAGGCTAGAGGAGTCCACTGTATTAGATTAAATATTTGATTCAGAGAGACACATTTAGGTTACTTATTTACCTTTTATCTCCATGTAACATTATAGAAAAGTAGTATTAAATGAGATTAATCTGTACCAGTATTCACAATAGCAACAAGGTTTTGCATAGTAAAAGAAATCAGTGGTGTATCAGTAAATACAAACATTCACATGATTGATACCTGGAGCTACTCTATTTTATAGAGGCTTGTGAGGTAAGTTTGCATAATGCTGCTGGTCAGAATAAATTCTCTTCCTCAGATTCTGCACTTAAGGATTGTTTACATGGCCCCGCAGTGTGGATTACTGGGTGTGAAGTGCAGCACACAGTAAAGTCTTGTGCTGTAATTGCCCCATGTAGACCTTGGTAACGTGAACTAAAAGATAGCCAGTTTGCATTCGCGTAGGGCTGTTTCAGATAGGACTATGTTAACGTGAACTGGGGACCTTTTCATGCTAGCAGGGTCTATGTGGGGCAGTTACAGCGCAAAACTTCAGTGTGTGCTGCAGTTCACACCGCAGTCTGCATTGTGGGGCCATGTAGACAATCCCCTTGGGGCAGTGGTTCCCAATCTTTTTGGCTCGAGGGCCACAGATATCACTTTTACTACCCTGAAGGGCCACCAGTCTCCACCAGCAGTCCCCTCCTCCCCTGCAGCCAGACAGAAGGAGTTCAGTGGCTTCCTTCTGCAGCAGGGGGACAGGAGATCACTGCTCCCCTCCTCCTGGCTCCAGCAAGGTCCTCAGCACCTAGGAACCCAGGCAGATCGCTTTGCTATGCTCCCTGCTACAGCTGGGGGGAGGAGGGGGAAGGAGCACTGATCTCCTGTCCCCTTGGCTGCAGCAAGGAGCCTGTACTAGTCCTTTAGCCCCATGGCAATGCGCTCTGCCTGGATCCTTAGGCAGTGGCTCTCTTCTGCAGCCAGCGGGAGGGGAGCAGTAGGCCACCTTGAGAGCCCCTGCAGGTTCCTTTTGGCCCCCGGACCACAGGTTGGGAACTACTGCCTTAGGGTCTGTCTACACTACAGTTAGATACCCAGGGCTGCCTGTCCTGCGTGGCTCTGGCTTGCAGGGCTTGGGCTTAAGGGCCGTTCAATTGTGGTGGAGATGTTTAGGTTTGGGCTGGAGGGAGCCCAGGCTCTAGGATGGTGGGAAGGCCCAGAGCACGAGCCCCGCCATCTACACTGCAGTTAAACAGTCTCTTTCTGCATTGCCAACCACTGGTTTTTAATTGCAGTGTACGCATACCCTCAGTGCCGAGTGACTCTGGTGTCTCACTCACTCCTCCCAGCTCTTACCTGCCTCTCAACTGTCCTCTCCAGGTCTTCACTTCAGTGAGCAATCCCTTCCTACCCACTCTGATTGCTGCAGCTCTACTTCAAGTGCCTACTACAGAATCTGCACCAGCTGCCCCCTACCTCTGCCCCATTCACAGCTTGTTCCATCCCTCATTTCTTGTTAAACTTACATCAGAACTGCTGGGTTTGCTCAGTAGCCCCCTGCTGTCCCAGGGTTATGGCTCCTCATTCTGCCACCTTCCTGTTACACTGGGTCTAGTTTCCTTCATTTTGTCCTATTCTTTTCCACCTGCATATGGTGGAAGCTGGGCCAGGAGACGACTCGGCTTTGTACCTCCTAATCTTGGCATATGGATGAAATAAGCAGGACCAGTGAGTCCAAAAGCACTGCCCTATCATGCAAGAAAGCACTTGGGTTTATTTTTAATTGCAAACTTAGTCTTGGTCGAGCAACCCTGCCCCACATTGGAAGCCAGATGAAACTCCTCAGCTTAGCTAGAGTTCCACTTTGATTTTTTGGGGTTCAAAAGAACCTGCACTCGCAGACTCAAGTGGTGGAAATCCAATGGATCAAAACCAAAGAGGTTGCTCACATAAAATCCTGGGGATGCAAACAGCCATTGCCATCTGCTGTAATAAGCAGCCTGTCTGGGGTGATCAGAGAGCAAGTGTGAAAAATCTTTTTTTTGGGGGGGCACCCCAAGCCTGCGCCCTATGTTATGAACTCTCCTACTCAGGATATTGCTATGGTAGCTAAGTGTGACAGAGATGTGCCAAAAACAATTGCGTTTTGTTTTGCTCCTTTCCATCTATAAATGAACATCTCTTTCTAATACAAGAAACTGTGGATTAGAGTCCTGTGCCATGTAGTTGTGGAAACAAACCCTGCATCTTAGCAGAGGATTAGACTAGATGACCCATTCTAAACCTTATGATTCTATGTCTGCCACAAACACGGGAAAGTAATAGTTTGTGGGTAAAATCTTGTTTAATCCTACCCTCTAGTTTGCACATTAACTTTTCCTTCCCTCAACAAACACTGGGCTTGCGTGATCTGTAATGGCAAATATCCACCTCCAAAAGCAGCAAAGGGAACCAGCATTTTCATATTCTTACTATAAGGAGCTGGGGCTCTGGTTGATTGATTTCTTCTTAGTAATAATTTGAATGCAGTTGTCTACACAATAATGTGGTTTGTGTCCTGTTATTGGCATGATAGCAAAATGAGGCTTACCTGAAATGCACTGTACAGAGAGCAATGTTGATGAGGCAGAAAGCTGAGTGGGGGGACCACCTTGTTCATAGTGGAAGGACTTCAGTTTTCTAGGTCATTGGTCTGGCTGATCCAAAAAGCTGTGTGTTTGCAAATGATTCATTGGTGTGAGTGAGTTGGATCGATATTTGCTGCATATCAACTCGCATTGAACGTGGCAAGGTATTTTCAATGTGAAAGGTCACTGCCTCTGTTGTCTCCCCTGACTGGGAGAATGTATAGTATTGACGGATGAGAATAATACTCAGGAGAGGGGAGTTGCTGCTAATAAAGGGTTCACAAAGCATGGCTGTGTTCTGGAGAATGCTTTCCCTCGCTACAAATCTAAGTTTAGCCAGCGGGTTTGGGATTATTTCTGCCTGACCAAACAGATGAAGAGCCATCTTTTCAAATGGTGTTTCAGCAACTAAAGAGGCAGGTGGATTGAAAATCCACAAGGTGCCTCTCTGCCACTTTATGTTCTGAAATACTTTCGAAAATCTAGTCCTAAGGGACTGATCCTGTGAGGTACTGAGCTGACCTCACCCCCAAGCCCTCCCTGAGTTTAAGTGGCTTTTGAAAAGGTAATAGGACATCACCCAAATGCTGCAAACCAATAAGCAGTGCACTAACAGCTCAGTACCTAGTCTGTGGATGCGGGATGGAATCTCCATCTATAAGTACCGCTGCACTTGTAGGTTCAGCTAAACAGCTCCTCACAGCAATCCACCACTTCCCAAAGTGAAGGAAACGGGCCATCCAGAAGCCTTGATAAATTGCCACGGTTACTTTTGATGACGACATCTGTTGTTTCAGAAGGTTTGAAATCACAGCGAGAAAATCCTAGCGTTATTTACTGGGCGAACACAAGAGATGATGTACCAGGCCATGCTAATGCTGGATGTTAGCCAAGAACCATCAGGGAGCATCTAACAGCTCCTTCTGGTTTTCATGCTCCTGTCAAATCCTTTCAAGTAGTATCTCACCCTTTTAATTCACACATTAGGATGATAGACAGTAATGGCAGTGCAATCTCTGCTAACACCTTCTCGGGATCCGGCAGCGGGTTGCTCCGTACTTACTAGAGAAGCTGATCTGCATACCGACATGTTTCTCATCTGGAGGGCAGATGAAGGCGCAAGGAGAGCAGGGCTAATAATGGATTTTTTTGCTTCGTGGGCAAGTCTGGAAAAAATACATTTCAGGTCAAAGCGCAAAAAAAAAAAAAACAAAACCTGAAGCTTTCTGAAATTTTCAAAGAATCAAAAAGTAAAAGTTCTGGTTGGACCAAATGCTTCATTTTTATTTTGACCATTTAAAATCTTGGTGTCTAAATTTCCTTTAATTTTTATACAAAAAAGTAAAAACATTTTGTTTTTACAATGTCTTAAAGTTTTAATTACTTTGGAATTTAAGGCTTTTTTTTTTTTTACTGAAACAATTTGGTGGAACTGACACAAACCCCTTTAGGGTTTCTGGATCTAGATTTATTTTGCCAATTTTTTGGTTTTTTTTAAAAAAGTCACATTTCTACGTACATGCAGTAACTAGTTTCCCCTTCCCCCCACCGAAACATCACAAAAGATTGGCCTCTTTCTCCTAAAACGAATTTCACTCCTGGCTTAACACCCCCCCCTCCAAGTCTTTTCACCAAAGCAGAGAGTTTACCCTAGATATCTAGGTATACCGTGTGCTCATAGACTGCCTTCTGTCCAACCACATTCCAGATGCTACCTAATTAAATCCCAAAATCCCTAGGAGACAGGTGTATGTCAGCACATTTTATAGGTGGCAAAGCAGGCCCACGTTTTCAAACTGTCTCCAAGTTTGGGGATCTAACTTGCAACAGACACCAAGGGCTTGATTTTCTGAGCCGCTGAACACCTGCATCTCCTATAGACTTTATTTGGAGTTGAGTGCTCAGTGCTTCTGAAAATCAGATGCAGAGTGCCTCAGAAGGACACCTAAAAAAATTTCTCAAAGCCATTTTTGAAAATTTTGGGCTCAGTAACTTTTTCAGGGTTCCATGGCATGACAGTGACAGAACTAGAAGAAGGAACCAGATGTTGAGTCCCAGTCCACTGCTTCAACTCCAAGGCCACTTTTCCCTTTAAGAACTTAAGGATATTAATTACATTTAATTTAACCATGCAATTATCTTCCACTGCCCTAGCTCTGCTGTATGGTTAAATTTGAGGTCTCTCCTCCATGGACTTTAGGACATACTTCTCCCTTACGGTACATTTGCTCATGTTCAAACTGGAATTGTAGTTTATCTGAAAAACAGAATGGCCTTACTTCAATTCAATCTAGGATTTCCTCCCCTGCTGGCACTCATAAGGGGAAGAGCAAAGACTAAACTGTTTTTTGTTGTGTGTACAGCACCTAGCACAATAGTGTCCTGGTGAAAACTCGAGTTGTAATTATGATACAACAATGAACTGACAAGATACCGAACTGTCTCTTACCTCTAGAGCAGTAGTTCCCAAACTTTTCTCTGCCATGGCACACCTTGCTACCTTTAATTATTTTGAGGCACACCACCATATAGTTGCCAAATGAACTCATGGATATTCATGAGCCAATTCAGATCTCATCAAGTAGTTTTTAAAAAAAAATTCCATGGCACACCTGCTCGGACCTGACGGCACACCACTGTGCCACCGCACCCCGGTTGGGAAACGTTGCCCTAGAGATACCGCATCTAGAATAGTGAAGCACTTTAGCAGCAGCAGGTGGGAAAGCTTGCAGAACTGGCATTGATGCTGCCCTTGCTCTGAGGCCTGTTCTACTAGCCAACGGCCTTTGGTCTCCATGGCTGGCAAGCTTGTTTTCTTTCATCTTTCGGAGGCAAAAGGTTGCATCTGTTTCACGCTCACAGACTCCCTCCAAGAGAGCGTAGGCGAGATGACCCACCACTAGAGCAGCAACACATGGGATGGCAAGGTTACAACTGTGCAAGTAAACCAAAACGGAATGAGATTGCTGGCAGGTAAAATGAGAGAGGTTGTAGGGGAGTTTTGAAGCTAAGGGCTGGGGGAAGGCTGGCAGGAGCAAAGAAGCACACATTTCGGTTAGTGACATCAAGTGGGGAGGCATTATTAAAGGAGCTACTCCATATCCTAATAAAGAGGAAAGGATAGAAGTTGAGCAAAACAGTCACCTGAGAGTCCCATTTAATTACATCATATGAAGGCAGACAACTAAATATTGACAAATTTTGTAAGTGCTTCCATACAAATATTAGGAGCCTCAATATTAAGATGGGTGTACTGGGTGCCTGGGACTAAATGAGGATGGTGCTATAACAGGTATCACAGAAACTTGGTGGAACAATGGGAATCAATGGGACACGGTAATACCACCCTACAAAACATATAGAGATGACCGTAAATTTTGCGTGGGGGGGAGTGGCACTGTGTGTGAAAGGCATAAAGTTGAATACAATAAAAATCTTAAATGAATCAAGCTGTGCCATAGAATCTTGATGGATACAAATGCCATGCCTGCATGATAAAGGGTAAAGCACGAGGAATATACTACTGAGCACTTGAGCAGGAAGGTGAGGGTGACTGTGAAATGGTCAAGGCGACTGGGGAGGCTACAAAAACAGAAAATGCAACAATAATGGGGGATTTCAACTATCCCTATCTTGAGTGGGTACGTCATCTCAGGAAGAGATGCAGAGATAAAATTTCTAGATGCATTACATGACTACTTCTTGGAGCAGCTAGTCCTGGAACCCACAAGTGACAAGGCAATGCCTGATTTAATTCAAAGTAGTGCACAGTATCTGGTCCAAAAGGTTAATATAGCTGACCGAATAGGGCACATAATGTAATTTGATGTAACATCCTTGCAGGGAGGAAAAATAGCAAAGAAGCCCACCACAGTAGGTAACTTCAAAAAGGGGAACTATACAAAAATAAGGAAACTACTTACATGGAAATTCAAAGGAACCGTCACAAGAGTGAAATGCCTGGAAGCTGCATGGAAACTATTTAAAAACACAATACAGGTTCAAACTAAATGATCTCCAAAGAAAAGAAAAAAAAATCCCAAACTGCAAAACAATGAGAGCCTTGAAAAAATACCACCGTGGCTAAACAGCAGAGTAAGCAAGGCAGTTAGAGGCAAAAAGGCAGCTAGTAAACTGGAAGTCAGAGCCTACTGAGGAAACTAGAAAGGAGCACAAACTCTGGCAAGCCAAGGTAAAAGTATAATTAGGCCAACCAAAAGAGAATTTGAAGAGCAACTAGCAAGATTGACAAAAACAAAGAGCAAATTTAAAAAGAAACACAGCAAATGCAGGAAGCCTGCCAAAGAATCATTGGGGTGGCTGGATGATTGAAGGAGCACTTGAGGAAGACAAATGGTGTTGCAGAGAAGCTAAAAGAATTCTTTGCATCTGTCTTCACGGACGCAGACGTGAGGGAGAATCCCATACTTGAGCCAGTCTCTTTCGTTGACAAATCTGAGGAACTGTCCCAAATTGAGGTGCTCTAGAGGCGGTTTTGGAACGGATTGATAAATTAAACAGTAATAGGGCACCAGGGCCAGATGGGAGTCACCCAAGTGTTCTGCAGACCCGCAAATATAAAATTGCAGCATTGCTAACTTTGGGATGTGCCTGTTGCTTAAATCAGCCTGTGTACCACATGACTAGAGGACAGCTAATGTAACGCTGAATTTTTAAAATGGCTCCAAAGGTGAGCTTTGCAAGTACAGGCCGGTAAGCCTAACATCAGTACCAGACAAATTGGTTGACATTATAGTAACAAAGAGAATTATCAGCCATACATATGAAGATATTATGTTGGGGAACCGTCAATATGGTTTCTGGTAAAGGGCTATCATGCCTTGCCACTGTATTAGAATTCTGTGTAAGTGTCAACAAGCATGTGGACAGGGTGAGCCAATCAACAGTGTCCGTGAATTTCAGCAAATCTTTGACAAAGTCCCACACCAAAGGCTATTGAGCAAAGTACGCAGCCATGAGCTAAGGAGGGGGCTGCTCATGGCGCAGTAACTAGGTAACAGCTAGGCAACAACGGTTAGGAAAAAATGGTAAATTTTCACATGGAGTGAAAAAGAGCACCCCCTCACTCCCCCAGGCGTTGTATGGGGATGAGTGCTGGTCAACATATTCGTAAATGGGCTGGAAAAGTGGCTGACCCATGAGGTGGCAAAAATTGCAGATGATACAAAATTCCTCAAGATCATTAAGTCCAAAGCTTGCTATGAAGGGCTCTCAAAACTGAGTGATTGGGCAAGAACATGACAGATGAACTTCAGTGTCACTAAGAGCATTGACAAACGTAAGCACAAAATGATGCGGGAGGGGTCTAAATTAATGGTTGTTATGCAAGACAGAGCTCTTGCCATCATGGATAGCACTCTGGAAACACCTGCTCAATGTGCAGTGGCAGTCAAAAAAAGCTAACAGTGACATGATGCTATTTTCTGTCAAAGTAGCTAGCTTGTTCCTAATTGTTCCTGCCACTGTAGAAATCCATGCTACGCCCACACCTTGAGTACTGTGTGCAGGTCTGGTTGCGCCATCTCAAAAAAGCTATCTTAGAATTAGAAAAAGAACAGCAGACCAAAACAAACAAAAAAACAGTTGGGGTATGGACCAGCTTCCCTATGAAGAGAGATTAAAAAGCCTGAGACTGTTCATCTTAGAAAAGAGATACCTAACGGGCTGTGAGAGATGGCTATAAAAATCATACCTGATGTGGAGACTGTGAATAGGGAAATGTTATGTACCCCTTCTCATAACACAAGAACCGGGGGGGACCAAGAACCATAACACAAGAACACCGCCTCCATGCTTGTGGTGACTTGGGAGGAGGGATTCAGAAGCAAAACAACCTGGAGCATTCAGTCATTCTAGTGCAGGGCCATTCACACAAGCAATTAGTCTCCACTTTGGAAGCCCCAGCCTACTCCATATTGGATGCAAACCAGTTATCAGTTAATGCAAATCCCTATCCAGGGGGGTAAAAGACAAGCTTTGGGAGCTGCGGTGAACACATCAAGTCAGTCTCCCAGTTTTAAGGCCTTCTCCATAAAGAACAGAAGCCGCTATAGGAGCAGGGGACTCAGAACAGGCACTAGTGAGAAACAAGGAAAATTTATGTTCTTCTTAACATTCTCGGTTTTGTGCTAATGATCAGATCCTGCCGATCAGGGAAATGTATGCAAATAACCCACATCATCTGATATTTATTGCTGGGCTAGTGGAAAATTCTGATAACACTGGAGTTATCTTTGGCTCTTTACAGTCTGTAGTAAGAGGCTTTGGGGTGAGAACGCCCACCTCGCAAAACAGCACAAGCACTTCTTAAGTTGATCTTTTTAAGAGCAGTGCTGCACTTGCTGCCAGCCAGGACTGGGAACGTCAATGTCTGTTATGATGCATGTAGTGTGTTTCCCAGACCTGAAGAAGAACTCTGTGTAGCTCAAAAGCATCTCTTTCTCAGCTACAGAAGTTGGGCCAATAAAAGCTAGCTCCTCACCCACCTTGGCTCTCTCATGGTACATGTAGAGATGTGCCTGGGGCTCGTGAAAGTCCTAGCCAGGCTGGATTTTGTAGGAACCAACCAACCTATACGCAGATCGGTTCTGCCTGCATTTGTGGGCTATGACGAGGCACACTGGGGGAGGGGATAAAAGGACAGAAGAAACATAACTGAATGACAATGAAATGGATTGGGCCACAAAATACATCCTCGTGGGTATTAAACTACAGTACTGAGTAGATACAAGGATCTGTGCTGGTGCAAACAGCCAAAACTACAGCCAGCTGGGGAAGCTCATGGTTGGGAAAATGGATAACATGGCCTCCTGGGGCTAGCCCTCCATATCGCTGACAAAGTCTTTGGCCAACCAAAAGAGGTGAAACAGAGCCCCCTTCTCATCCAACCCAGGTTTTACATTGAGCCTAAGGGCTTTACATTGAACACTGCAGGGCTCTGGCAGTCTAGTCATACCTCCGTGGTTACCCAGGTAGCTAACATTGCCAACTCTTCAGGATTGGCAGGAATTAAAGATGAATCTGTAATTAAAGATTATGCCATGATGAAACCTCCAGGCATACGGCCAATCAAAACTGATAACCATAGCGCAGATGTGATCGACAAGGCTCCTCGTCATGTACCTCGCTACTGAGTCTCACTGCCTCGATTTAAGGAGCTCCCCATTAGGTGCAACTACTGGATGGGGGTTGGAGTGGATGGTGTCACTCTCTCCCCCAACACTTCATTTGATCCTCCTCCATCACACAATGACCTTTTCACTGCTTGTCTCCATCTCCCACCACAAGAGAGCATGTGTGTGAGAGAGCGCGTGCACGCTTGTGTGCACTGACACAGCCACACAACTCGCAGGCTCTGGCTGGGCCACGACAGCTCCGCATGCATCTAGAGCTGCAATCCCAGAACAAGAACGGCAGCATGGCCTGAGCATGCTACTGGCAAACCAAGAGATCCTTCATTTAGTCCTTGCTCTACTATTGGCCTCAAGCAAGTGGTGTCACTGTTCTGTGACTCTGCACTCCCCATCTGTACAAGAGGGGGCTGCAGTACTTCACTGTAGCAAGCTGCTGTTCTATGTTCCAGAAGTCTTCACCCCTCCTCCACAAGGGTCGGCAAGCTGATCATTTCACTGACTTTCAAATTTCCAGTTACATTATTTTGTACAGCATGTTATGGTAACATGACACCACCATTTTGGCAGAAGACAGGCATTGAACTATAGGCCACTGGAGCTAAAAACACAAGTCTCTGCAGTTTGACCAAAGAGCCAGGCTCTGATGTTGCAAGTGGTAGCCAAGTTGCATCCTTTCGAGATTGGGCACAGAGGAAAAGACACAGAACAATGGGTTACAATAAATCTTGATCTGGGTACGAGACCATAGATTCAGGGCCCAATTCTGTCACCCTGAATTACATAGGGTTACTTGTGGAGTAAAGTACTTCTCAGTATGTGTTGGGGTTGCAAACTCTGGTCCTAAATTAGCATCTCCCACTGTTTTAGGACCAGACGTTTGGCTAGCTTCCATTTTGTTTGCCCCATAGTTTAGGACACTTTAGATGCCGAAATTCTTGATTGCACTAACAAACTGGACAGTTTATTATTATTTATTTGTATTATGGTAATATCTGCAGGCATTAGGTACTGTATAAATTTATACTAAGAGACATTCCCTTGTCCTGAAGAGCATACAATCTAAACGGCCAAGAAAAAGAGCATCAGGGGAAATTGATGCATAGAGAGGCAGCAATTTGCCCAAGATCAGGGGCAGAGCTGGGAATTGAATCCAGGTGTGGTAGCTCATAGTCCTCTAGTGCCCTAAGAGGCAGATCATGCTGCCTCTCCAAACTAAGGGCACAAAACAATACCCCAACAAAGGAAAGTCTGGTTATGTCTGCACTTAAAATGTAGGCTTTAAAACACAACTACTATGTCCTCGTGTCACTTTCTACCAACAGCAACCTATCCCTTATGGATGGCCTCTACATTTAGTCTATTCCCAGCCTTTGAATTAAAGAACAAATTTTACCGGCACATGTGCCTGTTTAACATGCACACAAACAAAATCGCATGCAAATGTGAGCTACAAATACATTTCCATGGTGAAGGCACTGGTGATTTGCATGCAATAGGTAAAAAGGACACAGTTGGGTCAATGTAGGCTGAAGACATTCAATTTTATTATTATTTGTCTTATCATAATGTCTAGGAACACCAGCCATGGCCCAGGACCCTATCTGTAAAAACACAGTACAAAAGGACAGTCCCTAAAGAATTATAAAAAACAAAACAAAACAACCCCCCCCCCCTAAAAACAAGTGTGTTAAAAAGCACTCTGTCTTCAAACCATGCAATTCTGTGTTTGTCTTAATTTCACTTTTTCCTATTCACAGGGGAAGAGACCAGGATTTGGGTCTATGTACAGTGGTTTGGGATAATGGCTTCTACTTATTTGTATTACAATAGCACCCAGAAGTTGCATGGGTCAGAAAACAAATATTTTGTCCTGCAAAAAGATCAAAATATTGGAGGGGGGGGGAAGAAAAACATCTTGAACAGGGCTGAAACCAAACAACTTTTCAACATTTTCAGTTTTTTCCCATTTTTTTTTCCAAAACAAATTTTTGTCAAAATTGAAAGGCTTGTGTGGGGAAAAAAATTGTTTTTTTCTTACTGAAAATTGTTTCAGTGAAAACTCTGACCAGTTCTGCCCAGAAGACCCAACAGAGATCAGAGCTCCTGGTGCCAGGTACCGTACAGACAGTCAGTGTCCTGAGGAGTCCACAATTTAAATATCCAGGAAAGACAAAGGGCAGGAGGGGAAAACAGCTTCAGAGAGAGGGGAAGTGACTTGCTCACATTCACAGGCAGGTCAGTGGTAGAGCCAGGAACAGAATCCTGCGCTCCTGACCCCCATTGGGATGTCCTGGTCACTAGCCCCACTGCCCTTCTTTGGCTAAATACTACACTAGATAGAAAGGAACCTCCTCTGTGTTGTAGCTCTTGTTCATCCAGACAGAATTAAACAAAAATCAAATGTTTCCAATTCTCTCTTTTTGCGTGTGTTAATTTCAAAGTAGACGCTTTTTAGTTTTAAAACAATAAAGTTCCCCAGCAGCACATCCAGCCCAAAAGCTTCACAGCACCCTCCTAGTGTTTAAAGCCTCTCCCAACCCTCAATAAGATCCCCCCATCTGAACGAGCCCCACTAAGGTCATTGGGGCACAGCATGGAGTTCACTGTAGGGTTGAGGCTTTGGAACCAGAAAGCGATATTCACTCTGGGGCAGAGACCATCTTTTGGTCTGTGTTTATACAGTGCCTAGCACAATGGGGGCCTGGTCTGTGGCTGGGACTCTTAGGTGCTACAATAACACAAATAACGAAGTTGAAAAAGGGAGAGGGGTAACAGTTTCAAAAGTGGCTCAGTGAAACTCAGTGGGCATATCATCATGGGAAAGATTTTCCAGTCACACTAATATAATTACGTATGGCTACAATGCTCCATATGGACACTTATTCTGGAACAAGGGTGGCTTTTTTTTCAGCTCAATTTCAACTGCTATGGAAGCAACATGGCCTGGAAAAAGGCACTCTTATGCCAGAATAAGAGCATCCACACAAGCAGTTATACAGGGTTACAAATTTACACCACATCAGGATAACTTTCACATGCAGATAAGCCCTTAGACCCAGCTCCTGAAAGGTATTTATGCTCCTACCTGCCCTTGATTTCAAGTGCCTATGTTACTTGAATAAGGGACTTGGGCTGCTAAGTCCCATAGACACCTTTGAAAATTTTTACCCAGACTGACTGGTTTATTTTCATTGCCCAAGCTGGGAAAATTGTAGAAAGAACAAACAAACAAACAAAGCATTAGAGGTAGAAAGTCAATTTGATTTTTAAAATGCCCTTTTAATTGTCTAAATTGCTTAGTAACACAGGTGGTAAATTTAAACCTGATAGTGTCCCTTTAAAATCTCCTGAAAACTTTGCTGTTGCTAAACATAGGTCACCTGCTGATTTCAGGGATTGATTGAAGCCAATGATAGATGCAGGTGTGCAGATAGATGGGCCCTGCAGAAGTCGAGGTGACCCCCAGATCATGATGGAGGGACAGCTTGGATAGAAATGCTTAAAATTCCTTGCTGCTGGAAAGGTGCTTGCACCTTTAGTAGTGGGAAGCAGTACTGAATCCTTTGTGATAATATGTGGGTGCTTGTGTCTCAAAGCACTGCAGGTGGGGGAAACTGAGACAAAGGGGAAGTGATTTGCCCAAAGTCATAAGCAGGCCAAGTGCAGATCTAGGAACAGAATCCTGATCTGGCCCCCAGGCCCACACTGTGTCCACTAGACCACACTGCCTCCCATTTATCTCAGGGCTAGATCCCAGGCCTTGTTCCCTAGAACATAGGAAATTACATGCATTACATAATTATATCGTCACATGTATTTGTCCCCGACCTACCACAATGGGGCCCTGATCTTAACTGGAGGCCTCTTGGCTCTACCAACAACACACACTCAGAGATATCACTCCATGGCGGGTGCACAATTACGGAAGTGCCACGGGGGCTTTATAGTTAAGTGCAAATCTCAACCCACCCTTCCAGCAGGGATTAAGCCCCACCTCTTACGCTTTATGTGCAGGATGAATTTGAATCAATTCCTTTCCACAGAGAATGGGTGGTACAATATTTATGTACAGGATGAGTCACCTGTGGGAAGCTGGCAGAGAAAGCACTGAGGTTGGTTGGAGTGGTGCATGTGGAGAGGAAGAATTGGTGGGCGGGGGGGAGGTGAAAGGACCAGAGAGTGGCAAACTATTGCAGCCTTGGGAAACCAGATTAGGGAAGGAGAAAAATCATGCCGACCCTTTTTTTTTTTTGGCTCAGAGAATTCTGCCTTCTGGGAAGAAAAAGAAATCCAGCCCTTTTCCACGTGCCAGATGATCCCAGCCCTAACACCAATCTCCTGGCATGTTGGCCTGCCAAGAGGCACCTCTGGCTATTGCTCACAAGAGTAGCTTTCAGGTGCTGCAGCTGACCTGGCCACCCATTAGTGCTGAATATCGGCCTACGTTTAGAGAAGGATATCATGAGCACGCACAGGGTCCAGTATGGAGCCACTGACACCAGAGAACCTCATTTTCAACCAGCGATTTTTAAAGTGATACCATCACGACTCAGCACAAGCTTTTGAAAGTGATTTCAGGTGCCCAAAACATAGAGCCACCTTTAAGATTTTCAAGAGGCCAGCACTCAGCACTTTCTGAAAATCAGGCCCCTTTAAACAGCGCTGCTGGTTGTGGTGCCCAGACATTAAGACACCCAAAAATTACTACTCACTACTGAAAACATAGACCTTAAATAAATAAATGTCGTTTTTGGATCCCACGCCTGTTCCTGAATCTCACTGTAAATTGCTCGGGCTTTGCAACCATGTTTTTCTATTCTAAATTATCTACATATATATTGAACACAGAGGAAACTGACTACACAGGGACAGGGAAAATGACTGCAAAGGCCGACTTATTCCAATTTACAAGTCCTAGCCTGTACAGAGAAGAGAAGAGACTTGCCCTGGGTCATACAGCAGGCCAGTGGCTTAATGAAAATCAGACCCCAGATCTCCAGAATGGGCCAGTCACTCAATCAGCTAGGCCATTCTGCTTCCCATTTGGTCAGGGACTGAAGGATTTCTGCAGAGCACTGGCAAATGCACAGGCAGAGCAGTCCATTGACAAACATGAGCAATATAATCATTGCCTTCTAAAAGGCATTTCCTTTTCCATGCAAGGAGTGTCCCATCTGATGCACAGCCCTGTTGGCTTTAGCTGTCCATCGCAGTGCAATAGTCCATGAAAAATGTAAACACACACAAATCCATTCGGGCCGGCTCTTAAAATATATGTAAATACATCGGCAGAAAATTGTGAAAACAGGGACCAGATTGGCAGATCCAGCAACTGGCAGCACCTGGGCAAGAATCTGACTCTGGGTGCTCACCAGCAGCTGGTTCTGAAGGCACCATAGCGCCATGAGGCATTCTGGGGTGTTAGCTATGTGCGTTTGTGTCTTGCTGACTACAGGAAGCTTGGAGACACAATCTTCCGATTTCCATCTCGCCGGGGATTACCTCCTCGGGGGACTTTTCTCGCTACACGCTGGAGCTATGGGCAGCCCCCATCTCAGCCACTCAGCAGTGCCCACATGTCAAGCGTAAGTAGAAAACGGGTCTCCGGCGCTCGGGGCAATGAAATCGTTTGAGCCTACTCAGGATCCGGGGTACTTATTCAGACAGCTAGCTGAGCTTCACTGCTCTTGGAGAGCGTGCTAACTAGTTCAAATCTAGCTGAGGTATGCCTACCTATGCTGCAATCATACCTGCCATGGCAGTGTAGGCATACCCTTAGCATGTAGCCTACTCAGGTGTGCACTTTCCCCACTGCAGTCTGGTTGCTGATGGCCAGCATTCCTGAACCAGACACTCCTGAAGTTGTTCACCTGGACTTTTGCCCCCTAGGACAAGCAGCACAGCTGAACTCCTGATGTTCTAGGGATGCTTCCTAAGGTCTTTGCTCAGGCCAATGCGATTTCTCTTCGAACTCCCAAGTTTTGCCCTTGCACATCAAGCCAATGGGGAGCCCCCACCCATCACCAAAAGAACTTCAAGGGGAGTTTTGCCTGAGGAAGGCCACCAAGCCAGACTGTGCTGTTAAGTCCCAGCTCTGTGCTGGAGGCAGTGGGCAGCTGCTTGGCCCCAGGAAGGGCCTTCACAATGCTTTCCAGAGCTCCGCAAGGTGCAGCAGGAGCACATGACCTGTATCACTCCTTGGATGGGAGCAGCACGTACCTCCTTTGCAGCCAGCCAGCTCCATTCAGAATCCTTTGCACTTAGTCTTATGGGGTGAAATGCAAGCACAAGTGCTATGCACTGCTACAGGGGGTCTTAGCCTGTGTACAAGGCTGTATTTCATTCACATTGCATAGTGCCTTTCATCCAAAGATCTCAGAGCCCTTCCCAAGTATTAATAAAACTTCATGATCCTCCTATGAGACCCCTTTTAGAAGGGGGTGGGAATGAAGCCCAGAGAGGTTAAGTCCTCAGTCACACAGTTGCAAAGTCAGCAGCAGGGCCCACCCTAGAATTCAGAAGTCCTGGCGCCCAGTCATGTGATCTTAACCAGAGAATAACCTTGGCCCGGCTGGTGGAAGAAAACACTATTATAACTCTACCTTTATTACCCAACATAAGAAACTAGCACACTGTGTGTCACATTTCTCCACTGGTGGGTGGCTCACTAGCAGATAACCTCCTGTTACACTAAGGAAGTTACTCCTGTAGTTCCTCTGCTAGAGGCTTGTGCTGAGGGGTTCATAACAATCTTTAGCTCTTAGATAGAGCTTTTCACCAGTAGATCCCACAGCGCTTTACACAGGGCTGCAATTCTCATTACCCCCATGTTACAGAGGGGTACCACATGAACCACAGAGGGGGGAATGACTCAGCTAAGGTCACTCAGCAGGCCAGTGCTTGGGATAGAAAGGCAGTTCCCAAACTCTACCACGTTGCATGCCACCAGCATAAAACACCACAACCTGTAGTACCACCATCCACATTGTATCACTAGCATAGCTATGTATATAAAAAACTGTAGTCTTGCAAAATAGTAATAAATACATGATAAACTTACCCCATCTGAGTTTTGCTGCTTGGCAGCAGGGCCAGCTGTGGCTCCTGGCCAGCTGCTGTGTGTCTGGGGGAAAGGGGAGCAGAATGGCCAGGCTGTCCTGGGGGCCGCTGTGCTCTGCCCGTGCATGGCCAAGCACCACTGGAGGCTCCGTAGCTGGCCCCCCAGTAGCAGGTGGACACGTATCGTTGGGAGGTGGCCTGCGTACCACCGGTGGAATGCATACCACAGTTTGGGACCCACTGGAATAGAACCCAGCTCCCTGAGTTTCACTCCAGGGCGCTGTCCAACAGACTACATAGCTTCCTACGAAGATGGCCCACTGTGCATCTGACTCCAATTGACTCCTAAAGGAGTGCTACATCTCAGGGTAGAATTGGGGCCCAATCTTGAAGCTACTGAAAGTTATGAGCACTCAGCAATTAGAGTTGGACCCAGGATCCTAAGACTGTAGTGCTATGTAACACTAAGGGAGGGGAGGCCTTTTGGTCCTCTTTGAGATTCACTGCGAAAGCCCAAAGCCAGACATGTTGTTGCATTGGATGGGCTCCCGCGGTCACTGCTCATCATTTTACACCCTGCCTAGATACGAACTGAAGATTGTCAGCTACAGCTACCTCCGGGCCATGAGGTTCGCAGTGGAGGAGATCAACAATTCCAGTACCCTGCTACCTGGTGTCTACCTGGGCTATGAGATGGTTGACGTCTGTTACCTCACCAACTCCATTCACCCCATCTTGTATTTCCTCTCCAACAAGAACTCCGTGGTGCAGCTGCACAAGAACTACACACACTACCAGCCACGGGTGCTGGCTGTTATTGGCCCAGACTCCTCACAAGCAACTGTTACAGTGGCCCACATATTGAGTCTTTTCCTTGTTCCACAGGTACGCTGGTGCCCCTATTAGGGCAGGACAAACCTTCCTGGGCTCGCCTTACTAACGAGTTAATGAACAGATCCCCTGTGCTTTGATTTGAAGTGAATCAGCCCCTGTAGCTTCAGCAGACTTAAACTTCCCTGTGTAACAGGCTCCCCATTGGGTGTGGAGCAACAGGCGTCCCATGTTTTCATTGGGATAAACGGGTCACTTTATACAAAAACCATGCCAGATGTGCAGTGTGCTGTTGCTGGACTCCTCACTTGAACATCTGGCTTTCTGGAACTCGGAGAAGCTCAAGTTCTGTAGCGTAGACCAGCCCCTAATTTATGTAGACTTAATGCTGTCATAATGTAACCCATAGAAAGCCAGCCCCTAAGCCAGCCCACTCTGTACAACTCCAGTGAAGCCAAAGCTGTTGTACAGGATGTAAGTCTGGGCTGTATATTCCTTTTGTCTAACCGATTCCCTTCCCTGTGACTCTCTGCCCCTAGGTCTCCTACAGGGCAACCACTGATGCTCTGAACAACCGGGAACACTTCCCCTCTGCCTTCCGTGCCATCTCCAGTATGGAGCAGCAGATTGTGGCCATGCTGCTCCTGCTGAAGGAGTTCCAATGGACCTGGGTCAACATTGTGTACAGCGACGATGATTACGGGCGGCAAAACCTCAAGCTTCTGCGGGCCCGAGCAACAGAGATCTGCATGGCCTTCCAAGAGATCATCCCAGTCCCCCATAGCAGCGAGCTGCTCTCACCAGAGTTTCAGGGGAAGATCAAGGCCATTGTCAGCAAGGCCATCCGCAGCACTGCCAAGGTGGTCATCGTCCTGTCCTTGGAGCTGTCGCTGCAGTTCTTCTTCCAAGAAGCTGTCCGCCAGAATGCCACGGACTTGGTGTGGATTGCTGCCGAAGCCTGGGCCATTGACCACACCCTGTACAACATCACTGACCTCCAGAGAGTGGGCACCATACTGGGGGTGGCAGCAAAAGAAATCTCCATCCCTGGCTTCGATGACTACAGGGCCAGCCCGGCAGGAGGAGCCAATGGGCAGGCGAGTGACCAATATACGTGCAACCAAGTGTGCGACCAGTGCCTCAGCGTTGCCCAAGACATTGACCAGAATCTGAGGGTCCAAGGGGAGCGCATAGATTTCAACGTCTACTCTTCTGTCTACATTGTGGCTCACGCTTTGCACAGGCTGCTGAACTGCAATGCCACGGGATGTCACAAGCAGATGGTTTACCCCTGGCAGGTTGGCCACATGTTTGCATTGAGAAATCCAAGCCATGTTTTAGGGCATGGGACCAGATGGCTTGGGGCATTGGAAAGTGTTCTTGAGCCTTTTGCCTCCAGCCCATGTGGCTAGGAACAGAGGGTTGTTAGTTTTTGGTAGCTGTTTGGTGGTCTGCATCAGATGAGTCAGAGGACCCCAGCCCAGTTCCTAGTGGATAGCTGCCGATACTGCAGATTGGCTTGCTCACATTTCTATATGACTGTCTCAGAAGCAGTCTCCTTGTTTAGCAGAGACAGATAGATGGCACCTGCACTCAGTTCACTTGATCAAATGAGCTTTTGCAGAAGGACAGCGGGTACCAAAACCCAAACCCCCTCTAGGTCTCAGATACAGCAGCATTGAGTCCACCTCCATGCAGATGTAAGTGTTGTTACCCTAGTTTAATTTTAGCCCTCATCCAAAAGATGGCATCTCTATGAGAACAGTGTTTACCTTGCACAAACACTACACTTAGAGGTGAGGCTCAGAGGAAGAGCGCCACTACGGCATTTACCATGCTCACTTCCTACATCACCTTTTGAAGCGCAGCTCTGTTCTGCAAATTGGGTGTCAAAACGGCACCTTATTGCTCAACAGACCTGCTCCGTGGTCTTCAGTGGGACAGATCCACTTCCCACTGACCAGAGCGAGGCTGGCAGAATCTGCCACCCTCTCCCCTTACTCAGCCAGCAGTCCCCTTGTGATCAACGGGATGCAAGATACTGCTCAGCATGAACAAG
This sequence comes from Mesoclemmys tuberculata, assembly GCA_007922155.1. Taxonomy (NCBI): domain Eukaryota; kingdom Metazoa; phylum Chordata; order Testudines; family Chelidae; genus Mesoclemmys; species Mesoclemmys tuberculata. The sequence continues at coordinate 10,606,429 of ML675630.1, forward strand.
GGTAGCAGGATCTGGCCCTCAGGGTTTTTAGATCTATTGCAAAGCCAACGTAGTTCCACGGGAGCAAGCTGGATCCTCTTCTGACTCACACGTCAGACTGGTTGATCGAGTCCCAGTTGCAGACTCTTTGAGGATATGTAAGCCAGAGGAGCCCAGCTTGACATTCTGATCCCAGGGCGAGTTTACCATGCTGACTCGTAGAAGAATATTTCTGTTGACCGAGAGCATTTGACCTGGAATAAAAAATCCATGGCTACTTTTTAGGCAGCCTCACTTTTCAGAGCAGAGATGCACTTTCAGAGAGCGACCCCAATCTGCAACCTTCACTGCCTAGCAGTACATGTGCATTGATCATCTCATCCTTCTCCATTTGCAGCTAGTGCCAGAGGTGAGCCGCGTGGACTTCTCTCTACTCAATAAGAGGATCACTTTCAGAGAGAAAGGCGACACTCCAAACAGCTTTGAGATCATCCAGTGGCAGTGGGACCAACCCCATTACCCTTTTAAGAAAATCGCCTCCTACAGTGCAAAGCGCCAGAAGCTGCTGTTCATCACAGACAACATCTCTTGGCACACCCCAAACAACACGGTAAGTTTCTTTCACCCATTACCACGCATGTAGGCAAGTCATAGAACTACATGAACAAAACCCAAGGCGGTATGGCTTAGTGGCTAGAGCACAGGGTTAAAATTCAGAAGATCTGGATTCTAATGCCCATGTGACCTCGGGCAACTCACTTCCCCTCTTTGTACCTCAGTTTCCCCATCTGATACTGACCTCCTTTGTCAAGCGCTTTGAGCTCTACTAATGCAGAGTGCTATGTGGGAGCTAGGGCTTACCGTGACAGATTTACACAAGCAAATGGGTTTCAGGCATGTAAATCCTATCACTTGGGCAACAAGTTGACAGGCGAGGAGAAAAGCGGCCAACGTGGGTTGCGCATGCAAGATTTGTGCATAAATTAACAAAGCTTGAAAGCCTGACCCTTTGCTTTAAAATTCTGAATTGCCAAGGGCCAGAAGAAGGTTCCTCCAGCTGTTTGTCTGGTACAACAGTGACATCCGGTGGCCGGTTAGATTATTTCCAGGTCATGTTGCCTTTGTGGCTGTGGCTAGCCACCTTCTCTATTTAAAGGTGATGCAGTGGCGAGATTGAGCCCAGGAATTCTTTGCTTATGGCCATCCCAAGAAAGCAATTCTTGGTTCTTTGTCATTGGAACATGGTGCACTTGCTGGTTAGGTTATAGCAAGTATGTATAACTGACGGCTAAATCCCAAAAGCCACATAGTCTAAATCCTGTTCCCTGATTAAAGATAAAGCATATTATTTGGTTGGCTTTATCCTAGCTGTGTATCCTCTTTCCTGGCTATGCTGTGGCTGAATTGGAATCGGATAGCAACTATTATGGAGTATTTACACGTTCTTTTGGCTTACCTGGAAGATGCTTTGAGATCATCATTGTTTTCCTCTAATTCCTTTTTACCCAGGTCCCCATTTCAGTCTGTTCTCAGCAGTGCGAGCCCGGGCAGTGGAGGAAGCCCATAGGTTTTTACAGCTGCTGTTTTGAGTGTATCGATTGTGAATCAGGGACTTTCCTCAACAACAGCGGTAAGGAAAATGCAACATACAAGTCTAAACACACCTTGTTTTCATATCATCCTACAGAGTTTGTTCCCAGAAGAACTCAAAGGTCTGTAGTTAAGTTAATGGGCTGTGTACAGGGGTAGCTGAGTGATATTCTCTGGCCTGTGTTATGCAGGAGGTCATGATCTAATGGCCCCATCTAGCCTTAGAATCTATTAAAGGAATGGACCTCTTACTTGGAAGAGCTGGGTTCAGTTCCTGGCCCTGCTACTTTTCCTGTGTGACCTTGGGCAAGTCACTTAGTTCTCTCAGGGCCTCAGTCCCATGTCTATAAATGGGGATAATATATCTTTCCTTTAACTTTTTCATTGAGATTGTAAACTCTTTGGGGCAGGGACTACTTCTCACCATGTGTTTTTACACCAGCTGGCACAATGCGGCCCCAGTCTCACCTGAGATCCCTAGATATTACTGTAATAATAATCCCAAGGCCATGCGTTCTCTCATTGATTCAAATTCTCTGTGTGTGGTGTGCATGTAGAGAGGGGATGAAGTCAAAAGACCTTACTTCCAGTTTCAACTCTAACAGTGATTCACCATTTGACTGTAGGCAAGTTACATGGCCTTGCTGTGGCTTAGTTTCCCCATCTGTAAAATGGCCTGCATATCGCCGTACCTTATCAGGGAGCTGTGAAGCTTAAATGAATGCTTGCAATGTTCTGTGAGATCCTCAAACAAAATACTTTAGGTCTTATTTATATCTTAAATTTGCATAGCACCTTCTATCCTGAAGGATCCCAGGAAGCTTGAAAAACTATATACTCTGAGAAAACTCGGCCACCGTTGAAGTGCAGTCACTCAAGCATGGAACACAATAGGGTAACAGTCCACAACAAAACGACTCCAGCAGGAAGAGAAAAGGAACTTTGATGCCAACTTCAAGTTCAGGGGGAATTTTGGCAGGCAGAATGGAATTACTCAGATTAGAATTTAACCAAGACACTAGAATTAAAATCCCTACACTTGCAAAAAAACAACAAACCAAAACCAAACATAAACCCATGGGATCACCAAGGACCATAAGTAGCTTTACCTTTCATGTGAATGACTTCCCCTCCAACAGCACAGTGTACCCCTAAGACCAAGCTTACGGTAGTGGTTCACATATTAATCAGAAAGAGGAGTTTTAGCTACTTTATAACCACCACCACTTTGGGTTTCCCATGGAGGTCTCCCAATCCAACATCGATCAGGTCTGTCCCTGCTTAATTAGTGACAGATGACAAGACTGCAGCCTGGGCTAGTATGGTTGCATAACCTTTAGCATCACTCTCATCAGTTCTGCTCTTACTAGACGTATTGACTATTTACAGAAAAGACAGCCCTTGTTAGGGTCTTTCAGAAACACATTTTGTTTTGCAGATCTGTACAACTGCCAGCCTTGTCCAACTGACCAGTGGTCCAGTGCCAGAAGTCAAGTTTGCTACCCGAGACTTGTGAAATATCTGGCATGGCAGGAAGGCATTACTGTGGTATTACTACTATTCTCAGTGCTGGGCCTCATAGCCATTCTAGTAATGGCAGTCACATTTGCCATTCATTCTCACACCCCTGTGGTGAAGTCTGCAGGAGGCAGGATGTGCTTCTTCATGATGGCATCTCTGGCCATCGGTTTTCTCAGCATCCCCATGTATGCAGGAATCCCGACGGCGTTCAAGTGCATGTGCCGGCAAACAGTATTCAACCTCTGCTTCACTGTGTGCATCTCTTGCATTACCGTCAGGTCCTTCCAGATCATCAGCATTTTCAAGATGGCCACCAGGCTGCCCAAAGTCTACAACTACTGGATGAAGTACAATGGGCAGTACATTTTTATAGCTGTAATCTTAACTCTGAAAGTCGCCATCACTATGACCAATGTTATCATCAACTCTCCTACTCCGGTTCAATTAGCTGTGAAGGATGACCCCTCTATAGTGGTGCTGGAATGCAATGAGAGCTACAAGTTGACCTTGCTGATTAACAGCACGCTAGATCTGTTTCTCTCCATTCTATGCTTCTATTTTGCCTACATGGGCAAGGAGCTTCCCAAGAACTATAACGAAGCCAAGTATATCACACTATGCATGACCAGCTACTTCATTTCCTGGATTGCTGTTTTCCTGGTCATGTCTCTGTACAGAGGAGAGCTGGTGACCATCTTCGATGCTATAGTTGTGGTAACCAATTTGTTTGGGCTCTCCATAGGTTACTTTGGTCCCAAGTGTTATCTGATATTTTTCCGTCCAGAACGCAACACGGTTGCTTACTTCCAAACTGCCATCCAGAGCTACACCATGAGGCAGGACTAACCTGGCATCTCATATTTGTATGGAGACACTCCCCATCATAAAAGAAGTCCCAATTCCAGCGCATCTGTGTTGGAGGCCATTCTCTATCTCCTCAAGAAGTGGATCAGTGCTTTGTAGATTGTACAACTATATGAATCTTGCAAATTTCCCTCCTACCCCTCAAACAAGGCAACGTGTACAACAAGTAGGATTTGCTGGAAAATAAGATTTCCACTTGGTGAAAAAACTTGAGGTTTTGACATTTGTTTTTATTCTGCATCACAACAAGGACTAGACCAGATACAAAGAGACTGACTCTATAGCCTGGTCTTTATGGCACTGACCTGGGATGTAGGACCTAAATTCCAACCTGGACCTGAGAAACCTTCCCAGTGAAACCTTCATCCAGAGCAATACATACCTACAGAGTTTTGCTTTGGATGAACTGGCAACAAAAATGATGTCATGAAGTTCACCCCAGGACAAGACATTAAGGCCCAGAGTTTCCAGAAGTGACAGGTAATTCTGGGTGCTCCACATAGAGGCGTGTGGGACCTTGTGTTCAAAGCTGCTGAGCACCTTCATTTACCATTGACTCTATGGACTTGTGGGTGCTCAGCATTCCTAAAATAAAGCAGACCCTTAAAGGGTGCTGAATCAAGCACCCAAAACTCAGTAGCCATTAGTGAAAATTTTGCCTTAAACAACCAAAGCTGGTTAGCTGGGTCCACATAATGAATTAATTTCCTCTGGCTGATGAGGTGCAAGTGCATTGCTATGTGATCCCATGCAATTAGACAGGATACTATTAGCTGAGAGCTGGCATAAAAGGTTTTTGAAAGAAACCTGGCAAGGTGTAAGAGTAGCAGCTAATTCAAACCAACAAACATGGCATGGAATGGACACCCTTGTTCCATCAGCATGAACCTGATGCTGTTATATTTTTCTGCTTGTTCCTCTACTATAATAAAGGTTTTAAAAACTGACTCGATTTGCTCTGATAATGCTGAGATTTGGCTGAGGGGCTAATGCTCCCAGATTTAGGATTATGATGGCATTTAAAGCTCCCATCTGCGATTGGAGTACTATTGTACTAGGCACTGTGCAATCATAGTCAGAGACAGTCCCCTCTCCAACAATCTGAATAGATAAGGCAAACAAGAGGAGAAACTGAGGCACAGAGAGGGAACATGACTTTCTAAGGTCATCCAGCAGGCCAGCCAAGTCTCCTAATTTGCAGCCTGATGTCCTACCCATTAAACCACGCTGCCTCTCCTCTTATAAATCTGCAGTCTCCGGCTCCAAGAGAGAGGAGCGCATGTCACAAACAACCTGGATCCTGGACAAAATGATGCTCCTGTGTTCACAGAGCTCCTAGACTGGCAGGAGTGGGAGCTGCCAGTGCTCAGCACCTCCTAGGACTAGCCCTTGGGGAGAGAAAAGCATACATTTTCTAGCCCAAAAGCTAATCCGAACGGCATCTCTGAACCTTCTAAGGTTGGGCCATCAGCTCGTTTAAATCTCATTAAGGTATCTGACTTGCATCCCTGAGCCTGGACCAGGCAACCCTGAGCACTCAGCTGCTGCCTTTGACTCATGCCTTTTATGACTTAAGGCCAGAGTGTCAAGTGGATTTTTAGCCTTAACTCCGAATTTCATGGCTTTTGTGACTTTAAATCAGGCCCTTAATGCTATTTAAACAGTTCTCTTTTTGAAGCTGATAAATGTTGCTGCATGTGTTTGGGGAAGGTGAGGAGAAGAGAAGGACGATTGCAATGAGCGGGATAGGAATTTCCAATGTTCTGATCAGACACTGAGATGTTCTCCTGCCTGCTTAGATGCTTCTAACATTCTGCCCAAGATGGGCAATTAGAGATTCTTATACCCCAGGGGAAGGGAGGGTGCAGGGGAAGGACAGCAGGGGCTAGTGGTGCTGCTTTACATAATCCCAACGTACAACATGCACAAAATAAAGAGGAAAGAGGTTAAGGACATCTCTTTAGCACATGTTCAATGCCACACCTGTATGAAGCAACAGCGGCCACCAGCCCTCCATCAACACATGTCCCCGCTTCCCTCCCCAACACCTTTGCATCAGAGTATCTTTAGTTGCTCATCCTCACCCGTGCATATCTATGACCCGTTGCTGCCTGATGATTTTAGGAAGAGGCATTCTGCCCAGCTCTCCCACTCTCCAGGAAAATGGAAAGAGGCATATTTTTCCATATGATAAAGTATAGATCCATCTGCTTTCGGTTAGCAGCTCTGACTGAGGCTAATTGGCAGATCAAACCATCTGATGTACCATGCTAGATAAGTAGTTATAAGAGCCCAGATTGAGTATGACACTTCTTGGATAGATCCCAAAGTCATTCCTCCCCCCAACTCTCCCAACGACAGATTGCTCAGGGTGCTAATGCAACCCAGATTGAACGCACAGAAGCAGCAGGAATATTAACAAGTGTCAAAATGCTTTGAACTGCTTCTGGCAAAGGGCCATGCTACATTCTTTACACTGAATGGACCTTCGTGTTAGGTCCTGAGACAAGCCAGTAAAATTTAAAGTTTAAAGTAAAGCAAATGGGAAAGCAGGGGGAGTGCACTCCCAGTAAAATGGGAACAATAAATGGGAGATATGGAAAAGATGCTGCAACTTCCACTTTAGAAGACATGGACTTAGGGCTTTTTTATTTTTTCTACCAAACTGAGGGGCTGGTGTTTTCTGGCTTTTGGAATAGTATTGCCTACACTGAGCAGGCAAAAGCATGAGTCAGGTACCAAAAATCAATGTACTGGCTTACAAATCACGAGATTGTAAAACTTAATAAATTGTGGGGTCATTGAATTGCTTTCTGGTTATTGAGGGTCATGGTTTCAAGCTCTTCTCCACAGCCATCACTGGCAATTTTAATTTAAGATTGGATGGTTTTCTGGAAGATATGCTGTAGCTCAGACAGGAATTATGGGCAAATTCTATGACTTGGGCTATGCAGGAGGTCGATTAGATAAACACAATGGTCTCTTCTGACCTTGGAATCTATGAATCTAAATGTACTTTAAACAAAATAGGAAAGTGGAGATTCTCACACAATCACGACTCCAGGAGCTTGAGCACCAAGAAAAATGCCAAATATCATGAGACTCACAGTAAAATAATGAGAACTGGCAACATGAAAATGCGTAGATAGCTTTAGAAGAGTACATTTACAGCTCAAAGATCAGTGCAGTAGTTATACAGATATACACACAAATATTGACTGACTACAATGTCAATACCAGCACAACAATGACCAAGGGGCAGGACAGCCCCTGAGAAGGTGGCATGCTAAATCGCGGAGAGCACAGTAGACAAACCCCCTTATCTCATTGCCTTGGGATATCTAAACCTCTAGGTAAATCAAACAAATACACTTCAGAATCAGCAACAGAAATGCAGTTCAGAAAATCAGAGTTGAATTAACTGGGGTTTCTCTGTATTACATGGCAGGAGATCATCAAGTTGGGGTCTCTCTGCATTGTACAATCAGGAGGAGTGGGGTCAGCTAATCAGGATCTCTGCACTGCACTCTGCGTGGGACTAGTTTACCCAGAGGCAATATTTTAATTTATTGATTGATTTTGTACTGCTATCACCCCTGGAGATGGCTGGGATCCTTTCATTATGATTTCTGGGGTATCCTGCTCTCCCCAACTACCTGTTGGAAAAGAATCTTGGCCTTTCCTCATGGCAGGAGGAGGAATTTGCAGGGGAGAAGCAGCAGGCAAACCTGACAAGAGCAGTCTTTATCCAAAGTCCAAGCACTGAACGGAGCAGTTTGAATGGCTTGTCCTACACCACAGGAGCAGTCATGGACAGGAAGCTGCTGTGTATCTTTTCCCACCTTGCAAGAACTGGGACTGCTTCCACAAGGCAGCAGGAAACAGCCAGGCTACTGCCCCAGCCAATTTGTTTTCCCTCTACCTGGGTGAATGTGGATTGCATAGCAGGCTCTGTAAACCTGAAGTCTAGGCATTGCATTTGGTTTTGTTGTGCCTGTGTCTCCCTTCTGAGGCTCTAGAAGAGAGGACACATAACTCTTGATAGTGTGTGTATGGGGGGCACAATTTAAAGGTTCTGGGGAGGGCACATGACCACTCTACACATTGCTTCTGGCCCCTTTCTCGCTCCCCCTCCCCCTGTGCATGCCAAGGGTTGGTTGTCTTTAAGGGTGAGATTTACAGCCCAAAGCGTGAGATTCAAGGCCAAAGAGTTAGTCTTTCCAGATGGTGTGTTAGGTCATTGCTTAAGACTGGGGCTCTCATCTTTGGTCCTTGGCTACCAGGTTTTTAATCCCACCAGTATAATCAGATTTGCAAAAGCATGTATGCTAATAATATGATACAAATAGTGAGTGGATTTTTTTAATGTGATACAAGGATTGCAAGTTTGTGTCTGTGTAACTTTGTATATGTAACATACTGTATTTTAATAATCCTGTTGTCTTAAAGAAAGGCTTCACCTAAATTAATTAATGAATATTTACCCTTCATTGGGACACACTGAAAACTGTACAGAAAACAGAAAATCTTAGACCCAACAAAAATCAATTAATAAAAATAAATCAAAACTGTCAGAAAGCACATGGCAACCAGAGTTTCTGACAAAGTACTAGGAATAAATGGCTGTACTATATTAAAAAAAAAAAGCAAACTAATTACTGTTGGGGACCCCAAATGCCCTGCAAGGGTTAATAATAATACGGATACATTAATAATAATTAATTAACAATAGAAATCATAATTATTCAACATATTCGACTTACTTTAGCAGTGAGGGGATTTGGCCACAGGTACAAAAGGAATTTGTGGCTGTGAAGACAACGCTCTGCGAGTTGAGCGGTGCAGTTCACTTTCCAGATGACGGGTTACGTCTTTTCTCCTGGAGGACCACAGGACAGCTCCCGGCGCCACTGGGTACATTTAAAGAAAAAGAAGTCTTGCCTGCTACCAGGACAATGAAGAGTGATTTAAATTTTCAACTGCACGTTGCAGAACCTGCAAACTTTGCATCAGGGCCTGCTCGTTTTTCGGGCCAACTCTTCTTTTTGTTGCCCATCAAGCATTCACCCAGGCACACAAAACCCCCATGGAGCTGCCTCTCGCTTCTTGCACCGGTACAGAAGGCCAGCCTGTGGTCTCCACGGTTACCACAGCACCTCAGCTTGGAAAGTAGCTTCCCAAGCTCCTCTAAGCCCCATGCTCGAGGCCCCAGATGCATTGGTGTCTTTTGCAGGGCCCGAGTAAAAATGTTTTAAATCCTTATCTGTTTACGCAGAACGAGCTAGATAAGCTTAGGAATGTGTGTGAGTGTGAGATAGGGTGCTAACGAGCGAGTCTCACGCCTAAGGAGTGAGTCTTGATATGACTGCGCGGCCTCCCATGTCCTCTCCAAGCCAGTGCCATCTTGCCCCCACTCCCTTCCTCACGTCTCCCATTGCCTCGCTGCTGCGAGCACGGGGAGGGCTGGAGCAGGTTCTGGACACCTGCCGTCGAGCATCAATAAATGTGGCTCGAGGAAAGGATGTGCCTCCCCGCGCCTCCTCTGGCTGCCAGGCCGGTCGCTCTTCCCTGCTCTGGGCACCTCCTAGTAGCAGGGCTCAGCGGGAGAACTCAGTGCTGACGCCATTCCCAGACACGTCCCCCTCAGTCACACGCAGCCCAACTTCCACCCTGGCAGAAATCTGGGGTGGGGGGGCATGTGACCCTCCATGCCCCTCTCCTCCCCATGCCTCACCTCTGGGCTCTAGCTATTTCTGCCATTAAACCAGCTGCAAGGCAAGTAACAGATCTTTTCGTGCTGCGGCTGGGTGTTCCCTGCCAATGTCTGAATTCCCTTAGACAAGTCCTGGGCATCATTTCCTAGTAAAATAGGTCAGTCTGCATTTAAAAGGAAATGATCATCTGCCTACAACATTATTAGCCCCTAAAGGAACTGTGTTATCTTTACCAGTGGGCCCAAGCCAAATCCAAATCTCATCCAAATCTCACTGAGCTCTGAAGCCTTGCCTCTTCTTGCTCAGAAATAGACTGGAGATCCATTTCCAGGAAACCTCTCAGACCATGTGCAGCTGCACTGGTTCTGTGGGCTATTGCATTGCACCCACTCCTGTCTTAGGGCCGTAAGTCACAGGGGACAGGGACTCTGCTCTTTTCTGGGCACATTTACCCTCTGCTGGGCACCACGTACATGTTTCTTGGTATATAAATAACCACATGTTGTGTGCAGACATATGCTGGACCATTAGTAACACCCAACACATGCTCTTACCCACTAGAGATGAGGTGTAGGCATTTAATCCCTTCCCCCTACAGGCAGGGGCAATGGGCTCTGCTGTGTCCTTGGGATGACCTTTATTCTATGGCGTCCATTGTTGTCACCAATGCCAGAAAGAAAGTTATCCATTTCACATGTAGGACAAGGGATACTTTGCACTCACCCTCCCTACATGCCCAAAATCTGAAACACTTTGGATCTGGTCGTGAATGTGGTTGCGTGGAACTGTGTCTAGATGCACACCAGACCCTCTGGAACTGCCATTCAGTGGTTTCTCCTGGCAGCCAGGATTGGGTGTAATTGCACATCCCTGGGGTCCTGATGTACCCACAGGTAAACAATGGAGCTAAGTAGGCCCTATGCTCTGGTGCATGATGCTTCCAACTTTGGCACAAGACATTTGGATACCTCAGCTCAGGGGTTCCCAACTGCTGGCCGCTGCCCACAGGTGGGTGTGACACAGTCCCAGGTGGTCCGCCAGCAGGGGTGGAGATTGGGGGGTCAATGTGGGGGCGTTGCGCCCCCAAGCTATATACATTGGCAGAGTGGTGGCTGGCAATGGGCGCTGCACCCCCCAGCAAGCGGCACAGGGCGAAATGGAGGTGCTGGGAGGGGGGAGGTGAATGGAGGGCAAGGAGAAGGGGCTGGCGCTGAGAGGCAGCAGCTCTCGGGGTGGCTGGAGGGTTTGTGGTTGTTCCTGCTCTGAGCCACTGCATCCCTCGATCTGTGGCTGTCAGGCCACCTAGAATATTGTCCTCGTGGCCCTCCCAGGGACCTGGGCTCGGTGGTGCCACTCTGGGGAGGTGAAGGGTCTCAGGGAAGGGACATGACAGGAGGCAGGACCTTGAGAAAGGGGAATGGCAGAAGAATCTGGTTTTCAGCATTTAGAGAGTAGGCATCTCTACCCTTCGTGCTCTCGCTGTCCCTGGATGCTGAGGCTGTGCGTGCCCACAGTGCCCCTCTCCCTGATGGATGCGTGTTAACAGTGGGCCACAGTGCCTGTTGCAGCTGCACAGGTGGGCCCCAGGGAAGAAAGCCTGGGAACTCCCTGCCTCTGCTAAACACTCAGTCTGAATATCTCAGCCCTTGCATGGCGTGGTACCCCACCTGCCTCACCTGCTTCCCCGGGGTGACTGCTCAGGTGGATGTGTGAGTCCGAGGGTCCCTGGGACTCAGCCAGCAGAGCGGAGGGCGTGTGCGCCCTGTCACACCTAACAGAATGCCAAGCCCAGGATGCTGTCAGTGCATGGCTTGCTTTGGGTCCATCTACAACATAGGTTTTCAAATTAGGGGTGGGGTGTGGAAGAACGTTCGGGGGGGGGAGAGGGGTGATACCACGCAGCTTGGGCCAGCCCTCACCTTGAAAACCCAGAGGGGACGGGCACGTATGGGTCCTGCCCTAGACTGGCTGCAAGGCAGCAGTCCGCTGTTGAGGAAGCTTTGGCTGTGCGTACAAGTAATGTGGGGAGGGGAGGTTCTACAGTCACATAAATAAGAAGAAAACAAAGAAAGAAGAAGTGGGGCCGCTATACGCTGAGGATGGAACAGAGGTTAAGGATAACCTAGGCATGGCCCAATATCTAAATAAGTACTTTGCCTCGGTCTTTAATAAGACTAGTGAGGAGTTTAGGGATGATGGAGGGATGACGAACGGGAATCTGGATGTGGTGGTGGATATTACCGTATCTGAGGTAGAGGCCAAACTTGAACAGCTTGATGGGACAAAATCGGAGGGACCGGACAATCTCCACCCGAGGATATTAAAGGAGCTGGCGCGTGAAATTGCGAGCCCGTTAGCGAGAATTTTTAAGCAATCGGTAAACTCGGGGGTTGTGCCGTACGACTGGAGAATTGCTAACGTAGTTCCTATTTTTAAGAAAGGGAATAAAAGTGATCCGGGTAATTATAGGCCTGTTAGCTTGACGTCTGTCGTGTGTAAGGTCTTGGAAAAAATTTTAAGGGAGAAAGTAGTTAAGGACATGGAGGTCAATGGTAATTGGGACAAATTGCAACATGGATTTACTAAAGGTAGATCGTGCCAAACCAACCTGATCTCCTTCTTTGAGAAGGTGACGGATTACTTAGACAAGGGTAATGCGGTAGATCTAATTTACCTCGACTTCAGTAAGGCGTTTGACACGGTTCCGCATGGGGAACTGTTAGTTAAATTGGAAAAGATGGGGATGAATGTGAAAGTTGTAAGGTGGATAAGGAACTGGTTAAAAGGGAGACTACAGCGGGTCGTGCTGAAGGGTGAACTGTCAGGCTGGAAGGAGGTTACTAGCGGAGTCCCTCAAGGATCGGTTCTTGGACCGACCTTATTTAACCTTTTTATAACTGATCTTGACACAAAGAGCGAGAGTGTGTTAATAAAATTTGCGGATGACACGAAGCTGGGGGGTATTGCTAACACGGAGAAGGACCGGGATGCTATTCAGGAAGATCTGGACTACCTTGTACATTGGAGCAATAGTAATCGGATGAAATATAATAGTGAAAAGTGCAAGGTCATGCACTTAGGGATTAATAATAAGAATTTTACATATACGTTGGGGATGCATCAGTTGGAAACGACGGAGGAGGAGAAGGACCTTGGGGTATTGGTTGATAACAGGATGACTATGAGCCGCCAATGTGATATGGCTGTTAAAAAAGCAAATGCGGTTTTAGGATGCATCAGGCGAGGTATTTCCAGCAAGGAGAAGGAGGTGTTAGTGCCGTTATATACGGCGCTGGTGAGACCCCACCTGGAATATTGTGTGCAGTTCTGGTGTCCCATGTTTAAGAAGGATGAATTCAAACTGGAACAGGTTCAGAGACGGGCTACTAGGATGATCCGAGGAATGGAAAATCTGCCTTATGAAAGGAGACTCAAAGAGCTTGGCTTGTTTAGCCTGGCCAAAAGAAGGCTCCGGGGGGATATGCTTGCTCTATATAAATATATCAGGGGGATTAACGTTAGGGAGGGAGAGGAATTGTTTAAGTTTAGTACTAATATAGGCACGAGGACGAATGGGTACAAATTGGATATTAGGAAATTTAGACTAGAAATTAGACGAAGGTTTCTAACCATTAGGGGAGTGAAGTTCTGGAATAGCCTTCCGAGGGAAGTAGTGGGGGCAAATGACTTATCTGGCTTTAAGACGAAGCTTGATAAGTTTATGGAGGGGATGTTATGATGGGATAGTTTAATTTGAGCGATTGATTTTGGATTATCGGCAGATAAGTCTGCTCAATGGTCTGTGGGAATGCTGGATGGGATGGGAACTGAGTTACTGCAGAGAATTCCTTTTTGGGTGCTGGCTGGTGAGTCTTGCCCACATGCTCAGGGTTTAGCTGATCGCCATATTTGGGGTCGGGAAGGAATTTTCCTCCGGGGCGGATTGGCAGGGGCCACGGAGGTTTTTCGCCTTCCCCTGCAGCATGGGGCATGAGTCGCTTGCTGGTGGATTCCCTGCAGCTTGAGGTCTTCAAATCTCACTTTTGAGGATTTCAATAACTCAGTCATGGGTTCGGGGTTGTTATAAATGTGTATGGGTAGGGTTTTGTGGCCTGCCTTGTGCGGGAGGTCAGACTAGATGATCATATTGGTCCCTTCTGACCTATGAGTCTATGAGTCTATGAGTCTATGAGGGGCCGTGACAAAATCTGTGAACAGTAAGGGAAGCACGACTGGTAAGGTTTGCACACCACTGATCTATGGGCATTTGCCACAGCTCAGCTGCGTGCCTCCACGGCTCGTGAACACGCACTGCCCTCCGCTGGATGGGATATGCCAGGCCTGTTCACATGTAATCAGTTTGCAGCCAAACTCTGGGGCTTAATCTCAGGCTCTCCAAGCAGAGGGGCATGATTTTCAGGGTCACAGACTGCACATCCTATACATGGCGGTCACGACCATGGAGGGAGCTAAAGCATCCCCTGTTATGCATCACAAGGCGCAATAGCTCTGGTGGATCAGACGGTGGTTCTGAGATGTTCCCAGCGGGAGCAGAAGGGGGAATCCGTGCTTGGCTAACAGCACTAACAGCCAGCTGAGGAGCACACAGGCAGGCAGGAATGCTCAGTTGTGTGCTGGCTAGTGTGGTGTTTCCGGTTGATAAGGGCCCTGAGGTTAGTGGTGAGGAGAGGGTAGCAGACAGACTCCTCAGACCCATCCCTGGAAGTTGAGGAGGAAGAGAGTGATGGAGGGAGTGACAAAAGGAGGAGTGTGGGCCACAGACCTGGGATAGCCTTCCTCCATCAGCTTGGTACCTGCAGTACTCTCCACAGACAGCATTTCAGAAAGCCCTGCTGGGCCCTAGAAGGGCTTGACGTGAGAGGGGAGGAGGAAGCAGTAGGGCACAGGCCTGGAGGAGGGACAGAAGGGTGGTGAAGGGGAAGCGATTGAGGGAAGATGGGGAAAAGGAGACAGAGACCGAGAAAAGGGGAGAAGGAAGCAGAGATGGATGATGAAGAGATAAAGCGAACAGGGAATGAGGAATGGAATGAGAGAAGAGGTTGCAAGGAACGTGCTGGGGATGGGAACCAATGGGGAGAAAAATATTAAGAAGAGAGAGAGTGAGAAGAGAAGCAAAGGAAAGAAGCAGACAGCAGAAAGAAAGAATGAAACACTGGGAGGAAGGGGGGAATATTAGGAGCAAAACACTGGAGAGGATTTGCTAGGAGACCAAAGGCTTCCCTGTCTGTCCCTCTGTCTTTCTGTACCATGCTTTCTGTGTCTCCTTAGTTCCTTGACTGTTTCTCTCTCTCTTGCCATCTCTGTGTCTCTAGTCTCTCCTCTTCTCCCCATCTTGTGCTGTCACTTCAGTCCTCAACACCTGGTAACCTAAATGTGGGGAAGTGCTTTGTCACCCAGTTCGGGGAATTGTCAAGGTCTCCGGCGCATACAGTGCGAGGATCAGCCAGCAGATGGTGCTCTTTATCCCATTCTCCACCAGATCAGGGAAAAGTGGCCTGTATCCATCTCTCCTTCAGATGGAAACTCGGACACTGGACTTTTACCAGAGAGAGGCTCAAGGTGCAGAATTAGGATCAAATATCCCCTGAGTCTGAAGGGACTGGGATCTGGGAGTGGGCAGGAGCACTGGATCAGCCCATTATAGAGAGTGAAGGCAGCCACAAAGGTCTGCTTACGATCCAAACTTCTGCACAGTTCACAGGTCTGAGGCTGTGAACTGTGGATGCACAAGCTCTATGAGCAGAAAAAGAAGGACCTAGAGTAAGAAAAAGCAAGAAGGGGACAGCGTTTTAATGAGCCAGCCCCGCCCTGTCAACAGACAATGATTCTAGGGCACATTGAAATTGCCTGCATCCCTGATTCTTTTTAAAACATGTGCCCTGGAGGCTGGAGTCTCCTCATTCATCCACAGGACGGGTATATCCAAAGTAGTAGGTAAGCTTCCTGCACATATCACCCTGCCACTATGCCTCTTTGTGACATAGAGGGAGAGTGTCAGTGCGGGTGGTTTTGGGGATGCAGACACTTGGTGGTAAGAACAGTCCCAACTCACCTGTGCCACATTAAAACCCGAGGCAAAAGTCAGCACAGCTAGTTAACAGAGCTCCCAGTTCCCTGCACATCTAGAACGCTGCTGTCTGAGTCTTGCTTCCCTTGCCAAGTTGGTTCTCTGCTCGCAAAGATCTTGCTAGATGCTACTGCTGAGCCACATGGGATAGAGGTGGGGAGAAAGATCCAGAGGCTAAACCCAGACTGGATTTAGGGAAAGCAGCATGGCAGACACAGGCTATGGGCTCACAGAGACATGGACTAATTCTGGTCCGACAGATGGGCAGAAGGTACCCAAAGCATATTACATGTGTGCACATCTCCCCCTGCTCCAAAGCTGTTCTTGATAGCTCTAGAAATAGAGGGCCAAATTCTTTGCTGGTGTCAACTGGCAGAGCTCCATTAAATCAGTGCAGCTGACTACACTGGCGGGGAATTGGCCCCTCAGTTTGCATATTGAGGGGCTGGGTGGCTCAAAGGATTGTCAGGAGGAACAGAGCTTTTCAGCTCCCACTTGAAAGGTTAAACCCAGCACAGGCTGGTAATGGCTGAATATTGTTACCATCCGATGGCTCTTTAGTGGCTACCATTAAATAGTTGCAGGGCATATGCGTGTCCATCAGAGTTCAGTTGTCAGATGGCACAATTGATAGATAGTAAACTCCTTGTTGACCATGTGTACAGAAAGGCTGGAGGCAAAATGGGCCATGGAGATGGATTATCCCTCTCACACCCAGTGGAAGCCCCTCCAGATTAGGGTCAAGGAACACGAGTGGCGAAGTTTGAATTACATAGTGGTATCTGTTCTGGGGACAGTCTCGAGGCCTTCCACTAGTGCTAAATTCACTTGGTATTTGTGTCAAGGGATTTCTCTTTGGGGATCTGCTGCTCCTTTGTGTGAACATCTCTATTCAGAAAGTTCCAACTGTCCAATCAGAAAGCAAAAAAATTACCAAGTTACTCAGGGCTCCAACCACACAGCACGAATACTTTGACCAGCAAGTGGTTGAAGTGGCTGGTTTGCAAAGAGCTGCTCAGGCTAAGATTTGTTCGCACAAATGGCTGTCACTCGAGTAATTACAAAGAGCGACTAGATTTGACCGAATCAGAGTTTCTTTGCAACACACCCCATCCCTGTTTCCAACCTGGGACTGGACAGAGCACCAGCTTTCCTGATCATTAGGGAATCCAGGGCATATGCACAAGGACATGCAACCTGGGCATCTGCTTCCACTGATGCTTAGAGCTCTGAAAGGCTCTGGGTGCCATGGAGAGGTGGGTACTCCAGACCAGAGATCTGAATTTCTTAGAGGGGGCTGCTCTTTGGGCACATAGTTGGGAAGTCTCTGGGTGTGGATTGGGAAGGCGAGTGGGAGAGGAACATACCTACCCCCATGTTTCTCAGCGTACCCCAGGGAGGCCTGTCTGCATTTCTGATGCCTTGGAGCCAGCCTGCTTGAAAAGAATAACAGGTGAACGCCGTCGGCTGCGCTGCCAGCGGATTCTGTCTCAGAGCCTCTCCTTTTATGGCTCTCTGGGGAAACCCCCCTTGAGATAAATTATTCGTTGTTGTCTAAAGACCTCAAGATTGGTTCACATGGCAAATAAAAAGGCTTCTGACAGCCCGGGAAACCACAGCAAAGTTGGCCCAGGACTGCTTGGGATTAAGAGCAAACTTCTCCATCTGCCAAGCCTCTGAATTCCCCTTGGTGCCTTCATCTATGCCTTTCCTACACCAGCTGCGCAGTGTGTTGGCTGCTTCCCCTGTCACGTTAAGGCAGTTTTGCATGGTAGATGGGGCTCCCAGGGTGGGGGGCAGCCGAGGCAAACACTAGGCCAAGCCAAAAGTCTGTAGAAGTGAAGAGTGTTTACTTGGAGCTTTGAAGGCAGCTGTAGAGGAGAGCAGGGCCACATGAGGCAAGTGTCTTTGGTCATTGAGGGGAAGTGACAGAGTCGGTCGTGGCAGCCTTGGGAAGACAAGGAGCTGTTGAAGTGAAATGCTGAAGAGGCCAAGCTGTCTCCTGTACCCAGTTATGGGCTGGTTAAAGGTCATAGCTTAACCCTGGGGGAGAAAGAAGTCCTGCATTAACTCCCAGGATGAGCACAGCCTGGGCAATGACAAGAAATCGCCCTGTCACGCTACCCCGACAACACACTGCCGTCCTGATGGAGAGGGGCCATGTCACCATGTACACATAACCCTTGGCCTCTGCTGAGGGCTCTAAAATGGCAGCTGGTGAGTGCCAATGGCAAAGGCAACATTTGTGACGTGCACGCTGCCCTCTGGGAACTCAACTGAGACCCACCAAATAGTCAATGGCAAATAGCTTTAAGTTCCACCTAGCCTGGTTACGCACCGGTGACAGGATGAGTATCCAGGCCTCATTATATAAAACCCCCTGAAATGCCCAGTGTGAAGCCTTCGCTACGCCTGGGAATAGACCTGCCTCAGCTACCGGTGGAGCTGTGCCGTTGCTCACTTTTGAGTGTAAATGTGGGAAGAGAAAGATTTGCACTGATTGCAGCACCAGGGATATACCCCAGTGACGGGGAGGAGCTCCCTATAAACATCCTCCTCCTCCTTCAAAACACTCCTCAAACCTTGCATTTTTGCTGACAAAACTTGACAAGTTAGGCTGCTGGGGTGCTGAGACCACTGCCTGTTCTGTTGTTTCCTTATACTCCTGTCTGTCTGTATCCCTCTTGTCTCATGTCTAGATTGTAAGATAGTTGGGGCAGGGACCGTCTTATTGTCCTGGGTTTGTACAGCACTTAGCACAAAGGTGTCTTGGTCCATGACTAGGGCATCCGGGTGCTATGGTAATAATAATTATAAGGTTGGCCTTGATTACCTCGGTGCAAAGCTGTGTCAGTCCCTACAACACTTTGATATAAGCTTTGGTGCAGCTACGCTGATTGCTGGCTACAGATGAGAGCACTGGGGCTTTTCCCAAGTGCACGTGTGGCCTTAGATTAACGGACTTGCGTCACCACCTGCCTTTTATCCCAGCAACTGGAAGAAACAGCTACTAGCCAAGTTTGAGGGGCATTTTCATACACACAAGTAGCACTGATGTTTTCACATAATCCCGTGGGTGGTTCTGGTATTCTTAATGCTGGCACTGGGGTAGCATGGCACCCGGCTGGTGCTGGTGTCTGGACATTGGTTTGCACCAGTAAATGAGACTAGAACAAAGGAGCTTCATTCATAAGGGCCACACTCCAGCTTCTGCCAGCGTGGCACTGCAGTCACACCTATAGCACGCACATGCTGGAAGACACATAACCCTTCTGCCCATCAGGCTCCTGCCACAGTGCTGACGTTTAACCTAGAGGCTGTCATGTGGTGATCCAAGTAACCACGCTCTGCACAAGAATCGGCCAGGCTATTAGCTCAAAGAGGAAGGATGGCCAGGGGTTAGGGTGCCACTGTAGGATTTTGGAGACGTGGGTGCCATTCCCTGTTCCACCCAAGACTTCCTGAATGACTTAGGGCTAACTCCCATGGGAGTTAGGTGCCTAGATATCATCAAAAATCTGACCCTTAATCTCTTTGGGCTTCAGGGTCCCATTAGTAAAATGAAGATAACAGCACTCACCTGGCTCATGGGGGTTTGTAAGGGTACAACATTAAAGATTATGAGGTGCTCAGGTATTTGTAAGTACCTTAGTTAAGACAGATAGATAGTCCCTTAGATGGCAAGGGCAGGGATCATCTTTTCATAATGCGTGTACACAGCACCTAGCGCGATGTGCCCTGATCTTGAATTGGAGCCCCTAAGTGCTACCGTAATAAAAAAAACTGATTGTATTGTTTTCCAAAAGGAATCAGAGGGACCATTCATACACTCACTTGTTAATCACCGTCCCCTGGCTCTGAGTAGTAAATTATTCATAAATAGATGTAAGATGAATTGTTCTTTGTGCACATGATGGTCAGACCGTTCCATAGCCCTTAATGACAAGCTGACCTTTGCAGTCTCTCTCTCGCTTCTGGCTACCCTGTGTATGTAATAAAGTAGCGGTGTTCTGAACACAACGATTAGACTGGAAAATCCTTACACCTGCGTGTACTGCCCCTGGGCAATCTGGGTTCACATTGCAATTAGGTTCTGAAGTGATCTGAGTTTGAGGGTCTTGGGCTAGTTGCTCCAGTTCTAAACCACCGCGTAACCTGCTGTGATTGGCACCTTTTGATAAGAGCAGGGGACGTTACTGGGCAGGGGCATTGGCTGGGTTGTGCAGAGGGCCCAGGATCAGAACAGTGAGGGGATCCTGAGGGCAAAACATGGCTAGAATGGAAGGATTGCCTAGTGGTTAGGGGGCTGTTATAACTCGCGGGGAAAGCCGGGTTCAATTCCCTACTCTGCCTGTGACTTCGGGCAAGGCATTTAGGGAACGTCTACACTGCAGTTGGGATGTGTGACTGCCTTAATCCCAGTAGCAGCAAAACTGGGGCAGGACAGGCTACTGCCCGGAGTAATTATCCAAGGCCCTGGGCAGGCTTGTACAGCCCGCGCTGCTGCAGCTTCATTGCTGTTGATACCCCTGCTAGCTCGGGTACGTTTAGGCATGCTGCAGTCACACTGCCCCATGGCGCTGTGGGGATACCCTTAGTCTCCTTGCGTCAGTCCCCCCTCTGTAAAAGGGGGATTAGACCCTCCCCGCCAGGCAGGGGCGTTGTGAGGGTAACTCGATTAAAGACAGCAAAGTGCTCCAATAGGACAGAAATAGGGCGACAGAAGTACCTAGCTAGAGAAGTGTGGGGATAGGTAGCCCAGAGACAGAATAACGGGCTCGGCTGGTAAGACCGAGGGTCTGCCGCAGAGCTTGGAGGGAGAGGCTCTGCAAACCTAGTGCCAGACAGAAGTCAGTTCTTGTAATCCCTCACCAGCTCCAAAATTAACTCTGTTTTCTCCCCAAATTAAAAAAAACAACAACTAACCTTCCCCCTTTCTCTAACCCACTGTCCTTAAACTCCCCCTTTGCATGGCTTTGCTGGGCCCGAGGCAGCGTGACTATCTGCTACAATCTAATGCTTAGTCTCTGTATCCAAATGGAAAAGTGCTTTGCAATACAAACTCTCCCCCCATCGCTTCTTGCTCCCCCTGCCACCCCCACCTTCATCTGAGTGTTTAAAATGTATCTAAAGTTTCATCTCGACTGCTATTTTCCATCCTTCAGTGATAAGGCATCTGTATGTGTACACAGCACCCAGAAAATTACTTACAACCATCAGTCTCCTCCATGGCACTTTTTTTTTTTTGGTATCAATTATTAATATTATCATCACAGTTTCAAACCTGCTCCAGTGTTGTTTTCATTTAAGATTTTACCCCCTTCCTTCCTCCCCTCCCCACCAATTTAATTTTTTTTTCTGTGTTGTGGTTGCTGATTTAAGATCACAAACCTGACATTTCAGTGCCTGCTTCACAATGCCAGGAGGGCAATGCTGCCTTGAACAATTGATTCTCTCTGCATAATCTATCAGTACCATCCAAAACATTTAATCAACGCAAGATCAACCCTTCCGGCATCTCCTTTCTTTTTTCTAGCCCATGAAAATACAAACCAAAAGATACCCCAAAGTGAGGCCTGTTGCACAGGATTGAATTGCAGGGCTCTGCATTTTGAGGTTTAAGGCTGAGACGGGGAGACAGCTGAAATATTTCAGAAACTCTGCTGTGGGTTACAGGTCAAATGGATCAACTGATGGGGCTTCATGGGGTCCCCTTGACATCAGTTTGTGGTTTCTTTATCTGGAGCCACTTCCCCTACCACACCCTTCTGTGCAGAAAAATGGTTCTGTGGCCCCACCTTTTGGATAAATCCAAGCCATGCTAGTAGCTTTAATCTGTCTCCGACTGGGCTGCCCTGGTTGTGTCAGGAGTGAGAATTGGACTAGGACAGGATCCAGCTCCTGCAAAACTCAGTGGCCACACTCCCACTGACTTCAGTGGGGCAGAATTGAGAGCCTGGTGAGTCTGATCTGGAGAGCACATCATCTATCTAAGGTGTTTATCTTATCCCATTACCATAATATCTGGGCACCTCACAATCTTTAATGGATTTATCCTCAGAACCCTGTGAGCTGGAGTTCTACCTAAAAGCTGAGTGCTATGATCTCGCTTGTACAGATGGGGAACTGAGGCACAGAGAGGCTAAGTGACTTGCCCAAGGTCACACAGGAAGTCTGTAGCACAGCAGGGACTTAAACCCAGGTCTCCCAAATCCTTGGTTGGTGCCCTCACCAGAAGGAGCATCCTTCCTCATCCTGCACTGAGCTGGCCATTCTAACCCCTAAAATCAGGACATGGCTTTTAGTAGAGCTAAACCTTCCTTCTCCTAACACCAGAACTGAAGTGCACTCACATGCAGATTTCTCAGCTGCAACCCTCCAAAGCTAGCACCTTGCTCTTCCCCCCTTTGCTGGTGAAATCAACCCAACCTGCACCCCCTGTCCTCATGCACGGCAGCTCCTCAGGGTGCGGACACAGGTTCTCAGCCAAAGCTGGCTAAGCTCATTTCACAAGTGGCCCCAACCGTCTTTTTTGTCTTGGCTGATCCGAATGGGAGTTTCCTGCGCTACGCAGGCTGTTCAGTTAAGAGGCTCCACTGACATGTTTGTCACTTTCAGTCTTTAGTTTACACCTTTTTCTTTAAATGGATAATAATGAATCAGTAAGATCTGGTTTATGCTCATCTCAGGTGGAAGATGCTTTTGCAGAACTCACAGCTAAGAGAAGGTGAATACAGGATTTTATTTCTTAGCTGCAGTTGTGTTCCCAGACTTTCATGTGGACAGCTCTAAGCTGCAAGTCTGATGGCTGGTTCAGAAGCTCTGTGGTTACCTGGCTTCCCGTCCAGGCGCCCTATTGATCCTCCACGCTCTATGTGAAACTAATTTGAAACATATGCCCCTAAATAAAAACCTGAACTGGATATAGGCTGATCTAGTTATTGTGCCATGATACTCTCAACCTAGACTACCCACTTCTGCACAAGAGTAATGGGGAGTGCTACTCTAGAAATGCTACACTAGAGATACTCCCCCTCCTTTTGGATTTTGCATGTCATGCAACATGCAGAGGCCATGTGTGTCCATATTTAAAACATAATAAAGCTATTAAAGTCAGCCCATTTCTGTTCCCATGATTCTTAAAATCTATACCAATGTGACATGACCGTAATGAATCTATGACTCTGTAGACATGCTGATTGTCAATATGCTGCACATTACGGCCAGTATGAAATTCTCAGCACTAGAAGGCGCAGTCCCCAACTACTTGTACTAAAGGAGAATCTTCATTAGCCATATAGGGGCTATGACACACAGCAGAGTAGTCTGATTCTACTCCACAGTAACACACACACAAGTTCATTACAAATGATATACCTACCCACTTTTCCACTCCTAGTGGAAGCTGGCAACATCTGAAAGTGGGCAAGTAAAATTGACACAGACTTGGTGCTTTCTGGCACCGGGAATGTCTGTTTGACTGTGTCAGTACATGGCCTTGCACGGGGGGCCCAATCCTTGGCTGAAGCCCTTAGGGATTTCTGCAATACAGATGATAAAGGCTCTCAGAGACAGCGCACAGCAGCAGGTGACAAGCAGATGGTATCTGGCTGCAAACTGAGGAAGAAGAGCCTTGCCTGTTCTGAAAAACTTGGAGCTCTTTGCTCCTGATTTTGATTAGGGACAGGGGCCCAGAAATCAAGACTTGTTGGATCTGCTGCTTAGCTCCGGACAATTGCCAGTGCAGCCATCGCAGTGCTCTGGAGGAGACAGCTCTTTTCCAACTGGAGCTAGCTCTCAAAAGAGATGCCAAAGGCCTGCCACGCTGGATTGACAGGGGATTTCCGGAGAGGCGGGGGAAAGATGCATTTTATGATGCTTCCAGTCCAGCCTGCGTCTGCCCCTGCTACAACTGCTCTATGAACCAGCCCTTTGAGGGCACTACCTTGTCTGCTCCCTTGTGAGTTTCCACTGGGGGAACAGGAGACATTCCTCAGGATGTTTTGCTTTCAGCAAAGCTTGAAGAATAAGACTAGCCCTTTGAGATCTGAGGTTCTGGGTGCCTGAGGGGACTGTAGATGGGCCTTTCCCCACTTGCAGGCTGGTTGCTGGTATGAATCCGGCCCATCACAGCAGTGCTTGGCAGCTGTTTGGCAGGCTACGTGGCATGAGTTTGGGGGAGTCTCAGGCTAGTTCTTAGTGCACAAATCTCCATCCACGTAAAATGTCACCATCACAGGTGGCTTCTTGTCTTCAGTGGTAGCGGCCGGGCCAAGGAAATGACAAGGCCACAGAAACCAAATGAGCCTCTTAGTCCTGGAGGTGGTCCTCATGAATGCAGTTGGTGACGCAGCAGAGGGGAAGCCTCCTCTCTTTGTGCCTGTGCTGCACACAGAGGACTTTAGGGCCTGACTCACCACTGAGGGTATGTCCACAAGGCAGCTAGAGGTACGATTCCCAACTTGAGCAGAGGGACCTGCGCCAGCTCTGGCTGAGCTAGCCTGCTAAAAACACTTTTGTAACCACGACTGCATAAGTGGCAGGATGGGCCAGCTGCCTGGAGTATCTAAGGGTCTTGGGCAGGATTGTATTGGGGACAGCTAACCCATCCTGCTGCCCAGACAGCTGTGATTGTGCTGCTATTTTTAGTGTGCTAGCTCAATCAGAGCTGGTGCAGGTACGTCGATCCGAGCTGGAAATCGCATCTCCAGCTCCACTGTAGACATACCCCTACGCTGGTTTTGCTCCAGGGTAACCCTGTTAAAATCTGTGATTGGCACCAGTGTAAACAAGGGGAGCACACGGCCTGCAGCTCCTGGGTTGTTGGGCTGCACCTTTTGCCAGCATTAAACTCACATGCTTGCATACCCTGTAGCCTTTGAATGTGCAAGTCCATGGGTTTGGTTTTCCACTGCCTTGCACCTGGTGTCATCATTTACACGCCAGGCCAAATAAGTGCTAGAAGGATATAGGACACTGCACAGGATGGGGGAGCTTTGCACCCATTTGGTACACATTGGGCTTGGATCTTGTCTTGCACCTCGTGGAGTCACTGGGCAGCGGTATAAATGGCTACACACCATGCAAAGCAGGGTAGAATCAGGCCCCCAGTCCCTTAACACATGTCCCCTTGCCTTATTGGTGGGTCACAATGCCTTCTGCTCTCTTTCTAAGCATGTCTTGTCTTCTGGGGAATCTTGCCACCTCCTTCCTTATTTCTGAGGAAGATAGAAACCAGTTCTGAGCATCTGAGGTCTTGAGGATTTTTGGCTCTTTATGGGGTTCTCTCAGTAAGAGTTTCCTATTTCATATGAGGCAGTGAACCACAGTCCAGAATCTCTCTATCCTGCTTTGATCCTCTGCTGCTCGTTCCAGTGAAGAATCCCATCATGGAGTAACTGCGGGGTTCTAGGCACCCGAGGACCACTGGATTTTATAGGCTAGGATGGATGCCGCTCTCATGGAAAATGTTACGTGATCATGAAATTTCAGTGTCATGAAGGGAAGCCAGCTTTTCAGGTGCCTGAATGCATCAACCCAAATTAAAAACTGCTTCTCTGCATTGCCGGGCTGCAGGGTTTCCTGACCACCTTCACAGTGCGCTGCTGACAGACTAAATGCTCTGCCAGGGTGGGTTCAGCCAGAGAAGGAGCGGGTACAACAATAACGGTCAATTAGGACTTCGTGATTAGTTACAAATACATGATTTTTGGAGACATGTGTAAAGTGAAATAAGATACAAATAGTGAGAGCATGACATTCCCTCCGGGATACTGATATCATGATCGGCACTGTATGGCATGATAGAATGCACCCCAAAACTCGCACGGCCAGAGTCTGAAATCAAGCTTGCCCAGCCCAGCCACTCGGAGAGCCATAGAGCCTCTAGAGGTACGAATCTAACGTACTTATAGAGCTCCCATTACCATAGTATCTGAGCACCTTTACTGCATTCGCAACCTCCTGTGTGGAAGGGACGTGCTATTTTCCTCCTTGTACAGATGAGAAACAGAGGCACAGAGAGATTAAGGCCCAGACCTAAAATTGACTTACCCAGCATCACAGGGGAAGTCTGTGTCAGAGCAGGGAACTGAACCAGATCTTGTGGCTAGCACTCTAACACTAGACCGTCCTCCCTCAGGCAGGTCAACACCTGTATTGCCACTTCTCCTGGTCTGTCTGACCCTAAGGACAAATGTGCATGTGCCAGTGTTGGAAGGCTTGCCTTGAAATGTCATGATGCTCCCTCAGCAAGTGGCATGGTAATGGCGCATGGTGACCACATGGGGGAATGGCACAGCTCCCAAAAAGGGTGTTTTGGGATTTCCCTAATCAGGTATTGTGAGCAGAATTCGCAGGACATGGACTTGGCTTAGCAAAGTGAGGGTAATCCTAGCAATAACGGGTGAACCCTGAGCACCTCCCCTATGCAAATTCCCATTGCAGTCAACGGGACTCGGTCTGAGTTAGCGCAGAGTACAATCTGAATAAAGATTTGAACCAAAGTGGTCAGCTTCTGCTAGACCGGGTCTTCGGATGGGCTGAGCACCCACAAACTCCACTGCAGCTATTAGGAGCTGTGGCTGCTCCGTGCCTGTGAACATCAGACCTTAAAAAAACGGAGGAGAAACTTTAATGCCAAGTAAACCAGAGAAGCGACAACACACAAGAAACGGGCTGGCACTCGGACTGCCAGTGGTATGGCATGAGACTGAAGAAGGCAGAGGAGGCAGGTCTCCTCTGTTCCTCTTCAGAATGACTCAGTCCCATAAACTGAGGTACAGGGCCCAGTTACGCGTCCCTGGATTATTTTTTCACCACGGAGTTACAGGTTGATAGTGTAATCTAGTTGCTTAACAAAGCAATAAATAGTGATAGGTGCTAGAGAAGGGCAAACTACTTTCACTTGAGCATGTCAGACATGAACCTATCAAGCCTCATGACACCTCCCTAAAATAGGTGAGGGGTATATAGTGATTGGTTCCCCCAAGGCAGCCCCCTCTGGGGTGAGCTGCTGCACATGTTTAATACTGCACAGCAATGCTTACTACTACTACTTTGCACTTACTATACGTAACCCCTTTGCAATGAACGATAGCAAAGTGCTTTACAAAGATGGATAAGTGTAGTTAATCCCATTTGACAGATGGGGAAACTGAGGCATAGAAGGGTAGTGTCACGGGCTCAAGGTCACACAGTGAATTGGTGGGAATAGAAACCAGCCATCAGGAGTCCCACTCCCCTGGTCTAACCATTGGACAGTGACACCTTCCTGCTTCACATAGTCTAAGGCAGGAGATGAGCAACAATATTTGCAGGGAGAATTCAGGAAGGCAGGATGTGATTAACTGAGTTGGAATTTGGCCAGGATGCCCCCACTCTTTCTTTAATTTATGCAGTACATAAGAGCCACAGAACGTACTGAAAGCACCAGGAGTTTTTTAGTGCCCACATGCAGTCAGGATGTGAGTTCTAAGCCTCACCCGTAAGACCGCACTGCCATTGGCACAACTCTCTCTCAACACCGTGGTGAGCCGTTGGCTCAATACCAATACACAGCATGGTGGCTGAAGATGGAAGAGGGTTTGGACTCTGGATCTGCACTTCTCCTGCTCCCAAGTGAGCTCTCCCCCTCCTGGACAGATGGCTGCAGGGATTGGGGGTATCCAGAGCCATCTGCCCGCTTGCATCAGTGCTGCCCCATCAATGAGGGACCCAGGGCTTGAGTCACCTGTTTCTCTGCCCTGGAATAAACTCCTTCCAGCCCTGTTCATGTCCCAATGCAGAAGCGTGGGATTCTGGAGGGTGTGGGGGTGGGGTGGGGAGCGGGACAGGAGTTTCAGGGCCAGGTCACATGACTGGATAAAAAAAAAACATAGCCGCAAATCCCAAGGAAAGGGAAAAAAGTGTCAAAGTGACGTACGTCCCTGAAGAATGTATCCCTAACCCTCCCCTTGGAGCCTCCCCCCTTCCTCCTAATCCTGCGGTGGCAACAGGATGGCTGGAGACAGCTGTGCTTGTTGCCATCAGCCCCCTGACATCACAGACCTGCTATGAAGCCTACACTGGCAGAGGGTGCACGTCTCCTATTTTTCCATGGAAGCAGGAGGCCTGGGGGAGAGGGAGAGGGAATATCGCACATAATAACCCTCGCTGGGCCGATGGAGTTTCTGTTAGCAAGGCTCGTTAACTCTGTGTTTGCCGAATGGCTCTCACACCCACCAGGTGGTATTTAAGCCAAGAGGCTGGGATATAAAGAAAACCACCAGCTGGTTTGAAATTTACAAGCCAGGCTGATCCCTTCATGGTAGCCTATTGCAGCTGGAGATAAAGGCCTCGCTTTGGGTGCTTGTGTGTGTGTATAACAATAGGCCATGATGCTTGCTTGGGCCATGATGTTTATAAAATATGGACTTGATTATTTAGGAGCATGCACAAGGGATATTATGGAGAGGCCTGAAATTCCCTAAGGTGTCTGCCCAAGACCAGCGTGGTGATCTCTGTTATGTGAAAACCAGCTCCTGGTGCTCTCTGTCAACCTTAGGGACTGCTGGGTGATGCCTTGAAGCCGTGCTGCATTCTGTTTGTGGCTAAGTCAGATGGCTGAACCGGGTTCATCCTGCAATCCTTAATGCTAAACTGGTTCAGGAACAAACAAAAAGGGGCACACGGAATTTTCTCAGCTGAGTAGTTGCACCAGTTCAACCCCCTAGGGATAAATTCTCTCTCTTCCTCTGGCTCCTATATGCCATGCTGGTAGCATACAGGGGCCTATGGGCAATGTGGCCAGCATAGACTCTAGTACATACTGCTAAGGAGATTCTGGACTATCGAGCAGCCCACCAGCATCCCTCAGGAGTTTGCCATAAATTAGATCCTGGTGACAGCAATCCTGGGGCTGCTCTAGTTTTCACAGCAATTGTATTTGGCCCTGGGCACAGTCCAGAATCCTGAGGTGGAAAGGCGGTGTACACCTTCTGGAGCTACAGCATAGAATCTCAGCCCTTGCGTGGATACGCTGCACTGGTGTAAAAAGTGACTTGAATTAGTACTTCGTACCCTGGTTTCAAACAGTGTAGCATTGCTGCTGTAGCAATGTGCATCAGTGCAGCTGTATCAGTGCAAAAACCCAAAATCAATCCAGTGTTGGTAAACTCAAAGCCTCACACTTAATGAGCTAAGTAGGAATATACAGCACCGCTAGGTTAATCCACTACAAACAGGAACACGATTTAGCTAAGGAGAGAAGAAATCTGGACTCCTGGGTTCTGTTCCCCCCTCTTGTTGACTTGATATATGCCATTGGACAAGTGATTAATTAATAGCAATAATAGTATTAGGAACATCACATTGGTCCATGTAGTTCAGGATCCTATCTCAACAACAGTCAGTACTAGATACTTCACAGGAAGGTGGAATAAACCCTCTGAGGGATGATTGTGGCATAACTTGCTCCTGGGAAAGTTTCTTTAATCAGTTAGTGGTTGATCAACTAACTAATTTATATTTTATACAGTCCCATTTATACCCGTGCATTGCAAAATGCTTTAGAGATTACACAATAGTTTCATAATTAAATCAGTGGTTCACAGACTCCAAGGGCAGGTGGGACCATCCTGATCATCTCCTCTGACCTCCCGTATAACACAGGCTATAGAATTGCCTCAGAATAATTCCTACACTAGATCTCTTAAAAAAGTAATCATTCTTGATTTAAAGATTGCCAGTGACAGAGAATTGGGACATCACAGAGACATCCACTGGAGCTCAAGTGGAATGTAACTCACTGGGGAGGTTAATGACACCCCTGCTTTGTCCAGTCACCTGGAAAAGGTATTTTAGATAAGCTGTTTCTTCTAGGGATGCGTTTACATGATTTCCACCAAAGACATGATCCTACTGCAGTGGAGTTTCTCCCCTCCTCTCTTGACCGCCATCCACTCCTGATTCGTTAGTGGGGCAATGGTGCAGTGGTTTGCCACTGGGATGCAAGGGGGATAGGATGTCAGCCGTCTGAGCCCTTGAAAATCTGATCTTTCTGGGTCTATCTGCCTGATGTTTACATTGGAACCATCAATCAGTGCATGAGACATGATCATGTTTTATAGCCAGAGTTGCTTGTGAAACCCAAGCCGTGCGGTAGCCACAGGTTCTGCTGGCTTGGCAGAGAAAGGCAAAACCTGGACACTTCTCTAACCCTTTGCGATGGTCCCGTCCAGCCGGGATTCTTTGTCAGCCTCAGCTGTTTTCTTTGCATCGTTCCTCCCCTCTCTCAACCTCAGCTTTTTCTGAGGGAGGCTGTCTGATGCGAGACAGAGGCATAACATGTATTTGGAAGATGTGGCCTATCCAATGGGCTCACCTGAGACATGCCCAGAGTATTCCATGCCAGCTGTGATCATTCCGTGTAGCGACTTCACTTGTCACTTTCACCCTGCGTGCTTTGCCTCATCCTTTACAGGATACTTAGATTAACTGCTAGAAGCCGTTTCTATGCCTCAGCTACCTCATCTTGGCTTCCAGGGGAGCTCTGCTGCCATATAGAGGACTGTAAGCCAGAAAAGGATTCATCTTCTGAAGAGGGAAGTTCTCCTTGTGTCCCCTGTGAACAGACACTTCTTCAGAGTTTCTAATGCGTAACCCTCTGGTGAGTGTGTGTTACAGGTCCCCTTTGTGCCTGATCCACAGTGGACAGGAGTCTGTTACAGGCCCAGCTAGGGAATCTTAGCTCTTTAGCTCTAGCAGCTCAGTCTTTTAGCACTGGAAGTCCCCTCATCAGTCCCCACTATATCAGCCATGATGGCGGCTGTCACACATGCAGCAGTGCACCCTCCCCATGCTGCTCAAATACCCAGACACGCACAATGAAATGCAGAAATGGGTACTAAGATCCATGCTGCCACACACGGAAATACACATGCATGCTGAGACAGACTACTATGTACAAACATTCAGTTCTGCACAAAACTCCTGGCTGCACAGGTTGAACTAACACCTAGATTTGCACTGCTACCCAGTCAAATGTATGTACATATATTGTTTCGTTATATACAACAGAGAAGCAGTGTTGGATAGGCACTGGATTGGACCTCAGGAGATCTGGGTTTTAGTGCTGTGTGACCTTGGCTAGCTCATTTCCTGTGTGTGTTTCCCTCCTGTCCTTTGTTTGTCTTGTCAATTTTGCAGGCAAGATCTTTGGGAAAAGGACTATCTGCACTGTAGCTTGAGGTATAATTTCCATCTTGGGTAGATGTACAGATGCTAGCTTTGACAGTGCTAGTGCACTAAAAACTAGCAGTGTAGACACAGCGGCATGGGGTACAATCCTGTCCGAGACCCTAGGTATATACTACTACCACCACTACTACGCGGCTATTTTCCGCCTACTAGCTCAATCAGAGGTAGCACATGTATGTATTTCCTAGCTTCAGTATAAATATGCCCTGTGTTTTTGTAAAGCACCGGACAGTGGGATCCCAGTCTTGACACAGATAATAAATCAAGCAAATAGTCCTCCATTGCACAGAATTATTCCGCACCATCACATGCACTTACGCATCCCCACATACACATTCTAGAAATGGGATTTTTCTGTGTGAAATGTACATTCAGGATTGATCATTATTCAGCTTCTTTCATGGAAAACCTTGAACGGCTCTGGCCGTTTGACCCAGCTCTGGCTTCGGAAAGTTTATCCTGATGCTTTCATCTAGTTGTTTTCGTTCTCCCTCAGAAGTTTGTACAGTCCAGCCTTTCCCATACAGGGATAGTGCTCACCCCACTGTGAGATGGCCATCTCTGGAAATTGTCTTGGTGTCTCTTGTTACAGTTGTCCAGGAACAAAGTGGTGCTCTCCAAGGGGAAAGAATCTTCCTGGCAGGGGGAAAGAGGGCACGTCTTTGAGATGAGGGGCACTTAGGAGGCCCTGGCGACATTTTTACAGCCCAGCTGTGCCAGGCTGATGGATTGCTGCTGGGAAATCAATTTTCTGAGGCTTGATACAGCTGTAAGCATTACTGAGAGAGCACAGTTCATGCAGGGCAACGTACTCCTGGCTGGGAAGGAGTCCGTAGGTGTGGAATGGGCATGGCACAGAGGGGAGAATTTTCCCAGGTGTTGGATGTGGGTGCAGTTTGTTTGTTCTTTTTTTATACATTTCCCAGCTGAACTTATAGTCAGAGTGTGACTAAAAGCAGTGGGTGTGTTGCGGGCACGTTGCACAAACACTGCGCAAACGTGTGTGACTAAAAGTGGAGGGTATGTTGCGGGCACATTGCACAAGCATGGGATTTCTGCTCCTCACAGAGGAACACAGCTGGGAGTCAACAATAAGTAACTATGTTGTTTTCACCCACCTCCTCATTTCTAGCAGCTGGCAGGCTTGCAAATTCTCTAATGGCTGAACATTAGGCTGGGCATCTGGGATGCCCTTCAGCTGAGCTACCAAACAACTGGGCTGAGAAACCCCTCGTTCTGTCTCATACATATAACTCTCAGCATCATATGCTCAGGCCACACCTAGGACTAGCATAAACCCATGGCCCCGGAAGCCACTTGGTTCATCACTCAGGATTCTAAGCCTGGGAAGGGTCTAACCTACCTGAACAGTCTGGAATTTGGTCTTGCCTAATCAGCTAAAAAGCCCTTCTATGGCTCAGCTAATTGAGGGCTAGATTGTGCCCCAAGGACAAAGCCCATAGAAGGAGGTGGCACAAAGCCATCTGGAGAGAACAATGGGACAGTTCTGTCCCCGCATGATCATGGGGTGGAGTTTTTTCTCTTATTGCAGCCTTATGATGTACTAGCTCTGCATAGGCTTGTGTGATGTTATCCTCCAGTGGCCCAGGAAGGGTAAAGGACCTGCTGATTTCACCAGCCATGGAGAGGTTTTTTAGCTCAAGTGGCAAGGGCCAGTTTGGTGGGCTGGAAGACCAGGAATCTATGTCCAGAGTTCCAGCTGTGTGTAATTGTCTGTTGATTCCAGCTCATGGAGCTATTACAGCATGAGATGGTGACTTGGGCAGAAGTTCAGACTCCTGAGGCTAAATTGCGTTCCCCTTCACACTGGTGTAAATCTACAGCAACTCTATTAAAAACAATAGTTAATCTGCATTTACACCAGCATAAATGACCCAAGAACATGGCTGCCCCACGGGGCCTCAGTTTCTGCACCTGCGAAATGGGGTAAAGCAATTGTTACCAGCATGCGGGGAGGATTAAAGAATCATTAATTTGCAGAATTAGTTAATTACTTACAAAGCAGATTCCTGATGCTGCAGGGTGCCCAGGCGTGCTGCATGATTCTAGCCACATCTCAAGGGGCTGAAGGCATTCCGCTTCCTGATTCCATGTCACAAACTTGCCTGCAGAGCACACGTGCTTTTGTAGACAATCTGTATATGCCAATCCATAGGACTTCTGGAGTCACAATGAGACATACCTGGCAAATGGTGGATTATAAATGAATAAATCTGCCTAAGGAATAAATTCAGTGCATACCAAGGAGATGAGCTGAAGTGGTTTCCATGCTATCAAAAATAGGATCCTGATGATTAAATCAGGGCTGATTTCCATTGGCTTTGCAAGAAGCTGACTCTGGCACCTTGTTGTGCACTTAGTCTGAAGGTTCTGGGGACTTCAAGAATACAGCTTACCATACTTTAAGGCTCCCCTGCCACCCCAGACATGCAATCCCAGAGGCAAAAAAAGAAAAAAATCAGCAGAATGTGCCAGGTGAAATGCATTGTCTAAGAGGACACAGTTCAAACAGCAGCATAGCAGATTGGCAGTCAGGGACCTGGGTTCTATTCTTGGCCTCAGCACTTACCTGCTGTGTGACCTGGGGATGCTTACCTTTGTTTAAAACCAGTGTAACTTCAATGGAGTTACTCCTGGGGTACCTCACTAAAGTGAGACTTATATGAACTCTGGGTGACTATCACCATTTGGCAAAGAATCTGATCTGAGTCCCTGTGCTTACCAAGAATGGATTTAGGATACATCATCCAGGAGGAGATGAATTTTAATAGGGCTTCAGGGAGTCTTATTAGTGGTTAGAGTAGGAAACTCAGGGTTTCACTCTCCTTTCTTACCCCTGTGATGTGGCTCCCAGTTTATCCCAATGTGGGGAGAATGAGTCAGTACTGCTGACCGCTGTCTCCTAGTGGATAATGATTTAACCTGTCTGTCTCCCTTTATACATCTGAGAACTGCAGATTGATTTCCCAGGTGTGTTGGGAAGATCTGGGGCCAGATTCTCAGCTGCTGTAAATTAGCAAATTTCCACTGAAAGTTGATGGAGCTGTGTTGATTGACACCAGTGAAGATCTGACCCGTGGATATAAGTGAAGTTGCACCCTTTTGCACCAGCTAAAGATTTGACCTTTAAACTGCATCTGGCCACACTGGCTTCGAAGCCTGTTTTTTAACCAGAAATCTCTGCCAGCCTGCAATGTCCTTTGCACCAAATGTGGCATCTTAGCGGTGCTGATTTACTATCATTCATGCTCCAGGGATGGTGATAATTCCTTGGTAACACCTGTGTTTATGGGCCTTGCAGTAGCTCGGCCTCCCCCTGTTCGTCAACTCCTTTTAACTGCAGCTGATAACTTGTTGGGGCTATGATTTTTTTCCCCCTCAGGCTTGGCAATGTGGTGAGCAGCTGCACATGTAGAAAGTCTCATCTTTCTAGTCAAGCCAGGGAGAATCCTTCCCTAACCTCTCAACCTCTCGTTTTCATTACAAACACTAAGACTTTGGCAGCACTTCAGACTTTCTCTCCTTTCCCGGGCTGGGATGGGAGCCAGCTGCAATGCCTTCTCACAGCCTGGGAAAATACTTCAGGACTCAACTTTTCCCTGAGACCCCTGAAATCTGAGTGGCTGCCTCCTTCTCTGTACCCCCACCCCCTCCCAAACAGTTCCCCCCCCTTGTCTCGGACCTTCTCTCTTTCATTTTCCCCTCCCTTTTCTCACCCAACTCTCATCTTGCCTCTCTCTCTCTCTCTCTTTAAATTAAGCACCCTGATTTACTCACGGGGGGGGGGGGGCAGTTTGCACCACTCTTACCCATTTCGGACCATGCCATATTCTGCAACTACCCCATCAGTTTCAATGAGGAGTCAGGAACTAAGGCACATTCTAGCCCAAAGTGCGTGTGAGGTTGCCTAGGGTGTCATTAGAAAACATTAACCCTATCCCCTACATCTAAGACAGTCATTCTCAACTTAACCTGTTCTAGGACACCCTTTTATTTAGCAATATAGGAAAGGCAGGGTGGCCACAACCCCGACACCAGTTTGTGATCTCCTTTGAGATGACAATCCCCAGATCCCTTTCCAAGTTCTGTACAAACTTTAATGACTCAACTCTATCTAGCTAAATTAGGCCTATATCTACATGGCTCCCATGCCTGTGGTAACTGAGCACCTCACAGTCTTTTAAGTATTTATCCTCAACACCCCTGTGAAGTAGGACTGTGCTATCATCCCTAATGTACAGATGGGGAACTGAGGCACAGAGAGGCTAAGAGACTTGTCCAAGATCACACAGGAAGTCTATGGCAGACCTGAAGTGAAGTATCCTAAGTGCTAGGTTAGTGTCCTAACCAGTGAAGCATCCTTCCAAGCCCTCCTCCAATGGATAAGAGGTATTGTTGTTCCTATTTTATTGATGAGGAAATGGAGTCCCGGAGTGGTCCCAGTGCATCAGTGGTAGAGATAGGAAAAGAACCAGATGTCCTGACTCCCAGTCCTCTGCTGCAGCTTGTAGGCCGGCGGGAGCTTCACGCCGGTCGCGGCGGCCCTTCCTGGGGCCCAGCCGCTCTGGAAGGTCCCTGCACCTTCCTGGAATAAACGGGAATTAGTCAAGCAGTCGATCGCCCCGGCCCCGTGGCAGGGCGGGCGAGCGAGCAGT